>OZ018317.1:142609399-143228482 GCA_963969495.1 Ceratothoa steindachneri | reverse complement strand
CACCTCAACTCCATCCTCCATCGTTAAATTTTATCATTTTGATTTTTCCAAGCCAAATCGTACGCAACATAAAGCTGACAGCCTGTTGGCCGTAAATAAGGTGAAACGTCGTCCTGTCAAGTAATGAGACCACCTCTTTACAGATTCCAAAATTGCACATGGCTCCTTTTGTATTTCAAAGGGTTTGCGTTCAGTAGGTGTGAGTGTGCGAGAGAAAAAGGCAACTGGACCGCATGCCTGATTCAGTGTAGCAGCAATGGCTGTATCAGAGGCATCAGTCTCAGCTACTAAAGGAATAGTTTCATCAATCGAGTACACAACAGCCTTCCTAATCTCTTCTTTGGGATCATGGATGGCTTTCATGGCCTCTGGACTCAGAGCTAAAGTGTCAGTGGCGACAAGAGGTCTGATGTTGTCAGAGAATCGGGAAACCCACTTCGAATAAGAGAAAAACATTCCAATAACACCGCGTAAGGAATTCCGGTCATTAGGAATTGGTAATTCCTTTAATCGAGGTAAACGTTCAAAATCTGGTATGAGAGAGTCGTGGGGTGTTGTGTAACCAAGAAAATCTATTGATTTTTTTAAATGACAGACTTAGTCTCGTTGAACGTAAGGTTGTGGAACTGGGCATCCTCTTGAAACTTCGCCAAGTACTCATCGTGCTCCAACTGGGTTTTCCCTGCCACGACAATAGTGTCCTCATAAGCATAAGTTCCATGCAAATCGTAACACTAGAGTGCTGGCTCATAAATTATTGACCAAGAATAACATTACAGCACAATTCTGGCAGGACAGAAAGCATTGTATTGTAGTAGCACTCACCCTTCCAATTGATGTCAACCGTGCAGCGTCCCTTCACAGGAGACGTGAGTGATGAAGAAGCCATAGATACGCTTCCAGTCGCAGTAATAACCATCATCTTGTGCTTCTTGGCATAGCTATGTGAGATGAAAGATTCAGAGCTCCCTGTGTCTAAAAGAGCAGTCGCTTCATTATTACCAACCAAAGCATACAGAGTAGCTCGCCGTAGTAAGCCGTGGAAGAATTGGACGTTGCTCAACATAGGGCAGGCCAGTACTTAACCAAAGCTGGCAAGCGTAGTTGGCCAGCTGCTATTTTTTTAACATCTTTGATATCTCTGGTATCAATTCTTATCATATATACAATGGATGCAATAAATATCCGATAGATGGTCCAAAGTTTATTTACCATAGTTATGCAATAGCAAAGTAATCGACAATTAAACATCTTATGTATTTTTTACGTTGAATACAAATTCAGTATTAGAATACAAAAATAGTAAAGCATTGATATTATATCGACAAAAGTGTTAGATCATCGCCTCAAAAAGTATCCACCACACCAACAAAATCCGTTTTAAAGCGTTAATAAATAGTTCTCGAACATTACAGATTGGTTTACGTTACAGGAATGCTGTAGAAGTTTCTAGAAAAAACTATCTACTTCTTACACGTGAAAAAGCGGACCTCAGCCAGTGTCTGAGAGCAGCATGAGAGGGAGGTCATGGTTCAACACTCTAATTTTAATGTGGCGAAGACTAAAGAATTGACAAAAAGGAGCAGGGAACTAATTATTCAGTTACATAAAAGTGGTTTGGGCTATAAACAAATTTCATCTATGATAAAATACCAATCTTAACCATTGGTGACATGATTCGCCGGTTCATGTCATATCAGTGCACTGCAAGTCCATCATGTTCAGGGCGTCCATCTAAAATTTCAAACCGTACGGCCAAACATATAGTCTGTAAAGTAAAGAAGAATCGTAGAGTGACTCGATCTGAACTTCAGAACGATTTGGACGCAGTGGGGACAAATGTATGCAAAAATACAATTTGAGCAGTTCTTAGGAACGAGGGATTCCATTCTTGCACACCAAGTAATACACCTTTGTTGAAACCAATTCATGGCAAAAACCGTCTGAATTTTGATAAGGAACGCTGTACTATGGTCTGACAAGAAGAAGATTGAGTTATTTTGACGGAATAGGGTTACTCACGTTTGGAGGCAGAAAAACTCAGCGCATGATCCTAAAAATACAATCCCAACATTGAAGTATGGAGGAGGCAGCATAATGGTATGGGGCTGCTTCTCCTCTGAGGGTCCTGGAAGACTCCATATTATTGTAGGGAAAATGAATGCTGAGATGTATCGCAGGATTCTGGATGATAATCTTTTACAGTCTGCAGACGACTTGAAGTTGCCAAGAGGATGGACTTTCCAGCAAAGGAACTGACTGCAGCGTGGTTTCAGCAGAAGACCTAAATCCTATCGAGAAACTGTGGCGAGAATTAAAACTTAAAATTCAGAAAAAGGAACCAAGAAATCTAACAGATTTAAAAAGAATATGCCAAGAAAGAATGGGCCAAGATACCTACAAATATTTGTAACGACCCAATGAGTAAATATTCCAAAAGGTTGGAAGCTGTACTAGCGACGAAAGGTCATATCACCAAATACTAGCTGGTTTTCCTAGATATATATCTGATACTTTTTAAAAGCTTCGTTTGATTTTTTTGCCATAATCATAGTAATGTTTTACTATTTTTGCAATATAATAGCAATTTGTATTCATCGTACAAAATACATAAGATGTCCAATTTTCGATTACTTTACTGTTGTGTAACTATGGTAAATAAACTTTTGACCATGTATTGGATATTTATTGCACCTAACACTCTCTCTCCCTCTATCTCTCTCTCTCTCTCTTTCTCTCTCTCTCTCTCTCTCTCTCTCTATATATATATATATATATATATATATATATATATATATATATATATATATATAAAGAACGTTCTGGAATAAAAATGTAAAAAATGACACTTTATTCTCAAATTGGCTTCAAAACTGAAATAAGATTATACGGGAGAAACGAAAGCCAAACATCAGTTAATGTCACATCAGCTACCTCTACGAGGGTGATCAGAAAGTAATGACAGTGAGACCGTTATATTTTAGTAGAACAGAGGTACATCAAAACAGCAGTCAAGTATCCATCAAGTTATTCCCCTTCTGCCTCTATGCAGCGTTCCATCTTTTTTCGCCACTTCATGAAGCAGTCATGGTACTCAGAAGGTGGTTAACATATCAACATTACTCTAAAACACAGCGGGTGGCTCTCCTCTTAGCCATGAACAGTTCTTTGTGTGCTGGTGGTGGCAAAATGTAAGCCTACCGCTCTTTTTGCAACATAACTCTAAATAAACTAACTTGTCATTTAGTTTATCTACAAAAAGGACTCCTTTATTACAGCATGATCTCCTTTTCTACTAATGAAGTAAACCTTTTTGGCAAATTTCTATCGAGATCTTGGGCCATTTATTAATAATTCCTAAAGCTCAGTAAAATTCATCATGAATTATAATTCTCACGGTATCAAATCTCTCACCAAATGAATAATGGAACTTTAGATTTTCCCGTCTCCTGAATTCTATTTTGATTAGAGCAAGACTAAATATTGCGCAACCGTGATTATAAACTGGAAATAGTACGCGATTCCACAGATCTTAATTACCCAGGAAAGAAATGAAAGCTTCGAAAGCTCTCGTCTCAATACTCCAACAAAAGGAATCGGTCCTATTTTTCGTTCCACTGTCGGTTAGTTAAGATTGCATAACCATTTTTCGGTGCATATGCCTCCGGATATCGAAGGCTAGGCACATATGCAGTTTCTTGGATAAAAGCTACTACGGCACTTGCTGGTCACGAGTTGCAGCTTTACCTTGGTTTGTACCCTCGAAAGCAGTTATCATTCCATTAGTCTGAGTACGCCATGTTCCCCGGTCGATTGGCAACTCTTCAAGATGACAAAAATTTAGATATGTCCATTTGATAAGTCCTACCCCTATCCTGTATCCGATAGAAACCGAACAATATTACACCCCCATTAATTCCAAGCTCATATTCATAACCAGCTATAAATAGATGAGTGTATCCTTCGATTGCTTCATCCAGTCATACGATCCCCTATTTCTAAGATGATGCTAGAAATCTAGGTTGTTTAGGAAACACTATTTACTCCTCTTTGATAAACATTTCTCGTTCCCTGAATTGGTGAGTGCATTGTAACTTGACTTATTCACTTATTTATTGCAATTTTCTATTTATTCTTCCGTAGGGGCTTTGAATAATAATTTAAATCAACAAATCCTATCTCAGACCGAAGCTACTTTCACAAGTGATAATTTTTGAAATTAAGTAAAATTCAAGACTAACTTTACACGAATTACAATAAAAACTAGAATGCACGCAGACAACGCATAGCTCCCCAACAAAGCACACGCGTCTCTAATATTACAGTGAGATTGTATGTGCCAAACATATACCAGATCTGCCTCATACACAAATTAAGCGATATCATATAATTCTTTGACCCGGTAAACATAACCTCAGCATTTGGACTCATATGTTTATGTTTAGTAATTTGTGAGTTATTAATCAATTATGATTTTCGATAATGGCGGAATGAATCCGGATTTTGTCTCCGGATCAGCCTTACGCTATCTTAAATAACCATGCAATTTCTTCATTCCGCATACCTACCAGTGGCAAAAGATTCATTTGCCTATCTTCAGTACATTATGAATAATTATAAACAAAAAGCAGATTTTCCATAATAGAAAATAACCTAACCTGTCTGATTTATAATAAATCTACATTGCTTCAACTATAAATTATTGGAAGTCTCATGTATTTAACTCTCTCTCTTATATATCCGGATCTTGGTCAGAAAACGGATCAAATTCTGTGTGTTGGTAAATGTTATTACCTGCCCGGCAAAAATGTTTGAAAATGCCATATCTGGTAATGTTGTAAAGGTGAAAATATCATTCAGAATCCGCATGGAGTGGCATCGAAGAATAAGGGATGAAGTCTGTCTCTTATTTAATGCCTTTATCAGGCACTGGTATAGAGTTACTGTATAGTCGATTGAAAATGACTCAATTTAAGTCGCGTCAGATTTCAGCAGGTGGAGGAAAGTTGCATGCCCTACCGTTACCTTGAGCCATAAGTAGTCTCGCGTTTGTCTATACAGGTCAGTTAATAAATTAACTGTATTCCTATATATTAATTTTGTTAATGATAAGGATTGAATTTTCTCATTATCTCCTAAAAAATACTTGAGCTTTTACTGTTTCTTCACAAGATAGTGTCGAGCATACATCAACATTAAAATACTTTGTCCAGTTTTTTTCATTTTTAAATGTTTTTAATGTTTCGAGAAAGAAAATATCTTATCTTTCGATCTCTAGTTATATAAAACTAATAAATATATTAAATCAAAGTTATAAAAAAATGGTATGGCTCTTGCCCTAAAATAGTGACTCAATGAAGGTAATTGAATGATGAAAAGTCATTTGAGCCAAAAAAAACACAAATTATTTTCGAGAATTTGCCTTCAGGAAATTAATTCGAGGCCCTCAGCTTGAAGTTTCCTTAAAATAATTATGACGAAAGCTTTTTAAAGGTTCAGGCATATTTTCTGACCAAAATCATTGCTTCTTATGTCTATATTCAAGAACAGTGCCAACCAAGGTGGTGCCTAGTGTCTTTGGTCACTTATATAAATATAGACGAGACCATCAGGCTGAGCATCTAAAAAATTAAATTGAAAGAAAAAAATATACTCAAGTTAATCTAGTCTGCTAGAACATTAGCACATTTTACTCCTTGATTCTCCTGACCTCTATCCCAGTGATTCTTAACCTTATTTAATTTCCCCTTTCAATCTGTCTCAAATGGGTCGTTCCGCAAATGAAATAAAAATAATATTTTCAAAAAATTATAAAATGAAATATTTATCTCAATTTATTATAATTTTACCTGCTATATTCAATACCCATGTCCCGAAGATTATGTACAATTTTTTAAATTATATTAGTAGACATCATTATTCCTAATTGTATTTGTAGACAAAGCAACATTCCAAGAGTTGACTGCAAATATGAGTGCCAAAATCTACCCTAAAACCTAAAATTTCCCTAAACTGGGTTTAATTGCGCTTGGATGCGAATCACTCTCATATCCTTTCTATATTTCTTTGACTATTTTTCTAACTTCTTATTGGTCTTAGAATAGTGTGTTGTTAGTAAGTTCATCGAGAGACCAAACGGGTTCGCTTTACCAGCAACCGCTTCAAAACTTTAAAAATAAAAAAGGTTTTATTCTCTCTGTTTATTTATGAAGACTCTAATGATAGAAGAGATAGCGTTTTTATATTCTTGGTAAACAGAAAAAGGACCTGAAGGTAAAAAAAAATCCTTAGATATCTTAAAGTTACTATTGTGAGTTGACAATCTAAACCTCCTTTTCTCCGTCTTTTTGGTGTGTACGTGTGAATGTATGTATGCAGATGTGCGTACTTTCCCAATATACCTGTCATCTAACGCGTTAGATGATTCAAAATATTTCCCCGAGAGCAAGTTCCTGTGTCGGCATTTGCCACCTTAGGTCGACCGCGGTTCTTTTAATACTGATTTGACGACCAATTTGCGGTCTGTGAAATTCAGATTCGTTCCGAGGGCTCAGTAGAAGGAAATTTATAGTCAGACTCAGGAATTTCCTTTAAGTCATACACGTGGAGGAAATGTATAAATTGAGTGTGGTTACATTAATATCTTAGGGTTTGATTTTGATTGTGTCTGGTGCCAGTTTTAGCATAATTTCCTTATCTATGTACGCTTTGCTGATCACATTTAGTAAGCCTGATCTATTTACACTTCTTGCGTCTGATACTAATTTTTCTCCGGACATCCCTTATTGTTTAACATTCTCGCACAAAGGAAAATTCTTAGTCCTTTAACTGAGAATTTCTTTGGTAAATACTGTGAGCTTAAGAGCAACCCTTGCTGATCTAAGGATTAATGGTCAAAACAATATTTAGATAAAAAAAGTAATTTCTTATGCTTAGTTATCGGTTGTTCTATTTACAAAACTTTGCCTCTTCCTACTGCCCCTTAGTTTTCGATTTTCAATGCAAACTGATGTTTTTTAATAATTAGTAATCTATCTTAGTTGAAATAATTGGATCCAAAGGTTAAATATTTCTTGTATTTATCTCCCATATGTATCTTTACATGAATCGTTCTGTATTGATTTGTAAATTAGTGCAATAAAAATTTAAAATAATTGGTCTTAATCGATGAAACAATACAGAGTAATAATCGAACCTGTAATACATATCCTATTATAATTGATGTTTACATTGAGCTTTCAGATGCATAGTATCTGCCCATTTAGGATATATCCAAATTTAATTTAGATTTTTCATTTCTCTCCACAGGGTAGCATTTCTAAAGATATATCTAAAGATATATAAATCTATATGCAGACACACATCCGCGGCAAACTGTTTTGGAATACTTTGAAGTTTTATTATTCCTTGGGAATGTGTATGAATATGTTGATGTAGGTTTGCAAGAATGTATCTAAAGCATCTGGAAAGCCAATTAAAAGTACAAGCTTTCTTATAACTTAATTTAAAATATCTAAAAGGGCAATGCTATTGAAATGTATGAAACCTGGTATTAGTATGCGGTATTTTTTGATTAATATGATATTCAATGTTAATGGGATTTGATAATGATAGGATAATGAAGGAAACAGCTAACGATACCTGGAGGGAAGAAGATAGATACTATGCTGCATGAGGAGGATCTCAGCTCATCGGACAGTAGGTGGGTCCAAGAAATTGAGAACATGCATGACCGACCTCAATATGGACCACTCAGGGTCAGTGCGCAATGTGACAACAGGTCTTTGCGTCGCATGAGTCTTTTAGATCGTAAGAAACCTGCAGTCCAGCTGCAAAATGAATTGAGAAATGGCCGTCAAATTAATGCATCCGTCACAACCGTCCGACAAAAGACTGCTTGCACAAGGACTGAAGTCACATAAAGCCCGCTAGAAGCCATTGTTCAAGCTACAGCAGATGGGATGTCGATGTATTGGGCAGTTGCTACCAGAATTGGACTATGTGACAGTGAGAGCGTGTCTTATATTCCTAAAAGTACACCTTCCTTTTCGTCTCGACCGCAGGAAATGTTAAAATCCGCAGTAGGCTCTATAATGGGATGGGGCTGAATTAAAAAAACAAGGGCATGTCCATATAACGCTTCTGATTGCACCAAGAATTTAAAGAAGTACTAGGCTGTTTTGGAAGATTGTATGTACCTGTTATCCCGTGGGAAGTTTAGAATATTCGAGAAGGAATCAGTCCCGCGCTGAGTCACCGACCCAGCTGTATTTGCTTCCGGACGTTCCTCGCCCCACCCCTCCCCCGCGATAACGCCGAGTTCTCATCCATTGCTTCCCAGGCATGTCTCTTCCCCCAAGAGAGCAGCCGTATTAACACTACCCCCATATCATGAGGGACATTTCGTTGTCCAATCCGACTCAATATCTCGAAGTGAGTTTACATAGACTGACGTCGAGAATCCTCTAGGAACGGCCATGCCCTGCGGCTATCTATCGGAACAGCAACCCGGCTATTCACCCCGGAGTCCACCATTCCTCGGGGAGATTAAGAGTCCGCCAGTCCACCTGTTCAGACAGTTTGTCTGTTCCCCTTGCGAAGTCCCTCAACCCCTGTTCGAGTTGTACCTCGTCGTAAGATCTCACCAGCAGATCTCCCTTCGTGAAGCTTTGGGACCTGTTCAGACGAAAGCTATGGAGCCCCCTTCTTTCTGGAGAATATTGAGGCCGCTCTCATCTCGGACCCCATTCAAGATTCTCGATCCTTCGAGTCCGAGACGCCCTGCCGATCCGCAGAATCATCTCGAGATGAGATTACATCTACCTGGAGTAGAAAAAATCTCATTTTTCAACAAGAAGTAATCAAACACCATCTAGGACCTCGTTAAGACCCCAAGAAGTATCTTGTCAAAGACCTGTGCCGTTGGTCTCCCCCCCCCCTCCCATATCCAATTCACCCCATGCTTCAAGGTAGAGCGATTTTGTGTTGTAATCCACTGGTTATGACCTCGTTATTCGTCACCCGCATCCACTCTTGATTTGACTTCCCCCTCAATCGTAATTAATATCTCTTGTTCGACTTAACGTTAATTCTGTTCATCCAGCTTAACTCTATCATATCATAAGTTGTCACAATCCATTTAGCTACCTTATCGAGTAATTTGTTCCCCTTTATTGTATATATATATATATATATATATATATATATATATATATATATATATATATATTGCCCAATTTAATATATATATTAAAAATTATATTTTGGGGTCTTGTTCTTTATAAATCCTTTGAACTGCAACACGGCAAGCCATTAAATAAACCCCGGTGAACCGTAAATTGCCCTTTATATTAATTGCGCCAAAGTATATCACAGGCGGACTCGGCTCGTCTATCTTCCCGTGCTTTTGTATGCGCCCTTGCGCCGAGCGAGTCTTCACAGGCATACCTCGACATTCTCCTTAATTCACTATTATATTTATACTTCAATGCAAATAAAACTTTACGATCATGCATTTATGAAATTTGCTTAAATTCTCGAAAACCTTTGGCATCAATTATATATATATATATATATATATATATATATATATATATATATATATATATATATATATAATAGCAGCCATAAAATAAGGGTCAGTAAGAACAAGTGTATTTAGATATACATTTGCTCTTACTGACCCTTTTATTAGATATATTTAATATTCATCTTTTGTGAAAATTTCAAGTGAATGGATTAAATATTTCGTAAGTTATGAGGAAATAAACAAACCATCTTCCAAATTGCAGCAGCCAAATGTTGAATGTGGCTTATAAAAATTGAATTACCAATCAAAGTATTTGTGTTTAGGAGAAGGTTTATGGGAACTGTAAACATGGCGGCTTGTGAGAGACGATCAAAGGCATGTGATGAAAAATAAAGGATCGTATGCGTTCACTAACCGGGCAAGTCAAATTTTGTGATAGCAACTACTGTAGAAAGATCTAGTAGTGTTGTGCAACGAATTGTAGCTCGTTCAAAGTCATCAGGATCGACAGATGCTGAATAGTTTGTTTATTTCCTCCTAAGTTAAGAAATATTTATCCATTCACTTAAAGTTTTCAAAAAAGGATAGATATTGGATATATCTAAATAAGTGTAAAATATATAGTCTCAACGTTTCTGTTAAACTTCTATAATAATTATTTAAATACACTTGTCCTTAATGACTCTTATATTATGGCCGCTATTATTTATATATATATATATATATATATATATATATATATATATATATATATAATATATATATATATGTATATAAATATATATACTGGAAGATATACAAGGCGCTGCCCGGGATAAAACTTCTAGATTCAAATAAATACAGATGCAGATTGTTTGAAATTCTTATATTGTGGCATAAAATATCTTGACTTTCTAATTCTTATTATTTTCAAGTTGAAAGCAGATTAGGGAAAGGGTCTCAATCTCCCTCTCATATAATATATTTAAAATGAGTAAACGTTTCACCTCGCTCACTAGGCAGTTTCTGCTTACGTGTGACTGACAGTTAGGGATGAGCGAACGACGTTGTGGCGACAGAAACAACACGAGAGTCTTATCTTCCATCTTCTCTATAATTCTATATTTTCAAAACTGGATTTTTTTAAATACTTGGTTTGGATCTCCTTTTGTAGTAGGGGAAGAGTGGTGGAGGAGAGATGGGGAGATGGGGGAGAAAAAGGGGAAGGGAGGGCTATAGAGTGGAGATAATTTTGTCTCTTGGTTTGCCTGTCCTTTTGTAAGGAAGGATAGAGGAGTCGAGAGGAAAAAGAGAGGGATGTGGGGCTAAATAGATTGAGAAAGGAGGAGGAAGAGATGGAGGAGGGTAGAGAGCGGAACAGAAGTGAATGGGGAGAGAGAGGGGCAAAGTGTGGGAGAGTGAGAGTAGAGGGCTATAGAGTGGAGATAATTTTGTCTCTTGGTTTGCCTGTCCTTTTGTAAGGAAGGATAGAGGAGTCGAGAGGAAAAAGAGAGGGGTGTGGGGCTGAATAGATTGAGAAAGGAGGAGGGAGAGATGGAGGAGGGTAGAGAGCGGAACAGAAGTGATTGGGGAGAGAGAGGGGCAAAGTGTGGGAGAGTGAGAGTAGTGGGAGAAATAGAGGAAGGGTAGATGGGGAGGGGGAGGAAGAGAGAGGGGCAGATATAAGAGGGAAGAGGAGAGAGAGTAGGGGTGGACTATGGAGCAGAGGGCAGGGAAAGGGGAGAGAGTGTTGGAGAAAAGTGGGGAGGGCTGTGAGAAAAATAGGGAGAGGGATGTTGAGGGGAGATTGGGGAAATTGGGGAGAGATGGGGGAGAGGCGGAGAAAGGGGGCAGGGTTAGAACTAAATTTTTTATTCATATAAATGGACTGAAAAACACACACACACATACTTCATTTTATTCTCTAGACTAACAGATGCCCGTCATTGCCCGGCTAAAATGAGCTTTCGGAAATAATGTAAGACGTATTCTTATCCCCGGCAACACCCAGGACAAAAAGTCCTGATGCAAATAAATACATATGCACATTGTTTGGAATTCTAATATTGTGACACAAAAATATCTTTACTTACTGTTTATTACATCTTTTAGGTTGAAGGAGATTAAGGAAAGATGTGCAATCTCCCTCTCATATAATATACTTAAAATGCGTAAACGTTTTACCGCGCGCGCCTGACAGTTTACCATCATGTGTGACGTATCGTTAGTTATAAGCGAAAAACTTTGTTGCCAAAGAAACAGATCGAGCGTCGTATCTATAAATATATATCTTAAGAACGATATTTTATTTTATATTTTACTCTTGTCTTAGAGAGAGGGGGAAAGGTGAAGGGAAGGGATAGGGGAGAGAGGGGGAGGCCCTTTTATAGGGAGGAGGGGAGGGGAAGAGAGGGCAGGGTGAGTGCGACGGAAAGAGGAGGAGGTATGAGAGAGAGGGTGTGATGGGAATGGAGAGAAGGGGTAGGGAGAGAGTGAGAGGAGATGGGGGGCAGAGGGTGAGGGGAACGGGAAGATGGGAGAGGGTGAGAGGAAAGGGGAATGGTGAGGGAGGAGAGGGGATGAAGAGAAGGAGTGTGATTTTGAGAAAGAGGGAATATATTTGGTAATAGGTTGAGAGGGGACATCTTTTTTCTCTGGATGTGGATGTTGCTTTCTAAGGTGGCAGAAGAGGAGAAAAGGGCAGAGTGAGAAACGAGAAAAAGAGAAAGGAGGAGGAGAGAGGTGTAGAGAAGGTAGAGGGGTGGAGATTAGAGGGGAATGACAGGGGAGTAAAGAAAGGGAGGGGATAGGTGAGTGACGGGGAGAGGGGGGAGAGGTGGGTGGTTTTTTTGTTGTGGGATGGGAAGGATCGTGAGAGGGAGTTTGGAGAGATTCGGGGAGGGGGAGGGAGAAGAGGGGAATAAGGATGGGGGAGGAGGATGGGAGGGAGAGAGAGGTAGAGCGATATAGTGAGAAGGAATGAGGGAAGTGGAATGGAGAGTTGTATACGGATAGGGAAGGAAGAGAGAAGGGGGAAAAGAGGATTGAAAGAGAGAGATAGTGATTGATTGAGAAGGAATTAGGAGAAGAGAAGGGAGTGAAAAAGGTTCAGGGGGAGATAATTATAATCTTGATTTGGATATCCTTTTTTAAGGGGGAGAGGGGATAAATGGCAAAACGAAGAGGGGTAGAAGAGGGGGAGAGCATTAAAGAGGAGGGGGCAGGCGGAACGAGAGGAAGATGTCTTTTTGTAGGGGTGGGAAAGGGTGGTCCATTGGGGGGGCAAGGGTGGAGGATAAGAGAGGGGGGATGTGAGAGAGGGGATGGGGAGAGGGGGAGAGGGCGGATGGGGTGGGAGAGGGTGGGGGGAGGGGAGAGGGGGAAAGAGGACGGAGGGAGATGGATGAGGGTTGGAAGGAGAGAGATAAGGGAGGAGAGAGTGGGGGCAGTGTGAGGAGAGAGAGGGGGAGAGAGGGAAAATGGGTTAGAACGCGATTTTTTGACTTCTATAAATGAACAGACACAAACCGAGACAGACAGACAGTCTTAATTTTTATTATATAAATAAAATTTTAAAAAACGCAAAGTATGACGTGAGGTTTGCAATTAATGCAATGTCCTGCAGGAAAAATGAAAAAGTGTTTCCGTGGACTTTCGAACTTTATTCACTTGCTTATCGAGGACAACTACAAGAAGAAATTAAAATAACCTAGTTGTTTATAATAAATAAAAAAATAAGCACCGCCTCTCAAACAGGAAAGCACAAATGAAAGATTAAGGGAGGAAGGGAAAAAGCACTTCAAAATTAGTTTTTCGACTCTTACTCGTGGCCTTTTGTTAAAATGATTACAACGGAACTTTCAGACCATACCATTAAAATTCTACTTTATTTAAGACATATAGAAAAACTTAGCATTCTCATCTTGTCTCCATGCTTAGCCATTTTTGTGCTTTTATCTGCGTACACAAATTCGTGCTTCTTTACTGGTGATATTTTCGAATCAAATAGTGAGAATTTGCAATCTATTATATAGCGAACATTGCTATCGTAAAATTTACGATAGATTTCTTCATCGAATTTAAAAATATTTCATCCTTCTAAGATTTTATTCTTAGCCTTATTTTTTGTTGTCCTTTCCTGCTCGCCCATCATTACGCGATGTTTTATCTGTGGGAGAAATGAACCTACCACTGACACCAATTTTCGGAGCTCATGACACCACTTGTAAGAAATTAGAAGATGCAAATAAATGTTTGCGTTGATACGTTCCTTCAGTGAGATTGCAAATAAAATGGGATTGAATTTAACTCGTTATTAGTTACACAAAAGATATAGAGGACCTTGTTTATAGCAATTGTTAAACCTTTCATTGAAAGTTCTAATCTTCATTTTCTTGTATTTTTTGGGAGTAGTAGTTACCGAGGGATACAAATATCGAAGCGGGAAATTGGAAGATTAAATGAATGTCACGTGAGGGTTGAATTGTTTAAAACGAATAACACTCTCAACCACTTTCTTCACATTTTCTGGCCGGAATGCCTGTCAGCCAGCATATAATGCATATTTTGATGTCGCTGAAACCCTCTAAAAGCGGAGAACCGTTTAACGACAGGTCTACGTTTAGTGAGTTTAGTTCCGCTCTCGCTTCGTGAGCGGCACCATTCCTTGTTAAGAAGATGTCCTGTATGCTATGTATAGTAGATTTTTTCGACATCATCTGGACAAAGGCTATCTACACTGTGATAGAACGGGTTAAAGCCGCTTAATTTCAACCACTATCACATGTTATTTAAAACCTCGATGCAACCCACGTGCATCTTCGCTTTGAAGCCTGGGGCCTTATCGCAGCCACCTGAGTCAATGTTTAAACAAGGAGGTTTATCTTCCACCGTTCGCCCCCACGCTGACCTCGCCAGATTGAGTTAGGCTTATGGGCAGATAAGGCATTGTTCTCAGGCTCGGCTGTGCATTCCCTCAAAGCTCCCGCTCCATTGTCCCCCACGCCAAGGAGATGTCCCGGCTATTTATATGGAAACTTAACCACTAAGATTCAGATTGGAGATCCAGATTTTCGTCGCAAAACATCACTACGACATACTCTCACCTTGTGCGCCAAGGGGCCTCGACCTCGAGATTCACCATCACTTGTCCAGAAGAAGGACAATATCCCTTGAGTGCCAAGGTTTGAGCCTTCGTGACGCCAAGTCCACAAGGCTTCCTCTATTGTTCAGAAAGAGAACAACATTAGAACAGCCATTGTTCTTTTGAGCCCATTGATAAGAAACAGTTCTCACCCCCCCCCCCTGTTATTCAGAAAGAGAACCACGTTAGAACAGCAATTGTTCTTTTGAGCCCGTTGACAAGAAACGGTTCTCTTCCCCCCCTCCTGTTGTTCAGAAAGAGAACAACGTTAGAACAGCCATTGTTCTTTTGAGCCAGTTGATAAGAAACGGTTTCCCCCCCTCCCCCTGTTGTTCAGCTAGAGAACAACGTTAGAACAGCCATTGTTCTTTTGAGACCGTTGACAAGAAACGGTTCTCACCCACCCACCTTGTTGTTCAGAAGAGAACAACGTAGAACAGCCATTGTTCGTTTGAGCCCGTTCACCAAGAAACGGTTCTCACCCTTACCCCTTGTTGTTCAGAAGAGAACAACATTAGAACAGCCATTGTTTTCGAGCCCGTAGACAAGAGACGGTTCTCACCCCCCCCTTGTGTTCAGAAGAGAACAACGTAGAATAGCCATTGTTCTTCAAGCCGTTCGTCAAGAAACGGCACTCATTTCCCAAGACGCCACGTCAGGATCATTTAATTCCCCCCTCTTCGGCTGGAACTCGCCAGCGGACTGAAAATTCCTTCACGTCGCCTTCCTCTGCACAACAAGTATAATTACGTAAGCCGAACGTTACCTTTGAGTATTTAACCCTTTTGTCAACCCTATCCTGTGCTTTAAATGGTTTAGCGAACCATCCCATCCCTTTAATTTATATTTGTTTTACCCTTTTAAATCCCTTTTAATCCTCGGATTAGCTAGATTCTTCACCACCCTTTCCATTCTCTGTTTATGTCAATATTTTCCGTTGTGTGTGTTGTGATAGTTTTTATTAATAAAACTCTATTCTATTAATGATAGCAATATTATTATCCTTGAGCTCAGTTCCACTTCTTAAGATATCGAAGATACATAATATCGGCCAGCCTAGACATCCACGCATTCTAAAGATAATTACATAAGTTACCTCAACGAATAGTCATATATGGTATATCTTCGAGAGTCCATTCTACGACATACACCTAGTCGAAAAATCGTACGGTGCTCGTTTTTCTCAAAACAGAAAAGATCACTCTAGCTCTCCTGGATTCTGCCTGATTTCGCTAACCTCCTGCCTTGTAAGATAAGGCTTTCATTTGTAGACAGCGTTACTTCAAGGTGTTTTATTTTATCTGAAGAAGGTCTAAGATCATGC
Source organism: Ceratothoa steindachneri (assembly GCA_963969495.1). NCBI lineage: Eukaryota > Metazoa > Arthropoda > Malacostraca > Isopoda > Cymothoidae > Ceratothoa > Ceratothoa steindachneri. The sequence goes on along the minus strand of OZ018317.1, from coordinate 143,212,507 downwards.
ATGGCGATAGGGTAACATGGAGATCCTCCAAACGATTCTTAGGAGAGAGTGGCTTCAGATTTTAATATCTGAATTCCTACGAGAGATCGTCAATTGCGCGTGTGGGTGAGAGAGCCCGCTCCGGTCCAATAGGGTAGTAAAAGGACATACCAGGAGGGAGGTGGCGTCAATATCACACTCTTTCTCCTGTTCATCAACGGTATGACTTTGGTGATGGCCCAAGATGACCTCGCTACACTCTACGTAGTGGAAGTTTTATCTCTTTTGGTGCAACTCAGATGGCAACTCTGAAGCGTTGACTCCAAATGGGATTGAACCACATCTCTCAATTCGCTGAAGGCACAGGTTTTAATATCCTTGGCCAAGACTAAGCTAGTGCACTTCTATCGCCTTCCACAGCTTCATCTCCACCATCCTCTTCCAAAACGTCGTTATCCAGGAAGTAGTAGACTTATATCACTTGTTTTTTTTTGGTTTTGGCTGACGCACCACCTGAAAATTCCATATTCGTCACCTTAGAATGTCTTATATCCCGCCATGAAGATTATTAGTTCCATGAGCTTCAACACTCTGGGCGTTGATAGGGCTCTGTTTTACGCATCTGAAGTTCATCGTGAATTGTGGGAAGTGCATATAAGCCAACACATCTCTCTGTGTATGTTAGTGAGTGCTTTCCGCACGTCCCTAATTGAGAGATTGCTTATCGATGCCTGGGAGATGTCACTCGCCGTACGCCTTTCACAGTGAATTATGCGCTTGTATGCGCGGGCTAAAAGGCGTTTCTCAGGAAACAAAGGCTTTGAGTGTATCCACCGCTGACCTCGATAGTACCTATGCAGTCGAGAGGAAAATCATATCATAAAAGGCCTGGGACTGCTTCGAGAGCTAAGTGTGGCTCTCGTGCCGATGTTGCATCTGATTTTGTTTGGGACTGGTTCCTAAAGGGTACCACCTTTGACTATTTGTTGCCAGGCTTCTAGTATGAAAGTTTGCACAGTGCTGCGATTATAACAATCGAATTGTTTGGAACACACTTCGTGTCGAGCTAGCTCCATGTCAGTTTACATTGATGACTACAATTGGGAAGAAGGGCTGGCTTTAACGCACGATCCCCATTGGTTGAAGCCAGTGGGGTTCTTCAGACGCAGCCTTAGTGTTCATGGCTGAACTGGTTGCAATAAACCGCTCGCTATAAGAAATAGTGCCTTGTGTCAAATTCGGAGAGCGAATCGTGATCTCAAGCTAATCACACTCGCCCTGTGTGGTGGTGGGGCATTTGAATCTCCGCACCGGCTGGTTCGTAGTATTCGTGATACCTTGGTTGCTGACAGCGTATGGAAATGAGCTCGCCGATAAAGGGCTACAAAGTGTCCTTCAGGTATGAGTCATCAGAGCCACATTTTTCTCTTCTCCACACTGACTACATAACAGGAGTCAAGTTAGCCCTCCTTAAACGGCCGACGAAAAAAAAGTTGCCTGCCATCGTGCCTCTGCTGTTTCTGTGGACTTACATACGATGCTTCGGGGGCTTCATGTTGCTATCTCTAGTAGTTGAAATTGGCTCACTCCATAGACGCACTGCCTGTACTTTACTGAGACGACTGCATTTCATCCAGAATGTTCATTACATTATTGTTTAATGTCCCAGTCTGTGAGGCATCTGCGCACGTGACGTGGAACAGCAGAGTCGCTAATGTTTGTCTCTTTTGTTTGTGACGGCTTTGTGCACACAAACATGTAGACCATACCACATTCTGGAGGAGGCTGGCATCTGCGCACGTGACGTGGAACAGCAGAGTCGCTAATGTTTGTCTCTTTTGTTCGTGACGGCTTTGTGCACACAAACATGTAGACCCTACCACATTCTGGAGGAGGCTGGCTTCCTCCATTTTACTTGACTCTCTTTGGTGTTCATCGCCTTTTCCAGTGTCGTTGGGAAACTGAGCCTCCCCCAACACTGGAGCGTGTCTCCTTTTCTTTTGTTAGTTTCTTTGCTAGTTTGATATTTGGGTTTGCTTTGCTTTCTTTAGTTTTTGTTTAGTTTGTGTATTGTTTTGTATTGTGTTCCATATTTTTAATGTGACCTAATAATAGTCTACTATTGGTTACAGCAACTTATACCGTTGCTAGCAGTCGCCGGATAGGTGCATTAAAAATAAAAATAAATAACTTGTAACTTAATCCCCGAGTTTATTAACCTTGATAATAAAGAGTCCTTTCTACCTGAGAAGTTAATATTTTGAAGGATGATGGCCAGCAGGAAAGAGGCAATCTTTGGCTTTCCTGTTTTGGAGTAGCTTGATGGAACTTCGGACAACCGAGGAAGATATGTTTACTATAAGTAAGCAGGTAATCTTGGGTAAAAGAAGCCCAATGTAATCTATTGGAAATAGTTTATTTTCTATACAAAATATGAACCGAGATAAGGTTTCAGAGATAGAATGTTATGGAAAAGAAGGTCATACTGATAGTGAGAACTCAATGTAGACTAAATTGTGAGGATGACATAGAATTGAAAGAGCATAATGAGGGGGATGTTTAATGCAGTAGGCTCTGGTAGGTGGGGAGGCAAGCTATGTTTCTCAATCCGCTACTGCTCATCATGAACATCTTTCTGGTTATGGGGAGAAACATATCTATCCAAATGGTTTTCAAGTGATTCGATTATGTGTTCACTTCTACACAGTCCGACTTACACCACTTTTAAGGATCTTCATCTTTTTTTATCCGGAGAACCTCCATTTTGCCTAAATTTATAAGGTAACAGCAATAAGGCCATACAAAGGAAAAGATAGCAGGGAGACAGATCTGTAAAGAAATAGTTAAGTTAAAATTTAAATGTTCGGAAGATATACCAGTGCATTGAAACTGGGAGGATGCACAACTGCGTGCCTTGGGGCTAGTAGAGCGTGAAATTGTTGAATGGTCCAGGTGTTGCAGGAGCATTACTCTTGCTACTCCATCTGCTCCCATAAGGGGTGAATAACACGCAAGTGGGTGTCAGATATAGGATGACTGATCTCGCTACACCTAAAATTTACAGATAGCAGATGTGTGACGCCCCCCCTCCCCTTCCCCCGGTTAATCTACAGGTTTCCCCTGCTTAATCTTCACGCATTTTTTTACAACTCTCTGCGTACGAAAATTCTTTGGGTCATGCCCTCCTTGGTGTTCGCTTTAAATGTTAACGTTAAAAATTTGTAACCAAAGTGTGTATGAGAAACTATTTTGAGCATACATCTCCACTACTGTTTCTAACATTACCTCACACTACAAGTCTGTTTATTTTGCTTTTCCATTCGGAGTTCTTATCTTAGCTTTAGAATTCAGCTCTCGAAGAGACACTGCACATTTTCTTGGTATACAACGAAGATAAATTAGAAAAATTAGGCTGGGAGTGAGGTAGAAGGGAATTGAATACCATGAAAAACTTTTCACGTCTTTTGAGCTCCGTCCTTAGCAAAATTCCTATTTATATCTGGCCTAAGTTATTTACTATTGTGTCATGTTTATTGGCGTCAAACTTTGCGTTAACTTTTTCGTTTAAGTCGCTCTTCTTTGCAGTTAACTCTCTCTCTGTCCTACTATATAAATATGTACTCTAAAAAGATGTAGTTTCTGAAATCTACCCGTCTTCAAAGGGCATAAAGAATAGAAATAAATGGCCAAAGACGTTTATTTGCTAGTTGTATACTACCCGTGGATATGCCGTTGAGAGGAGTGGCGCTACTGTATAAGGCAATGATTAACAAAGTGACTTGGGGATCATTTATGGGTTATGTAGCTTAAATTCTTGTATTGAGATAACTGGCGAAAAACCAAGGAATGAGAGGTTTAGGTCCTATTCTGGGTTTATGTAACTAGGCGTAGATGTAAAAGGTCTTATATGCCATCTTCAACTAGAGTAACACGTAATAGGTAATTCTTAGTTGCGTGGGAAATTTCATGATGAAATTAAGGAGTGCTTAATTGGAGTAACTACTAAATTTAACAATACGACATTACGTACAATAAAAATAATTGCATATAAAGCCATTACCTTTTATTCGTTTTTCACTCTGGTTTAGAATAAACAACCACTGTGACAATGTCAGAATTTTGAGTTCACCACGAAACCCCAAATAGAAGTTTTCCTCGAGAAAGTGTGTACTTACCAATACTTTCAAACATGGGACCAAACCACCGTTCTCATAAGAACACAATGTTCAGGGGCATTTAGAAAAATATTAAATACAATTTATGATCTTAATAGGTTTAAAACATCAGAATAAACATTCAAAAGCAAGGCAATAACTAAAATTTATCTCAAAATTAAGTTATTGAGACATCAATTTTAAACAAACGCATTGTTACAAATTAGTTAACTCAATGTTCATTGTCGCAATATGAGAGAGTCAATCCTAAATACTTAGAAATTTTGTCAGTAACGTAAGATTTTGCGGAAGATGGAGAGAGTCGAATATCATTTCCATAGAAACTTCATTCAAACGTTTTGCTGGAAGAAGATTTGTCGAGCGAAACGTCGGAATAAAGTTTCTATCCGATAAGATTAGTCTCTCTCTATTTTCCGTATAATTACTGGTTTGAGGCCAATGATTGGTCGAAACGAAATATTTTCAGGAAGCGAAATGTTGGGGGCCTGAAAGATCAGATGTAAATTATATATCATATCCCCTTGCCTCACTTTCATTCGGTCCCTTTTCGACACAGAATCAATAAAGAAAATAAGCCTGTTCGATCTCACCTACCTTTGCCTCAAATCTTCATGCATATGAAAACACTTTAACACGAGCATATTCCTCCCTTACAACAATAAAAAGATTCAGACCAACAACCAAGAGTTTGACACGTTCCAGGCTCCAGCGGATCCAGGCTCGATCGATCCCATTGCTCATCTCCCATTGCTTATCTCTTCAAAGAATAAAATATAAAAATACGTGTTCTTAGAACAACTAGAGAATTCAGATTCCAGCCTGCAAAAGGAAATAAGTAGAACAAAATTAGGTTGATGAGTGATAGCAAAGTTTAGCTTCATCTTTAAAAGTGACATTTCTCTGTTCGTAAAACCTTGTTATCCTTCTTATAACTAAAAATAAATATTTTCTTATTACTGTAATCGCAGGAGGAAGAAATTGAGAGCTCAGCACAGCCCAGCTTTCCAGATTAGTTGAACTCCACGATGCAGGTTTAATTGAAAAGTGGCTCAGATCTCCGTCCTCTTAAAGTCTTGTCAATTGACCATAATCTCCCAAAATTCGAAAACAAAGTTAAATAAGATATTGCATATAATTTGCTAACTAGATAAAAAATACTTAATAATTATAAAACCAAAGAGAAAATTATCAAGATATTGGTCTGTTAGATTAAGTTTAGCATTCAAACATTGTACTCGAACATAACATTAGTAAACAAGCCATTTTAATATTATATACCCTAACCTTTCTCAATTTAACATCCTCCTCTCAATTAAAATGGTTAAGAGGATATTATCTTGACCAGTATAATTTTCTTTGTAAATATACAAAAAAATATGTGGAACAATCATTCAACACAAGCTATTTTTCTAGCCTGGAATGTAGCTAAGTTGAAGTGCCACAAGTTAAACTGTAATAGCTAGTCCCATGCTAGGCTGAGGTAGAAGGAGGGTTGGATTAGGAGTGCAAATACTCTTACCTCAGTCATAAAATTAAACATGTGGGTAAATAATTATTATTGGTTGCACTTAAAACTAATAAAAGACTACCGCATGTTAGAAACTCAAACAAAATAGACTGCAATGAGGACTGCAAAAATATGCCCACGAAGAAATCAAAGCAAATTTTTTGTGGGGGATAGTTAATGCGTTTTCTTAAGGAGAGGAGATGAGGGTCTTAACATTAAGAGAACTTTTTGATCAGACATTTTGCGTAAAAGACATAGCTTATTACCTAAAATATCAAAAAAGTCTGAAAAAGTGACATGTGAAAGTTATTATGCATATATGGAAGAAGTGTTAAGAAGGAGCAAACTTGATATCTTCTACTCCAGTAAGAATATCTTCAACCCTAACTAGAGGAGTTCCTTTGCTATGAAGAGCCCAGAGCTAAATAAATATTTGGTTCCTTAATGTTAAAGAAATCATAAAACAATAACATTCGGAGGGAATTTAGTGGCGTTGTTTCACGCCAACTCTTGCGAGAAGGCGGGTCTGTTCTTATATATCTAAGCCTAAATTATACATTTATAGAACATTCTGCCAAAGTTCCAATGCAACCAGACCACATCAAAAATGAATGCGCACCAATATCTCTCCTGTTCTCCACAGGAGCAATTTGTCACGCCGAAATGTGAAAAACGTCCATTGAATATCTATTTCTTGAATTTGATGTGACACTTCTCTCTCCCCTTTATTTAGGCTTAACTAAAGACGAGTTTCTAAACATATTTCTTAATAAATATGGAAAATACGACAGTCACGTACACCTAGCGCATTCGGGCTCAAGAAGAGGGGCGGTAGCACTTGATGCAATGGGGGCGCTTCAAAATATTGGGAGAAATGCACGTGATAGGAAAAACATTAAATTTCAAAAGAATTCAATGCTAATAAAACTGGGATATATATATATATATATATATATATATATATATATATATATATATATATATATATTAGGAAAACACTTACAAAACAAAATACAAACCCGATGAGATGGTTAACGTATCTATTATTTTAATGTAAAATCCCATACTTCCCGATTTGAAATCCGTTAATTTGACTAAAATTGCAACTAACCATTCAGAATTACCATATTGTTATTAAGAATCTTCTATATTAATTTAGGCCACATCAGCTAAATAAGTGAGAAAAATAAATCCAACAGTATTGTAAAATAAATTTAAGACTGGGTTTCTACTAAATCATTGAGCATTGTGAATGGACATGAAAATTTGCTTCAACTATGCGTAAGTAAGGGTCTCTCCTCACTAGTATTTTCCCCTTGTTCTTCAATAGCGAAGCTACTTGAATAAAAGCTCAAAACAGTACCTAAAGGCGCATTTTCTTCAAAGACCACCACGGCGTTCCTTAAATATCTTTCGGCCAGCACTAATAAAATAGGAGAAGAGATCATTTAGCGCTCTAACAATCCAATCGAAGACAAAAGGGAAACCAATTTGTAAATTGCTAAGTTCTTTCACCGTGCGGGCAAGAAACACTACTATTTACTAGTTCTCGAAGACACATAAGCCTGGGGAGTTGTAAACCATTTCTAGTTATAGGGACAATCTAGAACCTCATTCAAATTAAGCTTCCTTAGCCATACTTCCTTTCCTCTCTAGGTCACTTTTTTTAAACAAGAATGTAAGCAAAACTAAAAATATCGTTAACACAATTTACAATTTCTATAATCTATCTGATTAAATTTATAAGCGATTTTACATATATGCAAATGACATTTGTTTTTGACGGAAGGTAAGGTAGGAAATTGATCATTTATCCTAAACCTCAAGGAATGTTAAGAACACACTCAATATAAGAGCGAAGTTAATGGTAGCTTAAGAGTAGGAAGGAGTTTAATGGTATCTATTTATATCATATATATATATATATATATATATATATATATATATATATATATATATATATATATATATATATATATATATATATATATATATATATATATACGAGGGGCGGTCAATAAGTTTTGCAATTCTGATATAAGGAAACGAGATATGAGGAAAGTTTTTAATTATTTTTTAATATAACTACCCTCGACTTCAATGCACTTGCGCCACTCGTCCCTGAGGCTTTGAATTCCCAAGAACCAGAAATCTCCCGACGGCTGTTCAATTAACTCCTGGACGGCGAGCTGGACATCTTCATCGTCCCCAAACCGGCATGTACGCCGTGCAGCCATGAGCTGGTGGAATAAAAAGTAGTCGCTAGGGGCCAGATCTGGAATGTAGGGGGATGGTTGAGCTCCTTGAATCCGCACTCACACAGGGCAGCTTGTGCAACTCTAGCCTTGTGGACTTTGACGACGTTGAAGTCAATCATTCAGCGTGAGGTTTCTAGGGACCCAACGGGCAGAGACCTTGGTCATGGCCAAATTGTCGTGGATTATGTTGTTAACACTTTCATGTGATATTCCAAGTTCTCGCTTGATTTCTTCGACCTTCACCCGTCTATTTTCAAGGATTATCCTCTCCACACGGGCCACATTATCCTCGTTGGTCACGTCTGACGGGCGTCCTCGACAGGGGTCATCTTCAAGGGACTCACGACCATGTTGGAACTCCCTATTCCAGCGAGCAATGGTTTCATATGAAGGGGCGGTGTCGGTGTACACTGCAACCATGCGTTCGTGGATCTCTTTTGCATTCTTGCCTTCCTTGGTCAAAGATTTGATCACTGCGCGGTGCTCAACCTTTTTCATTGTTGAAAAATTTGTGATTGACCATCTGCGATCAGCTACTGCTTCTTAAATAGATGAGGCAGGAGCGTGCGGCTGCAGGTCCTGACTTGTTATAACTTTTTCTAACACCCGCACAAACAGCCATATACCTTCCTCTGTTTTGCCCTAGCGATTCGCAAAACTTATTGCCCGCCCCTCGTGTATATATATATATATATATATATATATATATATATATATATATATATATATATATATATATATATATATATATATATATTAAATTAAGGAACACTTTCTTGTTACACATGGTGAGTTTCTGAGGTTTTCTGAGAGTCAAAGAAACGAGGGATTTTCTCGTACGGGAAAAGCATCACCTGTCCAATCGACGACACGGAGCTCAATTAAGAAACATTACTCTCTCTTTAGAATAGTTTTTATATTAATTATGAGATCTCTTGTAGTTTATATTTTTTTTCAGGATAATTGACTCATTAAATGACTTTAAGACGACTTTTATAAGGAATATGTATATAAAGAGAAAAGATTCATCTTTCATTTGTTTTTATTTCATGTCCCTAACTGATATGGTTATTGAGATATTGTTTCTCAAAAGGGTCCAATTTATTTGAGCCACCCTTTATGAACAAAGCATTGAAATAGGTAACGAAAAATCCGAATTTATTAAACAAAATCTTCTGAAGTTTCGATAAACGACGCCTTATCCTCTTCAGTTTCACTACAATACTAAAGTTCATCCAAAATGATGACGTCACAGAAAGATACAATCAAGTCATATTAAACATAATTCAGTTTCAACATAATTTGTTATAAGCAAATTGTAGGATTACTTATGGGCTTCTCCCTCTCTCCATTCTGGTCAATATCTTTATAATTAAAAGCTATTTTCTCCCAGATTCCCTTGATTTTGATGATAATTGGTATTGATATATGGACGACGCCTTTATGCCTGTAAATTCCTCACCCTAGAAATTCCGTTTCATTCTTCATCTTTTACTTTGGAAAAAAAACGAAAAATGTTTGCTTTTCTTATATATCTTTCTAATAAGAAATAGTCACGAAAACCAAATTTTAAAATATATAGAAATCCTACCCACTCCAATCATTAAGTCTGCGTTTGTCCCTGAGGACGTCCCCAGCCGCGCCAGATAGCCTCTCCACAGCTGCCGAGCTCGGGACGGGGGTATTGTACTTAATGAATAAGTCCACCCACACCTCCCTGTGCTAGTAGGAGAAGAAGGACCAAGTTAGCTCGCCTTTAGAGGGTATCCACTCCTCCATGGACTTCCTCAGGACCTCCCTCACATCTTGCTGCTGGTTGGCCGGGCCTCTAGCAAACAACTTGTTGAAGAGGCGGGCATCCAAGTTCTGGGGTTCCTACACTTCGGGTAGGCCAGGCTGACACTGATGCTGCTACTCCTCCCTGTGCTTGATGACCACCCTTAGATCTTTAGTGATCGTGTCCTTGATTTCCTCCACCTTGTCAGGGGCAATGCTCTCCAGGGTTTTGGCGTGAGGTTAGGGTGGGCGGCGGTGTCCATAAGGCGGTTGTTATCCTAAAAGAGATGGCCAAACCTCTTTTCATAGCCCCTGAGGAGGGCCTGCACCAGGAGCCTGGCATACACCAGAGGCCTGGCATACACCAGAGGCTGGGGAAGAGGGTGCCTATATAGGCTTTTTTCTACCCCTGTAGCATGTCCAGGCACGGCGCCAGAGGGTGCATCTCCAGCTTGTACTCTTCGAGGACCTGAAAAATGAACATTAATATATTGTTCAGTTTTTTAAGCTTATATAATTAAACTTAGAACAATTGGATTTCTAAGTAAAAATATTAAAATAGCGATCGTTATTAGCGCGCAACTTTATGCTTACCTGGATGTCTACCTCTGTTATGGGAGAACGCCCCTTGCGCTGGTTGATCAGGATGGTGTTGATGGCATCCTGGGGGTCACCAACACTCTGGACCTCCAACAAGACCACCACACAATCATAGTGGGAGTTCCATCTGTAGAAATAAAATATTTTATTTAAATAAGCAAGCTATCAGAAACGTACAAAAACCAATTTTATTTAATCGCCAACAATTTCTTATGATAAATTGAATTTTATAATAGTACCTAGTAGCCACTAGATCCTTCAGGTTTTTTTGGCGGCCTCGTTGATTTGGTTGGCCGCCAGTGGGGACCTGTTCGGGAGGTTCTACAGGGCCTAGCTCTTAGCTGTGGTCCTCCTCCACGCTAACATCTCTAACATCTGTTGTCACCAACAGATTGACTGTGTATTCGCTAAAACAATAAGATATTTAAATATTCAATAAATTTAAAGATTACTTAAATGATTTCAATCTTTATTTCGTAACATATCAGTTCTAGATCCCGCTATTCTTAGTACCTCAGCGGTGGTGAGGCGGATGACTTGGATTGTCCCTCTCAGCCCTCAGGCGAACCTGGAGATCCACAACCTGCAGGTCGGGGTCCTCAGGGTCCACAAGAAGGTCCTGCTGGTCCTGTTTGCCCTCGCCAAAGGCGTTGAAGGCGGCCACATAGTTGGAACCATTATCGATGGTGGTGGCCGCCACCTTGCCATGGATGCTAAAGTCCTGCTGAATCTCTGTGATGAGTTGTCTCAGAAGTAAGTGCGTCTTCTTTTCCTGAAGACAATAATCATTGATTTAGTTTATAAATTAAATTTATACCGCATAGGCAGTTCTAGCTTTTAGCGACTAAGTTAAAGAATGGCAAAATCTAACATTTTAATTTTATTACCTTCACCTCCTTGCAAGCCAGAGTTGCATGGCGCCTCTTGAGGGTGTCCCTGTCAATCCAGTGGACTGTCACCCCTAAGAAGGCCCTGCTGTGGGCGCTCCAGCTGTTGGCAGTAATGGACACCCACTTCTGGTAGAAAAGCAGGTTGACGACCTGAGTCCTCCCCCTTTCCATTAGCTTGTCAATGTCCCTGCTCACAGTTCTCTTGGAGGTGGGCTAGAAATCAGGGTTGACGGGGTAGAACATCCTGATTGTGCTGGGATGGTCAGCTACAGCCAGTGGAGTCATTGTCTCAATAAACCACCTACAGATGAAATATGAAAATTAATATATTTTAATTTTTTAATAAAAATGTCTTAAAACATCAAGAGACTAAGACGCTATTTTACTAGTTAAAATATTAAAGTTAAAATAGCTACTATTATTTCTCTGAATTTTTTTTCGCCTGGTGTAACACTGCCTGGCCCACCCCTGGTTGAACTTAGCCCTGAAGCTCTCCTCCAAGTACATTTGGCGCTTTTTGCGGGCCTCATTTTCCCTTGACTTGGAGCGACTGCGCTTGTTGAGTCCCTCAATGGCGGCAGAGAACTGAGGGAGCTGATCCTTGTGCATCTGATATAAAAATATTAACTTTTAACTTTGCAATAAAATTTGTAATTTTCTTTGCTAAAACTTGCATAAAGTAGCAGGACTAGTGGCGCCAGTTACTCATTGTAAACTTAGATAGTTATTTAAACTTACATTCTTGTAATGCTACTTCAGGTGGTTCCTGATGTGGGTGCTTTCGGTAAAACTTCTTCTGGCCCTTGCAGCCAGGATGTTGGCACTTAGCAAGGCCATTGTGGATCTTCCTGAGAGACCTTCCTTCCACCTTCTCATTAGTCCTCACAAATTTGCCAAAGACATAGAAATGTTTCAATGACAATTTATTAAATTTAAATATTTAAATTTAATATTTATAAATCTTTAAATCATAAAAAGAATTGAATTTACTAAATTTTGAGATTTAATTTGGCTACTTTACTATAGCGGCGCGGCGATTTTCTTACCTCTCAAGAGTCTCCAAGCAGCTTTTCAGCTCCTTGACGGCTTCCTCATTGCCGTCCCGGTTATGGTCGCCAGCCTCCCCTGTCTCCTTAGTCTCCAAGGTCAGAGTCTCAGGTACAAAAAAGGCATTTGGCTCTCCCTGTCACTGCTCTCACTTAGCATAGGAGTGCTGCTCCTGAAGCTACTACTGGCTGCACTGTCGCCAGAAAACCTCCTGCTCCTATCCTCTCTCCTTGTTACAAACTTATCCACGTTTTTGTCTCAGTTTTTACAATCTGTAAAAGAACAAACACTTTACAAAAATTTTCAGTAACTAATATAATAATAAATTTTGCTACAATAAAAGCCACAAGAAGAAGGTTAGTGAAAAACACCCATGCTACAACCACTCGCAGGGTGGCGTTGGCAAAGAAAGAAATGATGAAATGAGAGATTCAAATCAGCGAAGGACATCACTCTTAACCATTACCGGTTCAAGTTACTAAACAATCGAGATTTTTAAAGCTCATAGGGTGGCCTAATAGATTTAAAGAAAGATAAAACCATGTGAGTTTAATTAGATATATCAATATGATCTTTAAATTTAGAACCAAGGGCTAGTATACGTACGATGGTCCAATTTTTACTTATATTGTTTAATTTTAGGTATGTTAAAGGTAGAATGCTGTTAGATTTAAATTACTTATTACACTTCACAGTAGCTTTTCGTATTAGCCGCATAAAAGTATGTAAGCACATATTAAAATACGAGAATATGAGATTAATTCGCACAATGAACGCCGCAAAGCATAACACGTTATCGAGCATTTGTAACTGACAAGACAGGTATAAAACTTGGTTCACGCCTGAAAAGTGTATGGAATTTTACTAATTTATAATAAAATTCAGAGTGACAAAATTTTGGGGGGTATATTTAGGTAGTTTCATGTAACGTCAGTGTCATATAACGTGAAGTATTTAATTGATGGTAAAAGGAAAATAAAAAATAAGATAAAAATAAAGTTCGCTGTTACGAACTCAAATTTGACATGTGTAGCCAAATCGTGCTTTAAACCTGACTTAGAACAGCCGTGGCAATTTCTTTCCAAAAATTCATCTTTGTTCCTGTTCAAAGTCACGACAAAAGTCGTGGAAAATTGGCGGTGCGCTTTGCTTAGTCCGACTTTTTCAAAACATTTGTGACTTTCGACTTTGTGACTTCGAAATTCACAGTGTGGCAAAGTCGCAAAGTCGCAATTCGTTGCCACAACGCCCAACTCTGTTTAATACAAAGGGATTCTTAAATCCGGAGAGTAAATATAGATTTACCAAATTTTAAGACGGAAAAATTGTTTAATGACACGTCGGTTTTATTATCAACTAGCAAAGATAGCCGTCATTGTCCGAGCATAAAATACTACATATCTTCAGCAAAAGAAATTCTTTGCTTAAGTTAAATTACGAGATTAAAAGTTGTTAAGTAAAAAATATAGAGTTTATTTGAATTTTGAGTAATGGAGTAATATATTTTAAAAGACTAACAGAGAACGATTTTTACATTACAGTAGTGTGGCAGAGCGAGCAAGAAGGTTGGGTGGTGTGCGAGCAGGCGGGTGAGCAGACAAACGTGAAGACGCGGATGGTAGACACAGACCGTAAAGCGTGCTTCAAGCAGATGTGCGCGAGTTTTAACTAAATATATAAATTATTCGAGTCCCCGGCATGGTTACAATAGGTATTATCGCGTTTTATTAAAATTGCAGTCGCATAATTGATTTGGCCAACCTAAATTTTTCCAGGGGCAATGTTAATGCTTTAATTGTATTTCATAGCATGAGAGTGCTTGTCCCCAAAACTTAGAAATGATAAAAATTCGAACCAAACATAAACTAACTTAACAACTAGGTGGCGCATCTTTTGCCCAATCTAAGTAGATTATGTTACACCCCGGGTCAAGTTATCCGCAATGGCGACATTTGTTGACTTCCTTCAAGATCACTCTAATTGGCCTTCTATAGCGGCTATATATATATATATATATATATATATATATATATATATATATATATATATATATATAAATATATATATATATATACATACATACATACAAAAACTCTTTCGGAAGTATATATTAGATGGTATGTTGCCTAATGGAACAATACTCTTTATTACTTAATGTGTTTTTCGGGGTCTATAGCTAATAACCATATGAGAACAGAATCGCAACTGAAGTGAACGTAGCGTCCTTCCTATATAGGCACCTTTCTTACCCTACTATATTTTACACTAATTTCATCAATGACAAAAATATTGGATTTTTTTTTAGTGGGAAAGATAGTATTCACCTGCCGATAATAGAGAAGTTAGAATGATCAAACAAATGTTAATGAATAGTACGTTTTCCTGTATATTATAGACCAAATTATAACAATTTTATAATTAATAAAATAAATATAATAAATAACACTAAAAAAGAAAAATTAATAATATACTAATGCAACCAGATGATATACAATTAAATTCCCAAAGAAAAACAGATAAAAGGGATAATTAGTAAAAACGTTAAAAATAAAAATGCTAAAATAAATATCAACATTAATATCTACTACAAAAATAGAAAAAATAAAAGATCTAAATATGTCTAACAAGAAAATTATTAAATTACCCTATATTGGTTTTACCACAAATAGTCTACAGACCTGATGCGAACCTCCTGACCATAATAGAACAATCAGATGATATTTCGAAGCAAAACACCAAATTTGTCCAACTACAGAAACATCACTAAAAAATAAATATATAAATATTAATAAAAGAACTTAACGCTCTTGTAAGCAATAAGTATAAAGAGACACAGTACCACTTATTAACCTACAAAACGATAGATTCACAAGAACCCTAACAACATTTTGAAACTTAAAAATTATATATTTCATAAAACATTTCAGACCTACCTAACATTAAACAATAACAAGTAAAATATCCAATTGACACCTGTGAATTGTGGATGTACCTTTACCGATATATATATATATATATATATATATATATATATATATATATATATATATATATATATATGCCCTGAATCAGGCTAATGACTTGGTAGGGAAAGTTAGGATTTGGGGTTCTTTATAAATCAATTTTGGTGATACTTCTCTCAGATAGTTTGGCCATTATGGCACACTGTTATTTTTATTACGCTGTGTTACTGCCTTCAATTTTTATTTTAAATTTGTCGTTTTGGGGGGTAATGTCGATAATTTCTTTTGAATGAAAGTAGCCCATCTAGACATATTTTTGGAGAAAACAAAGGATAATTATACATACTAAGCTTACGTTACCATGTATATTATTGTAAGCGTGGTATTGGAATAACCCTCCCCCCCGTTAATTTCTTTAGGAGGGAATAAATGTAGAGAAATGGCTACCTTAAGCATCCTGCAGAAGTATAGGTACATTAAAGCCCCCCCTCCCCCTCATGAGGAGAAGCGTGGGAAAGGTAACCGGCGAATAACCATAACTGCTTACCCTGTTTGATCTCCCCACCGCTGTGGGTAGTTGGAGCTAACATCTGTTTAAGGCAACCACAGAAGGTCCTTAAACAATGCTCTAACGATCCAATTATTTACGAGACCCATAAACCCGTGGTTATGGAAAAAAAGCGGTGCGAGTCAGAAGGCACGCCAAGTAGCGGTGCGGTTGCGAGCCTCTAATTAGCGAGCTGACTTGGGCACCCCAGTGCCACCTCAGCAATTCTCGCTCTCCCCAGATGATAACTCACCATTCGCGTACCCCCCCTTCCCTTGCCTCTGTGGCCTGGTCACTTCCCCCTTTAGATGGGGCGGCAATCCGCCTATAAATAAGCCCCGCAAAGAAAGAGACAGCATTATTATCAGAAGTCGATACGCCAGAGTAGGATTAGTTCGTGAAGATCGATCCTTCGTCCAGACAAGAAAATTATTAGAAGTCGATACGCCAGAAGAAAGATTAGTTCGTGAAGATCGATCTTTCAGCCAGACAAGAAGATTAGAAGTCGATACGCCAGAAAAAGGGTTAGTTCGTGAAGATCGATCCTTCCGCCATACAAGACTATTTCCGTGAGAAACAACAGGATCAGATTGAGAAAATCGATCCACCCCTTTTCGGGACGTATTAACCTAAATAGTCAAGCTTTATATCGGTGCTATACCGAAGAATCCTTTAGATTGCGAAGAAGTCTTACTGAAGAAAAGCAAAACCGCTCACTCGCGAGTGACTCTCACATCTCAAGCTCCGTAAGAGTGAGAGGAGAAGAACCCAGCCCCAACGAGCTCCCGTTCTTTAATTACGTTGAAGAATCAGCCCCCTCTACGATAAAATTTCAATCATCGGACACAACCATCCAAAGCGAGATATAAGTCTTCCAGCGACATCCGGCAATCCCTAATACCTTCTGTCATATGAGTTAGAAAGATCATTTATATTCATATTGCGATAGTAGAAGTTTAGTTCGCCTCACGCTTTAAAGGGGAGTAGAAACCATTGTTCTTGAACCTAGGTCATATGTGTTTGCAGACCAGAGTACGTTAATTTAATGTTTAACGCTAATCAAATAGAGTCGCGATTAAAATACTAATCGGAAAGTGGTATGTTTACGGGAAGCCTATTTGTTTATTTTTGTCAGTTGTAACCGTGCGAAGGGTTTAGATGTCAAAGATAGAAATGTGTTAACTGTTGGTTTGTTATAGTTAAGTGTTTCATTTAAAATATATGTTTATTTTACTAGATATCTGGTGTTTCCTCTTATTCTTATGTGTTTAAAATAGCTCTTCCTTAAGAACAAGGCTACTGAATTAGCACTCTTAGAACATAGCCTACTTCAGCCCAGAAGTAACTCACGCCCCTTAAAGCATACCGCTACTTAAAGGGTGTCAAAGAGTATAGTGATCAAAAACCAAGGGTCATTCTACGACATGCCGCTAATGGTTTTTGAATGAAAGTAGCCCATCTAGACATATTTTTGGAGAAAACAAAGGATAATTATATATACTAAGCTTACGTTGCATATGTATTTATCATAAAACCATTATTATAATGCACGATCAATTTACACACATTACTTATTGGTTCAGATAAGCGCCATTTCGACGGATTGCTTCAAAAGCTCTATCATGCATGGAATTTGTGAATTTCTTAATAGTAGCAGGTTGGACTGCCTCTGGCGCACCTTTGATTTGCCCATCAGGCTTATTGAGATGGAAATTGACGCCCAACCACATACATACCTTGTATAATGATAGACCAGAAATTTTCGATTTGATTGAGATCCGGATAGACTGGCAGCCACAGCATCATCTTGTCATTTTTTCTGCCGTAAGAGCCTAGGAATGTTTCGGTGGCTCTCGCAGAGTGGAATGAAGTGTCGCCATGCATAAAAACTGCGTCCTTCAAAGTGACAACGGTATTGTCATCTAGCCAGGGATTGAAGACCTCCTTTAAGATATTGCAGCAGGCAGCTGTAGTATGTTAACCCCATCAGGCACACAGTGTTGACCAATAACTTTGTGTCCAATTATATCTTCCCACAACATGTCTACCCCACCCTACTGTTGACTTTACTACATGGGAACGAGAAACGAGGGTGAAAATGCCTTTGCTTGTTTGTCTGGGTTTCCCACGTAGCTAGAAGCCAATCTTCCTCACATCCATAGCTGTTACAGTCTTGGAGATCCACAATCAAATCGCTTCTTCCTTAGCTAAGGGTTCTTCAGAACTTTCTTTGATGATGAAAGACTTTTTTATCTTTGAGGCCTCAGCAGCATCCCAATGTTTTTAACAAGGATATATGCTATTAGGTGGTTACCTCCCGAAACAAAGAATCGGAAAGAAAAATTGAAGGACGTAACAAGGAATAATGAAAACATAACTTTAATGTTGTCATATTGCGAAGAACAGCTGGGAAAAGTTTCATCAAAATTAATTGACAGAGAACTGACAGAGAAATCCTAACCTTTTCTACAAAGCTAATAACGTGGACCAAGGTGTATATATATATATATATATATATATATATATATATATATATATATATATATATATATGTAGAAGTGATACACAGAAACAAGAGAGAAGAGATCCTAATGGAGGTGGCCCCGAGAAAATCAAAGAGAAAAAATACATTCCCTGGCAAGGCCTCGAATCTTAGACCTCTGGTTATCCAGATCAGTGCTCTACCGACTAAGCTAACGGGACACGTAAGCCATGATTACACATTTCATCAATTTAACTTTTTCGTTCGCACCTCCTGAAACCGCCGCTCAAATGAAACTGTGCCTGTAAGGATGGAGAAAATATAATTGGAAAAGCCCGACATCCCTCCTTTAAGCGACCGAAAGCTGTGGTTGACATGCAAACTAGCACGTGTCCCCCAAGCTTAAACGCTTGATATAAGTATGAACGGAGAAGTGATACACAGAAACAAGAGCGAAAAGATCCTACTGGAGGTGACCCTGAGAAAATCAAAGAGAAAATTTATTTTTTCTTATAATTTTTTTTGTTAATAAAACTGAATTTTTGAGTGGAAATACCTAGTTTTTTGCTTTTATTTGTTTTAATTTAGTTTCTTTCAACAAAAAATTTATTTGTCCAATTTTTGGAAGACACAAACACTTTTTTTTAACCATTATGGTTAAAATTCATTTATAGCTAAAAAACTACCTGAAACACCCAAAATCAAACTATTTAAATAACTAATAAACAATTTGCAAAACATTAAAACACTATTGTTAAATATCACAGGTTATTATACTAACAGAAGAAATCGTATTTGCACTTTAAAGCCAAGATACTAACTGATTCACACAACTGGCTGTGACTTTATTGAAATGGTTCAATGCGGTGTTGTTCCTTCAGTGTTACCAATTATACTTACAAGATAAACTAAGACTCTTGAAAATAAAAATAAATAGTTGCTCGGTGTTGGTGCATAAAATATACCCATTTGTAATCAATGTCCCTTGGTTTCATTCACTTTTTTGTTGAAAAAAGTCAAATTTTGGAAAAATCCTTAATAATTTGGCTATATTTGTTTTCACGCTTAGCCGAGTGCTCTAAGACGTTTCCCTAACTGAGATCAAAGCAGTGTTCGCTGCCTAAGTGTGCTTGGCTCGATTCGCAACCTTACACGGATTTTGCGGCAATTAGGATAATGCCTTTTTTCAAAAAAATATCTTACGTTTATCTTCCTGTTTCTTTGCGGTAGGATTTATTATATTTCATTATTCTCACGTGTTAATAAGAGATATATAGATTATATCACAAGTTTAAGCAACAGGGATATTTGTGAATAGTGACTCAACATAGAAATTAGTTTTATAATACTGTGCAAGTCTAGATGAATTTATCGAAATGTGTCAAATGGTAGAATCTTGCAAATTATACTTATTATTATTAAAATGCTATATGATAGGCCATCAATATTTCGCAAAGTTATAACTACACCTACTCATTGTGGAATGGATAGGGGTAAATGGTAATCAAACTTTGTGAAGTTTTGAAAGCCCATAAATTATGCCCGATGTTGAAACAACTGAAAAGACTGGTGCTATTCTTTAACCAATCATTTAGACTTTAGTTTTTAAGAAATCTACTAATTTCTCTTTTTGAGGGAACGAGAACGTGATAGGAGATATAACGTCGCTTTTAAGGACTGCCTCCAGATGATGGACCTCGTTGTGGCTTATAAGCAATTTTCGAAGCTCAAAACCATGAGAAAGAACAGGAGCGGGCTCATGGAATGCAGCCCTTATCAATCCGAGTATTTAAACAAGGAGTCTCCCCGCCCCTTCCAGCCACGCTGGGAGTGGCTGAGACAAACGCCAGCCGGGCCGCGTTCGCCATTATATGATGAGCGATAGTCCCACCCCCCTTCTATGGGGTAAGCTCCCTCACTCCAGGCGAGCATATGTACCCGTGTGAGTAGCAATCGGGAGAAATTTGTGCGAGAGAAGCTCACAAGAGCAGATGATCTTACTCCTTCTCGATTTGGGTTGTCATACGTCGAAGGCAAGGAAACTTTGTGAGATAAAACCGACTATCCCTCCTTGGATAAAACAAATATCCCCTCCAGAATTAGTTAAGAAATTTTATCCCCTTAAGAATACCCGTCTGACTCTGTGCAACGACGCCATCTCCAAAGAAAAACCCAAGTCTTATCCCAAAAGGCTTCAATTGAAGAGTGATCTTCGCGTAATAGCCCATTAATTACGCATAGTCTTCCAAACAATCCTTTGACGTCTCAGAAGAAAACCACCCTCCGTTTTCTTGGAAGAATTTACACCGGAAGAATTCCCAGCCTCCATTCTCAAAGGCTGTGCCTCCCCCCCTTCATCTCAAAGGAATATTTCAACTTCGAGCAAGTTGACCCTGGAACCCGTCGAAGGGACCCGACCTCATCTCACCTCTTCACAGGAAACGACTATCGCATTCAATTTTGTACAAGGTATTGTAACAGATATTTTAGCTAATCCAAATTTATAACTGCCGCCTACTGTCGTCCCCACCGTTATCATTGTGTCTTATTATTTCTTTTATCGTTGTACTATTTAACCTAAATTAATAATATTTATTAAAGTCTATTTTTTGTCAACTCCTTTACTTTCCGACCCTTGAGCTCATCATACCCGTGTAACATCCTGTAACCAAGTAAGATTTGGAACTCTCAGCTAATACAAAGATTTAAAGTAGCTCTATCGGACTAGCCCTTCCTTACGAGGAGCTGACCTCATAACCGGACCGCGGCCGAACCAAAGTTATTAAAAGGAAACCCCCGTGCACTCTAAAATGAAATATAATAGATATATGTATGTTATATAGAGCTATACCACGACACTCTTCTATCTGTATGTAAATTTATATAAGATCTTCGATAAACTTTAGAAATTAATAAATATATTTCGATGGAAAATTTACTTTACCGTTATAATATTGTCGTGGAATAGGCTCTCGACGATATACCATATATAACTATTCGTTGAGGGAATTATTCTAATATTTCGAGTGCGTGGTAATCTGATTGACCGAGGTTAGTCCAAAAGGGGGGCGGGGCCTGGAAAGGCTTTTTATCTTCAATATGCTTAAGAAGTGGAACGGTGCACAAGGATAAATAATATGGCTACCATTAATAAAATAGAGTTTTATTAATTAAACTATCAACAACACACAAAAAAAATGTTTACATAAACCGAGAATGAAAAGGGTCGTGGGAATATCTGACTAATCCGAGGATTAAGATTTGGAGAGATTTAAAAAGGAAAACAAATGAAAATTAAAGGGGGGGGGGGGAGAATGGTTCGCTAAACGATTTAAAGCACAGGGTTTCGTTGACAAAAGGTTAAATGATTAAAGGTAATGCTCAGCTTACGTAATTTTAAAGTTGTTGTGCAGAGGAAGACGATGCGAAGGAACCTTCGGTCCACTGGGGATTTCCAGCAGAAGGGTTCTTCGGGGGTTGTCCTTAACGAAGGGCAAGGACTGTCTTCGAAGATGAGAGCGAAGTGGGGCTCGGAAGTGCAAGCGATCTTTGTGACAGAAAATCGGTGATGTTCTAGATGAACAATGGAGGTTATTGTTGAAACCAAACGTTCTCTTGTTCAACGTTTAAAAGAGGGGAAATTAAATTCTTCGGACGTGATGTTTTGGGAACGAGAACCGTTTCTTGACTAACGGGCTTGAAGAACAATGGCTGTTCTAACGTTGTTCTCTTTCTGAAAAACAGGGGCGGGGGTGAGAACCGTCTCTTGTCGAACGGGCTCAAACACACAGTGGCTGTTCTATCGTTGTTCTCTTTCTGAACAACAGGGGGGGCTTGTTGACTTGGCGTCTCGAAGGCACGAACCTTGGCACTCAAGGGATATTGTCCTCTTCTGGATAATAAGGGGGTTCTCAAGGTACAAAGTTCCTAGGTGCACAAGGGAGACCAGATCGGCGTGATGCCTCACGAAGATAATCGGGATCTGCTTTAATTGGGAAAATATATTGTATAAATACCCGGAGGCATTCCATGGCGTAGGGGATAATTAAGTGGGAGACTTCGGGGCAATGCCCCGGTCGCTCCTGGGAAAATACCTTATCTGCCCATAAGCCTAATTCAATCTAGTGAGATTGACGTATGGAGGCGAAACGGGGAAGTGAACCTCCTTGATTAAACATTGGCTATGATGGGAGATAACGCGTTTCTGTTTCCTCTTGCAGGCAGGATGCACGTGGGTAAGCATGTGGGTGAGCATGGTTAACATGTGATAGAGGCTGAATTAAAGCGGCCTCAGACCGTTCTATCACAAATATGTCCTATTTAATAATACTACAATCCTTCCCTTATCTGGCTTACGTATAGCTAAATCAGGATGATTTAAGCTCTTTAAAATAATAATATTAGGAAAACTAAAAACAGAATTAAAATTCTCAAGAGGGTTCAATTTTTGTAAGAACGGATTTTATCGAAACTATGTTATTAGCCAAAGAGGAGAATTGTCATTGGCAGAGTGGTAATTTCCTTATGCTTGAAACCATGTTTTAAATTTATGGAGATAATTAATATGATTAATCTAAAAGCAAGGCAATTTAAAATAAAATTCTGAACCTTAATTTTCTCTTGATCGTGTGTTAAAAAAAGTATTGTTATTGTAGATACATGTTTTAATTGAAATATAAGCTTGTTAGTCACTTCAGACTCTCCGAGAGAAACAAGATTCCTCTTTCTAATTCAAAACTTTCTTTTTTAAGGACATTCCGAAAAATATCACCATTTTCTTAACTCAGACTCTTTATCTGTCTTATTTTCTACAACCATTATTCTATCATTGACAATTCTCAAACCACTTATCATAAAATCAACTACACTTATTTTTCAAGGTTAAATTCTGTTTAATTCTTTATTCCGATTCATAAAACCAACTTACTCACCCAAGCAGTTCTTCTTCAGTAGTTTTCGTCGACTACCACAGAAGTAAGGTTCCTTTTACATTATTCGTAGTTTTAGTTTATTCCGGCTTGTTATTTCATTTCTTCGATTTTATTTAAAATGATTTATATTTGCAATTTAAATTTCCATGTGAATTGCCTTTTAATTATCTTCATTTCGTACATATACTTCTTAGTTTTTGATAGTTTTTCAATTGCTGATGATGGTCCAGTTTGCAATTTTTTTCTACTCTTTTAATTCTCCTTTATTCATCATCTAAAATTGCGTCATTAGTTACATCTATTCCAATTTTTTTCAATTCAATGAAATATAATGTTTACTTTATAATAGCGACAAAGATAAAGTTTATCTCATATCAACCTGGAATTCTCGAAACATGTTCAGCCACGTACTCCAAGCTATCCGTGAGTGTACCATTGTGTCATGGAAAGAGTAAATACGAGACACTTCAATCTCTCTTCTTGATTTACGAAATTTTGAGGTTCATGATTTTAAGGTCATACCATGTACGCCTATTGTGCATATTTTCGTGAATGTATTCATCTATTTTGAATCTTTATTGATATCCTTTACCATATTTGTTAAGGCACTTGCTTGTTTATGAGAAAATAATTATATTAATTTACTTTTAGTGGAAACGACTTAAAATAACAATCACCAAAGTCTTGCTACAGTTACCTGGTAGTTTAAATACGCATATGTAGTCGTTTTGAAATTCAATTTATTTTGGAATCTAAAATAAATCTTCCACTCATAAACTACATAGCAAATATATTTTGCCTAAAATATATGACTGTAATCAATCTTTTATACACATAATTTATCTAAAATTTGATTCCCTTGTGTAAATTAATATGGAAGGCAAATAAAGGTTAGATAGATAGATATATTAATCAGATGAAACTTATTTTCTGATAACTAGACACCCAGTTTTATTTTCAATTACGGATATTTATATCAGTTGGAAAATATATCGATTCACACCTTGCAACGTCTCTTCCAAAATAAGTTTATTCGTTTACTTGGCTTAAACTTTTTATGGCCTCAACACACTAATGCGAATTTCATAGTAAGTTATCGGTGAATTACTCTTGAGAGAAGAGTAAAGATTCTTTATTTAAATACTTTGTTTCGCATTGAGGCCAACCAGAATCACTTTCTCTGGTTTAAAACTTTTCTTCCACACTTCAAATATTTTTCAATTGGCATGTGTATTTGAGTGTAAAACAATTCTTTACCACCTACATATCGTTAGCGGATAATTATTAATGACTTAAATATTTTACCTATAGTAATTGTGTCCGAAATGTATGGTAGTATGATTTTCATAAATTGGTGATATACAAAAATTGGTGCAGTTAAGTAAAGTAAAAATGCGTTACACTTTTTCCTTGCTTAGGAAAATAAATAAATAAAGAAAGAAAGAAAGAATTAAAAATACCCTAAAAGACATTACCACTTATGAGAAACTATTTAGGGAAATTCCTAACAGAGAGTTTGAGAAAAGCATATTACAAATAAACTTCTCTCTTCTGCCACTCGCGTCCACTCCTCTGGGAAGAAAGAAGCGGAAAAGAAGCCTGATTGTGTTAAGGAAACAAATAACCAGAAATTTTAATAGCAAAGCTGTTAGTTGGAAAAAATAATAATTACATATCTACACTTGTCACCCAAAGTTTTGAGACGAATATGATCATTTTTTTTTCGTTTTTAAAATTTAGGTGATACTAATGATTATTCTAATATTTAAATTATTGCAGGTTTTATAGAGTCAACATTTAAGAATAATAGAAAAAAATGAATTACGTCGCTGAATCGAAAATGGCGCTCTTATACTGTTTTTGTAGTAAGCAAGATTCAGTTTCTGGAGTTTTGGTTTTCGATCAAAAAGGCAAATATTGGTTAAATGATTGACAGTGTGTAATTATAATCTATTTCGTAATATCTTTTGTAGAAAAAAATGTTTAAATCTTTTTAAATTTCAGAAATAGTTGAAACAAAGAAAAAGGTTCAGGCATTGTTGCTTTGCACCAAAGTGACCTAAAATGCAAGGAAATAGTTGCTAAGTGTATTGCATCAAGAAGCAAAATTATTAATAAGCTTAAAAAGACTGGTTATACTCCTGTTGAGAGGTTTCATGTATACCCAAGAGCTTTAAATGAAAGCCAAAATCACCAGTTAGTAAGATTCGAGATCATGGATAGGGGTGCCTCCAGGTCAAAGCTGATAACGATTTGAAAGTTCATCTGATTAATATATCCACCTTTCATCCGCTTTCGCAATTTATTTGTCGTGCTCACGACGAAGCATCCGGATACTCTCCACGTCGGGGCTGCCTCTCAATAAGGGGAACTGCAGCACTAATCAAATTTGCCCAAGAACACTGCAATGAACTCAAAATGATACCAAAACGTGCTTTATCCTCACCTTTTCCGAACAGCTCAGGACCAATTTGGAAATATTAACTGTATTTTTCAGCACGACGGCACACCTTGTCACATGAAAAAGCAATTACAAAGTTCTTGGCTGAAAATAACATCGGAGTTATGCGACTTTGTCTCTGAAATTTGCCAGATTTCAACACAAGAGAGACTTTGTGGGCGATTATCAAACTGGCGGTTGATAAACAGAAGGCATCCAATTGTCAGCAGTTGGTGGTGCTTTTTAAACCAAAGTGGATTAATATCAGTCAAGATTTCATCACAAATTTGGTCTCCAGTATGCCAAATGGAATAGAAGTAGTCCTGAAAAACAAGAGACATTATTGTAAATATTGCCTGCATGCATCAATTGACTGTATTTATTAAGAAAAATGGTTTGAGTTCTAAATTTTGTATAGGTCATATTAAAATTATGCTAAAATTATACTGAGACAAAATGCAACATTTGATTAGCGAAATTAACTTTATCATATTAAAAATATGGTGATCTCAAAACCTTTTTCAATGACTATAGGTAAATTATTGCCACTAAAATCCATTCGGTCAAATCCATATAAATTCTTCATCGCTGGAACTATTAACTCCCTCTGAAGTTATTTCGCTTCATGGTTGGCATATTCTATATCTGAAGTATACAATCGCCAGAATAGTCCTGAAACGTGGAAGTTCAAGCTCACAACCGTGGTTCCTGTTCCTATTCTAGCTATGAACTTTGAAGACCATCAGATCATCGCGTAATCTCAGATTATCTAATGAAATAGAGTCAGTTCTTGTGGTCACCTTCTATAGCATTGGCTTGCAACATTTCCTCTCTTTTAATATCTTTTCGATGTCTAAGGGTTAAAACTGAATCGTTTACTACAACTGTAGTTGGACCAACGGCTCATATGAGAGCATGATAAGTTTCTAGTTTCCAAACAGAACTGTCGCTTAATATAACCTAAGGGACAGTGACTTTTTGTCTGCCTAGACGCACTATCTAGAAAACATTAAGTCGAGCTAATTGGAATTCCTTTCTTACCCCATCCTTCCTCTGTATAACTTAGCGCGACTTAGGATTTGCATCCCCGATGTGTATTACATTGCACTTGTCTGAGTTTAAAAGAATGTCACGATACCGAACACTGTCCAATCTAGAGTAGGTTTGTCCCCAACCACTAGACACTTTCAGCTGAGGCTTCTCTCCGACACAATTTTGTGTCGCCTGTTAAGTGGAATGAATGATAAAAACAAAATGTCTTTGCTAATCCAACCGCAATCCTGCTTTTAAGATAAGTGACGTCGGCAAACAAGGCAAAGCCTAGGCTCTCTTCTTAGAATTAGTCAGTGTTTTATGCCAAAATATTTTTCCATGAAGAATATTTGCATATGGGAGCAATTAAATTTTCTATGATAAGTTTTAAAAGGGGAAATAGCAAATCGACGCTAATGCAATAATATTTTTTTGTATGGATCTATGGAGAAGTTTACCATTGGTTAAAAAGGTTCTTAGGAAGAGCCAACCGTTTGACCGAGAAATGAGCCCTACACGTGTCAAAATAAGAAATAGACCTTAACACATTACAATGATATTATGAAAATAAGTTAACTCATGTTTCAAGAAAAGAATTTTGTTAAATTGTGATTTAATATACAATATTTAAGAATCACAACGAAAGTATTTATTTCCAGAGACCATTCAGGATTATTCCATTACACAACTCATACAATTTGTGTTTAGGTTTGAATTCTTAAGTAGCTGTGCTTTTTCTATGACCATTTTATGTGACCGTGAGTATTCAACTTTGCCTATTCTAACTATTACACATTTTCTTATTCGCCTTTTAATTCATCGCCGTGCTTCAAATCATTCCTGCCCAAAGCATAGGGGGCATTGGGCACGCCAACTTTCTTTTTTCTCTCATCTTTTTCCTTTTCCTTGTGTATTAGAAACTCATCAATACCAATAATGAGCACAAGAGAGAGGCAAGTTAGGCCCCATTTAAAAACTGATATGGCCTGAACTTGAAATCAGTAGAAAGGTTAGAAATCGATGAAGTGCTTCACTCCAATCCAAAAAAGGCAAAGCTAGCAAACAAGTCCTGACTTACATCACAGAATTAGCACAAATTTTTGGATCGGATTCAAATCTGAGAATTGACTAAGTTAAGGTAGAACAGGAATATTGTTTTGAAGGAACAAAAACCTCCTGTGTTGCCTTCACCCTATGCTTCGGATAAATTTCTTCCTGGAGCACCCAATCATCCTAAACTCCAACGTTTTCACAGTTGACGATAAGTAATTGGCTAAATATTTGCTATTAATAGGCTACATTCATTATTCCAGCAATTATAGGAATAATACTGCTCTAAAACTCAATGCTGTTGCCTCCATGATGCGCTTCGACTGAGCCACCATTCTCGACCCATTCATCGGGGTTAAGGATAGTGTCACAGTCGATGAGAGTCGTGGTTCTGATATCGATGAGTGCTTGACAACACAGGTTTAATTCCAATTCTTTTATTCGCCTTCATATAATGGTTAAAACAGTTTGCCTTATTTTCTCCGTTTCTAAATCTCCCATTTTCTTTCTTAAGCTTTTAAGGGTTACGTAATAATATATTCCTCAGTATTTTTCCATGTTGTTATATCACTTTCTTTTCTCTAGGCCATTAAACACACACACACACACGCACACACACACACACACACACATATATATATATATATATATATATATATATATATATATATATATATATATATATATATATATATATATATATATATATATATATATTCATACCAATTATCGTAGAACATTTTATTCACAAACTCTCCAAAAGACAATTCCCATGGGATTTGAGTAGTGGTGTTTTCTACCAATTTACTTGACCGCAGTGCCTCTGCGGTTATTCGTTCTCATTGCCATTAAAGCCAAGACAGATATTTCAATCGACCAATTAAATATAATACAGCCTCATAAAAAGTAAACATTGCTCAGAAACCTGAGATCAATACACATGGAAAAGAAGCACCCCATTTTTAACCATGACTACACATCAGTTTCCCTTCTAATTTTATAAATCTTTAACAATCAAAAACCGTTTTTTTATCTTATTTTGTTTTAGCTCTTCTTTTATTCAGCTTCCATATAGTTAGTCTCTTTGTTTTAAAATATTCTGTCACATTTCATCAAGTTATTATTATATATTTTTTAAGTTTGGTTGTTTTTTAATATATTCTCGTGTTTAAGTCATACTTTTATTAATAAAATTTATTTAATTCTATTCCTTTAGAATTCATAGTATGTCGATACCAGAAGATGAGCGAGCAACCTCGCTCATATATATATGTATATATATATATATATATATATATATATATATATATATATATATATATATATATATATATATATATATATATATATACATATACATACATATACATATATATATATATATATATATATATATATATATATATATATATATATATATATATATATACATATATATATATGGTTAGGTAAGGTTAATAATAAGAATTCCTTAATCCGTTAGAGAAGTCGCCCGGAGTTCTTCAATCCTCTTCAGAAGCGTTACATATTTGTAATGCAAAAGCAAAGTAAGCAGCTCCGGTATATAAAGGCGAACAAAATACTAACGAAAATGAAAACGGAGCAAACAAACTGGAAAAATATAAATATTTGGATGGATTCCGGGAAAGTTACTAATCTTCGAGAGAGAACAATTGTATCCGGGGGTTTATAAATGCGCTATAAAAGAGCTGGCTGGAATTTTATCAAATGCGGTGGGTATAATCTCTCACTCACATATTATCCACTCATTTGACCTTATTTGTAAAGTTAAAAATCTCGACCTCAGTGAGAATAAACTGTTAAACTTTGACGTAAATAGCTTGCTCACTAAAGTCCCAGTCGATGAAGCGCTTGATCTTGTATCGCGAATTCTTCCCAATATAGATATCATCCTACCTCTACCTTTCTCTAAAATTATTAAATTAAAACGCTTATGTGTAAATAATAATGTATTTTCAGCTGAAGATTGGGTTTTCCGCCAAAAATATGGCCTAAGCATGGGAAACCCCCTTTTCCTTATCCTGTGCATTCTTTTTCTGAAAACTACGAAACGACCCCCCTCCAAATAATCCATTCCCAACCTCTTATCTGGTTCCGATATGTAGACGACATCTGTTCGGCATGGCCCTTAGACAATGACAATTTCAATGGAATTTTCCACAACCTAAATTCGTTACACCCTTCGATAAAATTCAAAGTAGATTGTGAAGAGAACAACTCTTTACCGTTTCTAGACGTAAAAATCCACCGTTTAAATAATCAGATACAGTGCTCACTCTATCGAAAACCTACAAATTCAAATGCTCACATACATTTCTTCTCATTACTTGATAAATCTGTTTAGATATCTGTTCTTTATTCCATTTTTCTCCGAGCCAACAGAACATGCAACCCAATCTTTCTTCAGGATTAAGTTAACCACCTTATCCTCAATTTAATCGAACTAAAATACCCAATTTACTTCACAAACAGATGCCATTCAAAAACATGAAAATCTTCTATTCCATCCCCAGACCGCGAAGGGATGAATTTAAAAATATATTAGTTTCCCATATGCTCCAACCATAGCCCCCTTAAAATCGTATGAAAACGGAAATGACATCAATATTACATTTAAATATTCAAATATCATACAAGGATTCTTGACTAAACTGCGTACCATAAATCAAGACGCTGGCACATACCTTATACCATTCCATAATTGCAATTTGTCATACAATGGTGCGTCAGGCCACTTTAATAAGAGGCTAAAAAAACATCAAGCAATTTCTTCAAGTCTCTTTACGCACATGCAAAATTACGACCATAGGATAAATTTTAACACAGCAAAAATTATTTAGAAATCAAACAAATATATTGAGAGGATAATTTCAGACTCTATCATTATTAACGAAGTCGATAATTTCAATTCATCCGAAGCGCAATATAAATTCAACAAAAATATCTTGAATAAGGTCGCCAATCGTATTTATAAACCTCAGGATGAAATTGTTCTCGAAGATTATTAACTCCCCCCTGAATATACCCAAATATTTATGTTTTCCAGTTTGTTTCCTCTGTTATTATTTAGTTTAATATTTTCTTCGCATTCATATACCGGAGCTCCTTGCTTTGCTTTTTTATTACTCAGTTGAAAATGGCATCAATATTTGCCGAAACTGGATTTGTAGTTATAAATAAGTTTGAGTAAAAAGTTGTGGTTTACTATTATTTTCACACTGATATATATCACGATAATGTGATATCTTCTAATATATGTATATATATATATATATATATATATATATATATATATATATATATATATATATATTTGAATAAGTATATCTCACAGGACTCCTCACTGAAGCTGATGATATTAAATGGGATAAATTTGGTATTTGTTAAACCCTACGATCTGTGAAAACTATCCCATGGAGAAAACAAGTTACCATCACATGCTCTATCACAAAGACAAAACGTGGAGTTGGTTTCTTGATTCAAACAGAGCTCAAAGCAATGGTAGTAATGTTTGACTAAAGATTGGAAAGAGTAGCTTACGTAAACGTAAGTCTTTAAGAAGTACAACCTCGAAATAGTTATAGTACAGAGGAAGACTTAGATATATTCTATGATGATATAAGGAAGAGCTAAACAAAGCAAAGCCTATTTTAACACAGTCTTGGAAGACCTTAATGCAAAATTGGGCTAAGTAATGAGTCATGCATCGGAAACTTTTAAATGTGAAAACCAAATAAAAGGGGACATGATATGATTTACTTTACAATAGCCCAAGCCCTAAAAATTGCTAACACTATGTTCAAACAGAAGCAGCAGCAAAGATCGTCTTTGATAAGCCCAAATTATGAAATATAAAATTAAATTGATTATATGGTGGTTGGCAATAAAAATCACAATCAATAATTTACAGGTCAGCCATAAAATCAGAATCAGTGACCACGGTATAATCAGATGTAGGATAAAATTTAACATCCAGAAAGAGAGAAGAAAGGTATTCGATTCCAAAATAATACGTATTCAGATACAAACATATCTTGTTCGAGAATTTCAGCGCCATCTTCATAGAGCAGGCTGTGAAAATCCATTTAACCTCAGTTACACCAGCAATATAAAAGCGATGAACAGTAACTTGATGAAACACATGAAAGACACTTCTAAAAATACAAGGAAACAAAAAAGAACAACTACAATCTCTCAGAAGAAAGTCTAAACATAATGAAGAAGCGCAAACACATTAAGGTAACACAAACCAAAAATAAATTGAAGAGGCAGAAATAAACAAGCCCATTATAAAGTAAACAGAAAGCTGACCACAAAATATAATACATTATTTTTGAAGAAACAAACAAAGAAGCAAAGGGGTATAAAAGGTTAAAACGAGAGTTTAAGAGGAAAATCTCCCATTTCAGGTATAAAAGAGGAAAAGGATACAATCATCAAGGATCGAGAAATAATAGTTAAAATACTATGGTGTACTAAGACAAGTTAAAATTTAGTAACAACACAATCCTGAACCACAAACAAACAGCATCAAAATTAATATCCCGGGTGTTCTCAAATAAGAAATTGAAATTTGCACTCAAAAAAATGAAGAGACACAAAGAACGAGGTCAGGACAACTTCCTTTCAAACTTGCTAAAGGATTCTGGAGATGTCATTGTAGATAAACTGACTTGCCTCTTCACAGAAAGTTTAAATAAAGCAAAATTCAGGGGGTCTAGCACAATGCCATAATAATCCTTCTACCCCTAACAGTGACCAAACGCATCATAGTTGAAAACAAGACACAAATCAGACTTCTCTTTTCTGTCTAGAAAATCTACAAGATCTATTATCTAGATGACCAATGACCGATAGAACAAGCCGGCTTCAGAAAAGCATACTCAACGATTGACCACATAAATAGGCCTAACCAGCAGAATGAGAAAACTTCAAAGTAAAATATCCCTCTATACTTGGTATTTTAGATATAAAATTTAAGACATCTTTCAATTAGAGAAAGATGTAAGACAAGTAGATACTATCTCTTCGAAATTATTCATGTCCTGTCCAAAAGAAATCTTCGGGAGGCTCAACTGGTAAAATCAACGCAATAAAATTGATGTGGATTACCTCAATTAGCTGAGATTCGAAGATGATAATGTACTCATAGCTGATAAACTAGAAAAGATTGAAACAATGGTTCAACAACTTAAACATGAGGCGTAATTCAGGCTAACAATAGATCATGGAAAAATAAAGATCATGACAAACCAACGAAGGTCGACATGCTAAACATTACAATTGATGACGAACAAATTGAAATGGTAGACAAATATATCTTTCTTGGTAAACATATTACAATATCACCGGAAAAAGATCAAGAAATCCAAAGCAAACATACTTTATTTTGGATGGCATTTCGAAAGGCAGGCATAGTCTTCAAATGCAAAATGCCCATTTACCTAAAAAGGAAGTATACAACCAATGCATAATCTCAACCCTGACCTATGAAGCAGACACTTGTAACTTAACCCAAAAACTTACATTAAAACATAGAGCAACAAACAAAGCAAATAAACAAATTATGATGGGGATTACTTGGTAGGGCAGAAAATCAAGCACTTGGATACTTGAACAAACCAAACTTTAGGATATAGTGGAGAGTATAAAAAACTGGAATGGAAGGCAGAACACCATGTGGCAACATTCCAAGAGAAAAGATATAACCAAAAAATTCCCTCGCGGACTGCAAGGCCAAAAAACACGATGGCGAAATGATCTTCAAAAATCGCCCAAAAAATGAAAACAAATTAAAAAAGATAAGAAGATTTATAAGGATGAGAAAGAGTCTCGAAAGAGGGGAGAGAAAGATAGAAAACAGAATAAAGTAGTATAAACTCTTTTAGCCGTGAAATAATGTGTAATAATAAGGACGGTTTGAACCTATGCCATCGATCATTGTTTGCTTTTCAGGCCCCCAAGCTAACCGCTACACTGCCATCCAATTTTTAATATATGTATGTTCCTTGTTTGGTCTTAAGAAAAGACGAAATCGCTTGTGTATCATTTTTCCTTATTTCCCATGAGGTACTGATCATATATATATATATATATATATATATATATATATATATATATATATATATATATATATACATATATATATATATATATATATATATGGATATGAGAAACTCATAAAGTAGCGCATGAGTAGAGCAATAGATAATAGATGCATGATGAATCTTCTCACTTTCCTGTGTGATTTTTTGCATATATATATATATATATATATATATATATATATATATATATATATATTGCTCTTCAAACATACTTGCCTTTCAGCGTTTAAATAAAAGTGTTTCACCCAAAATACATACAAGAAAACTATCTTCCGTTATATCCAGTTAATATGATCGGACGCTCAATCGAATGTGTCTAACTCTCCCTGTAAGCCGAATTCACTTTTTTTAGATATATAAATTAAATGTAGAAATAATTAAAAAAATACTAATATTGCAAATATTATTAAATCTCTTTAAATTTAAGGGGATAATTTATAGGAATATTCACAGAATCCGTTTTGATAGATTGCAGTTAGCGCCATCCACCCCTTGAATTGTAAACAAGATCACCAGATCAGATAATGCGATGCACATAAAGATCAGAATGACAATCACTGTTCAGAACATCAGTCACCGGGGCACGGTCTTCGTTGGAGGGGAAAGTATTCGGCTTGCGTTGTGTTTTGGACACCACATAGCTATTGTGGAACACTTACTGACCCCAGGGGGGAGGTGTACCTGTTCCGCGTCAGGAAGATGCGGATATGAGTGCTCTCTTAGGGGAGAGTAGTACTCCATCGCCACGGTTCTTAAGCATACGAAAGAGTGGAAACCTTTTGCTGCGAAGGCGGGAATTAAAAGATCAACAGAGGTGTGATTTGGCATTTGCATGATGACTCGTGTGGAGCAACATACCCCCAGGAAGTTATCATCGTATCTGCCCAATGGGCGGCCGCCTCATGATTCCGCCAATTTATTCAGAGCCTGGAAATTAGCCTATGTATTAATAAACTTTCTATTGCATGGCAATAATATAACAATAATATAACAATATTATATCAATATCATAGCAATAGCGTAGCAAAAACATAGCAATATCATAGTGATGTCTTCTCATTATCAACATCATAGCGATCTCTTCTCAATATCATTATCATAGCGATGTTTTATAATTATCAATATCATAGCAATATCACAGTGATTTCTTGTCAATATCAATATCATAACGATGTCTTACCATTATCAATATCATAGCAATGTATTCTCATTATCAATATCATAGCAATATCATATCATTGTATTCTCATTATCAATATCATAGCAATATCATAGCGATGTCTTTTCATTATCAATATCATAGCAATATCATAGCAATGTCTTCTCATTATTAATATCATAGCAATATCATATCAATGTATTCTCATTATCAATATCATAGCAATATCATAGCGATGTCTTTTCATTATCAATATCAGAGCAATATCATAGCGATGTCTTCTCATTATCAATATCATAGCGATATCTTATCATTATCAATATCATAGCAATATCATAGCGATGTCTTATCATTATCAATATCATATCGATTGTCTTCTCATTATAAATATCATAGCAATATCATAGATATATCTTGTCAATATCAATATCATAGCGATGACTTCTCATTATCAATATCAGAGCAATATCATAACGATTACTTTTCATTATCAATATCATAGCGATGTTTTATCATTATCAATATCATTGCGATGTCTTATAATTATCAATTTCATAGCAATATTATATCCAGTACCATCAGAATTTCTTTTCTAATCTATCTGAGAGGAATATGAAAGCTGCTCTCTTTGTTGAACAACAAATCAGGAAAATCATGATTGTTTAAGACTTCCTGAAAATATTCATGAAAAGGAAAAAGAAACCTGGAAGAGTTGTGTTTTGGTGTGTCAGGACTTTGGAGAGCAACCACAACGCTAACATTACATGGAACTGGTTAGGGGAGTTCGAAGGTAGGAGAAATTTGGTGAACCTGTCTCCTCAGAGCTAAGAGTTAGTTATTCGCTAGAAAATGCTGTTAGTCGTGGATTAGATTCAAAATATTTATCTATACGAAGCTTGAAATTCTCTACGGCATTGCAGTCTATTTCTTTACGACGAAGCCTATTCCATAAGTTGACGATTCGGTTAAAAAATAAATTCTTAGATTCCTGCGAGGTAAAATATGGGGGCATACACAGCTGAGAAATGGGAGCGCTTAAATCAATATAATTTCCACAAGAATATATAAAAACAAGTAATGAAAGTTAGAAGTGAACAGTTTTTTTTTATTTCCGTTTTTAATGTAAATTAAATTCCCCTACATGTTTTCATTGAGCTGCCAATGAGGATATGATGAAAAGAAATCCCATAAGTGACGAAAATAGGCTCTCTATGGTGACGGTAGAGATTTGGCAGAAATGTTTGAAAGGTTGGGAAGATGAGTGATGGAGAATTTTATTTTTTCGTAATTTGAAGCGAATAGGGTAAGTAATACTGTAGATATGACCCTGACAAATGTTTTTAGGTAAAAAAGATGTTATTTCATGAAGAAATAAGAGCCTAAAAAGCGAAATCAGTAGGTTAATTTTCCCAGGGTTGGTGGTCAACTTAATGCTGTTGACGTTATACACATTTATATTATATTTTTTTTAATTGAATTTCATTTGTTTTTATTGAGTCACTTTTCTATGTTGAAGGTCAGCTTTTTTAAAAGTGAGGACAACATTTTTAATTTCTGGTACCACATCTACCAGAAAATGTAAATATTCTACATAAATTTTGCTTTTATGTACAAAGTAGGTGTGAGGAATTTGTCGCTTAATTTCAATATAAAATAAAATGGTTGTGTTTATGTGTTGTGGTATTGCTTAAATACAACTTTCCTCAGAGAAAATTTTCCAAACTTTTATGTTAAAGACTTGAAGGATAATAAGTAAAGGAGAATAATCGTGACATTGAGAATTAACTTCCCAATATCCACTTGGATGCAATTTTGTAGTGAGAAAACCCCACCGGGATGCAATGCTGTCGGGAGACCACCCCCACCGGGCTGCAATCTTGTCGTTAGACCACTCCACATGGATGCAATCCTGTCGAGAGACCACCCCACCTGGATTCAATCCTGTGGTGAGACCTCTCCACAGGAATGCAATCATGTTGTGAGACCACCCCACCTGGATACAATCCTATGGTGAGACCCTTCCCCACCTGAATGCAAGCCTGTCATGAGACCACCACACCTGGATTCAATCCTCTGGTGAGGCCACCCCACATGGATGCAATCCTGTGGGGAGACCACCCCACCTGGATGCACTACTGTCCTGAAACCACCTCACTTGGATTCAATCCTGGAGTGGGACCACCCCTTATGGATGTATTCCACATGAGGTTATGTTGCAAGAGAAGTCCCACTTCTTAGCTGGTCCATGGACCACTAACACAGGGCCGGTCTATAAAACTCCCACAGTATGCAACAACCTACCTACACTGTAATCTGGTCTCTCAGGACAGTCTTACAGAAGGAGCGGTTTCACTTAACTGTAGCAACGTTGAGGGATCCTACATAACAGACTGCAGAATCTAAGCTTTCTTCCTTAATCTCCCAAACGGGCGGAGGAAGAACAGTTGTCATCTGCTTCCACGGAACGATAAATAACAAAAACAACACCTGTGCATGTGGTTTGAAATTACATTATATTGGATTTCTACCATGGCTACCCCTAGGGTAATTTTTATATAATTCTAGAGTTTTATATGCAAAATCTATTAATTACTTTCTCTATATTTCTTTAGCTTTATGGGCAACTTGATCATAATTTGATTGCCTATATATAGTAATTTTTTGTCAGTGGTAAATGAATAGTAATTTTTCATTTGATCCCCATTTGTAATTTGATTCTTATTGTTAAATAGAGTATAAGTGGTAATTTTATTGCAAGTTGTAATTTGATTGTAATTGTGAATTTGATTGTAATTATTAATGGATTGCAATTAGTAATGGATTGCAATTGGTTATTTTTTTCTAATTGCTGATTAGAATATAATGAGTAATTTTATGTAAGTGTTTAATGAATTGGAATTGGTAATTGATTGTTATTGGTAATTTGTTAAGGGATGTAATCAGAGGTAATGCGACCTACAATTTTCTTGCCAACGGTCATTTCAGATTGTGCGTCGTCTTTCTTTCTCTCGGCGAAGGTCCAGGGCTCTCAAAAGTGCAATAAAAATGCATTATTATTATTATTATTTTTATTTTTAAAATGTATTAAATTCTAAGTATGTCAAATCCTGTCTTTGAGTAGCATAAATCTTTTTAATATTGATGGAACTTATAGATTGACATTTCAGTTAAACGTAAATGGTTAAATTTGGTTCTATTGTATATTTGTATATATGAATATTATTTAAATGCTAAATTTAATTTTGTTTTAAATAAATTAATTTTTAAAAACCGGATTCCTCGTGTTTTCGGTGGTGGCGGTATAAGATTCAGGAAAGATGTGAGGTGCCTGGTCTCTTGCGCTCCTTGTATTCATCACCTATGGTTACTTGCCTACCTTCATTCAACATGTTACTTTCAATATCTTCAACTTGTTCCCAATTATTCACTTTTCTTAACCATTTTGCACGAATTTCCTTCGTTGGTTTTTTCTTATTTTAAGAGGAAAATACCTCCACCAAATTCAGACAATTCCGTAACTGAAGTCAAATTGTCAAAGAGTGAGCTCAAATTTGCTTGTTTTACTAACTGATCTAACACAATCATCTAGGATTAGCTATTATTATTTCATATCAGTTAGTGGTTCTTCATCAGCTAATAACAGATAGTATTAGTTAGAATCAATTGGTAACAGCTATTATATTCCCATCTCAACTAGAGTTTGCCCTCATAAGCTAGTTTTAGCTAGTAATACAGTTCAAGGTAGTCAATATCAGCCGTTTCTAATTGTATTATCCTGAATTATTGCCTATATGCTAATCTTATGTAGTATTCGTTACTAGTCTTTTATATCAGCTCGTATCAGTTAGTATTAGCTTTTCTA
Organism: Ceratothoa steindachneri; assembly: GCA_963969495.1. NCBI lineage: Eukaryota > Metazoa > Arthropoda > Malacostraca > Isopoda > Cymothoidae > Ceratothoa > Ceratothoa steindachneri. Next base: position 143,173,681 of record OZ018317.1, on the reverse strand, counting down.
GTTAGTAACATCTAATATTCACTAGTAATAGTTAATGTAATCAGGATTTCGATGATATCAGTTCGCTTGTAAAGCTACTAGTCACTAGTATATACTAGCATAATCTAATATTAGCTAATTTAAGCTAATATAGTTAATGTAGCTATATAATTTTGTGGTATTGGATAGTAGATGCTAGTATTAGCTAATATAGTCTACATCATGTTTCATACTGAATTTTAAAAAAATATTAGGTTAAGAATTAGCTCCCAAAAAACGTTTACTCTACATCTCTATTCCTCCGAGTGATCATCCCACTTGGCCAATAAGCGAAACCACAACGCAAGTCTTTCGGTCGCCCTTTTCCGATAACACCAAAGTGTGTCAATACTTCACCTTGTTTCCTTGTTTGGACGCAGCGAGATTAAGCGAAGTCATTTTCCTTTACTTTTCCTCGCAACCTATTTTAATTTCCTCCACGGGACATTAAAGATAAGAGATTGACGGGTTTTTACTCTTATCGCTGCTGCGATAAAGCATAAACAAAGAACGCGAGTATTTATTTGTATAACCGCTGAGATAGGAACATGTAAACATGGCGAACCTTTGCCCTTTAACATTTACACACATTCATATGTATGCGTATAAAAAATATATTTTCAGGAATTTATTAAAACTGTCTACAGTGTGAAATCTAAAGGTTCGAGTTAAAATAAAAGGAGAAAAGAAAATAAATATCTTAAATTTTTACCCCAACCCGATTCTGGAATCCTGATTTTTCGTTATCTTCGTATGTTATTCGGTTTAAATTAAACATTTTGGGGGCTGAATACCACCGCCCTCTTTTGCAGGGTGATTGTGAATACCAGGCAATTAACTGTGCTGAGAGGAGAGTGTTAGATAAAGTGGGGCAGAACGCTCGGTAGTGAACGTTCTTTATGTGTAAATGCTCAGAGAAATACGTTAAATACCCCTGAAACACAAGTCCCTTTCTATCGATATAAGAATGTATATGACCGTCTTTCAATCGTGTGTACAGATATGTATATACAATTGTAAGACGTTCACATGCTTTTATAGCAGTTTTAACGAGACACTTACTAGTTGCGTATGATTCCTCGTACAAATTGAGATACTAACATTCCTAGCAGAAATTAACTAGAAAAATGTTGAATAAGATTTCCCTAAATATCAAGGAAGGAATCATACTTCTAATAGCTCAGATCAGCAAGTTGAGCTCTGCTATGCAGTATTTATGAATGGACAGTTGCTACAATTACTCTAATCACACATTACGCTGACTTCTAAGATTTTATGAAAAAAGGAGTGTTTGAGGTATGTCTATTAATAAATAAACGAGAAAGGATATTTACCAATAAAAAAAATTAAAGTTAGTGAGAGTATGTAGGTCACTGTTGTATTTCAAGCATTTTGAAAGGTTTTTGGTAATAGATAGGTGCCAAATTTTCCCATTTTTTTCTGAGCTTAAGAGATTTTATATATTAAATGTTAATCATCAATACCACAAAAATATTCTTATTATCATTTGCCTATTATTTTTTATATAGAATATTGAAAATTTACCGAAAATATATTGAGAACAACAAATTACTAAAATAAATGAACTAAAACTTAGCAATTGATATCACTAAAGGGTAAATAGGGAATTAAAATCCTAACCATCGAAAAATGTCATTGCAAGAGATGACAATGGAGCCGTTGGTTTGTAAACAAACTCCACTTATATAGTATATTAATTTAAAATTTCTAGTACAAATTTATTTTTGTTGTTCAAGTCAAGTAGCTGCAGATCGCGTGAATAGAGAGCCTGGGGATTGTCTAGTGAAATGACAATTGACAGGAAGCGAGTGATAAGGCGATGACTTACAATAATTTGACTCTTCTCAGTACAGGCTAAATAAGATACAATGGCCTGCTGTGACCAGGTGTTGCAATCATGTGTTTGCCAGAGAGCGCTGGCTGCGCCAACACTCAAAAATAAGGCGAAAGTCCCCATAATAGAGAACGAAATTTATAAATCTTTTAGAGCAGGAAATAACGCTGGGTGGCGGTGGGGTAACAATTCTCACTTATAATCTGGTCGGTTTCTTAACTGTTTTAAGTAAATTAGATTTTTGTTAATTGAAATATCGATAAATAACATCTTCAATGTGATTTCCGCAATTTGGGATGCAAAGTTTGATGAGCTTTGCGAGATTTAGCTGATGGACCCGATGCATTAAATAACTCTAAATTTCCGTTAATTTGAGCACATTCATTTATTATGCATTCCCTCAAGAGTTTCGTATCTTTATTTCATCGAATACACCTTCTCTTTTCAACTGGTATCTTTGACCGCCTCATCTCTTTTATTTCCACTATTTTTCCAAGGTGTGAATGATTTTTTCGTTTCACTGAAATATTGCTAATGATTATCTTCGGATGGAAATATCAATAAACGTACGAACTTTACAAGCTTACTTGTACATGTTAAACAGAATAAAAACACTGGGATATTTTCATTGATAAGTGCTTTTAAAGGAAGGCTAAAGCTAACAATCATATTGCTAACCGGCAAACCCTAAATTACATGGAAAAATCTTTTGATGTTACTAGCTCTCATTGATGAGGCTGTCGAATCGTTTACGTCTTCTACTTATTAGTTGGAATATGAGTGAGCGTAAAGGAAGCTTATATAATGTTAAGGCAATTACCATTAGCTTTATTCTAAATTTAATTTTATAGTTTATGCTAGAAAACCAACTTGCTGAGTTACTTGGCGTTCTACAGGTGAAAATTGAGATATGAAATGTATCGATCAGTGTTTTTTGAAGTCCACTTCCCGAAAGAACGCAGGGAGCGAAGCAGCCTGGCTCCGTTCAAAGTTTAAGTAGAAAATATGAGTTAACACATAATGATGGTATTTATGGCAATGTATAGATTATATATAAATGTTTGGAGTCAAACTTCATACTTTTCTTTGACTTTTGCCTGGAAATAAATTCAATGGAGTTGCAAAATTTTTTCGAATGATTATCAATAAATTGTCAATGTCGTCATTTAATGTTGCACTAAATAGCAAAAATAGCCCGATTAGATTCCTTTTAAAATTATTCATTTTTATTTTTTTTCTACATTTATTTCTTATTTTTACTGAAAGAATGATGAGTGCATAAAATGTGGGTAGATGAAACTTATGAGTTGGAGTTATTTTATATTTAGAATTACTCAAATATTTACCATTTATAGGGAAAATATAAATTAATTATTAACAAAGTAGTAAAATAAACGATGCTACTTTAACAGACGCACAGGAATGTACAAAATTTATATTTATTTTGATTTAAAAATAACAAATTAAGCAAAAAAATGAAATTTAGATATTGTTTCATTCTGGTGTATAATTCCATAAAATATAAGGGTCATTGCATTCATCTGAGGGAATTAAATTTAATTAATTGTGATTCATTCTGTTCATTTGATTCGTTTACAGTGTTGCATTCAGCGAGTTTAGCCAGCTGCAATCTTAATGTTTTTTATTATTAACATTATTTCCATCCGTTTCTACAAATGTAAAATATCAAAACACACGGCTTTCTTAATAAAAATAATAAGAAGAAGAATATTAATAATAATAATAAAAGGTTATTATATAGCGCTCGTCAAGTCCATGAGCATTTACAAAGCTCCCGTCAATCGACTTCTAAAACAGCTTGAGAGATTGGTCTTCAAGGAAGGTTTGATGGAAGAGGCGGGAAGTTTAGCGTGCAACAGTCCACTACGAGGAAAAATATTTAGGCGAGTACATTACGAACACATGAATCTGGGGGGCTGGGATAAGATTACTGGGGATGATACCGAGGGGACTATTGCGGCAAGCATTTATGATGTTAGATGTAAGAAGAAGAAGAACCTTAAATGTGATTGTAGGTGACATCTGAATGCTCGTCTGCCCTCCCATGCCTAATACCTTCAAGAAAACCTGTGGCTACCCATCTTCACCAAGTTTTTACCTTGTCCAGCTTCTCTCCTTTGTTTACGCGTTTCTCTTTACTTTCTAAGCGATGCCGCCTCATAGTACTACTCTGATTTGGGTACCTTCGACCACAGAGGATTATTTAAACAATCGTTGAAACATAGTGAGCAGAACGGTTTGTGTGTTCTGCCATTGTTACCTCATATAGTTTTCCGCTGAATGAGTTTTACATCTGAGCACGAGAGTATAGGTAAATGAAGGTGATTAGGCGAGATTGATAGGGGCTTGAACCATTGAAACGAGAGTATTGTAATAATTAATGCTTAAATTGAAAACATAAAACATTTATGCCCATCTGGAATGCCCAGTACTTGATTGCCAGCGAAGGGGACGTTTATGCCAAAGAGATTTAAGTCATCACGTTTAACCTAGACGTGATAAAAGAGAGGCAAGTTAAGAGGGGATAAAAATCCTCGCAAAGAAATAACAAGATACCCAAACATCATCCAAGTATATTGAAGGTTAGTAATTAAACAAATTTATTTTAAGGAGTGAGGGTAAGGATATAGCAGGTAATGTGGAGATAATCCTCGTCACTCAAGAGCAGAAAACCTGAGCGAAAGAATTGAAAGAGTATTGGTTCCAAAGCATCGTTATAAACCCTAAACCTGTGTGAGCATTTACTAGTAAAAGAACTCATCTGAAATAGAGTAGTATATATAATCACACAGTACCAGCGGTAAACAAAAGTAATTTACAAACATGCTGTTAGTCTGTGCAATTTTGGTTTTGAAGAAACATTTTTAGTCACGTGCATGTAGTCGTGAGCGACTCTACATCTCAATATGTCGAGGGGTCGGTCGGTTCCCCTTTTGCTTTTCTCTTTTTGTTTTGTAATAACATCATAACCATTCGGCCGATTGTAACGAAATTTGAAACCAGTATGTTATTTTACATTATCTTTCGAATGATATAATTGTCAAAGTCCTCCCAAGGTTAACCCGGAGATTAATTTGTTTGGTAATAACATCATAACTAAACGGCCAATTCTAGCGAAATTTTAAACTCTTATGTTGTTTTACATTTTCTTTGGAATAATATAATTTCCAAAGTCTTGTCAAGGATAGCCAGGGTATTATTTTGTCTTGCCAATAAAATCATAACTATTCGGCGTATACTCTGCTAGACTAGAGTAAACCATAATATGATATACTCTGCTAGGCAAGCCTAGAATAGGCTATACTATGCTAGGCTATTATAGGCTAGGCTATAATATGCTGAACTATGCTCAGATATAATGTACAATGGCAAGATATACTATGCTAATATAGGCTATAAAATGATATGCTAGGATAGCATATAGTATGTTAGGCTAGACAATACTAAGCTATAATTGTCTAAGGTATAATAGGATAGTATAGGCTATACTTGTCTAGGATAGTTAATACCAGGCTAGTTTAAGCTATACTAGGATAGACTGGGCTATACTATGCTATGCTACGGTAGGGTAAAGTATAATAGGCTAGAAAGGGCTACGCTATGCTACGTTAGGCTATGTTAGGTTATGTTAGATAATACTATGTTAGGCTACGATAGGCTAGCTAACCAAGGCTATGATAGGCTAAGCTATGCAAGGTTATTCTAGTCTAGGGTATGGTATACTATACTAGTCTAGGATATACTAGGCTAGGCTATAATATGATACGCTTGGCTATATTATGTTACGTGTGGTTATGCTAGGATAGAATATATCAAGTAATCCTATAGTATGCTAGGCTAGACTATCTTATGCAAGAATATATTGGCTAAGCTATATTAGTCTATTCTAACTTGACTATATTAACCTAGGTTAGGCTCTGGCATGCAATGCTAAGCCATACCTGGCTAAGCTACGTTAAGCTATAGTAAGCTATGCTACACTTGGTAAAGCTATAATAGACTAGGCTAAGTTAGCAAATACTATAATATGGTAGGTGAGATTGGAGTCTACTAAACTAGGCTAGGCTATACTAAGCTAGGGTAGGATAAAATAGGTTATACTATGCTCGGTTATACTAGCCTAGCTAGATTATACTAAGCTTGGCTAGGTTAGGCCCGGCACAGCTAGGCTATTATATTTTAGGCTAGGCTATCCTATGTTTGGCTAGGCTTGGCTATACTAGGCTAAAACAGGGTAGGTTATACTATCCTCTGCTTGGCTATGATATGCTCTGCTTCACTAAGCAAGTTTAGACTAGGCTATACTAGGCTGTGCTATATTATGTAATGCTGTGCTATGCTATACTATGATGGAATAATATTCTATAATACAATATGCTCTAATCTGCTATGGTATATTATGCTATACTATGGAATAGTGTGCTCTTAGTTCGTGTCAATCTTTTCAGCGTTCCAATTACATATAAGGGGTGCTCAAAATATGCAACCATACTTATGAATTCTAAAGTTATTTTTTTATTCTAATATAATTTTAGTTATACTTGGTTAGCTACTAAAAACATTTGACTTATTTTTGTCATCTTAGGGAATCAACTGACTATTATTATTTTAATAATTATATCTATTTCACTTTTTCCTATTTCACCGTTTGAAACATATTCATTAGTGTGATGAAGATTACCTGGCCTTCAGTACTACCATCCTACCAGTGGGATTTGACCTACAATTGCTTTTTAAAATTAGGACAAGACTGGCGGCATTCACACATTTGAACACCTAAATTGAAAATAGCAGAGTTATTGCCATCTTAATTCCAAACTTTGATTGTCGTTCTGAAAAGTGGATGTGAGAAACTACCCAGCAGCCAATTTTGCAAAGGATATTTACCTTAAAGTGCTTGAACAGCGGGAACGAGGGAACACTTCTTTTCTAGCCACCGTTGTAAATTCAATTGTCACAATCTTAAACAGATCCAAAAGAACTGGAAGCAGACAAAAAATATATTGCTTTCGGGAGGAGAGCTACAGAATTAAGACACTTTCATTACAAAACTAGGAAACCTTTTGATATCCTCAGGCGCAAGTTTAAAATTTTTTTTTGCTGTGAATTTGGCAGCCCTGGTTGCAAAAACGAAACTCAAATTAATTTAAATCACCAATGGAGATGAAGATCACGTGAAGGAAATTGCTCTTATTAAAAGTCAGAAAGAAATGATTACTTCTTTTAGACCACATCAGGTTTGCTTTTGAAATTAACTTAAGTAAAATAGACAAGTTAATAAGTAAAATCTACAAGAAGTTGAAGGAAGAAGAGTTGCTTACTTTAAGTAGGCCAATGTTTCAATGCCATCAAGTGAAATAATTTTTCCCCCTGAAGACAATGAAAATCAAATAGCTGTTGCTCAAGATGGAAAGGATTGAATTTATGAAGTGACATTAAAAATACCAACCACATCTTCAAATTCCATTAAAAAGTAACCCGGGAATTATTTCTTCTTGGCAATGACATAATAAGTATTCTGCTAATTCTAACAAATTTGAAAATCTTATATTGTTTTAGATTCTCTTTCAATTAATATAATTGCCAAATTCCTCTCAAGGTTAGCCCGGGATTTAATTTGTTTTGCCAATAACATCATAACTTTTCTGCTGATTCTAACGAAATTTGAAACCCTTAATCTGTTTACATTCTCTTTCGATTGATAGAATTGCCAAGGCCATTCTTAGGTTACTCTGAGAATTATTGAAAGTTTTGAAGGTCATAAATCAGAATAAGTGAGGGCACGCGACTTTTTCGTCATCAGACATTGGTTTAGAATGCCTTAACTATATTGATGCAATAGAATTAGTAGTTGTTCGGGAAACAATTTGTGTTCTTTAGCCATTCTACTTTGCATTAACCATTACAAAAATAACATTATTGTCAAATATATTATTATTTCTTTTGAAATATATCGAGGACTAGTCAATTACAAAAGATTGTGCACTTGAAAGATTAACTAGGGTCAAAAATTCTTAAGCCATCTGGAGTTGAGTTTTGCAATTCTTACATTGAAAGGGGAAACGGCTCAAAAGAGACAAGTAAAATAGGATTAATTGTGGGGTACTTTAAAGTATGGGGTCTTTTGGGGTCAAAGAAAAGCATACCGTAGAACTGTATACAAGAAAAGCGTCATAGCACAAGAACAGCTAAACGTGAGATCCATTCTACTGCTTACAGAGTTTGAAATTTAAATTGAATCAACTTTGCACTGTTCCAAAATTTACCATTTAATATATTTATGAATTGTGCGAAGAATGTTGCAGCTGTTCTTTATCTGCAGGTGTTCCCTCAAAGTGTAGATAATTGACCTCTTTGGCAACCAATATATGTGCCGTCGATAACAGAAAGCATGGTAAAATCAATGGCCTCCATCTTTGAACACTGTTGCCATCGAGGAAGTATAATTATTACCTGTTTAACCTTTTTGATTTGGTCTATATTCTTTAGCCAATGTGACATAAACCAAGGTATTGGCGTCCATCAGTAACATGTGTGTAGTTTCTTTATTTCTGTAAGGTTTCTGCGGAAAAACCTGTACGTGATTATCCGTTTGCACTATTGTCAAGCCAATCGTAAAACACATCTCTCTCTATCTCTCTCTGCCTCTCTCTCTCTCTCTCTCTCTCTCTCTCTCTATCTCTCTCTCTCTCTCTAATGGTTTTATTATTGATGTCACTCGTATTTCGTCGATCGATAGGTTCAAATAAATGTATTATTTAACCTTTCTGCCAACTAAAATTTATTTTTCAATTATATCAAAATAAGATTAGGGCCAAATTGGTATCCTTGAAAGACAAGTCACAGCTAAAGTTTACACAACAGACCAAACCTATATTTTCTGTCTGGGTGATCTAATTCTGCCTACTGCCTTTTATTGTCTTTCAAATCTTCCATTCCTTGTCACCATCTCTCCTTTCACAATCTTTTTATAAGATCCCGTCTCTCTTCCTCTTTCCATTCTCTTAACCTAGAGTGAAATTGCTCCGTACTAATAGTAATAATATAAGAAAATAATACTACAGTAATATTTGCGGCTTAAGTTGTGACGTTTTTCACTAACTCTATAATTTAAGAAGAGGATTTCTTGGAGTATTTGAATAATAATTTCAACTTGGTTTGGTTATGACTTATGTTTATTTATCAAAGTTATTTCTAATAATTCTTTTATAATATCAAAAAACAAAATAGGGAAGTTCGGAAATAGATATAAGTATCGAAATTTTGTGAATTTTTTAAAATCCAAAGAATTACAAATGGTGAAGTTAAAAAAATTTATCTTTATATATCTTCTGTTCTATAATTCTATATTTTAGCAACGTGATTTTTTGAAAGGTGGGAAATTTAGTTTAGAGTTCCCTTTTAAAATTATTATAATTGGCGAAGTTCAGAAAATTTCCAAAAATTTAACCATGGCTGTTTTTTTTAAGATTTTAAATTTTAATCTTAGTAGCGAAGCCATTGCCTGGTCTTCCTATATATTGAATTCTAAGCCTTTTTTTCAATTTACTTATCTTGGACTTCTTCAACTAGAATTGGTTCACTTGAAACTGACGAAATATGACAGAACTTTAGTTAACTTTTTCTCAACCTTTTCTATTGCTTTTCCTTTCTTTGATCTTCCCTAATTCTTTTCTTCCACTTTCCACCGATGGTCTCACTTCCCTGATAGATAAGCTGTTGACTCTTATAAATAGACTGTCAGTTTGCAATTTAAATATAAGACTAATCTGTCGTCAGACAAACTGTATGAGGTAACTATGATACAGTTAAGCCACCCTTACACCGCATTCACTATGACTTTTTGTATACGCCTCTTTCAATCTACGTCGCTGCCTGTATCGATTCAATGGACCAAAAAGTCCTGGCAAAAAGAGATTCATTTAAACCTAAATAAATTAAACAGTAAATCGACCATTTGAACCACTCAGGAATAGGGTTTCTGTGCCGGGATCACAAAAAAATGCATTTTTCTGTAAATCCCGGTGTTGTTTATTATTTAACTCATTACCTAAATATTGCTAAAAATAATTATTTGAAACAGGAATTCATCCTTTTAAAAATTAACGTACATGCAAATAATACAGAATTGAGCAAAGTATTCATTATTTATAGAGTTAAAAGTGATTTTTTTATAGATTTATACAGGTTGTACGATTAGTTATCTAGAGCCTAGGTAGACAGGGTCATTATGTACTTTCAAGTGAGGCCTAGGGGAACTTAGGCAATTACACAGTAAATAGTCCGACACACTATATGAAATCTAAAGTCTATCGACACCCAATTATACCGTCAAAAACTACAGGAGGATGTATATGTAATTGCTGAGGAACGAGCGAAATTGACTGTCATGATTGCTCATGATAACGCCAGACCAGACGTTGGAAATCCTACCTGTAAAAAATTGCTGGAAATGGAGTGGGAAGTTCTCCCTCACCTACTGTACTCGTCTGATGTAGCTCCAACAGAATACTATTTATTTATGGCACTGCAGAACTACTTTAATGGTAAAAGTTCGCAAATAAAGATGAACTTAAACTGCAGTTGAAGACTTCTTTTATAACAAACCAATTAAATTATCCATCAAAGTCATCCATAATCTATACAGTCGTTGGAAGCATGGTCTCGAAAATAACATTAATTACAATGTTCATTGATATGTTTCTTTTGCTGTATTTTTTCTTTGTAAATCATTGTCAAAAAAAGTTGTTCCAGAACTTTGTTTCTAAACTATTATTTAAAAAGTGTGGTAATTTTGGTTATCGTTGAGCTGGTAAACCAAGTAATCTTAAATGTTCAACACTTAGACGAGAAACTTATATTCTTAAAGTTAATATTGTTTAAACTACTCTTACAACCCCAACAATTAATAAGTGCTTAATAGCGCTAGCGCCCAGATAACACTTCATTGCAAAATTTTTGTTTATACAGTGGTCTTCCATTAGAAGGACGTTTATACTCATATACAAAATTAGTTATTCCGGCTTTATTATAATTGGTTAAATATAATTTATTTCATTATAAAATGCATTTGAGATTAATAAGTGTGATAAACTGCTAATACGACAATAAATTTTCCCAGTTATTTTAGCTAAATGAATGTATATATATAAAAAAATAATAAAGCACTCAAATTATTAACCCATTTTCCCTTATGCACTATTTTCTTATAAAATGAATTTGCCTTTGAGTCTGCAAATCCAGTGAGTTGGGTCATATGTAGGCGCAGGTCTCTAAAACTCTAAAATGAGAATTTTTTTTTCTTAATATAGCAAAATCTATTGTGGTTTTAAGAGGTTATCAAGTTTAGTAATTTCAAATTATATTTATAGAGAATAAATTATATTTTAGCATTTTTAATATATTGTATTTATTTCATTAGATCGATTATAATAATTATATAGTTATTAACTTCTTACTTTATGAATTGGTTATTTTTAATTCTACTTGTTTAAAATAGTAAACAAGAGGTACTTTTTTATTTAATAATTTTCAAATTATACTTTTAAGGATTTATTAAAGTTATTTATATATACACTGCTTCCAATGCACTTTTTATGTAATGTGTGACTGTGTGTCACCTTATTGTGGTATGTACCACACCTAGAGTAGTTTGCAGTTCGATTTATCAGCAAACTAAGAGCAAACCTTAAGTGAAGAAGAATCGGTCCTTATTTAATAGGACAATGTTATTTTTTTAAGGTTAATCTTTGGACGAAGGAAATTTAGTTTATTTTCGGAAGGTTAGTTTTTTACATGAAATAAAATTATTAATATGTTATTATGAATAAAGATTTATATATTATTAAAACGTATCCAACAAGAATTTGAGAGTTCGATTAGTAGAAAAAACAATATATATTTTCGGAGAGTACTTATGGAATGATGACTATATTAAGGAGATTTATACGTCAGCATCCATACCTTATTGCTCAATCTTTGAATTCTAACTCAATTGCATTGCCGATTCTATTATATTTGAGAAACAAAACACTTATAGATTAACATTCTAAATATCAAATTAGTTTCTTTGTGCAAATTAAAAAAAAAACCGCGGGATTTAATTTCATTTTCCAGAGATTTTATGGGAAATCTTGCCTAAGAAAAATTCCGAGATTACAGACAGGATATTACTCCCGAAAGTATCAATTGGAATAATGACATGAGAGAGAAATCCAAAATTACCGAAAACGTGAATTAACAAAGCAAAAAGCCAATTGTAAGAAGAAAATGTCTCTAAGAGTTGGTATCATTTTTATCCCCAAAGATTTGTCTTTTAGAATGTGTAGAAATTTCGGCTTTCAAGGATTCGTTTATTAGAAGTGGTAACAAATTATTCCCACAAGGATATGTCCCTTCAAGATGACATTAATTTTATCACCTAAGATTTTTCTCTCACAGTTGTTGGGATTTTCTTTCCCCAAAGGTTTTGTCCAATGCCTTTTCTTGTCAAAATTGGTATCAATTTTGTCCTCCAAGGATTTGTATCAAAGAGATGCTATCAATTTTATCCCCAAAGATTTGTCTTTTAGAGATGCATGTTTTGATTCTTATTTTTATCATTTCCATCACAGTTTACATGGGTTCACTAGTCTTGATACGGCCTAAATAATATTAGGCATAAATGAACCTTAACTTGTATGTGAAGCAGAAAGAAAATCCCATACCAACCTACTCACCAGTAGTGAAAGGCGACCAAGAACGGATATGGGCAATATGTCTTCCAAAGTTTTGTTGCTGTGAGTGCATTGCACAATAGTGTCAATGGGCACGTCTGTAGCTGACCGAGTCCAGTCATGCCGGAGTGGCAATGGAGAGAGCTGACCACACTTTGTGGGAGCGCGGTGGACGATAAAGGATAATTGAAGATAAATGAGCTTTTGTAATTTCATCCAGTGTTTATATTTCAACATTAATAATGATGACCATTTTTGTATGGCGCTCTACGAGGCAACGAACCCTAAAGAGCGTCTCTCTACCAAATAGGAAAATACTAAGGAGAAAAGAAGGATCCTTAAAGCACGCTTGAAGGCAACATAGGCGGGAACTGGTGTATAATAGCAGGCATATCATTTCACATGTTAGGAGCAACTATTTTGCACGATCAACCACTGATGACTACAAGAAACGAATATGGAGCAGGTCGGAACGTAGGGTTCTCAGGGGCCAGAATAAGTTTAATGAGAAGGAGAGGTGACACCTAGGATCTTATATGTTAGGAGGATGACCTAAAAAGTCATTAAATAGTTAGGTAATGTAGATCAGTGATTCTCAATAGGGGCCCTACCGGAGTTAAGGGCACATTTGAAGGGGGACACAGAAAAATGCTAAGATTTAGAAGGGCTATAGACTCCATGAAGGGGTCTACATGACTCAATCTATTGAAGCCTAAATTATAGCTAAGTCAATAAATCATTTTAATTTATGTAGTTGAATTACATTTTTAAAAATATTAATACATATTTTCCCTTTTTAAAGGATATTTTATAATAGAATTTATGTTACCAAATATTTTGCATTTTCCAAACTTATAGTGTAAAATAGTTAATCTGTTTATTACCTATTGAATTTAATACTTATGGGGCCACGGGAAAAAATAAGGTTCCTTAGGGGGCTATAAACCCCAAACGGTGGGAACCCCTAGTGTAGATTCCGAAGAATGAGGTTGCATCGAGGAAACGAACCCGAGGGAGAAGGACAAAGGCTGCAAAATTAGGAGAGGAGTGAAGTGGAGTGGACGAAGTGTGGAAGCTTACGATTCAGCCATAAAGGAGTTTCAGTAATCGAGGCTTGAGGACACGAGACCGTGAGTGAGAAGCTCAAAATTATTGCGGTCAACTTGAGAGCGGATGCGGTTAAGATGAGAGAAGAAGTGGAGTGGTGATTTGAAGACATTCACAATAGGTGCCTTGAAAGATAATTCACTATCATCGATGAAGGCCAGATTTTTAGTGGTTTCGGAAGAGAAGGAACCGGGAAGACACTTAATTTTATGGCTTTGTACATGTCTAATACTGTTTACTAAGCTTTAAACTTCTCCAAATTTTCAGGAAAATCTAAAACATCGTTTACGTGGTACTATATTAAATGTTTGGTTGACCTCTAATAAAATGTATAGATTATTCTGCTGGAATCGTATTATTAGGTTATTTAACTAAAAAAAAATTTTGCATCTGAGAATTATTTTGATTTTTTTTTCCAAATTTAGCCTGAGAAATTGTTTGTAAAATATTCAAGTTTATTTATTCTAAGTTTCTAAAAAAACCTTAAGACTGTTGTTGCATTTCTAATGGCAGATTTCTTTTCTCATATGTTATAATTGAAGGGATAAATTTTCTTTGACAGGAATTTTAATAAAAGTTTAAGTAATGACTAGCTAATAAATTTGTGATGATTTACAAATAACGTAGTATATGTCGATAATACATGGGTAAAGTGACGTAACTCATATACCTAGAAACAGTACCTAGAAACAAGTAATGGAAAAGGATCCAGACACCGAGAAGTTGGGACCAACGGACAGAGACAAACTGATCATGAAGTGAAATTATGATATCATTGGAGTGGTGAGTATGAGAGACAAAAGACACGAAAATGTTTAAAGGATAGCCTGGTCAGGCCAATCCTTTTGCTGGTCAAATATGTTAATGAGATTTGGACTCTCTAGAAAACTAAAGTTGCCGGACATCTAAAAATTTGAATCCAAAGTGTTGGCATGGAACTGACACTCATTACCTTGCTTTATCTAGGGATTAACCCTTTTCTGTGATCCTTTGTTTTTCTTAATGAACCGAGGTCTTTTGGAAAGCGAAGTAAGAGGTAGAAGAGATGAAAAATGTATGTTGAGTTGATTGACCGAGAGAAAGCCTATTATCAACCAGATAAGGATGCTTTATATGAGGTTCTAAGAATGTATAAACGTAAGGCGTGCGTTTATAGGAACATAAGTCGAAAAAGTGGGTGATGTACGGGCGATGGAGTAAGGTAGGGTGTGTGATAGAACAATGGATCTCGAATATTTTTATGGATGGAGTATCAATAGAAGTGCGAATAGAAAGGAGGTTAAATGATTGATCAGTAATCGTGTAGGGTGGGTTGCATCTATGTTAGTATATGAGCTGGTGATAGTAGTGAGAATGAGAGGGATTGAAAATTTTATCCATCTATTTGGCATTGTAGGTGTGTGAGTTAGTGTGTGAGAGTAGGGGCTAAAAATTAATTGGAGGAAAAAATAAGATAAAAGAATTTGTGGCCGAGGATGATGGTGGGGATAATATTAGAGGCTACTGTGTTACCGAGGATTATCTAGGATTATAGCGAAGGATGATGGTACAGATAAGGCAGAATATGAGCACAATTTTTGGAATGGTAAGAAAGTTAAAGTGGAGATTGGAGTCCTAGCAAATGCTAATGTAATAATGAAAACAATTATTCTAATTCTAATTTAATTAACACTAAAACATAAAAGATAAAGGAGGAGGGAATATGTTCATAAACTGAATCACTGAAAAATGAAGTTAAATGCTTATATACATATAATTGACAGCACCAGCGACATATAGCTGAGTCGAGCAGTTCCAACATGGTTGAGTAGGAGTCTTAATGAGCCTAAAACCCGAAGAAATTTTATACGTCTACCTTAGAGGGTTACTAGCGGTCTCTGGCTGTCACAGGACACCACTGAGATTGAAGTTAGATCCTGCCCCGCCCAGCAAAAACTGGCAACCCAATGATGGTGTGGCATGGCAATTCCACACCACTCGATCCTATTTAGGGGTAATGAGAAGAGATGCGAAATAAATATTGTATTGTTCGACACTCGCTCACTTCTCGCTAAGTGTCAGCCTCAAACGGTTATCCTTCAAGCTCTCCTTTCACGGAGCTGCACCAACTTGTCTTGACCAATCAACATTTTATAGATAAGTTTCAATATTATTTAGATGCATTTTTGTCATACATTAATTGTAAAAATTCATGCATTTTTAAATAATTTAATGAGCTTAAGTTGAAGTCAAGGGAAAAGACAATGGTTGGGTTTGGGTCTAGATGAGATGGGCCAGCCGCGCCACCATTCTATGAGTGGATTAATTGCATTCGTTTGTGTGCTGACATAGTTATTGGATGGGTTCGTGCAGCATCTTAAAGTGATGTAGTAGGAGGCAGTTATTTGCCAGGGTTGGAATCAACAATTCAAGAATACCTAGAGAATTTTCTAACCGGGCATAATTTTGGCTTTTATGGGAGCCGCACATTGGTTTTCACATATTAAATTTATTGATAAGGAACCGACATCAATAGGTAAGACCAAGGATTGAAATAATTGCCTGTAGGAAAAGAAAAGAAGATCCCAAGCGCTTTCGCCTTCATTATACAGGTCTCATTCATGGACTGATGGAATTATCAGGTTAGAAAAATAACTGTATCCCCTTTTCTCTGCTGGTTAAGAAGTGATTTTTGATCTACTATTAAATTTCTGATTGAGGCTTATTTATTAAAGGAGAAAGAGCTCTGAATGAAATTTTATTATTCCTTCGGGTCGTTTTTATTCTCTATACTCAATTGCAACTTTCAAAGATGAAAAGCATAGCTACTTTCTTGAATTATATCAAACGTCACAATTTTAAATTTATGGGCGCGAAGCTTAGTTTGAAGAATAAGGGAAAGGTGTCAATATTATATTTGAAGAAAGATTAAATGAGAAAAAAGTATTTACTAGTTATCTTCATGATGATGAAGAACGGACTCTTTTCTGAACAAACTTTGCTAAATATCCTCTACATTCTAACTCAGCAAACAACAAATATGACCGATTAAATAAAACGTATAAAAGCGCATTTTGGGGGCTTTATTTTGAAGTATTTCAGAAAGAAAAAATAGAATGATATGAATAACAAAATGAGAAGATAAAACATAAGGGGAAATTGTAGTCTTTGGTGGCTTCCACGTTTTAATTTTTCTTTTTTAGAAATTTAAACACTATTACTGAATATGATATATAATAAAAAAAACAAGAGATGAAAAATATAAATTAATAATCAAAACTCATACATCCGTTAAGCCCAACTTTGAGTTACGGTGATTTTCCGGCTCATATGTCAAAGCTTGTGATTCGTAACTGATGGTTGAATAAGCAGAATAACAAATTCCGCTTTCAAGAAATTCATTTAATTTTATTTTCTCTAACGTTTCAGGTATCGACTAGGCATTAACAAGATTTCCTTCAATTTCTAATAGCTTTTTCTATTTGTCTTCCCTCTTTGAAGGAATGAGTTGTATTTCTCCATGGTTTCTCTTCCGAAAATTTGGCCTTCGAGAAATAGGAAAGGAAAAAGGTTGTTTGCATTTTAAAATGGCTCTGCATAATTTCACGGTTGGGATGGTTATCGTGGGCTATTTTCTACCAGGAAAGAGGGGTGGTTGTTGTCTACCACGTAACGATCATTTTTCACACTCTTATGGAATGCAACCGAATTTAGGCGGCCTTTGCCAAAGGCTTGTGAGTTAGGATAGTGAGCAAGTCACCGTGAATGGTTAAATGATAAAGGCTTTCAACACGAATATCTAGATTTTGAGTCAGACTAATTTAAAAAGGGAAGATTAAGTAGTGAAAGGAAAATAGTAGCTTCAATAAGAAGACCAGGGACGATCTTACTATTAATAGTGGTAGTTTAAGTATAAATAGTAGTAATAATATTTGTAGTTGTCGTCGTCTTAGTTGTAGTTAAAGAATCGAAACCCGATAGGAGTTTAACCGAAACAAGAAAAGAAAGGAATTGGTAAAGAGGATGATGAATTTAGGGAAAGTGAAAAGGTTTGAAAGTTGCATAGGGTGAGTATCACCATCTCCAACTGGATACTTAACACTCAAAGACTTAGTACCTTACTCTTGAACTCTCCCAGCCTACATCCTTCCAACACCAGACTTTGCATAGTAGAATACCACACCTATCTTAGCACACAAGCGCCGCACCTAAGATCATCGATCCATTCTAGCCCACAAGGTACACACTGTGACTGGCTCAATACTATAGTTAGCCACTACAGCACCCCACGACAACAGCTACACATAGACGTTTCGCTCCGTACTCCATCTAATTACAACTCATAATATTCTTTGTGGGGGACCTAAACGAACACCATCTGACACAACTTTTAAATACCAAAAATGATGCGGGTTAGTATCTGACAGGTTTCATGCTGCGATTTCGATGCGTGCACATCGGCGTGACCTTCCCCTCACTCTTTGGGCATCAGGGAACGACTATTTTCTAAACATTGTCATCCGCAATGAATTGACCACATGCTTCCACATCCACATAGCCCCAGGGATCCACGTACTATCTGAGTACATCCCTGTATGCCTCCTTATATCATTTCACCTATCGTAATACACACACCACCTCGTTACGACTACCCAACAGGAGATGGGTAGAGTTCACATTACTGCGAACACGCCACATAACGTCAATCTCTAGGACACCAAATATATACACATGGACAACTTTTGGAGCAGAATCATGCACACGATAAACAATTCACGTTACTTAAAGAATATACTTTTTGATACACACTCAGAGCCTCATAAAAATGTACAATAACCACAACGACATAGGCCTACGACAAAAGAACATCACACTCCTCCGTGTCAGCATCTTATAATGTGTACAGCCTGATCGAAACCCCAAATGGTGCGAGGTGATCCACATTGCAGAAGACGCTAGCTGCACTGACTCGTAATTCTTCTGGCGGCGAGTAAAGAAGATTTAAGCACAGACCAACTTAAACTAATACCCTACTACACAATAACCGCAAATTCACTGAAAGTAACACAATAACGACATCCTCGACGATTTCATGTCTTAGTGAAACATGATACACACATAACACATCCAAAGCGCAAGCACACGAGCACTTCCAATTAAACCAGAGTGGCTTCAGCTACACCCTGAATTATTTATGCTAGCATACCTGATACGAATGGAGGTGATCGACAACTCCACCAGAATAACCTACCTACCTCAGCGCTGTGAAAACAAAGCACTACTTAAAAAAACACCAAAACGCTTTCCCAGCTCTTTTGGCTTACCAACCACAATAATCTATCACCCCTTAAAAAACATCTTTCCTACACTGATACATCTATTTAATGCCACACACGCCTGTGTATACTTTCCAGAACTATTAAAAACATCACATAACATTAGACTTTAAAAACAAAACGAAAACCCATAACGGTAAAAACTACAGGACAATTACTCTCTTAGAGCACTTAGGAAAATTACTCTAACGTATGGTCAACACACGTCTCCAGAATTTTCTGGAGAAAAGGAAGTGTTTCTCCTCCTGCCAATATGGTTTCAGGAGAGGCCGGTCGACGAAAGCGGTTGTGACTATGGTTCATTACATAAAACAAAAGGCACGGCAAAAAATACTCTCCATCAGCAATCAGGTAAGAAGGCATGTGACAAGGTGTGGTACGAATGACTTTGTTGTAAACTAGCTAACAACACGGATCTCCCTCTCTTTAACAGAAGGATTCTCGGATTCTCTTCCACGACCTAATAACAGGAGATGTCACATTATATACAACACTATATCATACCCATTTAAATCACACACCGGCCTATGTTAAGGCACTTACTGGCCCCACACTTTACATAATGTACACTAAAGACATTCCAAGACCATCGAAAAATTTCACATACACACATAAACTGTCCTACGCCGACGATGAGACTATACTTGTATCCGGCTAAGGCACGACAGAATCACGCGCCGGGCCTAAATAATACTCAATAAAATGGCAAAATATGAGGACTAGTGGTTTATTGCATCGAATCCTCAGAAGACAAACGAGATTCTATGGCGCACATGATCACTACATGCATAATGTGATAGAACGGGTTTAGCAGGGTTAGTTTCAACTCCTATCACATATTATTTAAAAACCACGATGCTCCCTCGTGCATCTTCGCTTCGAAGCTTGGCACCTTATCACAGCCACCGGATGTCAATGTTTAAACAAGGAGGTTATCGTCCCCCCATTCGCCCCCATACGCCGACCTCGCCAAATTGAGTTAGGCTTATGGGCAGATAAGGCATT
The DNA here is from genome assembly GCA_963969495.1 of Ceratothoa steindachneri. Lineage (NCBI taxonomy): Eukaryota > Metazoa > Arthropoda > Malacostraca > Isopoda > Cymothoidae > Ceratothoa > Ceratothoa steindachneri. Next base: position 143,153,645 of record OZ018317.1, on the reverse strand, counting down.
GTTCCCAGCCTCGGCTGTGCATTCCCTCGAAGTTCCCACTCCATTGTCCCCCACGCCAAGGGAGTGTCTTGACTATTTAGATGGAAACTTTACCACTAAGATCAGAATGGAGATCCAGATTTTCATCGCGAAACATCACCACGACCCTCTCTCACTTTGTGCGCCAAGGGACCTCAACCTCGAGATTCACCATCACTTGTCCAGAAGGAGGACAAAATCCCTTGAGTGCCAAAGTTCGAGCCTTTGCGACGCAGAGTCCAAAAGGCTTTCCCCTCGTTGTTCAGATAGAGAACAACGTCAGAACAGCAATTGTTCTTTTGAATCCGTTCACCAAGAAACGGTTCTCAGCCTTCCCCCTTGTTGTTCAAGAAGAGAATAACATTAGAACAGCCATTGTTCTTGAGCCCGTAGACAAGAGACGGTTCTCACCCCTCCCCCTGTTGTTCAGAGGAGAACAACGTAGAACAGCCATTGTTATTTTGAGCCCTTCGCCAAGAAACGGTTCTCACCCTTCCCCCGTTTTTCAGAAAAGAACAACATTAGAACAGCCATTGTTCTTGAGCCCGTGGACAAGAGAGGGTTGTCACCCCCCGCTATTGTTCAGAAGAGAACAACGTAGAACAGCCATTGTTCTTCAATCCGTTGGTCGAGAAACGGTTCACATTCCCAAGACACCACGTCAGGACCTTTTATTCCTCCCCTTTCGGCTGGAACTCGCCAGCGGACCGAAAATTCCTTTCCGTCGCCTTCCACTGCACCACACGTATAAAGTTACGTAAGCCAAACGTCACCTTTGAGTACTTAACCCTTTTGTCAATTCTATCCGGCTCTTTAAATGGTTCAGCGAACCATCCCATCTCTTTAACTTAATATTTGTTTTACCTTTTTAGATCCTTTAATCATCGGATTAGCCCGAGTCCCCACGACCCTTTCTATTCTCTGTTTATGTCAATATTTTCCGTCTTGTGTTTGTTGATAGTTATTATTAATAAAACTCTGTTTTATTAATGATAGCAATATTATTATCCTTGAGCTCAGTTCCACTTCTTAAGCATATCGAAGATACATAATATCGGCCCGCCAGACATTAACGCACTCTAAAGATAATTAAAGAAGTTCCCTCAACGAATAGTGATATATGGTATATCGTCGGAAGTCCATTCTACGACATATATATATATATATTTATATATATATATATATATATATATATATATATATACTATTTAAATTTGGTATCAGGTGTGTAAGGTTTAACGCTATATCTTTGCAAACACTCGTCTCATTCGAGTAAAGCATAGTGTTATTCGCTATAATAATAGAGTATAGTAGTTCCCCGTTGTTTTAACGATTGCTATCCCCTTTTTTGGGAACTTAAGAAGCTGGAGTAGCTCAAGGAACTGTGATAATAATTTGTTTGTGTTTTTTTTGTGATTTTAGTCGGTGGTTATTTAGATTGAGAAACCAAGTACGAATAGGTCAGTGCCCATATTTAGGTAGGCTAATTCTATAGAGGCATAATTCTTGTTGCAAGGAATTTTAGTTGGTTGACTAGTGCGCCCCCAAGTGCAAAGATGACTCAGTTTGAAATCTTTAAAGCGCAAGGAGAATCCTTGGGACTCTCCGGAAAAGAACTAATTGAGTACGTTCAAGAGGAGCAAAGAATAGAGCATGAAGAAAAAGAAAAACGAGAAGAACGAGAAAGAGAAATCCAACGAGAAGAAAGATAAATCCAAAGAGAAGAAAGAAAAAGGGGAAAAGAAATCCAACGAGAAGAAAGAGAAAGAGAGGAACGGATAAGACAAGCTGAGCTACACCATCAGATTAAATTAGCTCGTGTTGAAGCAGATACAGTTCGCCAGTTCCCGTTCCGAAGCCCCCCCCCCCCAATCTCTCACTAAAGCTCCCAAATTTCAAGGATGGAGAGGATTTCGGAGCATTTTTAGCCCACCTTGAAAAAATCCTCGAAATCAATAACATGGATCTGGAGGCTAGGGTGTAGCCAGATTCCTTTCCCTGTGTAATTGTAAATTGCGCGAAATTTTTATATCTTTACCATCTGAGTGTACAATTAACTACAGCACCTTAAAAGCTGAGTTATTGGCCGCTCATAATATGACTCCCGATTTCTACCGCCAAGAATTTCGAGGAGGTCGTATTAAACCCGGACAGACGTTGCGTCAATTCGGATACATTCTTCAGAGGAATTTTAAATTTTGGTTAGAATCCTCAAAGGTTGATCCGAACTACAAGTCCTTAACAGACTTCGTGTTGCGAGATCAATTTTTGGCGTCTCTCCCGACGGAGATACGCGCGTTTGTCAAGGATCGTTGGTGCCAGACCTTTAAAGAATGTACCGAAGAAGCGGATGTCTATGCCACAAGCCATAATTTATACCCAAAGGAGAATCGAACTTCTCACCAATCCCCCTACAAGTAAAGAAGGAATGATTCGCGCCCCTGCACAGGAAAATCGACGAAGTTTCCGAGCCCCGTAAAACCCCCAAACTTCTTTCCCGTAAAACCAACAACGGGACTCCAAACCTCCCGTTAAGATTTCTCCTCCATCTCTCTTCCCGAAGCGACCAATCATATGCTTAACCTGTGGTATAGAAAACCACATGAGCTGGAATTGCCCCCAAAATTCTAGGCTTAAAAGCGGACCAGCCCACCAAGTTTACCAGATCAATGCAACCCCAGGTCCCCCGGTGGTGCAGACCCAAGCAGAAACTTCTCTCCCTCCGTCAGGCCATCAGGTAAATTTTATTTTTGATAAAAGTTCATTGGGAACTTTAAAATTTGAGGAGGGCAGCGTGAACGGCTGTCGAGTATCGACTCTCGTCAGGGACACAGGATGTACGTGTTTCATCGTGTCCGACGAACTCCTTCCCCCAGTGGACCCTAACCACGAAAGATTTGCGGTGGTACATGACTACCTTGGGCGGGCGAACCAATTCCCCGTCGTTAGATGTTATCTGCAGTGTCAATTTTATGATGGCTGGGCTGAAGTCATTTCAACACCCATACAATTCTGTTCCGTACTTATAGGACAGAGCCCCCAAGTAAGTTCCGACCCTGTGTCTCAGGCCGCCCTTCCTCGATGCCAAGCTAAGAAAGAAGCCCAGGAGCCCGTCCCCATCAGAACCCCGATACCGTCCGATTTCTCGGAGACCCCTAACCAGGACTTTAGGACGGCACAAAAGAAGTGTGAATCACTAACACCCTTAGGCGATAAGGCCAAAGACAAGGACACGGAGACTGTCCGTGGACCCCAAGAAAAAAAGAACCCCCAACGCGCCCATGGAGATACCTTCGTATAACTAGACGAAACATCTGCGCTTGAAGAAGATTACCCCGCGGAGTCCCTTAATGTAATACAGATAGTGTGCACCCAACCGGATGCCGATTACCCTCCTCCTTCCCTACCAGGCGAGTCTTTGGAACCCTCTGACCTGGATATTAACGCGCAGCTGACACCACGTCAACAGAGTCAGCTACAAGAGCTATTTGAATGGAGTCACCATTTAACCACCCTATTAGCTTCTTTCGAGCGACTGCGTGAAAATGGCCTCACTATTGGCCCCAGCAAATGCCATTTTGCCTACGAAACCATCAAATATTTGGGTTTCAAAATAGGAGAAAGCAAGTTAGGTCCCCAAGAGAACAAGATTAAGGCAATCGCCGACATGCTTCTCCCGATTACAAAGAAGAGGTTAAGATCGTTCTTAGGATCAGCTTCTCACTATCAGCGATTTGTTCCGAATTTCACTGCAAATTCAGCCCCCCTCAGCCCCCTTCAAAAAAATAATTTCACGATCGTTTACGTTGGAATGACGTCGCTATTTCACATTTTAATCAGCTCAAGAGTAAATTCATTTCTGCCCCCATTTTAAAGTTGCCCAACCCGGAAAAATCCTTTGAGATTAAGACAGACGCGTCCAACGAGGGCATTGGAGGTGTACTCCTTCAATACGTGGATGACGGAACAAGTCGTCCAGTTGCATATGCTAGTCCTCAATTATTACCACGCGGAAAGAGATATGCCACCTTAGAAAAGGAAGCTCTATCAATTATCTGGGTCATAGACAAATTCAAGATGTACTTGATAGGTAAAGAATTTCAGATAGGAACCGACCACCGTCCGTTAGCCTATATTAGGAATGTGCGACACTCCAACGGCCGCATCATGCGCTGGAGTTTACTCTTGCAAGAGTATCAGTTTAAAATAAATTATATAAAAGGTTCCGATAACCAGGTCGCTGACGCACTCAGTAGGAATGCGTTACCGAATAGCGTAGAGTAATTGTATTCATAGAATTAGTATCTCCATGTAGGTATATACCGTCTTGTACGACCTAAATTAAGATTTTCTTGTTATATAATTAGTTAATGTATATGTCTGAATTTTGTAACGCTCAATGTCTAATTTTTTTGTATGTATATATATTTTTGTACCCATTAATTTACGTATAAATTATTTTGTCCCGTATGTACTAATTTTATATCATTTCATTGTTCCATGCCTTCTTTTTATTAGTAAGTTTGTATTAAGATTATTTTCCCTTATAATCAAAAGATCAAAATAATCATATGTATAGAAGTAATACGAGATAGGTGCAGGTAGGTACGGTTGGTACAAGAAAACGAGTTTCCCAAAACGGAGCTCTATCGTTGTCCCTTCTCTCTTTTTTCGAAGTGACAACTTTCCCCGGAATAGAGGGGTGTGATAGAACGGGTTAAGCAGCGTTAGTTTTAACTCCTATCACATATTATTTTAAAACCACGATGCTCCCACGTGCATCTTCGCTTCGAAGCTTGGCACCTTATCACAGCCACCGGATGTCAATGTTTAAACAAGGAGGTTATCGTCCCCCCATTCGCCCCCATACGCCGACCTCGCCAAATTGAGTTAGGCTTATGGGCAGATAAGGCATTGTTCCCAGCCTCGGCTGTGCATTCCCTCGAAGTTCCCACTCCATTGTCCCCCACGCTAAGGGAGTGACTCGACTATTTAGATGGAAACTTTACCACTAAGATCAGAATGGAGATCCAGATTTTCGTCGCAAAACATCACCACGACCCTCTCTCACTTTGTGCGCCAAGAGACCTCAACCTCGAGATTCACCATCACTTGTCCAGAAAAAGGACAAAATCCCTTGAGTGCCAAAGTTCGAACCTTTGCGACGCCAAATCCAAAAGGCTTCCCCCTCGTTGTTCAGATAGAGAACAACGTTAGAACAGCCATTGTTCTTTTGAATCCGTTCGCCAAGAAACGGTTCTTACCCTTCCCTCTTGTTGTTCAAGAAGAGAACAACATTAGAACAGCCATTGTTCTTGAGCCCGTAGACAAGAGACGGTTCTCACCCCCCCCCCCCCTGTTGTTCAGAGGAGAACAACGTAGAACAGCCATTGTTCTTTTGAGCTCTTCGCTAGAAACGGTTCTCACCCTTTCCCCGTTGTTCAGAGAAGAACAACATTAGAACAGCCATTGTTCTTGAGCCCGTGGACAAGAGACGGTTCTCACCCCTTTCCCTATTGTTCAGAAGAGAACAACGTAGAACAGCCATTGTTCTTCAATCCGTTGGTCGAGAAATGGTTCACATTCCCAAGACGCCACGTCAGGACCTTTTATTCCTCTCTTTCGGCTGGAACTCGCCAGCGGACCGAAAATTCCTTTCCGTCGCCTTCCACTGCACCACTCGTATAAAGTTACGTAAGCCAAACGTCACCTTTGAGTACTTACCCCTTTTGTCAATTCTATCCGGTTCTTTAAATGGTTTAGCGAACCATCCCATCTCTTTAACTCTATATTTGTTTTACCTTTTTAGATCCTTTAGTCCTCGGATTAGCCCGAGCCCCCACGAACCTTTCCATTCTCTGTTTATGTCAATATTTTCCGTCTTGTGTTTGTTGATAGTTATTATTAATAAAACTCTATTTTATTAATGATAGCAATATTATTATCCTTTAGCTCAGTTCCACTTCTTAAGCATATCGAAGATACATAATATCGGCCCGCCAGACATTAACGCCCTCTAAAGATAATTAAAGAAGTTCCCTCAACGAATAGTGATACATGGTCTATCGTCGGGAGTCCATTCTACGACACATAATATACAAATATACCCACACACCAGACTTAAACCCCGGACAAGGATACTCGGGGCAACATTTGAAAGATATATACGATTTCAATTACACCAAATCATCACACAAGCAAGAGCTATACACACAAAAAAAAATGCTAACCAGGTTCTACTCTGCCAGCTGTAAACTGCAACTACGCTTATACAAGGCACTAGCTCGCCAGCTCATTCCAAGTTCACAAATCACACTCACAGGCCCGAGTCACACATGTAAGAGAAAAGCACAAAGAATTCAGAACTACACTAAAGGCGCATGTCACTCTCTTCAATACACACTAATGTCCACACCATACTATAAGTTGCCATAGACCCTACATGAACCCTAAAACACGCTAGACAATACGCTGCAATGGCCTTGAGATGCCATGGAGCTCTAGACTACCCACAAACAATACCTATCCACGCATAAGATAAGAGCACCATGAGTAACACGTTTTATCGAAAAGAGCCTTACCTTGCATTTGCTCTCCCGCGCAAGGGTCTAAAATCAATACAACTACTAAAACAATCCCAAAACACAACGCATCTGTATCTAGCCACCTACTATTTTATCTCTTTCTAACTACTCTTAATTTATTCCTTAACATATCCTCTCTCACTGCCCGATCTATGTGGTTAAAACCACAGAAATACGTTTATGAGAAGCATAAATGAATGACCATTATATGGTTTGAACTTCAGTTCATTCGCTCAAATAATGGCACGATGTCTGAATCATCACCGAATGATAATACCGATTCTCGCCTAAAGACTGAATATTTTCTGACCCAATAGATTAGAAAATTCACCCATTTGTGAAACTTTTCCCGGAATAAGTATGAAAGAAAGTAGCCATCTAGATCTCATATGTCGATGAAATAAACAAGATTTTTATCATTCAAGTCAAAAGTTCCCCCACCTCCCTCTTTCTGGCAAAATTTAGAGAAATAAAGGACCCCCGCCCTCCACTTCAGCCATTTTTCCAATGGCTTCCGTTGATCGAAATCTCATATTTAAAGATCACGAATGATTATTACTATAGGCGAATGAGCGCAATAACCGAGATGGAGAATTCTTTGGCAGATACGAGTGATAAGAATAAAAAGCTATAATATACTCATAGGATATTTTGTCCACGGAAAATTAAAACTATTTTAAATGATCTGGTACCTTTACGCATACACGCATGTACATATATTCCTCCCACATGCAGTTTGGAGTAGAAGTTTAATATATGCACCTCACGGATTTAAGCTTTTTGATTAATTACTCAATCAATATCAAAATAACTTTGGCAATGCAGTCAACGATGCATATTCATTCCAGCCAAATTACTAAATTGGCCATAGAACAAAGGTTTTGCCTACCCATATAAAATATAGTACTGGATAACACCCCAAAACGGGGCTCAACTTTCGATAGGCCTCATTTCTTAATTTTCGGTAAGGATTTGATGAAACTTTAGGAATAACTAGTTTATTGTGTTTCAAACATCCTCTCAAAACATGAGAGTCTTTGTACTTTTCTTCTTTATTCTAGAGCACGTGTTCGAGATTACCTCCATTTAGCCCTACGCATTTCTTGAGGCGCAGCACAAAGTTGTTCTTAAGTTCCGTGATGGTATTGGGTCTCTTTACATACACTCTGTCCTCAAGATAGCCCCAGATAAAGAAATATGAGGGGCTAAGGTCTGGGCTGTGAGGTACCCACTCAAAATCAGTCTTGAGACTGACCACACGGTCATCAAAGTTCTTTTTCAGCCAATCTCAGGAGAAGTTTTTAGGTGTGAGAGCTTGCTCCATCTTGCTGGAACCAGAACTTCCCCATAACGACGGGAACATTGTTTTCAGCTCCCTCTTGAAAGTTTTGAGGACCTCAACATACCGCTGCTTGGTGGCTGTCACTGTTGCGCCAGATTCCTCGAAGAAGAATGGTCCGATGATGCCTCCGGCTGAGATTGCAGTCCATATAGTCCACCTAGGGGAGTGTAGGGGCATGGGGGCTACCTGACTTCGTCTAGAGGTCTCCCAGAAAAGACATTTGTCTTCGAGTTTACCTTTCCATCAAGATGGAAGTGAACTTCATCTGAGGTCCAAAGGAGATTAAGGAAAGTTGGGGTCTCCTGAATCTTCTCCAGTATCTAAATGAAATAGCCTTTCTCTGCTCTTTGTCTGAGGCTGTAAAGGTCTACTTCTTCGGTATTCTGTATGGCTAAGCCTTTACATCCATTACTAGCAGTCTCCTGCAAGTCTCAAGGGATATACCGACAGACTGACTTCGCTTGGGCACAGAGCGTTTTGGACTCTGCTGAACTGACTCTCTCACGCTCTCGACCAGCTCAGCTGTACGCTTCCTGGGGCGTCCTGAATGGCTTGGACGGTTGTCACTGGCTACATTGAGGTTCTCCACAGTCTCATAATTCTCAAAGTGATCCAGCCAGTCATGCATTACGCTCTTGGAGCGGACTTTTTCACATTCGAACTGATACACGAAAGTGTCCTGCACTTTCTTGAACGAGCCTAACATGTAGTAATGTTTGACGCAGTATATTCTTCGCTTAAGCTCCCATTGAGATCTATTTGTGTTCACACGCGTTAGTTCTGTCATATCCTGCAAAGTAAGGGTGATTAGTGAATGAATGAAAGATATATTGCAAAAATTGTGTGAAGGCCCGTATTTGGGGGGGTCACACTGTATTGGTGGTTGCCTTGTTGATTTACAGATATTGAACGTTTGATATATGTTTATAGTAACATGCAATTGTCTTCACTTAAAATTTGGGTACATTCTTCTTTAAAGTACATCTGCTACATGTATTCCTTTGGACTAAGATGCGTGGTAGACAGTTCTAACAATTAATTTGGGAATCGTCCAACTATTTTCCCACTACAAAAGCCGCACGATTTGGACAATGGTCTTGTTGAGAGTGAAAGTGTCTACCAACCTTATCTACAGAGTGATGTCATGTTTAGTTCGACCAACCATACACGCAAGTGGGTGGATAGGGCTAGGATGGAATGCCCTGCAAAAAATACTGAGGGATCGTCACGCCCTTCCGACCCCAATGCCTCAGTGCTATCTCTCTCTGCCTATCCTTTGCACCATTTTTAAACTTCCCATTCTCAGTTTTGCGCCATTTAAATCAACCTAAGGGTGAAATATGGCGTTAAAGATTCTAAATAAAAGGAAAGCAAACCTTGTTCCCGCTGACATCTGGATAATGATTTGCATTAAGTTTACATTTTGCTATGCGTTTGCGGGGATTTATCAGTGGTATGCATATATCTGACTGTATGTATATATATATGCCCATAGGTATAAAATAAAGGCATATATTTAAAGTGATAAATAGTGACAAATTAAACATTTGGCCACGTATCAGTTGTTTCATAATGTTTAAACCCATTTAGCAGACCTCTAATGGTGAGCAATCCATAAAAACTACTAAATTGTGAAAGAATGGTAGGTGTTTTTAATAAATGATCCAAATTGCATGAAGTAGTGATAATTAATATATAGTTTAGTGTCTGGCAACTATAAAATATCGTAATTACCGCGAAATTTCCGATTTTCAAAGACGATCAGTTGCTAGATTATCTTAGAGGACGATTGGTGCATTGGTCAAAGGCTTTACGCCTTAAAATGGGTAAATCATCTGTTGAATCCCTACGCGAGCGATGTAGGCCTTTTCACAACAATCCATGATTTTCGAAAGTCACATGGAAAAGAAGCGGGGTTTAGAAGTCGTAGAAATGAAAATGAAATCACTTAAGCCGAGCCCAAGACAAAGAACGAGAAGTCTTCTTTACCTCTGGTGTTATGAATATAATCACTTAGAACTGAACATGGAGGTTTAGCACAATGAAAACTAATTTTTTATTTTAAGGAAAATAAGGTAAGCAAGATCGGGTGTGGTCAGTTGCTAGAAGGTCAGATTGATGTTATATATTTGGCAACCTCCATCGGGTTCTTATGAATTAGATCCCACATAACCCTGCAGCTCCTGCCTCATTGGCCTTAGTAGTTGCTTGTTATTAAATGGATACTAACAAACTTGAGGAATCAAGTTACGACTAATATGAAGAAGAAAAATATGGCCATCAAATTATTTGAGTATAAGGCGTTTTTGCAGTGCAAAATATAATACTGTTGATTAAATATTTGTTTATTCTCTGAATATTCTGATATTCACTTCAACATGGATTTAAAGTAGCACATTTCCTCCTCATGAAAAAATAACTTCCTATTTGTGGCAATTGTCAAAATAAAATAATAGGGATTCCACTGGATGAAAGAAAAGAAGTTAAAACAAAGGAATGAATAAGAGAAAAATAATACTGCCCTATGATGGCCTTGACAGGCTCACTTCCCTGATGTGGAAAGTATATTGGAGACCGAGTGTAAAAACTGATCTGTTAATGATTTCGAATGGATCAAAACCAGTCCTAAATAATAAAATGTTCCTCTTGGTGAGAACCTACGCATGATATGCGCATCGACTACCGTAAAAGAGCTCTGGTTAGAAATGGCTGAGACGTGCAAATTGGTCTGTAAATTCTTTTCTGGATAAAAAGATGAAGACGTGTTTAACCAAATAGGAAGAATCGTTTACCAAGTAATTCAATCGAGATCTAGCTAATGAACAGAAACAAAGGAAAAAAATGTTGTGCAACTCTCTCACATGCGATATGAAGCTGATTCATATTGAGGTATAAGCTACCAATGAGTCAATTCCTATTCTTTCAACGCTTTATCTCTACCTAAAGAAATCCTCAATAACTTGATTAACTTTATATTAATAAGACAAAACCCAAAGCATTATGAAATGAGCGAGACAATTTTCAAACAAAAATTGGGAATTACATAATTTTTGTGTGAAAATAAGCCGTACGAAAAATAACTTTATAATAAATGAGAGAACAAAGGATTTTTTCAAACCATACACAAATTTATAACGAGAAGACAGTCATTATATACACAATTACTAATCCAGGTAAAATAATGGGTCGTAAAAGGAGGACATTCCATAATGTCTCAATTTTGTACTTCTCAAAGTGAAATACAAACACGAAGAGAGTTTTTCCATAGAACTGGAATTTCTTTCACGAATTGAGTGAATTGAGGGTAGAGAAATTTGAGGATAATCAGCCTTGTTAAACAGAAGTTTCGTTGTTATTAAAAATTTAGATTTCTAAATGGTAAGTAGGAAAAAGATAAAGAAGAGAAATGGAGCAAGAATTTTAAAAATAATGATTGCAGAAAGAGGAAAATCAATGTTTATAAGTAGAAGTTGGTTGAGAGAGACAAAGGTACTTAAATATTCCTTGTTTTCAATTTTTAAATTACGCCAGTTGTATTTCTTACCAGTCGGAACAGTAAAAAGACTACATAAGTGTTAAACGTAATAGCATTGGTACTAAATCTGTAAGAAAAAAGAAATTTATTTACAAAGAATCTCATTAGGCATTTATATTATAGTTAAGTACTTTGTATCATCAGCTCGATTTAAATTTAATTTTTGTTCAAAATGTAGAAGAGTCTCTGCAAACGGCAGAAGACAGACACCTCTAATGACACAGACAGAATAAGATGGAAGAGAGACAAACAGTCAAATGAAGGTGCGGAGTGTGAGTGACCGAATGATTGGCAATCCGGACCCCTATTTTGACTCTTTCCCCTCAAAATATATAAAGAAAATCCCGGATAGAATTCTCCACTATCCCGGTGCCACTCAAAAAGACTTTTGAGAGAATCGTTAGCTTTCCTATTTTGTTCATAGACATATTTTACACTAGAGAATTAAAAAGTGATGGTACATCGGGAATAAATATATCTAAAAAAAGGCTGAACCGAACGATCGCAACGCTCTTCTAGGAAAGCTGTTTTACTCCGACGTCCAATATTTGGGTCTCTTTCGTCCCCAAATTCATTATAAGCCCCATATTCGGCAGAGGATTTTTTGGATTGTTTCTATTTTTGTTTACTCCACAAAGTAAAAGACATCAATTTCAAAGTTCCATTTGATTTTTCGTCGAGTTTTGAATCAAAGGCCGATAGCCAGAATATTTTTTTAACCTGTTTAGGGAAAGGGATTTTCCTGCCAAAGGCGATTACAGTTGAAAAAGATTAATTTTGCCTAAAGAGGGTTATGGAAATATTTTTAGAAATATTTTATTATATACATGGGTGTTTTTGATTGATTAATAATTTTTTCTGTAAATCATGAATCTTGTAAATTTTAATAGTGATTTTCGGACTTATTAGGGAGTTATCGCTGGATGTTGAATCTTTCAATATGTGGAAATCAAAATAGTCTATCACTTGAATATATTGACTGATGATCAGAACCTTCTCTACTAGAGCATAAGGACTCATTTTGATAAAAAAAGGTTTAAGAATTCACAAAAGAACTAAAAGAATTGATCATAATAGAAAGCGCTTAGAAATTGTGACATATATCAAAGTAAACTTTGCTGCCTTCAAGAAACTTTCTTTAACAATTGATCGATATAAATTTAAATTATTAATTTATATTTAATACAAAGTTAGTGAGTATCAAATCCATCAGTGTGGTATCCGAATTTTTTCTAATTGGGGAACAAAGTTTTTTATTTGTACCTGGAATTTTATATATTCTGGATATCTTCCTAATATTGCTTAGGAAATTAACATCCCCTTTGTTCTAGGAGCTCTAGTTTTGAGATATTATATACATCATCGATATTACTCTCTAGAACGGTAAAATGAGAGGCTCGTTTATCTAAATAAATCTGTATAAGTAAATTGTAGCTATCTATGATTTTGCTGATGTTGCGTGATTATTTTGCATGTTTAACGTGAATTATTCCATTTTACATATGTTTACATGGCCTAATCATAAACAAATAGTTTAAATCATCCAGAAGTTTTATTTTTTAATTGTGGATAGTGCCCTTTCAATGAACAAAGTAATTTTACTTGGTTTTCTAAAAGTTCTGTAAACATTCCAATTTTTATTTTTGGAATGGTTTACGTATGTGATAGAAAAAAATCCGTCAAACGCTTTTAAAGTTCTATTTTTACAGCACGTCATAAAACTTCTAATCCATTGTAGACAGGTGTGTTGAGATGGCCCACAGCAAGTCCGACATGTTGAATTTTCTCCAGAGTTAGCAGAGCGCGTACACCAAGAATCTGGGTTTTGTATTTCTTTAGTACAGTAAGAAAATGATAACCAGTGCATGAGACACGATTGGTATTTCAGAGGAAGAATTGTGTTTAGAGAAAACATTATTAAAAACTTTGGAATGACAGAAAAAACATCATATTTATACAACTACACTTCAATCCATTTTGATAAAAATCTCTTTTGAGATCAGAAAAAAACTGAAGAACATATTTTTGAAGGGCTGCAAATCCTTCGTCCCTAAAGTTAGAAAAGGCTTCGAAGTTGTCGATAGGGATCCAACATTAGCAGCAAAACGCATAACAAAGGCAAAGGTTTTAGTGCCATTAAAACTCAATATTTTTTTAATAAATTGCAGGAAGCTTTCAAGTAAACCATGAAAAATTGAGTAGAGCACCTCCAAAGGACTTCAAAGTTTCAAAAGCATCAAAAGAAGATATCCAATAAAAATCGTATGGGATGGGGAGAGATCAGTTCATATCAGGTAAGGCGAAGGAGAATCGATAAATCATTGCAAAGCGCTTGCTCTCTAGGTTGAAAAATCGAGAAAATAGAATACGTGAGCTTTCTCTGTTGATAAAAACTCCGACCAGGTCCAAAAGGTAATCCCAAAGAATAGAAGATTTTTATGCGGCGTGGCAAGAAAAGTTGCAACTGTAATGCATACAAGGTTTCCAGCAAATGCAATGCTTTGAAAGTCGTTAGCAGTGAGGATAATGTCATGCCCCCTGACTATATTTCCCCTGGCTTAAAAGTAAATGCGGCTACCTACACAGAGGTTTTTTAGAAGGCTATGAAGCTCTGTATAGACATACTACACAAAGAAAGAACTTACATGTTCCAAAAGACAATGTACAATCTCCCAAGGCTAGAACAGCCCAAGTATGGATGAGTGTTATTTTCTACAGCCATGTTATCACAGAAACATAGCCTCTTAGCACACGCGACTTCAATCTACTGTACATTACATATGTGGTTTCTTAGAGAAATGTCACTCAACACACCTCAAAACAACATTCATTCTCTCAAGTCCGGAATAAAAAATATATCTCTGACATTGATAAAGAGCATTTGATTCAGTCAGGTCAACGCTTCATAATTCGTATCGAAAGAGTGATTGAGCTAATGATGGATTCATTAAATAGGCGTGTTATGAGGATTTTCAAAATTATTTGTACAGACATTCATTTAAATACATCTTTTCTCTGAAGTCCTCTACGTTTTTCCTACATTTCTCTATATGACGAAAAGAAAACTGACTCTTTCTCTCTCTTTCTCTCTCTCTCTCTCTCTCTCTCTCTCTATATATATATATATATATATATATATATATATATATATATCAGGACTACACGATCATACAAAAAAATCTTTAAAATACGGAAATTTCCCAGGCACAAATTTTCCGACTAACCATAAATATTTCCCTCTGTCCCTTCAGTAAAACATCTACGTCCCAAATCACAACAGCCTCGGTCATACGCACTACCAGTTAACCATTCGTTTCTATTTATTTATTAAAGCCAACTAAATGGACATAAAGTTCTTATAAAAGCATTTTTCAAACTATCTGTGAACCTTTAGGCAATCCTTTTCCCAGATGTTATCTGTCCTCCTATCTAAATTCTTGGATAAAAAATACACTTGATTTTTGCTCTGTCCTAATGGAATACACATATATAAACACTCCTCCACATTGAGAAAATTACCTTCCCCCAGAAACCCAGTTGGTGATAGCTGGTTGCTCCCACTTTCTCAAACAGTTTAAAACTTAGTTTCACTGATAGACAAGTGATTATAATTATTAAGACAGTCACTGTAATCATTATTTAGTAACTCATTTTCACTTATTCTTCTCCACTCATTCTACGATACTCCATTCGAGTAAGCTTCATACATTCGGTTTACTTAACTCTAAATCAAGTCATGAGTAGATACCCGCCTCATAAAGAAACGACTCCTTCAGCCTCGATTGTCTCAAATTTATCAATTACTCACCTTAATCAAATTTAATAAAGGTCATTTTTGCTCGTTTGCTAATTAATCTGGATACAATTTTATTTGGTGAAAACCATCAAAATCGAAACCCATTTCGTTATTGAATTGGTGACCCTCCCAACCTATAACATCTTGCTAGTGATATATATATATATATATATATATATATATATATATATATATATATATATATATTAAATTAACGCTCAATTCATCAATCCATTATTTTTTAAAAAGAGGATGTCAATTTGCTTCAAGCAGTTCTGGGAACATAATTCGATATTATATCATTTGCCTCGAGATCTTTATTTATGACTCATCGGGATCCTAATTGATTCATCAAAATTTAATGAATTGTAAAGTAACGAGAGTAACTTCTACTGATGTATATTTTATAAAGAGGGTCATAGAAAGGAAATAAAATTCAATCTGACCGACATGATGCGCATGTCTCATTAAGTTTAATTTATTATGTTTTTTTTGTACAAATCAATCCTTAATATAATAGTGAATTAAACTTAAACCAAAATTTTGTATATTGGATATTATATTTTTATATACGAATTGAATATATTTATTGTATAGAAAATAAATGAATGGCGACTAGGGGTAAGGCATTCGCTCAAAATGTCTATTTATAGCATTTTATAGCGATTTTTTCACGTTAAACACGGAGTGTAGGGGGTCGAGTGCACTCTGGTCAATAAAGGTTAGATGGTTACCACTTATTTAGGTTTTAATTTGGTTCACGTTTCATTCCTGACTACGAATATGGATTCATTACTATTACTTGTGGCAATAATCCATGCCACCAAGAGAGCAAATTCTCTTGCTATCTGCTCTTCGTAAGAGACCAGAACTATGGGAATAGTAGCGACTTTTATCTCGTGAAAATCATCTGCACACAGATTTTCGTCAGTGAAATTTGTAAAAAGAGACATATAAAGGAACACAAAAAGGCGTATTTTAGAACAAAATAATATTGGCAATTTTATAGGCCGTTGTCGTATCATCCAAGGGGGAAATTGCGTTTTGTTACCACCCCAAAGAAGGAGGATGTTTTTCATTGCTTCCTGATATTTTTTTTCTTTCTTGCAATTGAATGACAATTTCCTTGACTACCACCATGTTCTTTCTCCGCTGATGAAGAGGGCATTCCACATTGTTCTTTTGGGGCATGGAGACATCCTTGGCATGTACTCATATTCTGTCTCACAGTAAAAATCTCTACAGCAGAGCTTCGAACCGATTCTATTCTAGAAAGGTACCACAACCCATAGGTGGGTGTTATCGGCATAACGATATCGGATTATCTGATATTTTTCTCCGCGTTATCGATTAATCGGTATGGCCGATACTTTTGGTTCCAAACTAGCAAAAATCGATCATTTAAGTTTAGATTTTGGTTCCAGTTTAGCACAGGGGCGAGCCACACGTGCCTTGAAGGCAGAAATATGTAAGTCCGATCTGTGAGGAGGATGTTCAAAACCTATGAGGAGATGAAGGAGAGCCTCACCAGGTAAGAAACTAAGAAACAGTATTAAAATATTTTTACTATTGTATTATAAAATAACATTTTATATAGAAAATAATCAATATTGTATTATAATTTTGGATTTATCGATTATCAATTTATCGGTTATCGCGCCCACCTATGCCGCAACCCCTTTGGAAGTATTTTAATAAGAGGATAATTTCGGAAGTTCCCTGAGTTTCTTCTTCGGGCACGAAATATCATACCAGTTTCCAAAACATTTCATAATAAACTGGAAATAAGGATATTACAGTGTTTCTTGGGCCATTTTACTGGTTATTCGAATTTCTTAATTATTGGACTATTTTCTGTAGAAGGTGTAGAATGTCGTCGCTACTGCATTCAATTTCTCTGACAAATATTTCTATGACAGAATTTACCAGATCAATTGCGGTTGGTGAATTTTCTGCGTCATTTCCTTGACACGAAACGGGTGTTCCATCATAAGTCCTTACCACTGCAGAATCACTTGCTGCCATCCCTTCAAAATTTACAACAATTTTCATTCTTCTAATTTTTGGTTTCGCATTTTCATTGCTGAAGCTGAATTGAAAGCATTAGTTTCATTATAGTCTACCTGGTCATTGCACTCTATGATAATTTAGTGTTTTTAAAAGTTAATTAATGTAATTATTTTCAAAACTAGCGTTGATTTCATATTAGTTACTATTCTTTACACAAACTTACCCTATTCCACTTATAAACGAGTTGAATCCACGGTAGCATAACGTTTCTACATATTCTTATATGACACTAATTGCGGTATGATTTATTTTGATCCTTCCTCCAAGAAATAAAGTATCATTCGTTAAACCAAAACTTTTATTTATATTTTTTGCGCAGCAAGATGTAGCGTGCGCATCCTTTTATTTTCGAATGAGTATATAAATATTTTCTAGTCGATTATTTCTTTTAAATAGTTTAAATTATCTCCGCTTCTATTAAGGACGAAAAGAATACCATTCCAGTACTTCCTAATTGCTTAGAACTCTATAAACAGGGTGCCAATATATAAATAAGAAAGAAATATCTTTTCCTTCCTCCCAAGATAATTTCCAAATATCGAGATTTGGTTGTTATTCTTGCGTAAAGTTACAAGGTCAGTTTTTTAGCGATTTTGAAGGCTAAATCCGTAAAAACAACGATAATAATACTTTTCTGTAAAAATATCCTGTAGAGGAGATGTCTTATACTAATAAATAACCCTTAAATCACTATCTTGTATTGTGTTGTTAATTTTCATGAAAAATGAAACTCATTTTCATTATTAATGAATCATACACTAGATAATAAACTTGGTTGTTTCCCCTTGCTTCGTTACAGAACAAGGGTATGGGCATGTCAGGATTGGACTTTCCTAGTGCCTGGTGGCTTTAGTAGTCTATTTATTCTTTGCGCATTCAACATAATTTCACCTAACCGCATCTCTCTCTTTCTTTACTTATCTCTTAATTAAAGCGCTAGTGAATATAAGCATGCTTGTTTTCGCATCATTTCTCCCTCTAAGTTCATTATTTCAATTTCTTACTGTGCTAACGGGCCTAGCTAGTATTCTTATTTATTCCTTGCAATGATTACCGTCTCCTTTAATTTCTGGATATTCTGACAAAGATTTATTCAATCATTTTAATAGATTTACGTCATTATCTTAAGAACGACAAGTTATTATAAATTCTATTTCCTCTAATCGCGTTATTTAGAAATGAAGGGAAAAAGAGAAATTAATAAATATTTGGCTGACTGTTAAGAAAACTTGGGTTTTGGCTGGCTAGCGACTAATCTAAGTTGCTGAAGACTTCACCCAACCTTATAAATAACATGAGATATCGCCCAATTAACTTTTTTTAGTCATCTGATGATAGAAAAAAAATGAGAAAAATAGAAAAAAAAGATTAGTGAAGAATATTCCATGAAAGAGAATCGAGGATCACCCCTCGAAGTACTGCACTGAAATTACCTGGAGACGTTTCACTAGACTTTCACCACTTGTTTCCATAATATATCATTAAAATGTGTAAATAACAGAGAATAATATTCAAAAGAATATTTAAATGATTTGAATGAGCTACGTATAATTGTATACATTCATATTCTCAGAATAATCTTTGGTAGCTTTTTTATGCACATACAGAGCTAAACCTTTGGGAGACGTTGCAACAAATACTGCGCTGGGACGCAGCCTTCGGTCAAAGCCCAATTACTGGCAAAATGCACAATAAACTTGAATTTAAGTTTATTGTTTGTTATCTCCAAAACCTTAGATCGTAAATTCAGTTAATAATTTTTAAATTTGCTCTGACGGAACACTTGAAAGCAGTTTACTGTGAATACGAACATGATTAGACATTTTAATATACATTATTTCATCTTTCCACATAATTATTCTCACTGAATACAAGATAATATCGGATTTATTGCTTTGTATAATAAATTGGTAAGACTTTGAATATATTATGAGGATTGTTCAAACTTTGTTTTCATAAATCTCTATCAATGTTTACGGTCATTTAATGAAGAGAAACTGAGAAGCAAACATGTATGAGCGCAAATTGGGCAAAGTTTTGACATAATTCTACCTCATAAAATTTGAATGAAGTATAGTAAACTGTTCTTCCTGCACATTCTCTTGATGAACTCTTCAACGCTAAAAATTCCTATGTTTATTGAAGGAAAGATTCAAACTTTTGAAGTGTCTGCCA
Organism: Ceratothoa steindachneri; assembly: GCA_963969495.1. NCBI lineage: Eukaryota > Metazoa > Arthropoda > Malacostraca > Isopoda > Cymothoidae > Ceratothoa > Ceratothoa steindachneri. Next base: position 143,134,125 of record OZ018317.1, on the reverse strand, counting down.
AGTCACGAAGTATCGATTTTCTATGTATTTTTAGGGGCTAATGGGACTTGAAAAAGGTTAAAAATAATACTAAATATGATAAGAGCCCTAAAAATTACTAGTTATTAAAGAGTAGGAGGAAAAGAAGCCGCTTGATGGCAAAGAATTTGGGAAAGAATTGTAAACTTTTCAAAGATAGAATTTTAGGGGGTCATTCACACTTTATATAAAATTCTAAATAAGATACATGCCTATATGTCAAAACCTAACCAAAGCAGTGAGAGGTAACAGATATGCAAAATATTTTCTCATTATGAATATAAATTAACATAATATTTTACGAAATTACAACAAAGCTTATGTTAAAGATATATAGATTACTTCTTTAAAAGTTTTAAGGTAAAAATCTGTTGATATCTTGGAATGGTGAACGAGAATCATAGCACAAATGAAAGAAGTGAAAAAGATAAAAAAACTTATTGAAATTGTGGTAGACCAGATTGTATAAAAGATATTTATGTAATTGTTATGAGTGATTGGTAGTTTAACTTTTTAAGAAAGAAAAAAATCAGATGCTTGCTCTATCTGAGCCAAATATAATGGAATGAAGGGTTTTTGTGGGATGGAGTAAATGGAGTACAATAAATTGTGGATCAGTGTGGTAAAATCAGTTAAAGTACTACAATAGTTAATTCAGTAAATCACTAAAAAGCAAGGTACCAATAAGGCAAAGGACAAGTTCCGGCCTTAAAATTGACGAAATATGAGGCAAAACGTCCGTCAGGAGTCAGAAGAGTCTAGTACTGCAGCATCTACTCCACTCACTGATTTAGGCCCTTCGGTGTATATGGGGATGAGGATGGCGATAGAGGGAGAATGTTTAAGAAATGAACACTTCAGCAACCGCGGATCTCTGGAATAATCAAGTTACCCTATGCCAAGCCAAATATTTAAAGGAAGAAAGTTCCAACTTAGTCTACTTCATGAAAGGGTAGTTAACATATTTGGATTACCAAAAATTGATAATTGGTCACCTATTCTAAGTATCAATGGCCTTGGACATAGATTTTTCTGAAAAACGTGCTATAGAGAGATGAGTGAAGATACATCCATGGAATACAAAAGATGGCGTTTGCTGAATTGGAAAGAGGAAGAATGCCGCTTTAAGGATATAGGCTTCTTACAGGGTAGTTAGAAAAGTCATCATTAGCCAATTGAACGCCCATGTTACGATTGAACAAGTGTGGTATATTTTGCGCCCCATGAGGTTTAGACAAGACTTATAAATAAATATTGTTTTCAAACCATGTCCCATTTAATGATACTTAAATGGGCCAAATATGTTAATTTCGATTCTAGCATCATACCTAGAATATTTAACTCGTTAGCTAGTTGTATTTCATTATACTTCAGAAAGATCCATAGTGGATTCCATAGTTTTGGTTTTAGTAACCGAGAACGGGAAGCCTTTGGAAACACGCGTTGCGATAGCATGTCGCCTGGCATCTGCAAATGGTCAGTAGCCGAAGAGATGCGAGGATACACGCAAAGAGAGACAGTTTTGTTCGAAAAAAGTTACAGAAACTCAAATTGGGAAGGCAGAAACCAAGCTATTAATAGGTGTGGCACTCAGGTAGCTATGAAGACACTACTGCGGAACACCATTTTCTTTTCTCTTCTTCTCATATTAGGTTTCCTCAAATATGACATTTAAAGTAATCAGAAGTTAAAAACAAGAGGAAAAGTCCCTTCAATGACCTTCGTTGTTTTGTGATAACATGATAAATGGTTATTGCATTGATAGTTTCCCATGGTTCAAATTACGTACAAGTGCCTTTGAATGGCTAAATGGCTAAATAAGGCTTCTGCCACTAGATGGCGCTACCCAGCGCCAAATGCAATGGCAGGTTTGAAATCTCCAGGGTTAATAACCCTATACCTTTCGGTCATATGGCTCATTTAATGGCTCTAAATGGGTACAATTGAACTTTACTCTTTTTGAAAAATAAACTTTACTCCTTTGAAAAATAAATGAGCGTTCTGCCACGAGATGGCGCCACTCAGCGCCAAATCCGATTGTTGAGGTATGCCTGTATAGACCCACTCGGAGTAAGGGCGCATCTATATGCACCGGCAGATAACCAACCCGAGGCGTCGGCGATATGCTTTGGAGCAATTAAAAGAGTGAAGGGCCGCCTCCTTGATTTGAGTGCGTTTACGATTGGCCTGGATTTATCTAATGGCTTGCCAAGTTGCAGTTCAAGGATATATAAAGATCAAATGTACAAAATATAATTTTAATATATATAATAAACCGGCAATATATATATATATATATATATATATATATATATATATATATATATATATATATATACAAAATGGGGAACAAATTGTGCTTTATAAGGATAGTTAAGTGGATCGTAACAGTTTACAATATGACAGATCTAAATGGGGAGCGCAAAATTATCGTTAATGCGAATAATGGATATTATTTAAGCTTGAACGGGAAGTTAATTCAAAAGGGAAGGCAGCTGACGATTGACGGCGGGGGTTAATCAGGGGAATACAATACAAATCGCTTTACCTTGAAGCTTAGAGTTATTCCGAGGGGGAAGACCAACGACACAGGTCTTCGAGGAGATACTTTTGTGAGTTCTGACGAAGAGGACTCGTAGATGGGGGTTTGAGTACTTCTTGTTGAAGCAAGCGATTTGCTCTGCTCCAGAGATATAGAATCTCAAACAGCAGACGGTTCTGCGGCACGGCAGGAAGTCTCAGACACGGAGAACGGAAATCTTAAAAGGGGGTCGAGATGAGGGGGGCCGCACAGTTCTCCGGCAAGGAGGTAGCTCGATAAACTTTTATCTGAACAGGGGCCAAAGCATCACGAAGGGTGATCTGCTGGTGAAATCTTAATGACGAGATACGACTCAGAGAGTGGTTGCGAGACTTCACGTAGGAACAGAAAAACGGTCTGAACGGAGGGACTGGCAGACTCTCAATCTCCTCGAGGAATGGCAGACGCAGGGGTAAATAGCCAGGTGGCTGGTTCGTTAGATAGCCCCAGAGCATGGCCGTCCCCAGAGAATTCTCGACGTCAGTCTATACAAACTTTATTCGAGATAACGAGTTGGATCAGACAACGAAGTTTACCTCAGGATATAGGGTGAGTTTGTACGGCCGCGTTCACGGAGGAAGGAAATGCCTTTAAGTCATGGGGGCGAGAATTCGGCGTTATTGCCGGGAAGGGAGAGCAAGGGGTGTCCCGCATAAGCCAATACAGCCAGGTCAGACGAATCACCGTGGGACTGCTTTCTTCTCGATGATTCTGAAATTCCCACGCCAAGGAGCACGTGGTTTAAAGCAAAGGGGCTGAAAGGGGTATCCAGAGGGGCTTCCTCTCAATTTGGTCCTTCGAGGGGCATCCTCTCACACCGATGGCAGATTTTAAATCTCCAGGGTGAATAATCCTATGTCCCAAGGTCATATGGATCATTTCATGGCTGTAAATGGACACAATTGAACTTTACTCTTTTGAAAATTGAGATTAACTCCTATGAAAAAAAGCGACGCCTAGACCAGGCGTTTCACCACAGGTAGCAATAAAAGTTGCTACAAAATCCGCATTTCTCAAATTCACAATTGTTGCAAGATGCCGTATCAATATCTTATGTCATAAACTTTCTCGGCTCGAATGAAATAGTTAAAATATGATGTCTCCATGCAAACGTTTCTTTAGGTCATGCCTCAAAGCTCACAATGGAATCAATTGTATAAATGCTGTTTACAAAAACAATAATTAAACAGAGAAAAGAAGTTATTAAATTCTAATCTCAGTGCAGCAAGACCTTAACAATTTTCTCTAAAATTTTCACTAGGCAGCCCGTGAGGGAAATGGGCCATTAACCTTCCTGATGCACCCTAACTCAGTCTGTTGTAGGAAACGGAAAACAACTCATATGATTCGAGGGTTCGAATAAAAGGCTTTCACCAAAATGTAGTTGAAACCTGCATGTAGAGGGATCCCCTAGAATAATATTATTTCCCCACCTCCTAAGATATTACTTAGGGAGAGAAAGCGAGCCGTTAATCCGCCCACCGTCTGACTTTCCCCTTTTTGGACTTGCCGCCAGGTCACCACAAAAATTCACACTGAGGCATGACGCTGAAATTGGAGGCTACCTCCCTGCCCTCTCAATCTTCCCTACCTGTCTTCCTTGGGTCGGAAGATTACTCATCTATTTTGTAGGTTCACCGCAAACAGCTTTTATGGCTCCAGCCGCTGGTCGTCCGTCTGACCCGCTGATCCCTGCCTCTGACACTTTCGCGCAAGGAGACGCTCGGTTTGTCACTGCCGGTAATGGGAGTTCGAGAAGGCCTCTCTTTCTCCCTGTTTTGGAGAACTCCGAGTATATATGCACCCTCCTAATGATTGTAGACATATTTTGTCAGATGAAACTTCCCCGAAACGAGTTCGATTCAACGAAGCTCTCTCCCGAGAAGTGTGAGTGTCGGTCGCAAGCCACGGAAGAGCTGGACATCATACCCTTATATTTGGGTCAAGGAGAAGAGTCTTGTGAGGCAACGTCAGCGTTTCTCAACCACCTTCGGATCAAGGATTGAAGAAACCGTCCTCCGAAGTTCTTCTGGTAACCTATCGAAAACAAGAGGCTCGATACCTAGCTCAAGCCTAGCGTGAAGAAGTCATCTTCCTCCCCCCCTTTCGAAATTTGACCGGTGACCCCTTGAAAACAAGAGGCTCGATGCTCGCTCGACCCGAGTTCGGAGAAGTCATCTCCCCCCACCCCACGCTTCGTAGTTCATCCGGTGACCTCTTGAGGACAAGAGGCCTGCATCTCGCAAAACACAAGTTAGAGAAAGTAGCCCTATTCGCTGATGATTTTTGGCTACCCCCGTGAGTAATCAAGGTCATCAAGACCTCCCACCATGTTTGCCCCACTTTACTCTCGAGGTTCAAAGGAACAAAATCGCTCACTACCCTAAATCTCCCATTATCACCACTCAATAACCTTGGTTATCAATCAGTATTCAGAACCTAATTCTGTCTTATTCATGTACCTATATATATCCATATTTATTGTTGTGCCTTTTATTTAGTGTGTATTAAAAATCTATTTTTGTCGTTGTTTTTTTTAATATTCTTTGGCCATGCAGCTGCTGCTTTCTATTCAAATCCCACTCTTAGAACAATAACAGTTGTTGCCTTGCATAGCCTAACCTAGAGCCCGTATGCGCATATTCCCGTACACTTGTTCATACTTCTGCATATATATATATATATATATATATATATATATATATATATATATATATATATATATATATATATATATATATATATATATATATATATATATAATTTGAATTGTCAGGTGTGGGGTCTTCCCCACCTGATTTTGAAGCACTAAGTTTAATTGATAGCAGCTGCATTACTAAGAATACCTGAACACCAATATATTAGGACAATTTTCTTCTTGATTAACGGGTAACATCCAAGTTTTAAGCCCATTCTTGTGTAGTGTGTCCAGAGTTTTTCTAATTCCTATAAAAGAGGATACTAGCTAAGCGGTAATACGTAATATTAACCGTCTTTTTATGTTGTGTCGTGAGTCAGATTCCACCGTTATTTATTCATTTATTTTTTTGTGTGAGTTTGCCCGATTTTTACGAGGAACTTTTAATAATTTTTTCGTTAGTAGAATTTAAATTTGTTTTGGGTAAAGCTTCAATAGCTCTGGCAGCTTTTTCGTGTGCAAAGGCAGTAAGTAGCATACCCGGGATGTCTTCATTCGATCGCTTTAATAACCAAGGGCAGATCCTAGGATTATCCCGGAAAGATTTAACCGCTTACGTCCAGGAAGAGGAACGTAACCCACGTGCGCAAAGAAAAGCACAGAGAGAAGTTGAAGAAAGAACAGAAGAAGCCGAAGAAAGAAACGCACAAAGAGAAGCAGAAGAGAATGAAAGAATTAGGCAGCATGAGAGAGGGATAAGCCGTGATATATTCGAGATAAACTCCATAGGATCTCGAAATGAATGGGCTCAAGTGCCCTCACTAAAACTCCCCGCATACAAGGATGGAGAATATTTTTGCTCTCATTTAACGCACTTCGAGAAGATCTTCGAAGTCAACAATTGGCACTCAGAATCAGATAGTGTCGCCTGGTTACTTACACTCTTGAATCCTCGTCTTCGCGACATATTCATTTCTCTTCCTTCAGAGGAAACCCTTGATTATTCAACTCTAAAGGCAGAAATTGCTTCTATTAACATGAATTCAGAATTTTATAGGGTTAGAGTCCGCTCCGGGCGAACACCGCCAGGCCAAACCTACAGACAATTTGGATTCACGCTTCGGCGTAAATGATTGTGAGTCTCTAATTGACTTCGATCTAAAGGATCAACTAATATCTACCCTCCCTCGTGAACTGAGAGCCTTCATAGCAGACAAAAGAGCGTCCACTTTCGAGGAGTGTGTGGAAGAAGCCAACCTTCACGCTTCCAGTCATGACCTGTACCCTAAAGAGGTCCAGAAGAACTATCTCCCCCTCCTCAAAACACAACTTTGGGTTTAAACTATACCAACCTAAGGGCAACAACTGCTTCTTAAAAGTGCAGGCACCGAGCAAGTACAGGCCTCAGTCGCCGAGAGAACAAAAGGACATGAAGCCTCCCTTAATCCCCTCCACGCCTAGCTACTACATCCTTAGACCAATTGTATGCTTTACGTGGGGCACCCCTGGGCACTTAAGTTACTATTGTCCCCAAAATTCTCAACTGAGGACCTCGTCCAGTCACCAGGTCCACTAAATCTCTGCTGCCCTCTTGCCTAATCCGCCAGCCGCATCGCCAGCGTCCCCTGCTCCTTCTCCTCAGGATTAACAGGTAAATTTCCTATTCAACAAGAGTTCCTCCAGTGGGCACCAGTTTGAAAACGGCCAAGTAAATGCTCATCGAGTGTCAACCTTGATTAGAGATTCAGGTAGCACCTGTATAGTAGTTTGTGATAAAGTACTGCCCCCCGTAAGTCCCCTGCATAACAGGTTCACGTTGGTGCCTGAAGTTTAAGCCGTGCCACCAGGCTTCCAGTGGTAAGGTACCATATTTAGTGTCAGTACATCAACGGATGGGCCGACGTAGTCGCGGCTCCGATGAAATTCTTCTCCGTCCTCATTGGACAGAGCGCACAGCTCTTTCAAAACCCAACTTCTCAGCCAGTCGTTACCAGTGCCAAGGCCGAAAAGGATGTATCGATTCCAGTACCCCTTTCGTCCCCAGACATCGACCTCGGCAGCAATGTTCAATTTTCTTAGGGGGAGAAGAATTTCTTCCTACTACAACCCCTGTGGGAAGAAGAAAGGAAGAAGGAGATTGAAACGGTGTGAGACAATCGAAAGTTCGAATAAACCGTGAATGACGCGTTAGTATACCGTTCTTCTGTTGAATCGGAGAGCCCTCCGACCAACGCGTTGTGTGTGTGCCGAGGTGGTATATTGAACCCGTTCTAAAGATGGCTCATAATGGCCTAATGGTTGTACATTTTGGTAATAACAAAACGGCACAGCGAATTTTTAAATATTTCTTTGAGCCAGGAGCGGCTAAAGAAATTATCAACTTCTGCAAGCCTTTTGACCTTTGCCAGAAGGTCACCTCCAAAGGGCGTATAGCCCCCGCCTCTCTTCAAAAGAACCAAAGAGTGGCCGAACCCTTCTTCTGGGTCTCAATCGTCCTAATAGGCCCAATTCAACCCTCGTCAAGCGAGGGACACATCTATACCGTTGAACCCTTGTGTCTGGTCTGAACGGTTTGCATAGAAGCAGTGGTTAAGTAACCCTTGCCGTCTTTTCCTTCTTCCCAAGCGGACCCTAACTCCGACTTGAACGTACACCTCAATCTCGCCCCTAATGAGAGGGCTCAATTGCTTGCCTTATTGGAAGGCTTTTCCTTGTCATTCTATCGTCGTTTTGTGCCAAATTTCACTGCCATAGCCTCACCCATTTACCGACATGCTTAAGAGAACGGCCCCCGTTCTAGTCAATTGGACACGTTCCGCGGAAGATCGCTTGCACCAATTAAAGGACATGCCCCTATTTTGAGATTACCGAATCTTAATAAAACATTCGGGGTTCTTACCGATGCCTGCCAGGATGACTTAGGTTGTGCTCTCGTCCAATATGATGACGATGGAGTGGAATATCCTGTATGATACGCTAGCAGGAAGCTGTCCCATAGCGAAAAGGCGTATGTCACCGTAGAGCTTGAAGCGTTTGGAGAATTTATCGGACACCCCTCCCCCACCTTCTAACTTCGTCCGGTGATCTCTTGAGTACAAGCGGCCCGCATCTCACAAAACACAAGTTTGAGAAAGTAGCCCCTCTATCTAGTGGTTATTGGCTACCCCCGTGAATAATCAAGGTCACCAAGACCTCCCTCAAAGTTTGCCCCGCTTTACTCTCGATGTTCAAAGAAACTAAATCACTCACTACCCTAAATCCCCCATTATAACCATTCAATAACCCTGGTTATCAATTAGTATTCAGAACCTAATTCCGTCTAATTCATGTACCTATATATATCCATAATTATTGTTGTGCCTTTTATTTAGTGTGTATTAAAAATCTATTTTTGTCGTTGTTTTTGGAATATTCCTTAGTCATGCAGCTGCAGCTATCTATTCAAATCGCTCTCTTAGAATAATAACAGTTGTTGCCTTGCTTAGCCTACCTTAGAGGCCGTGTGCGCATATTCTTGTAAACTTGGCCATACTTCAACAATACAATAGAAATAACTTTCTTCTGATGAAGGTGAAGTAAGAATTCGTAATGGATCTTGTCGATGTCGTGGCACGCCGATACTCATCGTGAAAGTATAACAGATATTTTTAAATCTTTAATAGATATAAGTAAGCATGGATGTGTTTTTAAAATCCAGCGGTCAAGACTTGAAAAACCTTTAAAGTTAAAAATTACTTTGGATACTTAGCAGTGCAGCTCGGTGCGTGAAAACGATTGGTCACCATCTCCTGGTCTGATAAAACAGTTTAATTCACACTCAAGTTTAAAACAGATCGTTGCAGGCGGAGTTAAGTAGGATATCAGGATACATAGTTATGCCCTGAGATTTGACGAGCCTGTTGAATGGTCTCGTGACGAAATTCTCAAGGACTATTTCTCTCGGTTTGAGTAAATGCTGTAAAATGTAATTGATACTTGGCATGGCTATTTATATGATTTTACTGCTTTGGAGCTAGAAATAAGTAATAGTACAAAGTCCACTACTGCCTCATTACAATCAAAAGTAACTAAAGAGGCATCAGTATAAGACCATTGATGAAATCTATTCCAAAAGCTCGTTGTAAATTAGCCCAAGGAGGGCGGGAGAGCTGTGAATATTGGCAGTTGTCAAAACGATAGGAAAATGATTACTTCTGCATAGATCATCGAAGAACGACTACTGAGAATCCAAAAAGCAGTAGGGCGAAGTACACAGATTAGTCCTCAATAATAATATAATCCCTCTAAACAGGACAAAAGTTAAATTTTACCTAATTTTAAAAGGTTAGGAAATAAAATAGATTCGACAATACAATACATGTAACATCATCACAAGGCGATAAAGAGCGTTAAATTCCTTCAGAAATTAAAACGGTAAAAGTATTGGAGGGAAAAAGTTCCACCATTTCATACTTGTCAATATCAATAAGAGTGAAAGGTACAAGGCGGCGGAAATGATCATAAGTTTCGATAAGAAAACCTATAGGGGTGCGAAAATGTATGAGAGAAATTCCTTTCAACTCGATAATATAAATGGCCGAAACACTTACCAATGAGATGGACTAAGCCAGTCTTGTGGCTAGAGTATCGGCATTCAAATCCAGAGGTACCGCGTTCGAAACTCAACAGTCCCAAAACTTTTATGAACATCTCTCAAGAGAGAAAACGAAGATTAAGTACCAACTTAAGAATAAGGAAGCCAAGGAAAACGTAAGAAAACGCTTGAAGGACTACTTTAATAAGAATCAAGAAGCACCATGAAATCAGGAGAAAAACGTTTAAAGAAGCAATGAAAGAAAAAATCACAAGTCAATCACGACAAGAAGAAAAACGTTTGAGGGGCCAACTTGAAAAAAAAGGAATTTCAGTCAAGAAGAAGAAAATTCGAGGAAGCTGCATCAAGAAAAGAAAAAGATGAACAAGAATAACAATAAAAAATAATAATAAAGAAGCATCCCCCCCTTTAACTGCTGATCCTCAACGGCCGAACAATCTTCTGATCTTCGTTACAACTGCACCTGCCCTCCTACTAGAGATCTAAGAAAAAGTTCTGCGGTGAACTTCGGAGACCCGGGAAAGGAGAAGCCATTACTCATTGATTAGAGACAAGACTTCGTTCGCTCTTCTTAATCCCTCTAAATTCGTTCCCTCATCCCGCAGACTAGGAGGCCGTAGGAGAAAGAGAGCGACTACTCTTCGATTAAGAAATCCAAGACTAGTCTCTCCCCAATCCTCAAATTCGCTCCGCTTTCTAGAAAGGGACCTGTGTAGGGGTGCAAAAATTTATTAGAGAAATTCCTTTCACCTCGATAATATAAATGGCCGAAAACTTACAAACAATAGGACGGACTAAGCCAGTCGTGTTGCTAGAATATCGGCATTTAAATCCAGAGGTATGGCGTTCGAAACTCAACAGTCCAAAAACTTTTATGAAGAGCTCTCAAGAAAGAAAACGTAGATTAAGGACCAACCCAACCAGAATACGGAAGCCGAGGAAATTGGAAAGAAAACGTTTGAAGGGCCAACTTAGAAAAGGAAATTCAGTCAAAAAGAAGAAAGTTTTGAGGAAGCCAACCTGCAGCAAGAAAAATTTCAGTGAAAAGCAAGATGAACAAGAATAATTAAATATAAAGTATAAGAAGAATATGCCCCCCCCCTATAATCCTTCACAGAACAGAACCTTATTGCTAAGCTGTAAGGAGGGGAGAAGTGTGGATTAACGAGTTTTTGTTACTAGAATAGATACTCAATTATGCCTTGAAACCTCAACGGGAGAAGTGGAATTAAAGATTCGAAATTCACGAATTGATTTGAACAGGCAAAGTTTGAGCTTGTTCTCTTAGTGATGAACAACACAAGGTTGAATGTCTGAGAAAAAATAACTATGAGTTTTCCCCACTTGGTAATAACGCCTTGGATTTTCCGCTGTAAAAGTGAACCAGTTGTCACCCACGAGGAGAAGCGTTTCTCTTGGTGTTGCTTTCACTGATGAAGATAGCTTTTCCAGTGGAAGAGCCTCTCAGAAAACAGAATGGAGGCAGAAGCGACCTAATGCCGCATCCCGATTTGGAATATTTTGGCAAGGTAGAAGACCTAGAGGGAATCTAGTTCTGAACACTCGATCGGGCGTGAGTACGGAAGACAAAGCTAAGCATGAAAGGTTACTTCATAATTTACTTTTCGTCAACAGTATGTGAAAGGAAAATTAAATTAATACTGGAGGGATCTGAGTGGTCGATATAACCGTTTGATAGGAAACGGTCCAGGCGGCAAAATTATGGCCAGCGCCCAATCCCAGAGAGTCTAGGACATTCAACTTTGATAGTAAAAGCAGAGTATCTAGGAAATTACTTGGTACTAAATGAATCTAGGCCGAGATTAGCAGAAGGGAAATCCCCATATCCTGAGAAGAGCTTTAGATGTTTTAAAGAACATGCCTAATGCAGGGATAATTTTTATGTTTGGCCTGTTGCCGTTTATAATAAGAGATCGACATTCATAGTATCGTCTGCTATAGGCAACATATTTGTTAGCAAGAAAAGACGAGTATGAAACATCTTTAATTTTACGCCGGCGCTTGAAAATGTCGAAATCACTCTTGGTTTGGTCATCAGTTGTTACGGACGTCTTCAATAGTTCGATCTGGATATCAATCAATGTTTCATATTAGCTTAATGTTGGCAAATGTGCAGCAGTCGACATTAGGTTGGTGCCATTATAAAGCCCCCTCGTATTCATTGCCTCAATATGGAGCGAATATGATGACAAGAAATAGAATCCAAGAGAGGGAAAACTCTTGGCGGTGATGTCCAGCATCACAGACAACTTCAGAATAAAAAGTTCCTGGTGGTAAATTTTGTTTCAAACCTGACGCCGCCACTCTTTAATGCCTGGGAAAAGTGAGTCCTAAAGGAAAAGAGGTTCCTTCTGAAATTTGTGTACTCGGCAGGTCTTGGTAGTTGTTTTATAAGAATTTGCGCAATTGGAGCAGCCTCTAATATTGTTACACGTAGGTTCATGTTAGATGGATGCACAATTGCCACATGCCCATATATGCCAACACTAGCAACTCCCTTGGGCGAATATAAGAGTTAAAACAACTTATTGGCAACTCAAAATAACCACATGATATCATTCGGAATTAGCAACCCGTTAGAAAGTGAGGAAGTTTCTGCAGTTCAAACATAAAAGTTAACGTAAACGTAACCAAACGAGTAAAACCAGATGGCTTATGTACCATTAAAACTTTACTAATACATTCTCCAGAGAACTTGCCTTTTATTCGAGAAAACTCATAATCCTTCCCCGCATTTAATCTTATAACACCTTTAACAAAATTGAACACGGGATGGGAGGTAATAAACACTAGAAATTCGGGTACAGAAGACATATTTCGGACAGCATCATTAAAGGTGCTGAAAAGATCTTCAACGCAGTGTCCTCATCACCACGATCAGTCATATACCTTCGAAAGCAGAGCATCAGGAGAGGATTTTAGTACTAAAAACAAGAATAGTTGAGCTCAGGGTTTACTTCATTGGCAAATGTATTCAACAAGCGGTTATTATTAGACTGCACTTTTCTTGAACACTTGTTATGCAAACCTTTTCGAAAAAGAAAATGACCCTAGAAGAACTAGACCTAGACATAGAAGTAGAGGAGAAAACTTCTGTACCATTGCAGCGTAAATAAATTCATGCTCTCTCTCTTGATTCCCCATCACTGAACTTTACAAGATACGGCACTAGTGCAAATCTCGAGTCGATTTTGATCGGTATGCCTCCTCAGAGAGCAGATACAAATCCAACGCGCCATCATTTTAATCAGCCAAAGAAAAATCCTCCGGACTGGTTGTTCGAGTTTACCAACAGGGAATAAATTGAGACCGGTGACTGCCTTTCCCCTGTGCACGTTTAAAGAAGAACCAGACATAGGCATAAACACCCAAATAAATATTTAATAAAAATAAGATGTAGATAAAAGGAATAGGACATTAAAATTCCACTTCTCCACCCCTACTGGGGTGTGGGGCTACCCTCATTTGCCATGAGAAGGCAGGAGCCCATCTATAACTAGTCTCGAAACACCGCCCGTGGCTAGTGAGGCACGAGCTGTGAAGGAGAGGTTCTTTAATGACTTGTAACGAGTGGTCAAAGTAATTAGCGAAGTTCAGAAAATTTATAAAAATTTAACCATGGCTGTTTTTTTTAGATTTAAAATTTTAATCTTAGTAGCGAAGCCATTGCCTGGGAATAATTTTAAAAAGGAACCTAAAACTAAATTTTCCCTCGTTCAAAATATCACGTTGCTAAAATATAGAATTATAGAATATAGAAATATAAAAATAAATTTCCTGAACTTCACCATTTGTGATTTTGGGGGTTTTAAAAATTTCACAAAATTTCGATACTTATATTTATTTCTGAACTTCACCATTTTGTTTTTTTGATATTATTAAAGAATTATTAGAAATAAATTTGATAAAAAAACAAGGCATAACCAAACTAAGATGAAATTATTATTCAAATACTCTAAAAAAATCCCTTTCTTAAATTATAGTTAGTGAAAAAAATAACCTTAGATAACATAAGTAAGACTGCAAATTTTGACCACACCTCATTCATGTAATTAGAACATTGAAAAGATTGAGACACACTAATAGCACATTATTCTATAGTATAGCATAATATAACATAGCAGATTAGAGCATTGTATATTATAGAATATTATTGAATAGTATAGCATAGCACAGCGTTGCATAATATAGCACATAATAGTATATATAACATAACATAGTATAACTTAGCATAGTATATTATAGCATAGTATAGCATAGCATAGCACAGAATAGTATAGCATAGCATAGTCTAGCCTAGTGTAAAATAGCAGAGTATATCCACATAATTTACAGTAGCATATCAGAGAATAGCTAAGCCTAGAATAGCCTAGCCTAAACTTGCCTAGTATAGCATAGCATATCATAGCCAAGCATAGCATAGTATATTCTACCCTGTTTTAGCCTAGTATATCCAAGCCTAGCCAAACATAGGATAGCCTAGCCTAAAATAGAATAGCCTAGCTGTGCGAGGCCTAACCAAGCCTAGATTAGTATAATGTACCTAGTCTAGTATAAACTAGCATAGGTTAGCCTACTATATCCTACCTTAGATTAGTATAGCTTAGCCTATTGTATCCTAGTATAGCCTAGCCTAACTTTGTAAACCCTAGTCTAACCTAGCATATTATAGTATAGCCCAGCCTAGTATAGCCCCGCCTAGCATAACCTAGCTTACTATAGCCTTCCCTAGCTACGTATGGCTTAGCATTGCATGCCAGAGCCTAGCCTAGCGTCGCCTAGAGTAGCCTAGCCTAATATAGCCAAGCAAGAATAAGCTACTATAGCCTAGCCTAGCATACTATAGGCTAGCTTAGGATAGCCTATCCTAGAATTACCACACTTAACATAATATAGCCGAGCGTATCATATTATAGCCTCGCCTAGTATATCCTATACTAGTATAGCATACCATACCCTAGAATAACTTTGCATAGCTTAGCCTATTATAGCCTTGGATAGCTAGCCTATCGTAGCCTAACATAGTATTACCTAGCATTACATAATATAGCCTAGCATAGCCAAGCGCAGCACTCCGTAGCCTAATATACTTTAGCATACCCTAGCATAACATACATACCTTAGCCTAGCCTATCATTAACCATCCTAGATAAGTATAGCCTATACTATCATATTATACCCTAGTCAAGCATAGCTAAGTAATGTCTAGCCTAGCCTACTATATGCAATCCTAGCATAGCATTTTATAGCTTAAATTATCCTAATATATCTTACCATTGTGCATTATATATTAGCATAGTTTAGCATAGTATAGCCTAGTCTAATCTAGCAGAGTATCGGCCGAATAATTATGATGTTATTGCCAAAACAAAAAGATAATTCCCGGACTACCCTTGGGAATCCTTTCGCACTTATATCATTCGAGAGAGAATGTAAAACAACATAAGGGTTTCAAATTTCGCCAGAATCGACTCAATAGTTATGATTATATTGTACAGAGAAAATAATTCACAGGCTTACTTTAGGAGGACTTTGGCAATTATATCATTCGAACAACATAAGGTTTTTAACTTTGTTAGAATCGGCCAAATAGTTATGATGTTATTACCAAAAAAGTACGACGAGGACCGACCAACCGTCATAATGAGATGTACATTCCCACGCGACTAAAAGGAGTAAGATGACAGCAAATAAGAAAAAATGAGAATAGCTGTGGGAACATCAGATATACTAATAATAATATTATTATTATTACTGCTACTAATATTAAAATTATTAATAATAATAATAATAATAAAGTTGTAAGCAATGGGGAGTTTATAAGTAGATAACAATATGACATTGAGGGGTTGAATAATCTGTGTTTGGAAGATGCTTACTTGTTAATAAGATTGGATTTGTGATCGGTTGCTATATCACAGTGACAAAAATGCATGTAAAAAGTTGTTGCTGCTGTACAAGATATGAAAAATGACAATGCAAATGGAAAAAATGATAAAATAATCGGTGAAATGCTGAAAAGTAATACAGGTGATTGTTTAATGGAATGGGTCAGTTTACTCTTATAATGCCTCTGGAAGTGGGATGAGTTCTAGGAAACCGAAAGAGTACAGTAATAGTGCAGTTGTAAAATGGTAAAGGGAAGAAGGTTGAATGCAGAAAGTGAAGGTAGTGTGGAAAACCTCTGTTTGGCCCTATAAGGATTATAGCTGAATGGCGTATAGGGGATGAATAAGGTGTTGTAGAAAGGGTAAGTGGAATTGGAGCAAATATCTGTACCGAAATAACTAGCTGAATATATGAGGAGAAACAAGTGTATTCACAGCTCATGGATGTGGAGTAAGCTTATGATCGAAAGATAGAGCAGCATTATTTCAGATGCTTAAGAATGTATAGAGTGAGTGGTAAACTATAAGATGAGGTAAAATGTATTTATGCTTGATGTAATTTGTACCTTTGGCTGGTTTTTGTATGTTTCGAGTCTTTATCAAAGTTCTTTCTAAGAGTTCATAAAAAATAAATATAATTATCGAATGACTGGAATGAAAAAACATACAATTCGTGAAGTTCAAAGAAATGTATTAAAATTAGGGCTTTGGCGCTTTTTTGCTATCATTTCGTATATAAAACAAATTTAGATGGAAAAAGAGATCTGAAGAAGGTTTTTTTATATATCTAACCGGTTGAAATACGAGGGGCGGTCAATAAGTTTGGCGAATTGGTAGGGCAAAACAGAGGAGGGGGGATGGCTGTTTGTGGGGGTGTTAGGACAAGTTATGAGAAGTCAGGGCCTGCAACCGCACAATCCTTCTTCGTCTATTTAAGAAGCAGTAGCTGATCGTAGATCGTCAGTCAGAAATCTTTTAACAATGGAGAAGGTGGGGCATCGCGCAGTGATCAAACTTTTGACCAAGGAAGGCAAGAATGCAAAAGAGATCCATGAACGCATGGTTGCAGTGTACACCGACACTGCCCCTTCCTATGCAACCATTGCTCGCTGGAATAGGGAGTTCCCCCATGGTCCTGAGTCCCTTGAAGATGACCCCTTTCAGACGTGACCAACGAGGACAATGTGGCCCGTGTGGAGAGGATGATCCTCGAAAATCGACGGGTGAAGGTCAAAGAAATCGAGCAAGAACTTGCGAATATCACACGGAAGTGTTATCAACATCATCGACGACAATTTGGCCATGCCCAAGGTCTCTGCCCGTTGGGTCCCTAGAAACCTCACGCCCCATGATCGACTTCACCGTCGTCAAAGTCCACAAGGCCAGAGTTGCACAAGCTGCCCTGCGCGAGTGCGGATTCAAGGAGCTCAACCATCCCCCCTACAGTCCAGATCTGGCCCCTAGCGACTAATTTTCATTCCGCCAGCCCAAGGTTGCACTGCGTGGACGTCGGTTTGGGGACGATAAAGATGTCCAGCTCGCCGTCCAGGAGTGGATTGAACAGCAGTCGGGAGATTTCTGGTTGTCGGGAATTCGAAGCCTCAGGGACAAGTGGCGCAAGTGCATTGAAGTTGAGGGTAATTATATTGAAAAATAATTAAACACTTTTCCTCATATCTCGTTTCCTTATATCCGAATTGCAAAACTTATTATTAACCGCCCCTCGTACCCTTAAAAAAAGGCTTCAGGGTGTCTATGTTGAAAAAGGTGTTCAGGGTGTTAAAATAAAGAGTCTATAAAGGGGATTAAATAATAGCGGTTTTGAATAGCAAATAGTCCGTAGGCCACACGCCGAAGGTTTGCCTGTGGAACCAAGTTCTTTCTGTAAGAAAGAATACGAAGTATGGCTTGTATAATATTTATTCTTAAATAATTCCTATGATTTTGAATCTTTAAAACTCCAAGAGATTTTTAAATATTAATACAATTTTTATTCTACCCATATGTACATAGGTTCTATATAAAAACTAACTTAAAGTTAGCACCAATTCTCCTGTCGGTTTTAACATGCCTTTTCAACAACCAAATACTACATCAAAACAGCTATACATAATATGAAAATGTTTGATATGTGCAAATTATATTCATATTTTCATAAATTGCAAACTGCATTTGCAATCTTCCTTTAATTCTGATATTAATATTACATCCAAAATCAACAATTTCATAGTTGAGTCATTTTTATGCTTCTGATTTGTTACGTAGTTGTGAGACGTCACACTTTCGAAATTTCTGTTTCTACCAATCGATAATATTTCTTCATTTGAGTTCTAGATCATCAATTTGGAATCTGGGGGTTAAGGGAAAGAAAGGATAACTCTTCCTGCATACAAGGTGACCTTCATTCGTAATTTTACTACATATTAGAAGTTTTTGGAGAGTTAATCGCTATCCCTGTCCTCAAAGATCCATGTATACTCCACAATTTTATAACACCAAGGCCTTCACTCAAAGGATTCTCTTGGATTCTCCACATTTGCCAAGTTACGACCAATATTGCGTTATTGCAGGATCACAGGGCATTAATCAGAGCAGGACAGGAATATTAACAATTCTTTGCTATGGTTCATTTTAATTTTTTTTAGCAGGCTATATATGACAGCCTATTTATGAATTTTATCACGAAGTTCCTTTGGTTAGTGTTATTAGCGTATTACTTTTTACAGTCTCGTTGTTCATATATTACAACTGATTTAACGCTGCAAGTATAGCAGAAACGCCCGATTCTTTGACAAATCAGAAAAAGATTTTGAAATATCGAACGACACCACCTCGGATTTTAAGGAAAATTGCTGTATGAGTAGATTATAATTGACTGAAACCACCGAGTCTAAAATTTGTGTTGCAATATCTATTTTTAGAGGCAAATTTATAGAGCTCCCAATTTGGATATTTTTTGGCAGCCTCCCCCCAAATTATAAAAAAACTAGTATCCCAGCCCCTACTTTACCTCGACGTTTACACAAATATCCATTTAAAATTAATTGATAGCTCGTTAAAATTAATTTTACATAAAAACAATATTAAAAAGGTTACGGCCATCTAAATTTTTAAATAGGGGCACCCTCAAAGTAAATGAAAATAAAAAATTCATTTTTCCAATTACCCCTTTTGTTTCCTAAAATGCAGAATATCTTTATATATTTTATTTGCCCCGTTTAATATACAAGGTTAAAAATACTGAACATTTTAGCACTATTTTAAATATTGCCTATAGGCAATTTTTTCTAACATCGATAACACAACAGCTTAGAATATGTGGCAGCAAATACAATGTAGAAACAACAACTATAGACAATAGCATTGCCTATAGATAGTCTATGCTGTATTATACTTTCTACTATAAGTTTGTAGTTTTGGTAATATGTGCGCATACAGAAATTATGAGTGCCTTGTGGTCCTGCAATCACACACCACTTCGGTCGTAACTTGGCAACTCTTAAAATTACAACAGGATCTTTTGAGTTAGATTTGTATCTAGAAAATGTGCTTTTAAGTTCGACAAGAGACGTTTCTGTACATGTTTTTTTCCATCAGTCATTCTAACAAATTAAAGATGCATCATCAAAAACTAAATAGGTAATGCTTCTTATGGAAAAGGGTTTATTGAAGAAATCTCCGATAAACATCAAGACAAAAATTAACTTCATGCACCAGACCTGGTGTAGGAAGTTGAACAAAACAAATTCTCTTTTATTGTCCACTGGGGATACATACCTTTTTGGTATTGATGAAAAAGATTTTGAGTGTGTTGACTGCACCAAATTAATAGAGGAGCCACAAGCACATATTCATTTGACCCAGAAGAAGCGGCAAAATTCCCTTCTAACATAAAGTGATTCTACATGTAATGTAAAGCAAAGACTATAGACATTTTTTGTTCATGCTAAAATGTCCAATATATTTAACTTTGTATATTTAACAGACCAAGTATATATAATATCAAAAATAAAATATGCATTTTGTGAAACAAATGGGAAAGTGCTCTTTTTGAAACATTGTTTTTCATTTCCATGTACTTTGTTTGTTTCTATGTACAATGTGATAGAACGAGTTCAGAGCTGCATTCATTTCAACTTCTATCACATTTTATTTAAAACCATGAGGCTACCCACGTGCATCTTCGATTCGAGGCTTGGAGTCTTATCAACAGCTACCGGACGCCAATGTTTAAACAAGGAGGTTATCGTCCCCCCCGTTCGCCCCCATACGCCGACCTCGCCAGATCGAGTTAGGCTTATGGGCAGATAAGGCATTGTTCCCCGGCTCGGCTGTGCGTTCCCTCGAAGCTTCCACCCCATTCTCCCCCACGCCAAGGAGATGTCCTGGCTATTTATATGGAAATTTTACCACTAAGATCAGATTGGAAATCCAGATTTTCGTCGCGAAACATCACCACGACCCTCTCTCCCTTTGTGCGCCAAGGGACCTCGACCTCGAGATTCACCATCACTTGTCCAGAAGGAGGACAATATTCCTTGAGTGCCAAAGGTTCGAGCCTTTAGTGACGCCAAGTCCCCAAGGCATCCCCCCCCTGTTGTTCAAGGAGAACAGCATTAGAACAGCCATTGTTCGTTTTGAGCCCTTCGCCAAGAAACGGTTCTCATCCCCCCCCCCCCTGTTGTTCAAGGAGAACAGCATTAGAACAGCCATTGTTTGTTTTGAGCCCTTCGCCAAGAAACGGTTCTCATCCCCCCCCCCTGTTGTTCAAGGAGAACAGCATTAGAACAGCCATTGTTCGTTTTGAGCCCTTCGCCAAGAAACGGTTCTCATCCCCCCCTGTTGTTCAAGGAGAACAACATTACAACAGCCATTGTTCGTTTTGAGCCCTTCGCTAAGAAACGGTTCTCACCCCCCCTGTTGTTCAAAGGAGAACAACATTAGAACAGCCATTGTTCTTGAGCCCGTAGACAAGAGACGGTTCTCATCCCCCCCTTTGTTCAGAAGAGAACAACCTAGAACAGCCATTGTTCGTCAAGCCGTTCGTCGAGTAACGGTTCTCCTTTCCAAGACGCCACGTCAGGATCCTTTTATCCCCCCCCTTCGGCTGGAACTCGCCAGTGGACCGAATATTCCTTCAAGTACCTTCCACTGCACCCTAATGAAGTTACGTAAGCCAAGCGTCACCTTTTGAGTATTGATCCCTTATTTGTCAATTCTATCCTGTGCTTTAAATGGTTTATCGAACCATCCCATCTCTTAAACTCCATATTTGTTTTACCTTTTTTGATCCCTTAAATCCTTGGATTAGCCCGAGTCTCCACGACCTTTTCCATTCTGTTTGTCAATATTTTCCGTTTTTGTGTTTGCTGATAGTTATTATTAATAAAACTCTATTTTATTAATGATAGCAATATTATTATCCTTGAGCTCAGTTCCACTTCTTAAGCATTTTGAAGATACATAATATCGGCCGCCAGACAGTAAAAACGCACTCTAGAGATAATTAAGGAAGTTCCCTCAACGAATAGTGATATATGGTATATCGTCGGGAGTCATTCTACGACATACAATATTAACTTAATCATTTTTAAAGAGATTCAAGGTAAATTCGGGGCAGAGATACGATTCTTTATTATTTGGGGTGGCTGCCAAATTCTCCCCTATTGGGATGTTGACAACTTTGCCTCTAAATAAGATATTGAAAAACGGATTTCAAACTCAGTAGTATCAGCTACAATTCTAACAATACACCCATTTTCATAAAAATCCGTGAGGGGGTCGTTCCACCCTATGCCTGTTCGGTCACAAAATCGCCTATACACCAGTTTTAGATCAATTTATTTGGTTGATAAAACTTTAAAACAATTATGATCAATCCCTTCATCAAATTTGTCCTGCCATAAATGCTCTCTTATTATCTGTGTATTCTCTTTCTGGTCACATCTATCGGTGAAGCAAAATTCGTAGTAGAAATTCATAACCTGGATAGATTTATAAAGCAG
The DNA here is from genome assembly GCA_963969495.1 of Ceratothoa steindachneri. Classification (NCBI taxonomy): domain Eukaryota; kingdom Metazoa; phylum Arthropoda; class Malacostraca; order Isopoda; family Cymothoidae; genus Ceratothoa; species Ceratothoa steindachneri. The sequence continues at coordinate 143,112,380 of OZ018317.1, read as the reverse complement.
AAGCAGATATTAGGGATAAATGAAAGCACTCTTTCATCGGTCTGAACTAAGTGAATCATGCAAGCGCATTTCCGATTCTGCAAAGTGTGTTACAAAGAACCAAGAATTCACGTACTTTTTTTATAGCCCAGTAACATATTTTGAACCTACTGGGAGAGCCAATGTATGGGATTTGGCGGGGTCTAAAAAATCTTTATTCATCTTCTTACAAAGTGTAGCAATGCCATATTTAAAATCAGTTTTTCTAGAAATGAGATCACCTATAGCAAACAAACAAACAAACTTCCTCTTTATATAAATATATATGAATTTCATCTTCCATTCTGGGAGATTCGTTCACTTTCCGACTGTCCTACACTTTTCAGCAGAGACTTGCTTTGGTATTTATGGTTGAGCTACTCATCTCCAGAGAGGACTCTCTTACAGAAACCAAAAAATAGAGGGAGTGAAATTTACTTCTATGCAGTGACCACTATCTGCATTCCCAGGGATTGATGAAATAAATATCATTCGCGATAGAGAAATGGGACCAGGTCTTAGGACGTGGGGGCTCCCTCCCCAATTTTCCCTTTTACTCTTTAACCTCAATATCCTAAAGAAATAAAAAAAAACGCCCATATCACGAACATATGCAGATAAGAGATTGCGCGAGTTCCGCTAGGAGCGAATATAAAGGCCTCGGCCCAATTTCTCTACAAATAAAAACGTTATCTCAATCATTTCGAGATGACACTACATCACAACACATCAGAAGATTCAGAAGCATTTATCTTGTCATTCACGATGACAGTGTCTTCTTCAGGCCCTATCCCACGGAGTCGGACTTAAACCCACCCAAGTCCACCCAATTCATCTTATCAAACACTCCTCGGTGGAGACACAGAGACAGTCGCAGTTTGATTTACGCTCTATGTCCTCATTTTGTCATCCGCTACCCTAATAATTTAATCCCACTCCATTCACAAAAGAAGGAATTAAACTCAACTTAGTCGACTCAATTAATTTTTTCAAGCATTCCTCGGCGTGTACACAGTCGGAAGCATTAGGTCTCACAGGGATAGAGAACAATCAATTGTCATTAAGGATCTCATTTTATTATTTGTTAAAGTTAAGTATGAAATTCATTCTAAATAGTATTGAAAATCTGCTAGAAGAGTTGCTGCAGATAACTCTTGATAAACATGTTCTAAACCTTGCATTGGCCTTTAAAGGAGTTGGGGAAGCAGGTCAATTGCTGAACACCCTGAGATTACTTTTCTTCTCGATATATATATATATATATATATATATATATATATATATATACAGTTGATGCAAAAAATATCCGATACATGGTCAAAAGTTTATTTACCATAGTTACACAACAGCAAAGTAATCGAAAATTCAACATCTTATGTATTTTGTACGTTGAATACAAATAGGAATTATATTGCAAAAATAGTAAAACATTCTATGATTACGGCAAAAATATCAAACGAACGTTTAAAATAGTATACGATACATCTAGGAAAAGCAATTAGTATTTAGTGATATGACATTTCGTCGCTAGCACAGCTTCCAACCGTTTGGGATATTTACTTATGAAGTTCTTACAAATATTGTGGAATCTTTAGAATTTTTTTTCTCAATCTTTAGTTTTAATTCTCACCACTTAGAGAAATCAGTTTATAATTAGTATACGAGTTGGACGTAGGGTCACCTGTAGATTTCTGGTGTGGCTACCGCTTTGGCGAGAGGCATGTACGACTTGTATCTCTCCCGGTCCTGTAGCCTAAACATGTGGTCTACGGTGCCCGGTGGGAGAGTAGCCTCCAGGTTGTCCAAGATGGCGGTGTTGCGTGAATGCAGGAAGGCATTCACCGTCTCCAAATCGATTCTGCGTTGAAGCTGCCTCGACGCGACGACATCGTCACATTTCACGTTTAGTATGAAGAGTAGGACCCGATTTTTTACCCTCTACATTTGAATCATCCTGGTTCTTAAGGCTGTGTTAAGTGGGACTGGTGGGTACAGCAGCTTCGTTTTCACTAGGGATGTATATAATTTCTTTTTGTTTTGTATACTAGGATGGCAAAATCGGTGAAGTTTGCTGAGTTTAAGTTTGGCAACTTGAACCTTTGAGTTTATTTAGCTTCTAATGCAGCGTTTAGAGAACCTGAAGCCTAGGATACTCGCGCTTGGCGAATAATTTATTGTTGAGTTCTCCAGTCGGATGGGCTCCGTCTTCTGTCTTCCGATCGCAACTGGAATGAATTTGTTCTGATTCGTCTGGATCTTCCACTTCTCTTCGTACCGAGAGATTATCTGGGCTTCGGCTGGAGTCGCTCTCGATATCACTCTTCCAATTTTGGTATAACGAGTCACAAACTGTGTGATTTCGTCCGCGTACTGTACATTGATGGTTCGGGGAAGTAGAGGTTTTGGAATGTCCCTAGTGTAGATCGTAAAGAAGGTGGGACTCCAGATAGCAGGTCAAATGGGGCTCCGATGTGGTCTTCGAATGCTATCACTGCTCTCCTACTAGTCAGGTAACTGTATAGGATTTTCCCGAATTGGGAGGCAAACCCGAGGCTCGAGATCTTATATTTTAGACCATCGATCCATAACTTGTCAAAGGCTTTCTTTACGTCCCAGCAGACCACAAACACCATACAGCCAGAGCAATCCCCTTGGCTGCATTTTGGGATGCTAAGGCAATTGAAGTCTCCGAGCTCCTTTTTTGCGGGAGCCATGCTGTTTGTCGATCTGCAGTGAGTGTGACGACAGATGGGAGACCAGCCTGTTGTTCAGGATCTTTTCAAATACTTTTACAATTATTTCGAGAAGTGAGATCGGCCTGAAGTGAGATCGGGAAGCATCCTGCCACTAATGCTGCGTCGAAAAGATTCAGTAGCCTGGATTTGTCGCCGCCGAAGCTTCTTTTAGGTGCCATGCTGTTATTCAGCTTAGGCCTGGAACTTATGAAAAGAAAGGGGATTTTAGGGGATATTTATTCCTCCTTACTTAAACGTTTTGTCAAGGGAACGGGCCACTCCTGTGTAAGCGCAATGCTCCCAGTTACCTTTAGCATAACTTTTACTAATTGGGACGGGCTTGAATAGTGGAGAAAGCAAGATTTTGATGATAATTGGGATGTGATCGCTCGATGACACTGGCCCAGGCTCATTGCTAATGTTGAAGGGGAAGTTTTAGCTCGTTAAGAACCACGTCCGGTTCAATTACCAAACGTTGTGTTGAGAAGGTCGGGAAATCCGGCCTGACCCTCTTGAGTCTGTCTCTTTCGAGTAGTAACTCCAGGTTTCTTTCCCTTTGGTCAGTGCTTCCGTAGCCTGACGCTCTGCATCTGGCGTTTAGATCACCGCCAAACAATGTTAGTTTACTGCGCCCGAATAGAGTGTAAAAGTTAGTAATAAGCAGGTATTTGCGAGGTGTAGGTTGATAGGCAGCCGTCACGGTCAGGTTTCCAACATGGTTGGTATTTCAACAGCCACAAATGACTCTTCTAGGTTTGGAAGTGTTCTGTGTGTAGTGTTTTTTTCGGATCTCGATCGCTGCGCCATCGTAACGATCCTGTGTGTGTTTTTTTATTTATAACGGTGTAATTTGGTATCTTTATTCTGTTTGTATTTTTGTTAACACTCTGTTTAGTGATGAGGATCAGATCGGGATCCACTGTATGAAATATGCTTCCGTATGGAATGTGTTTTCCTTCTCATCCGTTAACGTTAATTGTAAGTATTTTTAATGTGTTATTTGTGTTTTTCATGTTTGTGTTGTCTAGTGCTTGTCTTTTATGTTTTTTTGTGTTTTCTACTACTGCTTTGTATTACGACGCTTTTTTCAGTTTTTGATTTTGAAAAAGTTTGCTTCACTTATGGCGAGGCAAGAGTCCCTATGTATTTCTATTTCTGCCATCATGAGCGCTTCGTCAATAAGCGCTTCCTGTACTGGTGGATCCTACGTCCATTTCAATTAGTCTACTTTGATTCAGTCGATAATCTCCCTAATCTGGGAATCCAGTGGGTAGGGATTTTCAGCCTTCCTGTAAAATCGGATTTTGATCTCCTCTTTATCGAAATTTGGGGGTTAGACGAGAACTCTTCCTTTACTCTTGCTCCTTGCTCTCCCGTGAGTCTTAGGAGGTTGGGAGCACTCTTTTTCTTTTTAAAAGGAGGAAGCAGAGCCTAAGAGGTTACCCATAGCCTGTTTGGTCCTTCTGGCTGCTCTATTTTCGCTCTTTTTCCGTTGCCTTCTGGCTTAAATACTGGGGTCCCTGTTTACGGACCTTTTAGGAGCTGGGGTGGGTTCCAAGATCGTATTATTTTCCGTCTTTTCTTCATCTATTGGGAAGGCAGTCGCTGGTGCCTCTTCCTCGGGCTGAAACTGTAGCTGCAGGACTTTCCCTGATGGGTTTTTTTCCGGGAACTACATTTCTGCTAAGCCATTATTCTTGAGCATAGTATTTAGCTCTTTAGCGAAGCAGCCTGGGTTCGTCAGATAACGCACGTGAGCATATAATATGCATGTGCAGATACTCGTCGAGTTACCGTTGCCGATCTTCAGATAAGTTTTCTGTGTGACATTCTTGACATTTCTAGCGGGGGCGGCTTTTACCGCTTGGGCGTAGGAGGTGTTTGCTCTCCTGATTCCTTCTACTATTTTCTCTTCGGCCTTCTCTTCAAGATCTCCTTCTTTCTGAGGCAGGACATCACCATTGCCACGTGTTTTTGTCCACAGTTTTGGCATTTCTCTTCTGCTCTTGGGTATTCGTGCCAGCTGTGTCCTTTTTGGCTGCATCTGAAACAGGTCGATTCCTGCTCCTTGCACTCTTTCGTGCTGTAGTGCTCGAGTCTATAGGATGTAAAGCAAATCTGCACAGGGGTAAATTCCTCCCTTTCGATTTGCTCACCGCATATTTGTACTTTGAAGAGAATTAGCCCTTTCTCTTTCGCCTTTGTCGCCATCTCCATATGTGAGAAGATTACTTTAAACACCTGATGATATTCCGTGTTGTATCCTCCGTTTCTAAATTTGATTATTTCAACAATCCTTGCTCATTTCTGGTTCCTTTCTATTTCCTCTTTGATTTCTTCTTTAGTGTGCTGGCCGATCCAGGTGTTCAGCCTTCTGCACACCACGCCTCTGTGTGCTTGGATCTGAGGAGGGGTGCTTGGCTGTAGATTTATTTCCTTCAGGGTTTTTACCCCTGCCTCCTTTGTGAGTGTCTCTACGTCTTCTTCGTTTTCACATATTGCGACAAATCCTGTCGGTGTGTCTAGTAGTCGAAGGATTGCGATGTTTAATTTGCCAAATAAAGTTTCAAATACCTTCCCCTTCTCCCGCTTTTCAAGGCTGCTTAGGGATCTTAATGAGACCCTCGCGGCATTTTGGGTCTCCATTATGGTGGTGAGCACCCCTTGAAGATGGGCGCCCACTTTTTCCTATCCTTGGTCCCTTTCTGCTAATTAGGGACTCACCAGTGTGTATGTTTAAAAGTTTTTCGGTTGTTCTAAAATTATGGGGGGGGATAATTTGCCTTTGAAGAAGAACCCCCTCTCCTCGTTAAACCGCCACCTGGATTAAAAGGGAATTTGCCTTCGAGATGAATGATACGATCGATGAGAAGTATCCGAAGGGATCCTCTCGGGGGGGGTGATTGTATGGCGACCACCATACCATAGAGACAGTTACATGTCCCTCTATGGTTCTGGAAGGGGCCCCAGCTGGGATAAGCAGCGGAGGTAGCAGTCAATCCCTTGTCCGGAATAATTTCTGACATGGTTATCGGCTGTGGGCTACTCCTCAAACAATCTTCTGTCAATGCTCCCAATTATGAACGTGCAATTGCCCGGCATAGTTGGGACGAAACATGAATGGCCATCCCCTGTCATATTTGACGGCATTTCACGCAGGGGGCGGAGCCGGGGACATATCTGCCTAAGTTGGGCCGCTAAAAAGAAAGATGAAGATTAGTAGTGATGATGAATGTTAATATGAGTACAACGTATAGCTTCTTTCGTGATAATAAAACGTTTCTATGAAGAGATACCAATCCTCGGAGGCATCTTGGGAAGTTACTCAAAACGTTACTTTCCTTACCAAATTTGTCAGTTAAATTGCAAGAATACTTTTACAAAGAATTCTATGCAATCAACGAAGAAAGGCATGATTCGCAGGATGTTAAATGATAGGAAAAGGGTGTATTATAGTAAGAGATATTATAGGTAAAAAAAGTGTTAATATAGTAGAAGGGTGATTTATTTATTTTTTTATTTATCTTATTTTTTGTTGTTTTGTTTTTATTATTCTTTTTGTCCACTACGGATATTTTTTGGTTTTTTTTTGTTTTTTTTATTATTTTGGACCACTACGGATTTTTTTGTTCTTTTTTTTCACTAGAGATCTATTGATCTATTTTTGATTTACATTAAATCACAGATTAGGATTGTATAACTTCCTTCTTTTCTGGGTTTTCTAATTAAGGCGTTTGTGTTTTTCCGATATTTTATTATCTTTTTATAGATACAACAGCCTCCCACGTACGCACCGGGCTGCTGTGAAATCCTTGCCAATAGTCTCTTCGCCGGTTTTTGTATTCGGATAATCTTAGGTCTTGAAGTATCCTTTCGAGGATATATGAGTATATCTTTCTCCATATCAATTTGGCTATTTCAGGTAAAGTCACGTTTAGTGCGTCAATTTCAGTGGTGTTATGCAGTACAGTAAACAGGGTCCGGTCCCAAAGGGTCACGTCATTTATAAAACGTTAAGCCTTGTTTTGGACTATTTGCGCTTTCTTTATTTGATTCTTGCAGGCAAAATGAAGAGGGATGGCGGGATACATAAAACATGGTCTGATCATTGCCATATATAGTTTTCTTTTATTCCAAAATGATAGGTTCTTGAAGCGATATAGACGCTGTAATTTCCTTTTAGCTTGAGCGATCTTTTCGTTAATATGCTTGCCGTACCCCCTTGACTTGATATTGAGTTTGGGGGCTCGGTCTTCGCGGGAATAGGGATAGAATTGGCCGCGTACCAATTTGTCGTCCTTTTTCTTCTTCCTATGGGGACCACTCTGAACTTTTGCGCGTTTGTGGGGATTTTATTTCGGTTTTCAAACCTGTTTAAGTTATCTAATGCCCCAGCTGTTCTATTTGCGACGTCTACTGGGTTTTGATAATCGCTGGTGACTACCTGCGTGATATCATCCTCCAGATGTACATAATGAGCGTAATTAGGGGTCGGGGGAGGCAGGTCACCAGTATATATTGTGTATAAAGTTGGGCTCAGGCAACTAACTCCCTTGTGGTACGCCAGCCCTCAATGGAAAGGGTTCGTCCTCGAGGTCGTTTATTTTAATTAAGGCCTCATGGTCCTCTAGGTAGTCACAGAGGAGCTTGGTTATGTTGATATCCATGCCCAAGTCGCATAGCTTCTTCTTCATGCCAGGCATCCATACCTTATCAAACGCCGATTTCACGTCTCTAAGTACGCCGTCGACCCTTTTGTTTTCTGCTTTCGCCATTGCGATGTTTTCAGTTATCAGTGCAAGGGCTGTTTCTGCGGGGACCGTGATGTTGGGCATTGTAATTGTCCCTCGTGTCCAGGAAGTCCCTCAGTCTATCGTTAAGTAATTTCTCGAACAGTTTCCCTATAAATTCTAGTAGAAATATAGGTCTATAGCTTTTGATGTCCGTTTTAGGTGTTCCTGGTTTTAGTAAAAATATCATACGTGCCCTTTTTAACAGGTCGGAAAAGTATCCGACGTTCCGGCAGGCATTGAGAAGTTTTAGAATTGCCTCGTTGATGTTGGAGGGGCGTTCATTAGGTGCGCCTTGGTGATACCTGCGATCCCAGGGGCTTTTTGCTTAAAGCTTCTCAATGCTGTCTCATACTCCTCGTGTGTAAACACTCTTACTTATTCTTTTCCTTGCAGGGTGCTATCTACGTAGTGATGTGGCGTTAATGCTGGTCCTCGTCCTTCTAGCAGCGTTAGTACTTCCTCTTCATAATCGATATAAAAATCTTTATTCTCCTCTTCTGTGACGTTAAATTTTCTTCCGCAGTAATTTCTGAATAGTTGTCTCGTACTCCTCGTGTGTAAACACTCTTACTTATTCCCTTCCTTGCCGGGTGCTATCTACGTAGTAATGTGGCGTTAATGCTGGTCCTCGTCCTTCTAGCAGCGTTAGTACTTCCTCTTCATAATCGATATAAAAATCTTCATTCTCCTCTTCTGTGACGTTGAATTTTCTTCCCCAGTAATTTCCGAATAGTTGTTCTATTGTCTCATCATCAGTGATTTTTCTCTCGTCGACAGAGATTTTAATGTTGGATTTTGGGGAAGAGTTCCACTCAGCCTCTCCATTTTGTTCCAGAATTTTGTAGGATCGATCTATTCATCCATTTTGACCATAATATTGTCCCAGTGTTCTTTAGATTTTTCGCGAATTAGGTGTTTGAGTTCCATGCGGAGGTTCCTTAGTTCCTGATACCTTTGGACTGTGTAACCGAAAGTATTAATTTCCGTAATTACTCCATCCAGTATATCCATTTGTTATCTGATGTTTACGTCTCATCGTGGTGCCGGAAGCGTCTTATATTCTACTGGAGGAACGGCGACTCTGTCTGTTTCCTCTATCATGGACATTATTGTTTCAAAGTGGATATCAATGTCTTCTAATGTGGATCAATCTAGTTGTCTAATTTGATAACTTTGGAGTGATCTTCTATAGATATCCCAGTTGGCTTTAGGCAGGCATCTGCGGGTGGGGATTTTTACTTGAATGGGAGAGGTCGAAATCGTTGTGACCATACTAATATGAGCTGATGGAGTGTATGGCCCTGGCACAGTTGAATGATTCAAGATAAAGTTTGAGTTTGTGAGAAGGATGACAGAGGTTGTTGCAGTTTTCTTTTTTAGGTATGTGGCGAAGTCTAGGCCTGATCTCTGTACTATTTCGCGATTCATAAGGAGGGTAAAGGAGGCTCCGCTACCATTAAAATTCATGGTATACCCTGTTTCACTGCAGCGCGCATTAAGGTCAACAATCAAGATAGCGGAACTGTCAGTATTGAAGAGGAAAATGAAATTGGAGATGGGAATATAGGGTCGGCTTGGGGGTTGGTTCTCCCCTGCAATTATTCAGGTCATCTATTGTGGTACTTATTTTCACTGCAAGGTAAGACTCCTCTAGGTTTGGGATTTCTTTAAATTTGATCCCTTTTCGTATTGCAATCGCTACTCCATCGTATCTCTCGTTAGTATGACCGGTCGCGATCTTGGTGTAGTTGTATATCTTGATATATTGATCGGTTGTGCTTAGGACATGCTCCAATATCAAAATCACGACTGGATCTATTTCGCGAATGATGTTATTTCCGCTTAATTTTAGCTTTCCCATCCAATTTAGTTAAGCATGAAGATTTTTATTTTGTTAATATATCTTACATCTGCCAGTTTAGTCTTGCTTGATGAGTTTAACTTTCGCTTGTTTTTCCCGCGCAAGTGACCGCACTCTTCCTGAACGCTTCTTTTAAACTGGTCGCGGGATAGGTTGTGGCCTGATTCAGGACATATTAAGATACGGCCGTTCTTAAGTTCTGTAATAATTTCATCGTCTTGAGGGCCAGAGTCATATTCCCACTTCCCTTTGCCTTTTACCATGCCTTCGATGATCTCTTTGGACTTTTTGTAGCCTCGGTAGTGGGGCTGATGGCGAGGCATATATCTTCATGCTGAAATCGGTGGACTTTTGCACGGTTGGGGTTTGTTTAAGTTCTCTAACGTTTTTTTGTTGTCTCACTTTATGGAATGGGTTCTCACTTTGGGGCAATTGGTTTATTTCTATGTCCATTGTTGTCTCGGTCGATGCTGGTTTGTTCAGGCGTGGGTCATTCGAGCAAGAACGACTTCTTGGTACCGTTGTTGGTTTTCTTCCGATTTGTGTCGGGTACAGGTCGACTGAGGGGGATTGTCGGGAAACCACATAGGTTTCATCTAATTATGTATGAACATCTTATTTAACTCCGTTGCGTAGCTTACTGGCTTGGCCACATTTACAAAATGTGCATGCATTGTACACATTAACTGGTCTAGCTTCATGGAAGTGTCTAGTTGGAGAATGTTTTTTCCTTTTCCTGTGTCCTAGCTGCCTGGGTATAGCTGGTATTTGCCTTCCTATTTCTCTCTTCCAGTATGTCCTTTTTCTTCTCGCTCACAAGATTCTTCTTAAAAGTACATGTAATTGAGAGTGTACGATGAGTTACATCGCAATTAAAGCATTTCTTGGTTCCTGTGTTTGTGCACTCTTTCCAAGTGTGTCCAGATCCAGCGCACTAAGAGTAAACTTTACCTTTGAATTTACAATCTTTAGTAGAGTGCTTTTCTAAGGTATAGCATGAAAAACAGACCTGCACAGAGACAAAGGTTTCTCTCTCTATGTATGCAGCTGAAACTTTCGTGCGAAACAATATAAGGCCTGTGTTAGACGCCTTAGAAGCTATCTCAGTTATTTGGAAGGTCGTCTTGAATAACTGCGTATATTCTTCTCCATCCCTGTTTTTTATTTGTAGATCTCGTCTACCTTTGCAGTCGAGGGTAGTTATATTGAATATAATAAAACACTTTCCCCATATCTCGTTTCCTTATATCCGAATTGCCAAACTTATTGACCGCCCGTCGGATATTCAGGTCTTAATTGTTGTCGCATATTGCAAGGTAGCCATAGGTCTGGTCTACCAGTTGGCATAATGCAACTCTCAGCGTGAAGGAGATCACTTCGAATACTCTCTCCCTCGACGGTTTGTATTAAGTTTTTAAGACAAATGGCTTGAACGCCATAATAAATCATACTTATTAACGAAAACAAAGTAAACACACAACAATTAAAATTATTGAAAGCGATAGGCCTGATCACCAGGCTCTTGCATTCCTTTGCAACTCTCCACTTCTTTCTCTTAACCACTTACCTATTTTCTTCTGTCTACCCACACACTCTTACATAAATTTCGTAATTTCTTTTCATTCTGATTCCACCACTCACTCTTCATCGATAAAGCAAGAAAGACATTGAAGATAATCCCATCGATCGAAAGCAAAGCAATTATAATCAAGTTTAGTTTTACCAAGCACATTTTATTTAAAAAAGAGATGAACGTAGAAGTTGTTTACCATCTACAAGATGAACTAAAAAAGATAATAAGAAAAATAAAAAGTTTCCAAAGAAAATTAATAAAGGAGAATATATATATATATATATATACATATATATATATATATATATATATATATATATATATATATATATATATCTGGTTAGGTAAGAGTAATAATAAGAATTCTTTAATCCGCTAGAGAATTCTCCTGAGTTATTTAAACCTCTTCAGGACCGTTAGATATATGAAAAGGCAACCATCCATTTCTCTAAAAAAGAGAGATTTGAAGAAACCTTTTGTATAAGCTAACGTTTAACTTCAACAGAAAACGAAGGAATTTGAATTTTTCTCCCTGGATCTTCTCCCTTTATAATTTTTTGATAAAGGAAAAGAAAAGTAGAGAGGGCGAAGATCCACGGGGAAAAGAATTCACATTTTTCCGTTTTCTATTGAAGTTTAACGTTAGCTAATACAAAAGACCTCTTGAAATTTCTCTTTTTTTTAGAAAAATGAATACTTTCCTAGTCGTATATGTAACGCTCCTGAAGAGTGTTGAGGAACTTCAAGAGACTTCTCTAGCCGATTAAGGAAGTATATAGATGGAATAGTAACGACAGTTGGAGACGAAAACAATTTGGACAGATGTTACAAATGACAGGAGACAGGTTAGTAGATTCATTTTCGAACGTTCCGTGACCATTTTTAGGATACAAAAGTTTCTCAGTGGATTTTCAAGGGCAACTGATACTAGAAATATGAGCTTCAATACACCTCATGAAAATGGCAGGAAAGTGTTTCTTTTAGGCGTTTTTCAAAATTGCCGCCACGGTTCTCTTTTAAAACTGATAAGATTATATTTCTTGCAGTGGATGTCTCCAAAATGAAACTTTGGTTGTCAATTTCCACTAATTTTGGTGTATGAATCACAATGGAATGGCGTTATTCATGATTCAGCGTCCTCTTGACCTCCTGTATGAATATTCATTATCACTACAGGACAAATAAATCCTAATTACGGTCACATATCCTCTGAAAATGATTCTGCTATTATCTTCGTTTGTTTAAACTGTAATTTCTTTCCCTATGAATATTTAGTTTCTAAATTATAGTTGTATGAAAATAACTAGAATTCGATAATAGAAAGCTGCGAGACATAAAAAATGAAACTTATTGTTTTAATATCTTGCCTCTCTCCATCACTTTCGCAGCATATCATAGTCCTAAAGGCTTAATTCTGTTAGTTGTCAATGCATCATAATAATTTTGTGAGTAAGAGGCTACCTTTTTGTTGAATTCAAGGTATCTCTCACTTTTACCATTCAACTACAAATGTGTTCTTAAAAATATATATATTCCTTTCATTTATTTCCCAATCTAAATTCTATACAAAGATATTCATACTATGCATGAAAACCAAGAATTATGACTGATCAAGATTTTTGTTTTCTTGTTGCAAGTCTATTGCATTAAAATATAAGATGATTCTGAAGCATTGAAATAGAAGAACCTGAAGATTCGTTAAGCATGGAAAGTAGAGGAGGTGATATCCTGCACCCAGGGCCTGAATTAAAATGTATATTATGTCAGCAGCCCTGTATATCTGATGATAGTATGGACAATACATCTGATACAAAGTGGAAGAATGTGAAGAGCAAGTGTTTTCAGTGGAAAGAACTTGAAAATCTTTAGCATGCCCATGCTGCTGTGGATAAGGACAAGTGGCCAAAAGGCCTGTACATACATAATAAATGTTACACCTATATCAGCAGTAATCGTTATATACAGAATCGTAAAGGGAAATCTGCACAGGAAGAAGAACTTCAAGCATCAACTTCAAGTCAGCAACTTCCAGGAAATGTGCCTAAAAAGCTTCGTTCAAGTACTTAAGTGGTTTTTGGTAAGAATCTCTTTGTGTGGTGTATGAAGGGACAGCAAAAACCGGTAATCCTAGAAAATCAAAACTTTTGCTACTGTCAACAGAAGATGCATGGAACCGGTTCAAGTTGAATCATGTTTGTCTGTCAGATGAGCCTGTAAGAGAAAGATTGAATACCCAACTTGCATCTATCCCAGATAGTCGAACGACTTTTAGATTAAAAATTCGTTATCATCGTGAATGTTGGCGCAATTATGTCAGCAACCCTCTGAAGAACTCTTTGTCTGATGAAAATACAGAGCATCTGCAACAGGTTAATCTTCGGAGGCCCAAGAAATCTACCTTCATCATGTCCGTCAAGTTATCTTTGAACATCCTGAAATCCATACACTGCAAGATCTACTAATGGATTACAGACGCATTACTTCAAATTATAGTTGCTATTCCACAGTAAAGTCCAGTTTATTAAAGGAAATTCTTATCAAGGAATTCAGAGGTGACATAGCATTTCATGATTGAAGTCAGAAAAGCGAAAGTGAACTGGTATATGATAGAGAGCAGCAGGTTCATATCTTGAAGCTGGAATATCCTTTCTAGGTATAAGTGACGATCAGCTGGTGAAGAATGTAGCTGGACGACTCAGAGATCAGATCATAAAAACAAAAAATGTTCCTTGGCCTCCATACATACATGAGTTAGAAAAAGATGAAGAACAAAATGATCTCCTCTTGAAACTTATCACTTGGTTAAAGCACCCCACTAGGTCTGAGGTCGAAGACTAGCCCCTATTCAGATCAACTGCATCTATTTTGACCAGCTATATCACTGGAAGATGTACTGCATTTCAGACCAACCTATCTGTATTGCTATCACCAGAAACCCCCAAAGGTCAAGCGATTTATCGTATGACCTATCCTAATCCACCAAGCAAGACCATTATTTATGATGTTCTGCGCAAGCTTGCAAGGCAATTGTTGACAAGAAGATGCCATTTGCCCTTATGGTGGTGATCATCTTTTCTATGCATTATTGCTAGAAATGAAAGGTGAGAATTCAGAGATATTTGCCAATATATTGCCATTCATTGGGCCCTTTCATATCCAGATGTCTTTCATCAAAGCGATCTACAAGAGTTTCAAAGGCTCAGGCATTTCAGATGTACTTGTGGCTGCAAATGCCATTGTAGATGGATCCGTGGATCAAGCTCTTAGGAGAAAACACTTCAACGTGGTGTGCGTTGTCTTCGACTCTTCTATGAAGCCTCAGTCCACCATGCATTATACAAGGGTTTGAAGGGATCCACCCTATCTGAAGAGATCCAGCCATCTCATATTAAATCAAGATTTTCAGTAGACCAACAAAAACTTAATGAGTCACATGCTGAGTTAAAAACAATGCCAATCTCAAAGCTCTTGTTGACTCCCTATTCAAGAACTTAAATAGTGCTCCACAAGCAGAATTCTGGATTTCATTCTTGGAGATGGTAGAGATACTGACTCCAAATATGTATTCTATAAGTACAAGAAACTGGGTCGAGTTCAGGTCCTCACTAAATTTGATGCTTCCTTGGATGTGTATCTATGATAACTATAGATATGGACGCCAACATCCAGATTTCACAGCAGTCCTGGAAAGTCTTCTCCATATCCAACGCAATTCATGTAGAGTGGCATGTTTGCTCAGTTCATGACGGGTAAACCCTACCCATATGTTGCCCTTGACATATGGATATAATCAACGATAAAAAAAGGATCCAAACTAAGTCTAAGTGGTTGGCTATTCTCAAGAATGAGAAGCGACTGCTCTTAAACACACCAAATGTTAATCACATTAACCCGATAAGAATGTGTCCATCGTCACGCAAATCACTAGAAGCAGGGTTGAAGAAAGCAGGCAGATTGTGCCCCAAGAAAAATGAAGATAGATGAATAATCTCTGCAAGATAAAAGTGTATGTCTCAAAGATTTCTATTGCGATCCATTTTTCCAGTCAGATCAGATAATAAGATTCTTACAATCTGGAATTCAAGCCTCTCTAGCTCTCTTTGCTGATCTGAAGTCTGCAAAGGGTGATTGGGAAAGAAGAGTGGAAGAATTTTTAAAGGAAATAGTCTATTCAAAAACAAAGTTCCTCAGTGCTCGAATACCACGTAGTAAAAGAGGTAATTTTGCAACTCAAGAAATCGAGAAGCCATGAAGTGAAAACCTGAAACAGACAGCTGAAGAAATGCCGAGTAAGGCATTTGCCTCAGTCATCAAACTCGTTGAGGAAAGTAATGGTTTAAAGATGGAAGACTTGATGCAGCATCGAATAACAGATGAGTGCCTTTCAATATTTAATGAAAACAGTACTATGCGTAAAACGCTGAGGAGTAGGCTGAAGGAAAAACTGACAATGACATCGATGCCATACCCGGAGGTTTACACATCAAAAGTAGATATGGGTCTAACTGGCGTCTAACAACCCCTACTATTGAAGCCAGAGAAAATCAGATGGAACCAAGTTAACGTGAGGAGACTATGGTGAGAAACTTCTAAACTTTCTCCTGAACACACATACAAATGTAGAAAGCATTATCTTGGTGAATAATTCGTACGAACCAGACTTCTACATCAAAGACAGTGAACGTCAACACCGTCAAAACGATTAGTCCATTCGTATTGTGTTTATAAGGTCAGAGGACAAATTTCCTGCTAGTAGAGACTTTCATTCTTTTCTTGGTAAGCAAGAAAATAAAGTTCGCCTTCAAGCATTCATCGAGACTGTCTTCAAAAGAAAGGCATCTTCAACCAATGCTGAGCTCATATATTGTGTTGTTGGTAAACCAGCAAGCAACTTCCCCACAGAAGAATTTTTGCAAAATCTCACATGCGTCCATGCAGAAGCAGACACAACTCTGTTCACACTTTATGGTAAGCTGAGTTTAGAGGGATATTAGAAGTAGTTCTCATAAATACTGAGGATACCAATAACTACGTTCCTGCAGCTTATGTAGCACAGCAAATATCCAGACTCCTGTGATTGAAACGCACATCTAAGCTGATAAGTGCTCAGAGTTAGTGTGAAAAGGCAGTGGCATAATCTTTGATCCCACTTCAGGTTCTTACTGGAAATTACCATAACTCCGGATTTTATGGAGCAGGCAAGAAAGCTATTATGGACCGTGTAGAAAAAGCATCAGAAGCTAACATCCCCAAAAGCTGTGACACAATCCTCCCAGTCACACAAGAAATCATCAATGACTTACAGAGATTTTTTATCTAGTACATCTATCATGACACCAAACACAAGACATTGGCAGAGGTGAGAGCAGCAAAGTGGTCAGTACTCAAGAAAAAGAAGATTATTAGACTGGTACCTGACTTTGACAGCCTACTACCACACTTAGAGCGCAACAATTACTTCACATATCTGCAGAAGAACTTCTGCAGATATGTGAGGTAAATGGCTTATGCCTCCTTGTACGCTATACTCAACTTGCACTTCCACCATCCCTAGGACTTCAAACAACTGCAAATCATCGACAAATGGAGAGCAGCGACGATGGCAGCGGAAGTGATTCTGACAGTTGTGCATCATATTTGTCCTCCAGTTATAGTGAATCTTAATACAGTAGGGAACAGCAGACACATGTTATCTTGGACTTTGAGGTTATAGGGACTTTGAATCATGAATTATGCCATTCCATTGTGAATCTGACACCAAAATTAGTGTGAATTGACACCTAAATTGTCATTTTGGGCGGCGTTTTTTTTTTAAACGCCTCATTTTTATACTTTCCCGACATTTTAGGGAGGTGTATGGGAGGCCATTTTTTCAGTATCAGTTGCCCTTGCTAAATCTACTGAGAAACTTTGGTATCCTAAAAATGGTCACGGAACCACCAAAATAACTAATAGAGAGCTGCGCATTACATGGTCGCCAACGTGTGCAGGGGCACAGCACTTCGGTAAGCAAGTACCGTTACCTAACCGCATTGTCTAGAATTGTATTGTTCATTTATCAAAGAATTAGAAGGAGCGAAGATCCACAAGGAAAAATTCAGATCCCTCCGTTTTCTGTTGAAGTTAAACGTTAAACGTTATCATACAAAAGGCTTATTGAAATTTCTCTTTTTTAGAGAAATGGATGGTTGCCTAGTCGTATATGTAAAGCTCATGAAGAGGGTTGAGGAACTCAATGAGACTTGCCTAGGGCAATAAGGAATTATTATTATTACCCTTACGTAACCGCATTAATTAAAACGTTATTGTTCATTTATCCAAAAATTAGAAAGGGCAAAGATTGACGGAAGAAAATTCACATTTCTCCGTTTTTTATTTCAGGTTTACATTAGCTAAGAGGAAAGGAGGCTTCTTGAAATCTCCCTTTTTTCAGAGAGATGGATATTTAACGCTCCTAATGAGAGTTGAGGAACTCCAGGAGACATCTCTAGCGGATAGAGCAATTCTTCTTATTACCTTTACCTAACAGCATTGACAAGAACTTTATTTTTCATTTATCCAAAATTTTAAACGGCGAAGATCAACGAAGAAAAATTCACATTCCTCCGTTTTCAGTTGAAGTTAAACGTTAACTTATAGAATAGTCTTCGCGAAATTTTTCTCTTCTAGAGAAATGTAGGGTTGCCTTATCGTATATTCTCTTACCTAACCACATTGATTAGCACGTTATTGTTCACTTAGCAAAAAATTAGAAAGGGTGAAGATCAACGGGGATAAATTCACATTCCTCCGTTTTATATTGGTTAAACGTTAGCTTATACAAAAGTCGTCTTAAAATTTCTCTTTTTAGAGAAATGGATGGTCGCCTTGTCGTATATGTAACGCTTCTGAAGAGGGTTGAGAAACTCCAAGAGACTTCTATTTCGGATTAAGGAAGTATATGGATTAAATATTAAGGACTGTGGGAGACGAAAACACGGCTGGACAGATGCTACAAATGACAAGAGATAGAAAGGTATGGCAATCGATGGTCACCAACGTCTCCAAGGCAACGACACATCGGTAAGGTAAATACCCTTGACTAACCACATTGTCTAGGATTAAGCAATTCTTATTATTACCCTTACCTAAGCGCATTGACTAGAACGTTATTATTCATTTATCAACAAATTAGAAAGGGCAAAGATCGACAGAGAAAATTTCATATTCCTCCGTTTTCTGTTGAAGTTAAACATTAGTTTATACAAAAGGCTTCTTGAAATTTCTCTTTCTAGAGAAATAGAAGGTTACCTTTTCGTATATGTGACGCTCCTGAAGAAGGTTAGAACCTCTAGAGGATTAGGGAATTCTTATTATACCCTTACCTAACCGCATTGACTAGAACGTTATTATTAATTTATCAAAAAATTAGAAAGGGCCAAGATCCACGGGAAAAATAATTATTACTCCGTTTTCTGTTGAAGATAAACGTTAGGTTATACAAAAGGACTTTTGAAATTTTTCTTTGTAGAGAAATGGATGGTTTTCTTGGGCATATGTAACGCTCCTGAAGAGGGTTGAGAAACTCCGGGAGAATTCTCTGTTTTGTTTTGCTCTTTCTCTCTCTCTCCCTCTCTCTCTCTGTCTCTCTGTCTCTCTGTCTGTCTCTGTCTCTATCTCTCTTTCTCTCTCTCATTCTCTCTCTCTCTTTCTTTCTCTCTTTCTCCCTCGCTCAGTTACGCTTGAGCAGTAGTTTTGTCAATGTGTGGCAGTTGTTTCTCCGGTTATTTGATTACCAGGTCATAATAATTTTGCTTTTAGGGAGTATTGAAAAGTGTTTTTTCTCAGATAAATGAGTCTTCTTCATTTCTTTTATTTATTTGTGAAAACAAGTCAATTTTAATACAATTTTCTTCAATTTTAAATACCGTCATTCTGAATATCCAACCGTATAAATTCTCGGCCTGCTCTACGCCTGCGTATAACGTCATTGTTTTGTCCAATCAGCGACCTAAATTGTCATTGCCTGAGTGATGATACTGACTCTGTACCAATCAGCCTCTAGTTGTTTAGAGAAAATCTATTAAGTCGCCAATCACATGGTGATTTAAACCGAAAATAATACTTAGACATTTTTTCTAACAATACTCGCATAATTAACTATTATCGCATAAATTATACCCTTATTTACATAATAAGTTTTTAATAGATAGATCTAAATTATTTGGTAATACTTTAGTTTATGGGCGCACGGTAGATGACGCTGTTTCTGGGCTACAAGTTAGCCCCTATGCCGTCAGACAGTAGCTTCGAATGTGGCCAATCACGGCGTTGTATTTGTTTTGGTATCTCCTATTTATTATTTAATAAGTGACTGCACTTCTACTCGATTTTATTAATTAGTATTGTAATGAATTTTTCTATGCTTCGTTAGTTCGTTTAAAGATAAAATTGCTCAGCTTCCCTAAATGGTAAAAATAAACCATCCCTTTCACACACAGGAAATCCTTAATTCGACCTCATTTCACACATTTGCTACCCTGGAGCCGAGCAGTTCAAAGGAATAAGAAGAATATTTAACGCCTGTCCGAACACGGGATACTTCCCAGATGCTTACAAAACGGCAAAAATGATCTTCTTGCCGAAGCATGGGAAGGACCCGAGGTTGAAGCCGAGCTACCTCTCAATTTCACTCGTGGAATTTGGCGGGAAGCTCTTCGAGAATATCCACAACCGAAGGCTGGTGTCCCACTAGGAAGAGAACTCCCTCTACAACCAATATCAATTTGGGTTTATAAAAAAGCAAAGTACAGAGATGCCAATAAATGTCATCATGGAAAAGCTAGCCCAAGTTAAACGGGAGAGGATTTACGTCGACATTGTTTTTTGGGATGTGTCAAAGGCGTTTGATAAGTTGTGGCAGAGGGGAATGCAGTGTAAGATCCTACGCAGTTAAAAGAACGCGAATCTTGAGTATCGGGTTTGTTCGCCATTAATACGACTGTTTTCAATACCTCGGTCAATTTAATACTTTTGTATAGATCATGACCACACTTTAAAAGCGAAGACTTGTGAGAGGTGGGGAAAATAGGAAAAGAAGCGCGGTTCGATTACAATAGTGAAAGTTGGAGATGGTTTAGCCTTTGCTGTCAAGTGATTACTTATTTATTTATTAGGTAATTTAATACTACGATAGCGAAGCAGACATTTAGCCATCACCTAAATGTTAGCCTTTCGAATTAGAAATATTACGATGGTTTTTTTAAAGTTGCTGTGGTCGTGGGGGTGCAATAGGTATTGGGGACGTGGCCCCCATTTTGAAAGTAATTAAAAAATGCTAATTTTGGGTCGTCTACTTTAGGCTATTTTCGCAAAAATTTAACATTTTTAGTTACTTCCAAAATTAGGGGCTTCGCCTTACGACGTCTGACCTCATAAGGTCTACATTGTAGGACAAAATTGTAACCCAGAATCAGCGCCTCCTACTGTGTGCCCCTAAAATGTAGTATTACCAATTATTTTTCTCTGAATGGTATTTTACACTTAGTTCGCAAGTAAAATTCATTATTTTTGTTTTGAATTAAGTACATTTCGCATTAATTATAAAATTGAATTTGTTTAATATAGGGTGTTCGATAAAGGGCGCCGAATTTGAAAGGTGAATAATTAAAACACATTTTTTTAAACATGGTTATATTCTTCATATTTCGAATGAGTTATGTCTCCCGTTTAGGTATGGATCACAATGTCGGCCATATGTCCACCTGCACGGAGTATGCATATATTTATGCGCTCCTAGAAATTTTCCGATAACTCTGTCACAGATGTGTGACTTGATCCCTTCAATCTCATGCCTGATTTCAGCCTTGAGTTTAGATATTGTGCGTGTTTTTTTGGCGTATACCTGTGATTTCACATACTTCCATAAGATAAAATCGCAAGTGATAAGATCGCTTGACCTTGGTGGCCAATCCTGGTTACCTTGCAAGGTTATCACTAGTTGCGTAATTTTTCGTGGAGTAATGCAAGTGTTTGGCACGAAGTGAGACATGTCGCTCCATCCTGCTAAAGCCAAAAGTTGTCAATCTCCGTATCTTTCAAGTTCAACCATAGCTGAGTGTATTTTATGTCTCAGTAATGTTCTGCATTAATGGTAACTACATTCCCCTCATCTTCAAAAAGAACGGTCCAAGCACACCATACAGTCGCTTTGAGTGGATGCATTTCACGCTCTTGCATTATTCGAAGATTTTCATTTCCCCAAATCCGGTATTTCTGTTTTTTGACGGATCCACTCAAGTAGAAGTGTGCCTTGTCACTGAAGATGATTTTCTTTGCAAAACTTTCTTCGGCTGCAAGTCTCTCTCTCTCTCTCTGACCCAGTCAGCAAATTGCTTTCACCTCCCGTGGTCAGGTGGTTGAAGATGCTGCGCAAGTTGAATTTTGTAGAAATGCATATGGAGATCTTTATGCAGAACTTAATGTAAGGAAGGGATCGGGATGTCCAACTGCTCTGACCATTAATCTGAATCCTGCATAACACCAAAACCCACCTCAGCCCAACGAGATCCAACATTAGTAATAAAGATATGTTGATAACGAGATAAAAGGTACGAGCGAAACTAGCTAACAACTGTTGAAGAATCACTATTATTTCCCAGTTGTGAAGAAAAACCGATTATTCAATAGAGTCAAATGTTCCTGAGAGGCCCAGCATTACCGTTAACAGGTTGTCTGTGATCGGTTTAATACCAAGCCGAAAGATCTTAGCAGGTTAGAGGAACATAGGTGGTGTATAATCTTGGCTTACAATAAATTTTAATGACTTTTAAGAAGATCTATTGGTGCAGAGATAGAGCTGTAGCTAGCGGGGTGTTTTGAGATCATTTTTAGTTTCTTTAGAGGCGGTGAAAGGTAATGCTTGAAATCATTGGCGGCTACTATTCCAGGCGAGATTAGTGTTAAAATTAGCTATGAGTTAAGGTAGAAGAACACAGAGGAAGTAAGGGCACAGACTTGGAAGGAATGAGTGCCAGCAGAAGAATTTCTCGAAGAGAGAGGGATGTAAGTTGTGAGGGAATGCCCTCAAAGGACCACTGTGAGAGAAAGCACCCTCGAAAATACCCGTCTATTTTTTCAAGACCATGTGCGCCAGCGTGAAAATTTTAGAATGTTTGAGAAAGAATTATTCTCAATTAATCACCACACAGCTATGTTTGCTTTCGGATGCCATACGCCCCCCACCCTCTCCACTGCGATAACGCCGTGCGCAGCACATTAACCCTACCCCCATATCGCGAGGCAAGTTTCATCGTCTGGAACGACGGGTTATCATAAAATGTGTTCTTAGACTGGCGCTAAGAATCTCCTAGGGACCTTAAGGCCCTGTGGCATATATCGGATCAGCCACCTGGGTATTTAACCCGAAGCTCACCATCTATCGATGAGATTGAAAGCCCGCCATGAACTCCGTTCAGGCTACCGTCTGTTTCCCGTCAACCCCTGTAACCCGTCGTCGTACTTCGTCGAATATCTCGCTAGCAGATCTACCTTCGTTAACCTTTGGCCCCTGTTTAGAGGAAAGCTATCGAGCCCCCTCCTTCCCGGGGAGTTGTGCAGCCCTTTCATTTCACCACCCTTTCAAGATTCCAGTTCTTTCTATACTGAGGCTCCCTGCCGATCTGCAGAATCATCTCTAGTTGAGATTACGTCTCTCTGGAGCAAAGAAAATCTCATTCTTCATCGCAAAGGAATCCAACCCCATCTTCGAGTCCTCCTCGTCAAGACTCTCCGAATTATCTTCTTTAAGACCTGCGCTGTTGTCTTCCAACCCCCATCAAATTCGTCCGCGCTTGAAGGAAATGCGATCTCGTCTGCTCGTTTCCAGATTACCTCGTTAATCTTCACTTAATTCATTTAATTATCATAAGTAATTTGTTCGCCATTTTGTATACATATATAAATTGCCTCTCTTATTATATATATTATAATTATAATTTCAGGTATTGTCTTTATATATCCTTGGACCTGCAACTTGGCAAGCCATTAGTCAAAATCCCGGTCAACCGTAACTCGCACTCTTTAGTAATCGCCCTAGACATATCTCAGCGGCTTATGGTCAGTTGTCTGCCTGTGCTTGTGTACTACTCTGAACGCCGAGCTAGTCTACACAGGCATACCTCGACAGAAGTCAATTCTTAAGGGACACAGACAAGAGTAAGATGTTAGTGATAGATCGGACAACGACTATCTTCTCAGAGAATAAGGATGATATGGGTAGACAACTGGAATTTCAGAGGAGAAATTTTAGTAGGGAATATAGGATTGACTTGAAAAAGTTTGCAACGGAGGGGTGTTTTCTTTCTACGTTACGATTACAGCCAAAGCCAAGCCGTGTTTCGCATGCCCGTCTACGTTTTTAGCTTTCAAGTTAGTTTCTTAAAGCAACTGGGCACAGTTTTGGTAAGGAAGGTGGGGAGAATGAATTATGGGTATTTAACGGGAAAAGAGGATTCGAAAAAAGAGCAAATGTCGAGATCGAGGTCAGGTGAGCTTATTTTAAAGTCTAACGTGGGAAGCATGGAGTTGAGGTCCCTTCTCATCTGTCCTTTATTAATTAAAGATACCCGACGATGATTTTTCTTTTTTAATTTTACTAGCCTATCTGGCAAATGCCCACATGTGTATAATTCGCCGCAATCACGACAGCCTAGCATTAGGCTACTTTATAATAAGAATATGAAAAAAAACAATAATAAAAAAGGAAAAAGGCAACAATTAGGAAGCACTTCCGGCATCGGAGGGAGGTCCGCCCCTCGGCGCAGGAGCGTGCCACCTACAAAGAAATCAACAATAACAAAAAACAAAACATAGTTAAATAAGTGAGAATGTCTAGTCCTCCTCCACCATCCGACATATTGCATGAAAGACTCGACCTATACGTCGAGTCTTTCATGCCATAGTTAAATAAAGGGGAGATGGTCAGCCTCCCCCCAAAAGTCTATAAGTCCATCAGTCAATGTGCATTAACCCGTCGCGAGTACAAGGGACAGGCGGTAGCGACCACGCCCATCCCGGTACCGGGACAGGTAACGTGCGCGGAGATCGCCAAGACTGGGACATTCAACAAGAATGTGCCGAACAGTCTGAGGGACATCGGAGTCTTCACAATATGGCGCAGGCGAGCGCTCGATCAAATTGCGATGCATCACACTAGTGTGCACGATTCGGAGACGACAGAAAGCGGCCTGAAGCCGTCGCGTCATTGGAAAATAGGTCCATGGGAACAGTTGCGCCGCAATGGCACGCAACTTTAAGTTCCCCTAGACCGTCTCCCGTCTTCTTTGCTAAGCAGCCCAAGGAGCTGCCCGTATTTCTGCCATGTAGTCGGTGTGAGGAAGAGCGAAACACTGGTCCGGTCGCAGAGTCCCCGCAATTCCTACATGTCCAGGAACCCAGCGGAAGATAATCTCGAAATCTGCCCGACTCGCCATAACCGTGGCGTCTCGGATATCGCAAACTAACGGATGCGGAGACTCCAATGCCCCGAAAGCACTCAGGGCGCTTGTGTGTCCCTAACGATCACAATCCGGTCTCCGAACCGGGCACGTCGCGTAATCTCCCGTACCGAGTAGTGTATTGCCACCAGCTTGGCCGTGAATTCAGAGGCAGCGCCTGGCAGAGCCCCCCTGACTTCAAACAGAGGGAATATAACATGGAAGCCAACCCCCTCTTGGCACTTGGAGCCATTCGTATACACTGGCACGGTTGCAGCGTGACACGGGGTATGCTCCACAAAGTTCGAACGCAATACCCCCAGTGCTGTACAAGGTTTGGGAGCAGAGTCATGGCGACAAATAGCCAAATGTGTTACCCTTTAGGGTGGCGTCCTGGGCAGAACCAGGGGCGCCACCGGTCCGAGAGCTATACCTAACTGTAGGGTGAAGAAAGCAACAAAAATAAATGAGGAAGTGACCAGAAATAGCTTTGTAGAAATCAGTTATGGTTTGGCTATGAATTTTTATGTGTAAGTGAGGGATGGGAGATAATATGAAAGAGAGAGAGAGAGAGTAAAGTTTAAATATTTCAAGAAATCGCAGATAGATGAGGCTATTCTAGTGCTGTTAAATTCTTTAAGAATAAATATGATTGCAGAGCGAATAGAAAGTGTTATGTTCAGGAATTTGCCTAGCTCATCGAAGGAACTATATTTAGGATGGCATAGGAGCGATAAATGATTGCAATATAACAAGTGATTTTGCAAGGTTGTAAGCCGAACTTCGAAAGTTATTTTAGATTCAATTTAAATGAGAGAGGGAACGAGGTATGAGGCAGTATATACCCCCAATCACACACGTCCCGTTCACCTACCACCGTTGATAAAAGAATACCTAAGTGAGATCACAGCAGCAGGAGTGACTGTATTTTCATCATCTTAGCACTTCTCTACTAAGACAGGAAACGCAAGGTTTCTCATATGAGTTGAGATCACTGATAAAGTTCGCTTTCCTCAATTTCAAGCTGCGACAATTGAAAAAGCCAAGAAACAGAGGAAATGGGCATTGAATGGATGGAGAGAAGTTCGTAAGAAGGGGAGGAGATGCAGTGTTTTGACTTGTGTTTTGTGGTTTATTTGTTTTTAAAATCTCTATCATGAAGCGATGAAGCGATGGTGCAGAGATTTATAAAGAAAGAAAACCACAGGAATCTTCATGGATTGTTTAATAATGCACACGTGCTTAATTCCATCGGAAGTTTACGGGGTTGTTCTGTTGGACATTATATTTGAGCTATCTAATAGACTTTTTATAATTGCAATCGATTAACACACAATTCACGATTTCGAAAGTTTCTAAATTCATCTGAATTCGAAGAAACAGGAATTGGAGAAAATTTTAGTTATTTACAAGAATACACAGCAAGTTTATACGCTAAACCTAGCAATTGATACTAAAATAGCATAAAAAAGAAAATTGAACGCCTCTAACACATTAATATAGAGGCCGAAATCAATAAAATCAGACATTTTGAAAAGAAATGTAAGAAAAGATTTTTATAACGGTAGATTTCTTTTAAAACAATGAAGTCCGTGGTAGGAAATTATGGAATTTTCTCGTTTGTGGAAAAGGAGTAAATATGGATTTGGCAAGATGGCGTTCGTAAGTCACATAGGGTGATGAGATTTTTTTTATTTATGTATATATATTTATATTTTATTATTAATATTATTTTACAAATGGGCAATAGTACTTCAGAAGCAGCTTGTGGATCGGGAAGATACACCTCCACAGAAGAAAACATAAGGCCCACCAAATATACAGTAAACAGCACTAGAAAATGTATTTATGTATATAAAGGTAATATATGCGTACTTTGAGCAGCAATCCTAGAATCTGGTCAAGTTTTTGTACTAAAATTGATTGAAAGGGACGAAAATATGAAAAAAATATTATTGATCATCATTAGTCTACAGCCAAAATGATGTTGAAGCAAACTTAGCTAATTAGTTAACTTTGATTAATTTTGTCTCACTGATATCGAAAATAATATTTAAAATTGTTTATTAGCTCTACTTTCAAGATGCAGTAAAGTGTCCCTACTCGTAAAAGAAACAGATTTATGCGCGTCTTAAACTACTCCAGGGTTGCCAATTCAGCCGATTCAAGCCTCATCTAGCCACTAAGAAATTTTCTCCTAGCCGATTGCAATGCATTTCTAACCAAATCTAGCCATTTTAAATAAAAATAGTATTTTTTTAATATCAAATGTATACAAATGTCATATGTTTGAATGTATAACTTTTAGGGGGTACAATTTCACAGATGATTAAAAATTTCACAACGACTTATACGGGCTTGCAACATGTTTTAAAACATTCTGTATCCTACTCTTTCATGCGCGGAAAGGTTGCAACATATTTAGAACTTGTTTGAGAAATCTGGAATTCCTTGTTTCTTAAACTTATATGTGGTTCTCTTTGTCAACAATGAGACAGCTGTCTTATAAATGATTGTATGAAACTATTAATGATGGTAGATCCCCACTGAAAATTCCACATCCAATTGCAAGACAAGATGGCCTTTTATTAAGCGATCTGTTGGTCGAATTATCTATCAGTGGATTAGATTTAGGACACACTTTTATATAAAGTTAATGAAAAATGTAATACATCAGAAATATTAGCAGAAATGTAAAAAGATAAAAAGAATTTATCATATCTTTTGTTTCTACAGCCTATTCTTGGAGAGATACACAAAGTAAATAAAATATACGAATCGAACACGGTCGACATAGTAAAATTTTTATATGAATTAAATTTGCTCTTTATATGGATTACCAATAAACTTATAACTGTAATCGTTAGAGTCGATACCCATGCTATTAATATTTAAGAATATTTGGATCCTAAGCCAAATTTAGGATAAAAAACTTTGAATGAAGTCCAAGAACTAACAATTAATCTGATAATTACAAAAGATGAGGAAAGATGCTTAAGAGAAAGATGTCAAAATTTTCTTCTGTGTTTATTCCATCAAGTAAAGCAAAGGATGCCTGATAATTTTAAAAAAATATTGAAAAATATATCACTATTATCTGTGGAAAAATTATGCTTCCACACAAGAAACCCATTACTATATCTGTGGCTGAAGTTCAGTTCAATATAATTCATATAATTAACTGGAACTCTACAAAGGTTAACGAAAAATTTGGGAGTGACGTTATCAAATATAAGGATTCAGCACGTTTAAATCCATTTAAGGAATTAGCAGAGTTTGCTATTTCTACACTAATTTTACCTCACTCAAATGCTGAGGATGAGAGGGTGTTCAGCAACATAAATAATAAAATCAAGCTTAAGAAATAAAATACAATTACAAATGCTTTTGAACACAAATTAAGGTTATTCCGAACTGATGATACTAGGTACTTAACAACCATAACAATCGAAGCTGAAATTTTTCCTTTGATTTGCCATCCCTAAACTGCTCGCACGCTTTCAGTATTGTTTCTAGCTGTCGAAGGATGTGATTATGTTCTGCAATATTCTTTATGACTAGAAATAAAACAAAATCACATTTTAATTAGATTTCCAAACTATCTACTCTAACATAAATAATTATTCATTACAACAAACTGTTAAAAAGCCCCATAGGTGCTTTATATATTTGTCCCTATCGTCCATAGCGTAGTATTTTGTATTAGACTTTTACCTTGATGAATCAAGTAGTTGTGGATCGATAATTTTTATTTTCTATTTTTTTTTCCTATTCTTTCAGATGCTTCGCACAAGTGTGAACAAGGCAGATCACTTCCGCTATATTTGTGGCAAAGTGGTTTTGGGGTCTCAGACGCATAGCAAAAGGGCTATGATATAAAAAGCCAATTGCCTATATTTTTCTAATCCACGAATTGAAACCAGGACAAAAAGAGTAGGCCTCTCATATACTGCAACATTTCTGCAACTAACCTAAGCCAGTGGTTGAACAGTAAAAGAAAATGTGTACCTTTTATTCTGCTAAATTATCTGGAGAGAGGCAACAGATCATAGCAACAATTGCTTCTTTTACATGATGTCTCCAATTGGAAAAGGTTTGTAATAGAAGAAAAAACATTCTGTGCTGTACGTAAACAGTCCATTAACTATTGGCCGTGTCACTGGGAGAAGAAAGATCTGTACCTGATGGCCCATAATCGTTCTCACTTGAGTCAGATGAGGAAGAAAGTAAGAATTACAGTCTGGGTCCATCATTGTTAAATGACTCAGATTTTGAGCAAGAATCTTCAGAAATCTAAAAGATAAAGTCACCTGATACCGCCAGGAGCAGAAGGGCAAACTACAAATCTTCAGAATTTTAATGGACTTCATGAAAAACGGATCCGTTTGCTGGTGTTGGAGCTGTATGGTAACCAAACTTATGGATGTTAAACCTGACACATCCTTGTAAGTGCATCCTATTTTAACATTAGGTAACTAAAAAGAACTTACAAAGCAAGTCAACTTTCAATCAAGCTAAAATTGCTTGATTAAAGCAACCAAATTTAGCATAGACTTCAATTAGTCTAAAATAATTTAGTTAATTATGAAGAGCATCTTTCTTCTAACCGTCCAATTAATTCTTAAATGTGTAGTATATAAAATACATTTGACCTCCTTATATTCCAAATGATTTCAATCAATTGCAATTTATCAGACCAAATAGCATAATGAGGAAGAAATACAATACAAAATTAAACTGCACAAAAGTACCTTAAGCGATAGCACGTAGCTTCCATGTTTATTCACCTCTGCCTATGCCCTTTTCTACCTGTAAAAGCAAAAAACCAATTCTTAGACAAGACATTGGACCGAAAAGTTCCCCTAATGACGGCATAATAAAAGAGACAATTTTCTTGACCTTAACGTGAAAGGAGTTCATTAAACCACTACATAGAATTCATGCGTACGCCTTTCTACACCAGAAGTAATGTGTGTATCTGTCTCCCTGACCTAGGTGTTTCATTCAATGGAAATGCCTTTGAAGTCTGTATTCAAAAGATTTTTCTGATGGAGAAGGAAAAAGGAGGAAAAGAACAAAGACGAATAGCAAGGAGGAAAATTGAAAAGAAAAATCAGAAGAGAAGAAGGGAAAATTCCTTTAAATTTCCTTTTCCAAATTTAAGATGACAGCGTGGATGTTGAAAAAGTTGTTGCAAAGTTGAACTGAACTTAATTGAAGTCACATTTTTATCTATGTAATAATGAAAAAAAAACAGATAAAAAAAATAAATGTAACAGGAATGTGTAAAATATTTTAAGTTAATATGACAAAAGTTTGAAACGGATAGAAAGCCAGCACCAACCAAATCTGATCCACCATCTTATCTGCCATCTCTCAATATCCAAGAAGCCAGGATTAACCTCATCTACGACCTGAGACCATAAATCAATCAACAAATCATAGGCCATTAGGGAGCAGATCGAAGAACACTATCTTAGACCCGAAGTGATAACTACGACTATTAAACCTAAACTTACTGCTTGAAACTAGGCTCTAAAACCTTAAAAATGCATTCTATAAACAATATCAATAATGCAGCTGTGAACCTGATTTAAGAATAACTAGTTTTGAACGTCGCTCTAATTAATTATGTAAATTCTCCATTTAATTGACTTCTAGAATCTTATTTTATTCCTTATAGAATGATCTGATCGAAGGTTTTGATAAATAAGATCGACAAGTACCAATCAGTTGTCCCAGTAATGTCATAATAATAGCACCGACTTTAAATTTATTACGTTGAAAGTGATCTATGGATTCGATCGAGTAATAAATCTTGCGAAAATAGAAGAATGGAAAGAGATAGACAAAATTATAGTCTTTCTGAATTTTTGTTTCTATAGAAAAGTTATGCCACTAAACTCCCTCTAGGAGATTGGTAATTTAGCACAGAGGTTAGGTGTAGTTTGATGTAAAAAAAATATTGAGTTTTACTATTTATAAATCCTAGGGATCATTATTTTTATTATTATTATTAATGATTGAAAATTAAAACTAAGCAACTGTAATTGGGAGCATGGAAATACCTGAGTTAAATTAAAAGGTGAATTTTGGAGAGATATTTGGAGACATTTCCAGCCGGCGCCCGGGTCAAACTCAAAATTCTTCGCAAACTTGACCAAATTTTAAAAAAAACAACAACAAGTTAATAGGTCATACGGAAAATTCGTGCCATATTAGAAAAAAACAAAAAATATTTTCACTATACGATGCTTAATCAAGAAAAGGTCCTTGCTTTGAATTGAGATATAATGAAGCACTTCTCATAAACCCTAGACAGCACGTTCACACTACAACCTTTTTAGACGCGTGAAAAATTCATCTCCTAAATAATAACAATGATATTAACGACAAGGAACTAGATTAAATTAATTTCCTCAACAACAAGGCTAATCTTTCAAACGCAAGAGAATATTTAAATTAGTATCTCAAATGGAGTAAGTCTTAGAACAAAATGGCCTTTAACATTATATATTGTAGGTCTGGACTTGTAGCCTTTGTTTAATACTTAACAAAGTTAAGTCTCTTCAAAGAAACATCAACGCCATTAGTGATGCTTAGAGGACCGGTGATATGCACGTAAATGCTGCAAAGGCTGAAGTTTTCCTAAATCTCTGTGATCGTGCCAAAAGATGAGATGAAGGTCTTCTTAGGTTTGATTAGATTGGCTTTAATGTAAAGAACTTAGCCTCGTTTACTTATCTTTCGAGCATCCTCACCTTCTACAGTGGCCTTGAACCTAAGATTTAGAATCGGATGACTAAAATCAACAAGTTCTGTAAGACCCAAAGATCCGTGTTTTCCTCTAGGGAGACCTGACCATCAAGACCAAGTTCAAAGTGTGCAGTGTTTTCTCCCTACCATCACCTCTACTTTACTGATATGATACCTGAACTCTTTACATACCACAATTAAGAAGACTAGAGGCATTCCATATCTATTGCTTCCAGAGAATCCTCCCTGTTGCTTTTTTGTTAAAATTGGTTAGCCATGTAATTCTGATACCAAAATATTCTCTACTTTGCCAGATTCTATGCGGGTAACTACATAACGGCAGCTGGTATGCAGGAGAAAAAAAAAGAGAGGTACATATATAAGCTGAAAACCAGATTAAACTAATATGATGGTCTTCTAACCCAACTTGAAGTCCTATTTGCCCAAGAATCAGTTACAACTTTCAAATTTAGTCACAAAACTACGAATCATCGGTGCCGTGCCCTACCTGTTCGAGACGCTTTGCATCAGTGATGGGTCTCAAGAGTAACCAGCAATAAAGGGTATTGTGCTCATTATTCATATTTTGAGCGTTATTTTAGACGTACTAGAAGAAGAAATCCGTAGGAAAGAATGGATTTATACAATAAAAACAGTTGTATATTTACTTATAGTTCTATAAACGATAGATATATTATTGGTGTAGGGTTCCTTGTAGTACTATTCATGAGAAAAATTCTAGTTTAATTTAAGTGATTAACAATGTTGAGGACTTCTATGCAGCATTGAATGCAAATACAAAGAAAAAACATCATTTTAAGATAATAATTAAAAACTTCAATTTCAAGATTTGAGAATGAAGATCCGATAATTGAAGAATTTTCTCTAAGATTTGAGAACAAAGACAGGATAATTTGAGAAAAAAAACGAAAATTGAAATTTTTAATGCAAATATTTGAGAAAAAAGAATAATTTAGTGCAAAATTTGAAAACAAAGAGACGGCTAGTATAATGATTAGCGCGCTTGCCCAGCAATCATTGGCTCCGCAGTTCGAATCTACGCCCGGAGTCTTTTTTAAAGAGCTGACACTATTTATTAGGGAGGTTCCCTTCGTGGCTCGGTGTCACGGTGGGAACGGGTAGGTGGAGCTCGTAGCCATGGCAGGTAGTCCACCTAGAAGAAGGATAACTCTGATTTAAAAATATAATGATGAGCCGGGTATCAAAGGCTGAACAACCTCCTACCCGTGTTTCTACTGTGAATGACTAAATACTTCGAAGCAAAGATTTGAAAACAAAGAGACGATGCTCGATGGGTAGCAAAATTCAGAGAAAGTGAGTGAAATGAAAGCGGAAGCAGATTAATAAAATGTTCAGAATGACTTATCTTCTATGTATATTTTGAATTCCTTCCTTTAAAAATAGAGAAATTAGAAGATATCAATGAATTGAAGCAGATGGAACTAAAATAAAATCTATTTTATTAAGGACATAGAGTTTATCAGTTCCTTTTACACAGATGTCGACTGCAGATTACTCAACAGCAAGAACAAAATATATCTAAACGAAAGAGACTCAAATTCGTGACAAATCGAACGGAGACCTTGAATTTGCCACTCAAAATAAAATAGCTTTTCAAGTACACCAGCAAAGGAATGTTTATTACACTCCTGAAACAAATTATATACAGAAACTACCTTATAATAAGAAACATTTTATTAAACCAAAAAATAAATTAGACTTCTAAAAGAGTTTAAGACAAATGCGAAAAATAGGATATGATGAAGCAAATAGAGTCATGATATTAACGCCTAAATTAACCAGGTTAAAAAAAATTGCAGTTGACCATTAAATATACCTACAATATATATCTACTGAAAACTATCTATTAAGTACATCAAATTATTAAAATAGATAAAAAATACCTAAGAATTGGCAATCGGCAGATGATAGAAGTACAAGATAAACAGGGAGATGAAATAATAAAGAGAGAAAATATAATTTGAATAGATGTAGAATTATCTCAGGAATAATATGATTGTCAGATATTACAGAGATAAAGAGAGGGGAAGATACTCGCCGCCTTTTCCTTAGATAGATAGAGAGGCAACATACACCTAAGCGACCCTTTTCGTCTGCGCTAATGGAGTTACGAAATTCTGAGACGCTGCGATGACCTGAAATGCATCCATCACGGAAGTCGGACAAAGTTTGCCTCGCCGGCTTAAAAACCTTCCTCGCGTTTGCGCTAAAAAAGCCCAAGTCTATTTTCGTCTGCCTTGTGTCTGACCCTACGACCCTCATCTTTAAAAGGAGAGAGGAAAACCCCATTCGAATACTATATATCCTCGGCTACCAGAGTTGCAAGGAGAGTATCCACCGTCCTGCCTGCCTCGTCAGTATCCTCTGTCCGCCCCCATCGGTACCCGCTATTCGCCTTAAGTTGGACTCTGCACAATTCTCGCAGAATTCTTCCAGCTCTAGATATTCTAGTTAATTCACGTGAGTATACCTCGACCCGTTCCCCTCGCTCCTCGAACGCAGCGCGCTCAATCTTCATTCGTCTTACTCGAAACCAAGATTAAAGTTCACGCCCATAATAGTCATTATCCGGAAACTACTGTTTGAACTTTGCGCCAAGACAAGGATTACTCCCTCAAACACAATCTTCGATGTAACAACAAGCGCAACTCCCCTGTGCAAGTGATCCCCTCCCCCAGTATATGCTTTATCGCCAGCTTCATCTACGCTCAAGGTCATTCGAGCGTCCCTCGGTCAATATTGTCCGTTTGTTTGTACGGTGACCGGCCTAACCAGTCTTACCCACCCCTTTTGCCCCGGAGACCTGTGTGCCCCTAGTGTGTGTATACTCATTTTAAAACTCTTTTTAACCTTGTAAAATACTATTCATTTACATATTAGTAAAAAAAAATTTTTAGTCGTTTTCTGTTATCCCGGAATTCCAAATAGTGGACTATTGGCCAACCAACTCTCAGTTAATTTTCACTCTGCTTATATTGTAAACTTCCTACGCACTTGGAGAGCAAAGAGGGTGAACGAGATCCTATTCTACCTCAACTATATTAGACTGGTGTAAGATGTGTAGAGTTAACCTACGACATCTATATTAATCTGGTGTAAGGTGTGCGGGGTTAACCTACTGCAATGATAACAATGACCATATTGCAGCAGATAAATATTTATTAATAAATATGGAGGAATGACAACAGTACAGACACATAAGAGTTTACATGCCTTTAGAAGCATAGAAAATGGTGAAGTGACCTGAGAAAACAAGGTAACAATCGCTCTCCTAAAGGCTGGGGGTAATCGACTTGTTCACCTAAATGCTTGATTACATTGTTTAACCAAATATATAAGATAAAGCGGGATGCAAAGGCAAAAGCTTCCATTATATTTCTCAATGAGAGATCAACAGGGAAAATTTAATGAAATACAGGTAAATCACCTTTTTATCACCAACATACACATAATCAAAAACTGCCATAACCAAGAAATTAACAAACACTCGAGTGCAATCAACGGCTGGAATAGACAGGTGTCAGATGAAATTACAGTCCCTTTGATCAACGGCAGGCTCTTCCTGCAATTAGTGCAGAGAATAAACTATTAAGAACAAACTCTCTAAAAAACTGGCACTCACTGTTATACTATCCTGAATATCCATTGCTGTAACATGATTATTATGCTGCAATTCGTCCCAAATAATATAGAAATAAAAAAGAAGTCAGAAAAGTTGCTCTATTTCTCCCTAAAGTTTTAAAATTTATAATGAAGATTATTTGGCGATTTATGTCGAAAGAAAGAAGGATCTGAATTCATGGGACATATATAAATTGCCTTCAAGTTGCTGATGATAACTTATTACTTACTTAGATTACAGAAGAATAAGATTCGATGATGACGAATTAGCACAAGTAAGTCTCTTGGCTGGACTAAAAATATCTTAGCAAAAAATTAACAAATGCTCAGTAGACTGCCAGAATATAGAATCTTAAACATTAAAAATTAAATTTCAATGGAAATAAAAGAATAGTTATACTTGGAAAGTCTTGAAATTCTGACGGAAGCATATAAAAGTAAATCCGTAGCAGCGATATATTTATGCCTAAAACGCAAAAAGATTTATTACTGTGCGATACCAGTAAAATTATGTAAGTTGTATTGATCACAGATTATTTAATTAATGAAATTTATGTGTTTACTTTGACGCAAATTATTTAGTTAATGAACCTTACCAGTGTTTAATTATAGAACTAAATTTTGGAGGCAAAGAATTTAATTAATGAAACACCAGTGTTTACTAATGTAAGTAAATTTTAGACGCAAATTATTTAATTAATGAATCTTATTAGTATTGCCATAAAGAATGGAAACTTGAGCAGTGAATTTAAAAGTCATACAGAAATTGGGGGCAGGTCAAGGAAACATGCAACAATTTATTCTATGAACTATTACAAGAGGCTATAAAAGAAATAAAAAGTAAAAGAAAAACACGTGTAAAAATATAGGGAAAATAATAAAAGTTTCTAAAATACCATCGAGACGTTCGCACCTATATTAAACGAGAGGAACTTGACAAAAGAATTGCTAACTTGACACCTTTATACGTAACACAGCAGGAAAACGACCTCACAAAAGATGTTGACATATGTATAGCTACATATATATGAGAATAAATATATATTTATATTAAACCATCTTTTGTAGGTATTTTCTTCTTTTCTTCTTCGGAATTAAAGACCAAGAGCATTCCAAATTCATTAGGTGAGGAAATTCCAAAAATAAAATTACGCTGAATTAAATAACATTTATTTAATTCCTAGCTATTCGATCACGAATGGAGCTTTTATATCAGTTCCTAAGTGCCTTTTTAAATCTGAATATATTAATACATTCAGTGACGATTAGAAATATATGCTGAAGCACCATAACAATAAATACATTTGAGATATATAACTCAAAGCATTAAATGCACAAAGTCATCGCGTGCTGTCAAGAGTACTCGATTAGATCGACAATAAAGTTAAGAGAACGAAATCCTTTTCTCAATTGGTGGGCTCGAAGCCAAGGGCCAGTTCATTTGGAATCTAAGCCACCCACTGAGACGCACTACCTGTCCGCCTTTACCTACCCCGAAATTAAATTGCCCACACGACCTGCACTAAGTGGAGAACCTTTCTCCAAGTTTTTTTTATCCCTTTTTTAGAGTAAAAGGCTTACCAGATAATCGAAAGAAGAAATAAAGAATTAGGAAAGAACACGAAATAGCACATCAAAAATAAAGAAATGATAATATATATATTTATTTTTACTTTTTAAATATGAAAATCCGACGAGTCATCTCCGTTGTAAAGCCTTGACTAAAAGGGATAAAAGAGTTAAATTACAAATATTTATTCGAAATAATATTAAAATGATTCTGACTTCAATGGATCTTGAACACATTTTAGTGTTAGCGTCTTGTCTCATAGAAAATAATAGAATTCAAAATTATATCAATAAATAAAGGCTAGCATTATCATATTATTATTTCTATATTTACGCAACTCCATTTGTTGTTTAGTCCAATGTGAGTACCTGTTTGGACAAAGAACAGTATTTGATGATAAATATTTGAATACAGTAAATAAACTTGCTTTTCTGAAGAAATAAATTCCTAGAAAGTTGCGTACAAATAGTAATTGTAAAATGACAACAAAATTTGTAACGTCACTTCGAAAAAAACAACCAACGTTATATATATATATATATATATATATATATATATATATATATATATATATATATTTCGTGAATCTAGAACTTTATAGAAATTACGAAATTAAAGAGACCTTTTGGCTAAACATATGTTGGTGGCAGTGTCTCTGAAGGTTCCCAAACTTTATCAAAGTGTTCGAAAGGATAACAAGATCGATGAATTCAAGATTTTATAGCTGTTATGAAGACATGAATATAATTTCCAAAGGGACTGTCATTGAAGATTGTTTTTTACTTAGTGGTAAAAATAATATGGCTGGTTATAGAGGAATATAAACTTCAATATATGTAGATATTAACTCTAAGATTTTACATGTCAAATTTTGATACCTATTAAGAAAATAAACTTAGTCGTGGTGTATATGGCACCGAGGCAAGCAGAAGAATATGAGATAATTTTTTAAAAACTTTTGGCCTTAATTAGATAAAATGTAACGGTTATTTATGCTAGCCTTAATTTTACGACGTAGGTCTTTTAAATGAAATGGTGGTTAATGCTGGAAAGAGACATTAATAATTTATAAATCATAACTTCCTCATCATTTCCTGGGTGTTTATTTTGTTAAAAGAATAGAATTTATAGAAAAAGTATGGTATATAATTTAGAGAAACACCTGTGACCAGCGATCCCAATATAATTTGATTAAATCATTAATTTAGATTATTTTCACTCCATGTTAAACCAATAAATTGCCATGAAAACTAAACGTTGAAAACTTGCTAATATTTTTATATATTTTAAGCATTCATCTTCACTATATATAAACAAATAGGAAGTTAATATATCAAACTAGATGTTGTGGATAAATAGCGAGAAAAAAAAGTGCAAAAGATAACTTAAACGGTTGTATACAATTCCTAAACCAGTAATAGTGTCTAGTCTCGAAACTGATGCCATTATTATTGTCACCATGTGAAACCCAAAAGAAAAACAGACAAAAGGAACTATGATAAAGATCAAGCGTCTTTGGCAATCCACGAGCCAAAATGATCTTATTTATATATACAGAAATAATAGTAACTCAATTAGACAGTGCATCAGGCAATTTCCTGAAGCAGAAGGTATCCTTAATAACTATTTTGACCACGTCTTGATGGCATTAATTGAACATTTTTTAAATATTTTCACCGTCGAAGATAAAAATAACCAAATAACTCGCCTACAATATAAGACGTAATCAATTTTGTCAGACACCACTTTTTCGAAAATTAAAATTTTCCAAACGCCAGAGTCCTGATCAAATCTATTCGATCCACCAAAAAGAATAATAAAAAGAACTTTTATATCCTTTTTGGATCATTTTTTCCAAAGTTTATTAACGAGAAAATGCTTCGTAAATAGTTCAAAAGGGTAAATGAAAGACCAATTTTCAAAAGAAGTCATAAAGAGTGAGCATTCAAATTCACGGCCCATCTTCCTTACTTCGGTCGTTGGTAAACTCTTTGAATCCGGTGTTATAGATAATATTCTGAAAAATATAGAGGTTAAAAACTTAATAAATGACACATGAATGCTTCCGACGTGGACCATGATGCTGAACTAATTTGCTTGAGTTAATCTCTATTTTAACAAGGCTTTTGAAACCATTCCAATCAAAGGACTACTAAAAATGAATTCAAGACGGAATGGAAAACCGTAGGCAGAGAGTTGTTACCAATGGAAATGGTTCAAGCGGACCTGTCTAAAGCAAGATTCCTCATAGACCTGTTCTCACAAGTTTGCTTTTTTAAATATATTTATAAATACTCTTGTCATGAATTTATTTAATAAAATTTTAAAATCTGTTGATGACACGAAAATCAGTACTAGGAGAAAATGTCAAAATGAGCGTGAAAACTTCCAAAAGAATGCGGATGCAATTTAACGTAAACATGTGAAAGGTAATTCACATGCTATGATAATCTTGCATGAGGTAAGGTAAAGTTTCTTTGCTAGAGTAATTCCAGGGTGGTCACCTTTAGAGAGAAATGATTGGGTGAGTTTTGAGGCTAGACGCTGCTTACCCTACCTCTATAAAGGCCAAGGCTGGGTTTAGAACATGATTGGCAAGAGTTATCTGCAGTAATTTAGTAATTTGCCAAGAAGATCTTTAAATTCAAGTTGAAATAAAAGGCCATTTTTCATACTATTTAGAATCAAATTATTACTGAACTTTAACAATTAATGAAATGAGATCGTGAAAGAGAAGTAAGTGTTCTTTATTGACGCGGGAGTTAATAAGACTGACTGTATATACGCCGAGGAATGCTTAATAAAGTGAATGGAGTGGGATTAATAAGTTTAATTCCTTCTTTAATGAATGGAGCGGGATGAAGTTATTGGGGTCGCATATATCAAGTTAAGGAACTTAGAGCGCCTATCAAGACTATGAGTCTCTTTGTGTATCTACCGAGGGATGTTTTTAAGATGAATTGGGTAAACTTATTCGGATTTATGTAGTTATGCGTGGGATAGGTACTGAAGAAGTGATTGTTATTGCGGATGGCAAAATAGGTTCTTCTGAATCATTTGATGTAATATGAGATAACGTCATCTCGAGAATATAACGATTTTATGTGTAGAGAAATTGGACCGAAACTGTTGGACTTCTAATATTTCCACTTCTTTTTTTCCCTCTCTTATTAATTTTATTTTTATTAAGTTTTTAATTGAGTGTTTATATTATATCACTATCCCTCATTTATATCCTCTTACTACCTATGTAGGGCACGTTGTAAAAAATAGATTGGCCTTGTCACCAAATTGCACGATTTAATAGACCTTGCGAGGATTTACCAAATCC
The DNA here is from genome assembly GCA_963969495.1 of Ceratothoa steindachneri. Taxonomy (NCBI): domain Eukaryota; kingdom Metazoa; phylum Arthropoda; class Malacostraca; order Isopoda; family Cymothoidae; genus Ceratothoa; species Ceratothoa steindachneri. Next base: position 143,072,605 of record OZ018317.1, on the reverse strand, counting down.
TAAAAATTGCTATGTGTGTAAATTCAGAAAATAATATTTCAAGCCTAATATGTTAAACTGTACAAATAGATCTGAGGAAAGCGTTGTTAGAGTCGCGCGAAAACCTACGAAGATACAAAGATATCAAAGGTGACCACCTGTACAAATAAGAGAATCGCACACGAACAAACATATGCGTGTTGTGAACATTTATCAGCAGCTGAACAAATCTAGGCACTGACCAGAGAAATTTCACAGAGACGCGCAACAACTATTCCCTATAATAAAGCTATATGTATGGGAAATATGTAGGCACTACAGGTACACAGACCTGTCGGAAACTCCGCCTAAGGTGGTGGAGATAACGAACAAACTAGATCACTGGGTCCGCCTCACGAACAGGTTACGGTCACGCCCCTTCTTTGAGCTTCATCTCAAAGAAGTCTTCTCCGCCAATAATTATCCTGACAGGTTCGTTAGGACAACACGAAGACCAGGAGACCAGGAAGACGATATAACAGAACGCGAGAGGGTCACACTACCATACATACAAAGAGCATCTGAAATAGCGGCCAGACTCCTACGTCCATACAACATCGATATAGCGTACAAACCAACGGATACCATACGCCAACAACTAACGAAAGTAAAAGACAAACTAAGCAAAGGAGAACAAGCCGGAGTCGTGTACGGGATTGAATGTCACGAGTGCCCGGCCTTGTACATAGGATAAACGGGAAAACTGCTACAGGATACAGGAACACCAGAGATCCGTCTGGAGGGATGACCCTCTCTCGGTGATCGCCACAGTCGAGAAAAACCACCGCCACATGAATTAGGAAGGAATCAGGGTTCTCGGATGATATGCCAACAATAAAGGCAGGGAGTTCCTTGAAGCATGGTTCTCCAACAAAACTTGCATCAATCGTCACATTGACATCCCAAGCTGCTAGAACAGTCTCAAATAACAAGGAAGATTTCTTCCCTAATTTATTATCAACAGTCTCAATTAACAGAGTTTTTAAATAGATTTTAAATTTTCAATTTATTTATTTTAGTCTCATAAATGCTCATATTAATCTCAAACTCCTTCCCTTTCCATTACCCTTAATACCTTTACAATTTGCTAACATGGCTAACTTGGTGCTACTTAACCAGACGCAGCACTTTTACAGTTTGCTAGGATGGCCAACTTGATGCTACTTTACCAGCCGCAATCTGGCTGCTAATACATGTGCCCCTTCACAACCTAAATTTTGTGGACGACATCCGTTGCACTAAGCCCTCCTTTCTCTGACGGCACGTAAAAAAGGTTGCTATGCACTGATCCACCCAAACCCATCACCCTTCACGTAAACAACCAAAAACTCACAGATATTAACGTCATCCTCAACGCAGTTAGGTCCCACTGGGACACAATACATACACACAACCCACCTAAACCACACAGGCGCGATCACTTCCAGGAAGTCGAGGAGTGGTGTCGCACTCACGCTCACGAGCTAAGGCCCGCCCCCCTGGACTGCACATCCACACTGACCAGTCTCATCACCTTCGAGGAAATAAAACACTACATTAAAACAACACCAAAACGTGCCCCCGGCCCCTCCGGGCTACCAACCAAACTAATACAGAACCTTCCCACAAACATATACCCCATACTTACACACCTATTCAATGCCTCACTAACCTGAGGCCACTTCCCCAAAATATTCAAAGTCTCTCACAACATACTTCTACACAAAACAAACAAAGACCCCAAACACCCAAACAATTACAGACTAATTGCTCTATTAGAGCACCTAGGCAAAATACTCGAAAGCATGATCAACTGCCGCCTAAGGGAATACTTGGAAGAGAGGGAATGGTTCTCCCCCCTAGCAATATTGGTTCAGGAGGGGCCGGTCCACTCAGGCAGCTGTGGCCATCATTCATGATAGAATACAGAAAAAACGCCAGCTACATCAAAAGACACTCTCCATCAGCAAGGACGTATAAAAGGACTTTGATAAAGAGTGGCACGAGGGACTCCGTTGGAAACTCGCCAACAATACGGAGTTATCTCTCTGCACCAGAAGGCTCCTCTCGTACTACTACAATGAACAGAGATGCCACGTAAAATACAATAATACCTCTCACAATCCTTCACCCCAAGGAAGCGTACTGGTACCCACATGACACATAATGTATACAAACGACACCCCACGCCCAAACGAAAACTGCTGTCACACATACACAGTGTCCTACGCCGATGACGAGACCATTCTCGTCAGCGGCCGTGGACCAGAAGAAATCGCGCTTCATGCACAAATAATACTAAACGCTAAGACTGATTAAGAGGATAAATTGATGATTGCCACGAATCCTCAGAAGACACAGATGAAACTCTTCGGCGCAAGAGATCAATTCATTCATAACCTACAAATCTCCATACACACACCACACATCAGTTATTTAAACCCAACAAGGCTCGACTACACACAACATACAAAAATCCTTTATGTAACTTTTGACAGGACCCTTAAGTTCAATATACACCAGAACATAACAAAAGTAAGAGCCTCGCGTACAATCACATCACTGTGCAAGTTCTACCCTGCAGGCAAAAAACTTCAGTTACACCTATACAAAACACTCGTGCAACCTCTTCTCACGTACACCCCACTCTCACTCGTAGACGCGAGTGACACGTGGCAGCAGAAGGCTCAGCGCATTCAGAACTATGCTCTGAAGCGCGCTTGCTGCTCTCCCTTGTACACGAAAACTTTCACACTACAATACAACAACAAATTAGCACTCCCTCAACACATACGCTCACACCAGACTCACAAAACAACCCGAGATACTCGCCAGAGACCCATTATACACCGCACTACATGTAAGACAGTATGCGATGCCATCACAATAACCCGCGGCCCATGACTGCCCGCAACCCATACCGTTCTTCGCATAAGCTAAAGCATCATGAATAACGCGTTTCTGAATAAGCAAACACGCTCTCCAGCCTGACTACATTTCAACTGTCGTACAGTCACGAATACCTCAAGACCCGGTGTGATAGAACGGGATGAGGCAACGTTAGTTTCAACTCCTAACACATATTATTTAAAACCACGATGCTCCCACGGGCATCTTCGCTTCGAAGCTTGGCGTCTTATCGCAGCCACCGGATGTCAATGTTTAAACAAGGAGGTTGTCGTCCCCCCGTTCGCCCCCATACGCCGACCTCGCCAGATTGAGTTAGGCTTATGGGCAGATAAGGCATTGTTCCCAGCCTCGGCTGAGCATTCCCTCGAAGCTCCCACTCCATTGTCCCCCACGCCAAGGGAGTGTCTCGACTATTTAGATGGAAACTTTACCACTAAGATCAGATTGGAGATCCAGATTTTCATCGCGAAACATCACCACGACCCTCTCTCCCTTTGTGCGCCAAGGGACCTCGACCTCGAGATTTACCATCACTTGTCCAAAAGGAGGACAATATTCCTTGAGTGCCAAAGGTTCGAGCCTTTCGTGACGCCAAGTCCTCAAGGCTTCCCCCCTCGTTGTTCAGAAAGAGAACAACGTTAGAACAGCCATAGTTCTTTTGAGCCCTTCGCCAAGAAACGGTTGTCACCCTACCCCCTGGTTGTTCAGAGAAGAACAACATTAGAATAGCCATTTTTCTTGAGTCCGTAGACAAAAGACGGTTCTCACCCCTCCCCCTGTTGTTCAGAAGAGAACAACGTAAAACAGCCATTGTTCTTTGAGTCCTTCGCCAAAAAACGGTTCTCACCCTTCCCCTTTTGTTGTTCAGACGAGAACAACATTAGAACAGCCATTTTTCTTGAGCCCGTAGACAAGAGACGGTTCTCACCCTCCCCCCCTTGGTTGTTCAGAAGAGAACAACGTAGAACAGCCATTGTTCTTCGAGCCGTATGTCGAGAAACGGTTCACATTCCCAAGACGCCACGTCAGGATCATCTTATTCCCTCCCCCCCTTCGGCTGGAACTTGCCAGCGGACCGAAAATTCCTTCACGTCACCTTCCACTGCACCACTAGTATAAAGTTACGTAAGCCAAACGTTACTTTTGAGTAGTTAACCCTTTTGTCAATTCTATCCTGTGCTTTAAATGGTTTAGCGAACCATCCCATCCCTTTAACTCTATATTTGTTTTACCTTTTTAAATCCTTCAATCCTCGGATTAGCCCGAGCCCCCACGACCCTTTCCATTCTCTGTTTATGTCAATATTTTCCGTTTTGTGTTTGTTGATAGTTATTATTAATAAAACTTTATTTTATTAATGATAGCAATATTATTATCCTTGAGCTCAGTTCCACTTCTTAAGCATATCGAAGATACATAAGATCAGCCCGCCAGACATTAACGCACTCTAAAAATAATTAGAGAAGTTTCCTCAACGAATAGTTATATATGGTATATCGTCGAGAGTCCATTCTTCGACATATATATATATATACTATTTAAATTTGGTATCAGGTGTGTAAGGTTTAATGCTATATCTTTGCAAACCCTGGTCTCAGTCGAGTAAAGCATAGTGTTATTCGTTTTAATAATAGAGTATAGTAGTTCCCTTTTGTTTTAACGATTGGGAAACTTTTTGGGAAACTTAAGAAGCTGGAGTATTTCAAGGACCTGTTATAATAATTTGTTTGTGTTTTTTTGGTGATTTTAGTCAGTGGTTATTTAGATCGAGAAACCAAGTACGAATAGGTCAGTGCCCATATTTTAGGTAGGCTAATTTCTCTAGAAGGCATAATTCTTGTTGCAAGGAATTTTAGTTGGTTGACTAGTGCGCTCCCAAGTGCAAAGATAACTCAGTTCGAAACCTTTAAATCGTAAGGAGAGTCCTTGGGACTTTTCGGAAAAGAACTAATTGAATACGTTCAAGAGGAGCAAAGAAAAAAGCGTGAAGAAAAAGAACGAGAAAGAGAAATCCAACGAGAAGAACAAGAAAGAGAAATCCAACGAGAAGAAAGAGGAAGAGTAATCCAAAGAGGAGAAATTGAAAGAGAAATCCAAAGAGAAGAACGAGAAAGAGAAAGAAAGGAACGGATAAGACAAGCTGAGCTTCACCATCAGATTGAATTAGCTCGTGTTGAAGCATAGATACAGTCCGCCAGTTCCCGTTCCGAAGCCCCCCCCAATCTCTCACTAAAGCTCCCCAATTTCAAGGATGGAGAGGATTTCGGAGCATTTTTAGCCCACTTCGAAAAGATCCTCGAAATCAATAACATGGATCTGGAGGCTGAAGGTGTAGCCAGATTACTTCCCCTGTTAAATTGTAAATTGCACAAAATTTTTATATCTTTACCATCTGAGTGTACAATTAACTACAGCACCTTAAAAGCACCGCCAAGAATTTCGAGGAGGTCTTATTAAACACGGACAGACGTTCGGTCAATTCGGATACATTCTTCAGAGGAATTTTAAATTTTGGTTAGGATCCTCAAAGGTTGATCCGAACTACGAGTCCTTAAGAGACTTCGTGTTGCGAGATCAATTTTTGGCGTCTCTCCCGACGGAGATCCGCGCGTTTGTCAAGGATCGTCGGTGCCAGACCTTTAAAGAATGTACCGAAGAAGCAGATGTCTATGCCGCAAGCCATAATTTATACCCAAAGGAGAATCGAACTTCTAACCAATCCCCCTACAAGGAAAGAAGGAAGGATTCGCGCCCCTTCACAGGAAAATCGATGAAGTTTCCGAGCTTCGCGAAACCCCAAAACTTCTTTCCCCCAAACCAACAACGGGACTCCAAACCTACCATTAAGATTTCTCCTCCATCTCTCGTCCCGAAGCGACCAATCATATGCTTCACCTGTGGTGTAGAAAACCACATGAGCTGGAATTGCCCCCAAAATTCTAGGCTTAAAAGCGGACCAGGCCACCAAGTTCAACAGATTAATGCAACCCCGGCTTCCCCGGTGGTGCAGACTCAAGCAGAAACTTCCCCCCCCCCGTCAGGCCACCAAGTAAATTTTATTTTTGATAAAAGTTCATCGGGAACTTTGAAATTTGAGGAGGGCAGCGTGAACGGCTGTCGAGTATCGACTCTCGTCAGGGAAACAGGATGTACGTGTTTCATCGTGTCCGACGAACTCCTTCCCCCAGTGGGCCCTAACCACGAAAAATTTGCGGTGGTACATGACTACCTTGGGCGGGCGAACCAACTCCTCGTCGTCAGATGTTACCTGCAGTGTCAATATTATGATGGCTGGGCCGAAGTCATTTTAGCACCCATACAATTCTGTTCCGTGCTTATAGGACAGAGCCCCCAAGTAAGTTTCGATCCTGTGTCTCAGGCCGGCCTTCCTCGAGGCCGAGATAAGAAAGAAGCCCAGGAGCCCGTCCCCATCAGAACCCCGATACCGTCCGATTTCTCGGAAACCCTTAACCAGGACTTTAGGACGGCACAAAAGGAGTGTGAACCACTAACACCCTTAGGTGATAAGGCCCAAGACAAGGACACGGAGACTGTCCGTGGACCCCAAGAAAAAAAGAACCCCCAACGCGCCCATGGAGATACCTTCGTAGAACTGGAAGAAACATTGGCGCTTGAAGAAGATTACCCCGCGGAGTCCCTTAATGTAATACAGATAGGGTGCACCCAACCTGATACCGATTACCCTCCTCCCTCCCTACCAGGCGAGTCTTTGGAACCCTCTGACCTGGATATTGACGCGCTGCTGACACCACATCAAAAGAGTCAGCTACAAGAACTATTTGAATGGAGTCACCATTTAACCACCCTATTAGCTCTTTTCGAGTGAATGCGCGAAAATGGCCTCACCATTGGCCCCAGCAAATGCCATTTAACCACCCTATTAGCTCTTTTCGAGTGAATGCGCGAAAATGGCCTCACCATTGGCCCCAGCAAATGCCATTTTGCCCACGAAACCATCAAATATTTGGGTTTCAAAATAGGACAAGGCCAGTTGGGTCCCCAAGAGGATAATATTAAGGCAATCGCCGACATGCCCCTCCCGATTACAAAGAAGCAATTGAGAACGTTCCTAGGATCAGCTTCGTACTATCGGCGATTCGTTCCGAATTTCGCTGCAATTTCGGCGCCCCTCAGCTCCCTTTTAAAAATGAATTCACCCGATCGTTTACGTTAGTATGATGTCGCTTTTTTCCATTTTAATCAGCTCAAGAGTAAGTTCATTTCTGCTCCCATTTTAAAGTTGCCCAACCCGGAAAAATCCTTTGGGATTAAGACCGACGTGAGCAACAAGGGTATTGGAGGTGTACTCCTTCAATACGTGGATGACGGAACAAGTCATCTAGTTGCATATGCTAGTCGCCAATTATTACCACGTGAAAAGAGATATGCCACTATAGAAAAGGAAGCTCTATCAATTATCTTGGTCATAGACAAATTCAAGATGTACTTGATAGGTAAAGAATTTCAGATAGGAACCGACCAAAGTCCGTTAGCCTATATTAGGAATGTGCGACACTCCAACGGCCGCATCATGCGCTGGAGTTTACTCTTGCAAGAGTATCAATTTAAAATAAATTATATAAAAGGTTGCGATAACCAGGTCGCTGACGCACTCAGTAGGAATGCGTTACTGAATGGCGTAGAATAATTTTATTCATAGTATTAGTATCTCCATGTAGGTATATACCGTCTTGTACGACTTAAATTAAGATTCTCTTGTATTATAATTAGATAATGTAAATGTCTGAATTTTGTAACGCTCAATGTCTAATTTTTTTGTATGTATATATATTTTTGTACCCATTAATTTACGTATAAATTATTTTGTCCCGTATGTACACATTTTATATCATTTCATTGTTCCATGCCTTTTCTTTTTTAAGTTTGTATTAAAGGTTATTTTCCCTTATAATCAAAAGATCAAAATAATCATATGTATTGAGGTAATACGAGTTAGGTGCAGGAAGGTACGGTTGGTACAAGAAAACGAGTTCCCCACAACGGAGCTCTACCATTGTCCCTCCTTTCTTTTTTTCGAAGTGACAACTTCCCCCGGAATGGAGGGATGTGATAGAACGGGCTGAGGCAGCGTTAGTTTTAACTACTATCACATATTATTTAAAACCACGATACTCCCACGTGCATCTTCGCTTCGAAGATTGGCGTCTTATCGCAGCCACCGGATGTCAATGTTTAAACAAGGAGGTTATCGTCCCCCCGTTTGCCCCCATACGCCGACCTCACCAAATTGAGTTAGGCTTATGGGCAGATAAGGCATTGTTCCCAGCCTCGGCTGTGCATTCCCTCGAAGCTCCCACTCCATTGTCCCCTTAAGCCAAGGGAGTGTCTCGACTATTTAGATAGAAACTTTACCACTAAGATCAGAATGGAGATCCAGATTTTCGTCGCGAAACATCACCACGACCCTCTCTCCCTTTGTGCGCCAAGGGACCTTCGACCTCGAGATTCACCATCACTTGTCCAGAAGGAGGACAATATCCCTTGACTGCCAAAGGTTCAAGCCTTTCGTGACGCCAAGTCCTCAAGGTTTCCCCACTCGTTGTTCAGAAAGAGAACAACGTTAGAACAGCTATTGTTCTTTTGAATCCGTTCGCCAATAAACGGTTCTCACCCTTTCCCCTTGTTGTTCAGAGGAGAACAACATTAGAACAGCCATTGTTCTTGAGCCCGTAGACAAGAGACGGTTCTCACCCCTCCCCCTGTTGTTCAAAAGAGAACAACGTAGAACAGCCATTGTTCTTTTGAGCCATTCGCCAAGAAACGGTTCTCACCCTTCCCCCCTTGTTGTTCAGATGAGACCAACAATAGAACAGCTATTTTTCTTGAGCCCGTAGAAAAGAGACGGTTCTCAGCCCCCCCCCCTCTGGTTGTTCAGAAGAGAACAACGTAGAACAGCCATTGTTCTTCAAGCCGTTCTTCGAGAAACGGTTCACATTCCCAAGACGCCACGTCAGGATCATCTGATTCCCCCTCCCCCCCCCTTCGGCTGGAACCCGCTAGCAGACCGAAAATTCCTTCACGTCACCTTTAACTGCACCACTAGTATAAAGTTACGTAAGCCAAACGTCACCTTTGAGTACTTAACCCATTTGTCAATTCTATCCTGTGCTTTAAATCGTCTAGCGAACCATCCCATCCCTTTAACTCTATATTTGTTTTACCTTTTTAAATCCTTCAATCCTCGGATTAGCCCGAGCCCCCACGACCCTTTCCATTCTCTGTTTATGTAAATATTTTCCGTTTTGTGTTTGTTGATAGTTATTATTAATAAAACTCTATTTTATTAATGATAGCAACATTATTATCCTTGAGCTCAGTTCCACTTCTTAAGAATATCGAAGATACATAAGATCGGCCCGCCAGACATTAACGCACTCTAAAGATAATTAAAGAAGTTCCCTCAATGAATAGTTATATATGGTAGTTCGTCGAGAGTCCATTCTACGACACCCACCTTACCACACCACGCATCGGTGTATATCTACCGATCTATCAACTCTTCCTATCCCCTCTCAAGTTATTTTCGCAACCTTTTCCTCTACGACTGCCTGTTCGACTGCGTTACACAGTGATCTCTCTCTGTCCTTTCTATACACACATCATCATCATCCAACCTAAAGCTTTCCTAGTTTCGACTCTGCTCTGCTCATTTCTCTAATGAATGACCCAAGCTTTCGTTTGACAGCTCAGAATAAACCCTTGAAGCTCAGTCGTGCTTCTTCTCTTTCTCTCTCTCTCTCTCTCTCTCTCTCTCTCTCTCTCTATATATATATATATATATATATATATATATATATATATATATATATATATAGAGAGAGAGAGAGAGAGAGAGACTCTTATTATTCAGAAGAAGATTCATTATTCCTGATACATTAACTCAATTTATTCCCCTAGTCGCCTCACTGAATCCTGTTTTCTCCCCTAAGTCCGACCGATTGCCTTTAGACTCGTGTAATTCGCGTAAAACAGTAAGCCTACACATTTACTGCAAAGAACTCGAGCCGTTGCCACCAATTCAAAAATAAAGTTATACTTTCTTTTCCGCGTCCTTTAAAGTCCTTTACTTACCCCGATTACCGAGAAAACTTCGGTAAGCCCAGCCTAACGCATAACCCTCGTGAGAAATTATAAGGAGTCAGAACCACTTCGACATAGGCGTAAAGTAAGCCCACTGCCTAAAGTCCTCGTCATCCGCCGAGCGCAATAGCAACGAGGACCGTTTAATACACCCTTATAATTAACGACCACGCACCCACAAACCGGTAACTTATACCACCACATAAATTGCGAACACCCACTAGTACCATTAACCATCCCTCCTATACCTTCACCATCCTAATGTTTTTTTTTTCATTTTGGGGGATAATACTAGCCACTTTTCACCTCTTCCTGTACCTGTCTAATTCTCCGTCAGGCGTGCATACACAAGTGAAAGGCCGTCGCTTGTCTCAATTTATCCCACTTCGGTAAATTTGGACAACCATTGAAGAGGATTTTACTTTGGTTAGTTACAAATAAGGCGCGTTGGATCCGTATCTGCTCTGCGAAGAGGCATAGCGATTCCAACCGAGTCGAGATGTGCAGTAGTGCCGTCCTTTGTAAAGCTCACTAATGGAGAGTAAAGAGGAAGAGCATGAATTTATTTACGGTGCAATGACACATAAATCTTATCTAAGTCTAGGTCTAATGCTTCTAGTCTTTTTCTTTTTAAAAGAAAGGTTTTCATAACAAGCTTTCAAGATAAGCTCATTCTAATTATTTAGCAAATCTTGTTAGTTTCATCGTCCAAAAAAGTAGACCCTTGTATTAAAATCATATTCAGATGTTCTGCTTTCGAACGTTGACGTTTAAGATTTGGATTACAATTATTTTGAATCTTGTTGTAAGCCACGTCGTGTGTGAGATCATGAGATTGAGACATTGTGGTGTAGCTTTCTGCCAGCACGCTCTTTGATACCGCCCGAAATATGTATTCTTTTTCTGAATTTCTAGTGTTTGTTATCTCCCATCCCAAGCTCAATTTTGCCTTAGGCGTGATAAGTTTAAATGAGTGGAGGGATTATGAGCTTTCTCGAATAAAAAACAAGTTCGCTTGCCAATATAATAGTAAAGTTTTAATGGTATGTGTGAACGAATTGCCTGAGGCTGCCGCGCCTCGCTTCTATCACATATTTGTACTCATGCTTCCCACGTGTATCCCGCGAAAAGAAAGGAGCATGGCGTTCTCATAGCCTCGAACATTTCCCGAGTCTTATCTTCCCCCTCCCCAAGTTTAACTACGGAGATTCAATCCCCCGTTTGCCTGCAGGCGTTGATCTGGCCAGATTGAGTTAGGCTTATGGGAAGATAAGAGTGTTTGAATTGCTAACGGGACATTCCATCGAAGTCCCTCATTGCCCCATACCCCGAGGGGCTGGCTTAGGCTATTTATACGATAGAATTCGCATTTAAATCAGATCCCAATTATCTTCGTCAGGTATCACGCCGATCCGGTCTCCCTTGTGCCCCTAGGAACTCTCTACCTCGACAACCCCCTTATTTTCCAGAAGAGGACAATATCCTTGAGTGCCAAGGTTCATGCCCCTCGAGAAGCCAAGTCAACAGGGCCCCCCTGTTGTTCAGAGAGAGAACAACTTTAGTACACTCATTGTTCTTCGAGCCCGTTCGACAAAAAACAGTTCTCGCTCCCCTTATATCCCGCCAGTGGTAGTTTAATTCACCCTTTTAACGTTCTTCAAGACTACGCTTGGTTACCCCAATAACCTCAATTGTTCATCCAGAACATCTCTGGTATCCTGTCTCAAGGATCACTTGTACTTCCGAGCCCCACTTCACTCCCACTCTTTGAAGTCTGTCCTTTCCCCCTCGTTAAGGACAATCCCCCTTAAAACCCCTCCTCCTGGGAAGGAAATTGCCAGTTGGACCGAAGCCATTCCTTCAAATCGCCTTCACCTGCACGCCGACCTTATAAATACGTAAGCTACGAATTGCATTTAATTATTTAACTTTGTTGCCAACGTAACTCCGTGCTTTAACACGGATTTAGTCGACCCTTTCCTTTCTTGTTTGTTTTTGTCATTTAAATCCCTCCAAATCTTAATTCACCGCTTAGTCAAATTTATCCTATGACCCTTTTTCATTTCATGTGCATCTCCCATTTTAATCCCCGGTCATGTAAATATTTTCCATGTGTTATTTTTGTTAGTTTAATTAATAAAATTCTATTTTGTTAATGCTGGCAATATTATTTATCCTTGGGCTCCGTTCCACTTCTTAAGTATATTGAAGATAAATAAGCCCTCTCCGGGCCTATTTATTAACGTAGAATAATACCCGGCCATCTGTTTAAATTCCCGCACTCGAATATAGAATAATCCCCACAAAGAATAGGTATATAGTATATCGTCGAGAGCCTTTTCTACGACAGTATGTATGTAAGCCCTCTGGCTCCACTCATTTTATTACATTAACGTTGACATTGACGTTTGAGCGGTAGGAACTTTCTTAATTTCTCAAGTTTTGGTACCATAAAGCTGTTTTAACTGTCCTTTGTTCGGGCAGTGGAGAGCACGTGTCGGCATGAGGGAATATGTGGCAATTATGCATCTATTTAATATGAACCTACGTGTAATAAAGTCCGACACGGCTCCAATTGCGGCAATTCTTATAAAAAAACTGACAAAACCTTCTGTGTGCATGTGTTTGTGAAGACAATTCTTTTCCTATACACTTCGCTTTCTCCGGAGGGGCGGCGTCAGAACTGAAGCCAAATTTTACCATCTGGCCGTTTTTAATCTGACGTTCTCTGTGATGCTGGATATCACCGCCAAAAGATCTTCCTCATCATGAATAATATTTCTTGTTATCTTACTCGCTCCGCATTAAGGCAATGGAAACATTGATAGAGATCCAGAACTAACTAGTGAAGACCTCCGTAACGACCGATCACCAAAATACGAGTGATTTCGACATTTCCAACTGCCGGCGTAAAATAAAAGATGTCTTATACTCGTCTTTTCTTGCTAACAAACGTATACCTAAGGCGAAGATTCTAGGAATGTCGATCTGTCATTATAAACGGCAACAGGCCAAACAGGAAAAGTATCTATACATTAGGCGTGTCCTTTAAAACCTTAAAGCTCTTCTCAAAGTGTGGTGATTCACCATCTTCTATTTTATGCCGAGATTCATCCAGTACCCAGTAATCTACTTGTTACTCTGCTTTTGCTATTTAAATCAAATGGCTTTGGCACTCTTAGATCGGACCGTTTCCTATCAAACAGCTATATACGACCACTCAGATCCCTCCAGTATTAATTTCACTTACCTTCCACATGCTGTGGGCATAAGTAAATTATTAATTTGCCTTTCCTGCTAGGTTTTGTGCTCCACACTCACTCCATATCGACTTTTAGACCTCGATTTATTAAAGGGCTTCTAGCTTGCCAACATTTTGCAAATTGGGACACAGCATCAGGTCGCTTCTGCCCATATTTCGTTTTCTGAGAGGCTCTCCTCTACACCGGATACCATCATCAGTGGAAGAAAACCTTTACAGTCGCTTCTACTCACTAGTGACAATATTTTCAATTTTACAGCCTAAAATCTAAGGCGTTATTCGTAAATGGGAGCAAACCTTGATATATTTTTTTCTTCAGACATTCAACTTTCTGTTGTACGACTTCAGAAGAATAAGCTCAGACTTTGCCTTTCACTTTGATTCTTGAATTTCGAATCTTTTCTACTTTATCCTCCTTTATGGGTTCGATACATGGATTTTTATCAATTATAGTAAAAAATACTCGTTACTCCACACTCCTTCCCCTTCTTACTGTTAGAAATAACGGTATGTGAAGGTTTTCCTGTCGAAACTTATAACCATTTCCACCTTGTACCTTTCACTTGTTGTGTACTTTGGGTTGTTTTGAGGCAGCAGTGGACTTTATAACATTATTTATATATAGTTCCGCAACAGTACAAACATATAAATTGCTCCATGCTCGATATCAACGACATCCTACAACATGTACTAACAGCGACAGAAATTATTTTCAGGAATTGCCTCACGGGACCTTTCGATGAGCTCGTCGAGCCTCGTGGCATAAATATTTCTCTTGATATCTTCTGCGACTCCATCTGCAACGATCTATCTCAAACTTGAGTGTAAATTGAACTATTTTATCTGACCAGTTTATGGTGACCTTGACCTTGGACAATTCTTTTCAAGGAGTAAGCCTCACTGTCAAAGGTCGTTTTAGCCTTTAGGGCTCTTCAGAAGTCTTGACCCCTGAATTTCAACAACACATCCAACCTCATATCTATTTACCCTTTACGAAATACCTGCTGTAATTTCTTGATGAGTATTGACCTGACACGACCTTGACAAGTTACATTATGAATTCATACTTCACCTCCATCAGCATATAGAGATATTTCTATTGTATGATTCCAACCTTATTTGGATGAAAGACTTTTATCCGAACTCTCGGTGCATATGTGTTGTTTTGTTGTTCGTTAAAACAGACTGAGATAGTTTTAATCTAGATAGTTAGGGCCCATTTTCATCACTGGCTGCCTGTAAAAGTAATTTCTGGCTGTAATGAGTTCAGAATTTAATAACCTCCTTTCTCTGACTCATAATGGTTTAGGTAAACAACATTACACATTTCATTTAATTGTACGCTTTGAGACATGAGTTATAGGAAAGTTTGCAAGGAAACATCATATTTTAACTTCTCTTTCGACACCAAGAAAGTTTCGAAACCACAAGGAGATACGGCAACAATTACAATTTTAAGAAATGCAGAGGTTTTATCAAATTTTTTTGTTCTTATCTTTCGCAATTTTTAAAGTTGGATTTGGGGAAACCTAGTATTAGATGTGGAGAGAGAATGAGGGTGTTCCTCAGGGGTTCCTCTTGAGTGCTTCCTGATTGTCACAGCCATTAATAGCTTTGTTTCTAGGCTCCCATTTTGTATTTTGGTCTCCAGTTGGCTGTCAATATAGTGCCCCAACGTGCGTTATACAGAATCTTCAACTTCTTGGTAACTAAGACAAAACTATGCATGTTTCCAGCGGAAGAATGCACAAATTTCCCGGCTTAGCATTCTTAGGAACAACGAAATACAACTAGCTACCCTATTAAAATTTATAAGTATGACTCTTGAATCAAAATTATTATTATTCCATTGACATCACATTAAGGGGGGAAGTTTGAGACCTTAGTTATTTGGAAGTCTTGTCTTAACACTCATTGGTAGGGATAGACCTATCTTATGAACTCTATATACCACGTTGTGCAATCTAAACTGGATATGGGGCAAGATTGGTACTGTTTCACATCAACATCGGCACTAGAATCTTTGAACCTTATTCCTAACATGGGCGTTCAATTGGCTACTGATGTCTTTGGAATCTCTCTTGCAAAGAAACTATATGCTAAAAACGCCATTCTTTTCATTTTCTATTATTGACCACAGGAGTGTCTGAGGTAGATATTTCCTATTGAGTGGACGCCACCTTACGAGTATGTATTCCATGACTGTATCTTCACTCCTTTCTCTAGTCGATAACACCCTTTGTCAAACAAACATCTATGTCCTAGGCCAATGTGACTTAAAATAGGTGACCAATTCTCCGTCCATTTTTGGTAACTCAAATATGCTAATACCCTTTCATGAAGTTGAATAAGTTGGTCTTTGCCTCCTTTAACTGTTTGGTTTGGTATGTGTTACCTGGATTATTCCATAGATTTGTGGTTGCTAAACTATTCATCTTTCTTAAATTCTCTCTCTAACGTTACCCTTTTCTCCATATACACCGATTGCCCTAAGTCAGTTAGTAGAGTGGGTGCAGCAGTATTGTACTCTTCCGAAAACCTTATGGAAGTTTTGCCCCAGATTTCCTCAAATTTTTAAGGCCGGGACATTTTGCGATTTTTGAAGTTTTTTGCATTTTTCATACCTTGCTTTTTCTGATTTACTAAAAAGTTTAAAATTTATTTCGTCAATTTCCCTCATCCAATCCTGTAGTACAATAATCATACATGACGTGAATGTGTCATGATTGCACTACCACCAGCGAAAATCTATTGGACTAAGTGTCTGCCTCAAAGATTTCTTTCCATATTCATTTTTATTTTTACTTCTATAAATACATGTTATTTACACTAAATCCACGCACAATTTTAGCCTTGCAAGTCTAAATTCACCCACAAAATTCTCGAGCTAACATACTTATACTTAACCATTACATCATCCAACTCTTTGTTCAAAAGCACTGCCGCATCCACTTTACCTTTACGACTCTGATCCACACTTTATTCCACTTCCTTTACTCCATCTCACAAAAACTCTCTATTGATATCATGTTTGCCTCAAAGAGGTTGACTACCACTCTCCTTTTTGCCACATCACATACCGCTCAGATTTCAGACACTTCCTCGGTTCACACATTGATGCGAATTAGCCAGGGCAGAGTCCACAACGACATCCTCACAATTACTGGAATTGCGTATGGCGGTTGTGGGCTAACACCTTATCCTGGAGCTATAACCGTTACAAAAAACGGTTATTCAGTCACGTGCACTTATCGCAAGCGAATCTATATCTCACTATGTCGGTCGGTCGGTCCCCGTTATGCATTTTTTTATTTTAGTAATAACATTGCAACTAATTTTTTTGGCTATAACACCATTACTATTGGACCGATTCTAACGAAATTTAAAACTGTTATGTTGTTTTACATTCTCTTGCGCATGGTATAATTGCAATATTCCTCACAAGGTTAACCTGGAAATTATTTGGCAATAACCTGATAACTATTCGGCCAAATCTAACGAAGTTGGAAACCCTTATGTTGTTTTACATTGTCTCTCGAATGATATAATTACCAAGGTCTTTCTAAGGGTTAGTCTGGTAGTTATTGAAAGTTTGGAAGATTGATAAGTCATAAATTATAGAAAGTGAGATCACGCGACTTTTGGTGAGCAGACCTTGTTTATACGAGCGGCGGTCAATAAGTTTTGCGAATCGGTAGGGCAAAAGAGAGGAAGGGGGATGGCTGTTTGTGTGGGTTTTAGTACAAGTTATGACAAGTCAGGACTTGCAGCCGCATGCTCCTGCCTCGTCTATTTAAGAAACAGTAGCTGATCGCAGATCGTCAGTCACAAATTTTTCAACAATGGAGAAGGTTGAGCACTGCGCAGCGATCAAATTTTTACCAAGGAAAGCAAGAATGCGAAAGACATCCATAAAGGCATGGTTGCAGTGTACACCGACACCACCCCTTCCAATGCAACCCTTGCTCACTGGAATAGGGAGTACTGACATGGTCGTGAGTCCCTTGAAGATGACCCCGTCGAGGACGCCCGTCAGACGTGACCAACGAGGACAATATGGCCCGTGTGGAGAGGATGATCCTCGAAAATCGACAGGTGAAGGTCAAGGAAATCGAGCGAGAACTCGATTTGGCTATGACAAAGGTATCTGCCCGTTGGGTCTTTAGAAACCTCACGCCCAATGATCGACTTCAACGTCGTCAAAGTCCACAAGGCCAGAGTTGCACAAGCTGCCCTGGGCGAGTGTGGATTCGAGGAGCTCAACCATCCCCCCTATAGTCCAGATCTGGCCCCTAGTGACTACCTTTTATCCCGCCAGCTCAAGGCTGCACTGCGCGGACGCCGGTTGTGGGACGATGGAGATGTCCAGCTCGCCGTCCAGGAGTGGATTGAACAGCAGTCGGGAGATTTTTGGTTGTCGGGAATTCGAAGCCTCAGGGACAAGTGGTGCAAGTGCATTGAAGTCGAGGGTAGTTATATTGAAAAATAATAAAACACTTTTCTTCATATCTCGTTTCCTTATATCTGAATTGCAAAACTTATTGACTGCCCCTCGTATATAATCTGCTCTACCACACTTTCAATAGTTTACTTTATATTGTCAGTTGGTTTTATTTTAAACTTAAGTGAGCAGTGTTATAATTTTTAAAATATTCTGTTACTTTAAATTCATATGCAGAAACTATTTCGTATATCTTTTAAAAGTTACCGTTCGAGTCAGATTTTTTACATATATTTATGTATATTATTTTATATTTAGTGATAATGGCCGCAGAAAATTCTATCTTTTAAAATTCTACAATTCTTTGTCAATATTGCTTAAATCCATGTGGTGTGACGATCCCATCATCAAAATGCAGAATATAATTTTACTGGAATTACCGTATGAATGAAATATTGTTGATTTATTATATTGAATATATTTTGAACATACATTATGTATCAAAGGAGAGTCTTCATTTTCTCCTACTCTTTAGTCACAGCTATTTTTTAGGACTCTCATCATTTTATAATAGTCTTTTTGAACTTTGTCAAAGCCCATTAACCCCTTTATATACATAGAACAGGGATAATTCGTTCGCTTGGCAGACACTTTAAAAAGTTTGAATCCTCCTGGCAATTAACATTGGAATTCTTAGTGTTGAAGAGATCATCGCGTAAATGTGCAGGAAGAACTGTTTACTCTCTGTTATTAAGATGTTATGAGGTTGAATTATGTCAAGATTTTCCACATTTTGGGCTCATGCATATTAGATGTATTTGCTTCCCAATATCTCTTCATGAAATAACACAGTAAACATTGATGGAGATTTTATGATTTTTTTTTCGGAGCCTATCTGGCGACTACCCACTTGGGCATAAGTCGCGGCAATCACAAGGAGATTTGATGAAGACCAGGTTTGAACAATGTTCATAATGTATTCTATATCTTTCCATTTTATTATACAAAGCAATAAATCTGATATTACCTTTGGATTTAGCGAAAAAAATAATGTGGAGAGATGTCTTCCTTCAGAACAAACCTAAAATTCGATAAATGCTTTTACGATTTAAGCTTTTTGGAGATAAAATGGACTTAAATTCAAGTTTATTTCGCATTCTACCATGAGGTGTGTTTCGACCCGGTGCAGTATGCGTGGCAAAGTCTTTGAAAAGGTTTAGGCTAATATGTGCATGAAAAATCCACCAAATATTATTATGAGAATATACATATATATAATTATACTTAGTTAGGTCAAATCAATTTTATATTCATGTGTATATTATTCCCTGTTATTTTCACATTTTATTGATATACTATGGAAATAAATGGTGAAAGTCTGATGAACCGTCTCTAGTGATGCTTGCGAGAGTCGCTCTAAGAAATTCAGTACAGTACTTCGAGGGATGATACTCAGTTATCTCTCATGAGATATTCTTCACTAATGCTTGTTGTTATTTTTCTCATCCCCGATTTATCTTCAGATCAATAGAAGAGGCTTTCTAGGCCAGAACCTAGGGTGGCAGTTTATGAAAATTGTTACATATTTTGGCTGTAGCGGTACAAATGCCCGAAAAAGAATCAACCTAATATGCTCGAATTTGGCTGACGCATTACTTTTGTTTACAAGTCAGATGGCCATCAGTATTTTGTAATATTATGTGACTTTTGATTCTTTTTAGAGTTAAATATTCTAAACGATTCGGAAGACTTTATATGGTCTATTTATTCAAGTGCTTCAATCAAAGTTGCTTTAACTAATATTAAACCAAAGGATTTGCCACATTGTTTTCAGAATACATTATTTTTTGTATTTTATTTTTATTATTCCCTAACTTTGCTAGATTCATAAAAATTAATTCTCTATTCTTGATTTTCAGATCTATAGGAGAGAAATAGGTTGTTACCTAAATTCTTACTCTTTCTTTTTTATAGACAGTTTCTATAACATAATTCTATTCTTTACATTTATCCTTGACCTACTTCAAGTTCAAGGTCATCATTATTTCAATCTAATAACTATATCAATTTTTCTACATTTATTAAATAATTTATTCTTGTTTTCTTTCATTTATGAGTTTATATAAACTTTACTCCATAAACAATTTATTATTATAGTGTGTGGTTGTTTCTAAAACCATAAACCTTAATGTTTTTTTCACTTTCAACTTTCCTGGTTTAGGTGGCACCACTAACACTTTTTTACAGTTATTTCATGTTATTTCCTTGTGTTTTTTAATTAGTGCTTTTGTATTTCTTCCCAGATTAAGATTAAATATTTCAAAAGGGAGAAAAACTCACTGGACATGCTTGCCAAGAAAAAGCAAAGCCTCTGGAAGAACATTAGCCAGTACACCAAAGTTAGATACTTACTTCGGTCCTTGTCAGTCAACTACTAATCAGTGTAAGCACATCAATGATGTAGATTTAGATAATACATATAGTAGAAACAAAAGATGAATTTAAATCTGATAAATTAGGTGCCGAGCCAAAAAGTGAGAAAGAGGTGAAAGAGGTATATTTCTCATTCAGCTGAATGGGAAATAAAGACTGAATTAATAGATCTTATCGTTTTCAACGGAAATCCTCAGAATGCTGAAGCAGATTTTGCACCATCATCATGAAAGTGTAGTGATCAGACAAGATATATGTCCAAATAATTTTTTTTAGCAGAAAATGAAGAATGGTAAAGTCAGTCACAGGATCTGGCTGACATATTCAAACAAGACTGGAGCAGTGTTATGAACACTTTATCGCCTGTTTGGTGGTACATGTCTGTTTTCTTCATGTTCAGGCTTCTGTGACTAAAAAACTCAAGAAAACATTTAAAAGAACACAAAGACTCACAAGTTCATAAGGAAGATGTTTTGTTTCTTAGAAAAAGATCTGCGTTGGGGAACAGAATTGATAAACAACTGATTGACCAGCAATAAAAAGAGAAGCATTATTGGAGAGAAGTTTTGAAGAGGGTAGTTGTTGTTGTGAAAACTCTTTCTTCCAAAGGATTAGCATTCAGGGCACCAGTGAACATTTTGGATAATCTAATCCACCTTCTAATTGCAAATATCTAATGTTGTTAAGAGTTAATTGCTGAATTTGATCCCTTCCTTGCTGAACACATTAAACGATATGGCGATTCTGGTTCAGGGAAAGATAGTTATTTCTCCAAAGCAACTAGCACTGAGTTCATATATATCATGGCAAAAGAATTAACCAAAGTTATTACCAACGAAGTGAGGACTAAAAACTATTACTCAATTATTTTGTATTTTACACTAGACATTCCACATGTGGCTCAGCTTCATCAAGAACCCTAGACATAGAGCAGAGGAGCTGTTTAATGATGTTACTGAAATGCTTGAGAATGATATCCAGAATTGTTGAGGACAGTCCTATGATAATGCCTCGAATATGTCAGGCCATTTTTCAGGGCTGCAGGCTCGAATTAAATATGTTAGCATTCACTGAATCTTGTAGGAACATGTGCAACTGAGAGCTGTACAGAAGCTATCTCCTTATTTGGTACTATCCAAACACTGTGCAACTTTTTCTCTGCCTCCACCCATAGATGGGAAGTTCTGCTTTCATACCTGAAGAAGAGACCAGTTGTTAAAACTTTATAAACTACAATATGGACTGATAGGGAAGAAGCTGTTACATGTTTAAGAAATTCGTGGAAAGAAATCATTTAAGCTCTGCTTAGCCATAATAGATGATATGTCACAAAAGCCAGTCACAATAAGTGAGGCTGCATCACTGGCCAACTATATAGACATGCATGAAACTTTGAAACTGCTATTATGGTCGCATTGTGGAACCCAATACTGGATAGATTTAATGCAGTTATCGCATGCTTACAGAGTGCTAGAGTGGATATGGGCAGTGTGGTTTCTTTTCATAACAGTCTTGTTACATTTGTAGACGAATGCAGTGAGGATTTTAATAAATATGAAGCAGAAGGCAAAGCCCTCTCTAGGCAGAGTGAATACTATCAACCTCCTTTAGATAAAAAAAAAGAAAATCCCATTTGGTGAAAAACAAGCAGACCAACCCATACTGATTACAAGGGATGAATTTAGCATTAAATGCTTTATTGTCATAATTGATAGCCTGAAGTCTGAAATCGAAATGAGAGCAGTAGCTTATAGGTCATTCTTTGATTACCTCTCTTTCTTTGAAAAATTACTACAGCTTTCAAAATTGGACCTGAGGAGTCAAGCACTAAATCTTATGCAGCATTAAGACTGTGACATTGAACAAAACATAGTCGATAAAGCCATGCACATGTGTTCACACCTGCTGAAAATTGAAACACCCATTAACACAATAAGTCTATTGGTAGAATTTATCTTCACAAATAAGCTGTGAGCTGTTTATCCAAAGGTTACCATTGCTCTAAGAATTTCTTTTCTACACTGTCAAGCAACTTTAGTGCAGAACGGTCGTTTTCTTGTTTAAGAAGGATAAAACCTACCTAAGATCAACATTATGTCAATAAACTTTAAACAGTCTTGCCATACATGCAATTGAGTGTGATCTCACCTAATTCCTGGATTATGATAATGTTATTAAACTGTTTGCTGAACAAAAGTCAAGTTTGAAAACTCTCTAAACTTTGTAACAATGTTTAAGTATTGATCTCTTTATTGTATTGAATAACTGAATTATGGTCCAATGACATTGCCCATCACTAATTCTTTGATGTACTCTATAAAAAAATCACTGCGTATATGTCAAATCATGCTCTTGCTTCCTTCTAGACCATACGTTTTAACAAATCATATAGGTTTAAAGAAGGGAAGGTAATATTTCTATAGCCTATGGGCGACTAGCACAATAAATCCGGCCCTGCTCACTCCCCTCCATGCAAAAAAATCTTTTCCAACTGTCATCACTTTTGGCGGGAAAATCCATTTCCCTAAAAACAGGTGGAAAAACAAATTTTCTGTCCACCTCCCTTTGATCCACAATTCGACGAAAAAATCAAAAAGGATTTCGAAATTGATGCCTTTCACTTTGTGTGGCAGACCAAAATGGAAACTATCCCCAAAAAAACCTTCCACCGAATATGAGTCTTAGAATGAATTTGGGAACACGAGAGACACCCGAATATCGGACGTCGGAGTAAAACAGCTATACTTGAAGAGAGTTGCGATTGTTTGGTTCATCTTTTTCTTAAGTATGTTCACTTCTGATGTATCATCCCTCTTTAATATTGTAGTGAAAAAGATCGAGGACTTTCTTTATATATTTTCACAGAAAGTGTCAGAATTGAGACCAAATCGCCAAGTGTTCCCAAAACCTGTAATTCGGCCAATCACACTCCGCTCCTTTGTTCGTCTCTTTGTCTCTCTTCCTTCCTTACTTTGTCTATGTGATTGGAGGTATCTTTTTTCGTCCGTTTCCTAAGTCTCTACTAAATTTTGAACACAAATTAAGTTTAATCTGAACTAATGACACTAGGTACTTACCAACCATAACAATAGATTCCTAAATTCTTTTACAACAATGGCGTTTGTTTAAAGTTTGAACTCTCCATTTCTATATACTGCAGTGCATCAAATGGATGAAACAACGCTTTGAGACCTGAAGCTTTATTTACTATAGGTTTTTGTTGCTTTATTTAGAGCCTAAAACCAACACGGGCATTTTAACAATGGAAGTGTGTAAAAGATGCTGTAAATAAAATGTGTGAAGTGGTACATACCTTAATAGTAAAAAAGAAATTCTACTAGATACTCGGCAATTTTCTTGAATATGCTTAGGTTGATTGTTCACTATAAGAAATTTATAATAACTCGTCTCTTTTATCTCGACAGAAAAATAATTAATTATCTTAATGAGTCTAAGAAACTTTCTTCAATGACAATTCTTGCTCTAAATAATCATATTTTATGTTACAGATTCAGTATCATTGCTCTTTTGTTCAACACATGTAGTCTTTTTGTATCTCAGAAGGCAAGAACTACAAATGGAGAAATTTTCTAGATTAAAAACAAAGAATCCTTGTTCTCTCTCACGCACTTCTAATAATAAGAAATTTTTCTCTTTTCGCAATCATTATTTTAAATATTCTAGGCTCTTCTCTTCTTCTTTCTCTAGTTCTATGGCAAAGCTCTCTTCGTGCTTGTATTTCACTTTGAGAAAAACAACAATTGAGTCATTATTGAATATCCTCCTTTTTGTGACTCATTATTATCCCTGTCTTCTCGTTATAAAGTTGTGTATGATTTAAAAAAATCCTTTGCTCTTTCATTTATTTCAAAGTTATTTCTGGTATTGCTTATTTTCACACAAAATTTAGGTAATTCCGATTTTTTTGTTTGAAAATTGACTCGCTTATTTTCATGATGCTTTGAATTTTGTCTTATTAATTTAAAGTTAATCAAGTCATTGTGGTTGTCTCAATGTTAGAGATCGAGCGTTGAAAGTAGAGGGAAATGTCTCGTTGGTAGCATATATCTCAATATGAATCAGCTTCATATCGCATAAGAGAGAGTTACGCAATCTTTTTCTTCTTCCTTTCTGTTTCTTTACTTAAATCTCGATCGACTTACTTGGTACACCATTCTTCCTATTCGGTTAAAAACGTCTTCGTCTTTTTATCCAGAAGATAATTTACAGACCAATTTCCACGTTTCAGCCATTTCTAACCATAACTCTTTTAAGGTAATCGATGCGCATGTCATGCGTAGGTTCTCACCCAAGAGGAACATTTTATTATTTAGGACTGGCTTTGATCCATTTTAAATCATTAACAGATCAGTTTTTACACTCGGTCTCCAATCCACTTCCCACCACTCATTTCAGTTCAAACGAATACATGTAGTGGATGTACTGTGAAAAGGAATACAGCTAAACTTTAAGTGAGGATAACTGCAGGTTAATATTAGCATATATCAAACGTTCAATATTTGTAAATCAACCAAGGCCATACAACCATTACTATTTTTTTCTATGGTTAGGCAAAACTTTTGTTATATGGCCAATTTAGTACTGTCGCTGAAATAAATTTATTCAGAGGGGTATGGAACCCTTTAAATTAGGTTTTTGTCGACCATTAGAATGAATATGCATCGTTGACTACATCGCCGAAATTATTTTGATATTGATAGAGTAATTAATTAAAAAGTTTAAATCCGTGAGGTGTATTCATTAAACCTCTGCTCCAAACTGCATGTGGGAGGAATATATTTACATGCGTGTATATATAAAGGTACCGGATGAAATCAAATAGTTTTAATTTTCCGTAAGCAAAATATCCTATGAATATATTATAGCTTTTTATTCTTATCACTCGTATCTGCCAAAGAATTCTCCATCTAAGATATTACACTCATTCGCGATTCATAGCCCATAGTAATAATCATTCGGGATCTTTAAACATGAGATTTCGATCAACGGAAGCCATTGGAAAAATGGCTGAAATTGGGAGCGGGGGTCCTTTCTTTCTCTAAATTTGGCCAGAAAGAGGGAGGTGGGAGGAACCTTTGACTTGAATGATAAAAATCTTGTTTATTTCATCTACATATGAGATCTGGATGGCCATTTTAAACCTTTGGTGTATTTTATTCCACTTCCTTTCATACTTTTTCCTGGAAAAGTACCTCAAATGGGTGAATTTTCTAATTTATGGGGTCAGAAAATATTCGATCTTCAGGCGGGAATCGCAGCCATCATTCGGTGATGATTCAGGCATCGCTGCCGTCATTTGAGGGAATGATCACCAATCCAAAGTTCAAACCACACAATGGTCGTTTATTTGGGATTCCGCTTCCAAATTTGATTGAAGTTTTATAAGTGAAGTCTACATTTTATCCTTCTTTTACACGTTCTTGGTTTATTTGTGACTAAATTATTTTGTAATTCGGTCGATATTTTCTCATTTGTGACCGCACATTTATTCGACCATACAACCTCTTCCCTTATTCAGCTTCCTTAGCTACTCACGACTGTGAAATTTATTCCTTGTATAATAGGACAGAAGAAAAGAACTGCACAGTCTTCCGTTCGCTACCACCCCAATTAACCTCTTTTGTTTGGTTACTAACCCTATACAACTTTCAAACTTTTTCAATTCCATATAATATACCATCACTGACGTGGCGAATATAGAAAAAAAAGCAGAGGAATGGCTGCGGTGAAACACAGAGTTCGGGTAGTGAGAGAGTAAATTTCAGGAAAAACATTAAGAGAGGATAGAAAGAGTTTAAAAGATTGGTTGCTAGACACCGATGCGTTTAGTTTGGGGATTTTGGGGGTGTAGTTGTATTGTTCTTAGACGGTGGTTGAAGAGGGCGGATAGAAAGTAAGACTACTGTCGAGGAAACGTGTTACTCATTGTGTTGTTATCTTATGCGTAGATAGGTGTTGGTTGTGGGTAGTCGAGAGCTCCATGGTATCTGAACAACATTCCAGCATTTTGTCTAGCGTGTATGTATTAGGGTGTATGTAGGGTCTCCGGACAGTTTCCCCAACTGTTGTGTTAAGCGAGTGTGGGTATATTTATTTGGTGGTATGAGTTTATTGTTTTCCTTTATGTGGACATTAGTGTTTATCGAGGAGAGCGACATACGTGTTTCAGCAAAAGATTCTGAACGCACTATGCTTTCTTCTTACCTGTGTGAATCTCGGCTGCGTGTGTGATAAGTAAATATGTAATGAGTGGTCGAAAGTTTTTTTTATTGTTGAAGTTGTAGTTTACGGCTGGCACGATAGAACCTGCGCAACCTCTTGCTTGTATGTGTACCTCTTGCGTGTGTGATGTTTTGGTGTAAGTGGAAGCGTAGGTATTTGTCAAATGTTGCCCAGAGTATCTTTGTTCATTGTTTATATGTGAATCTCGTGGGTAATGGGTTGTTTAATTCCGGTGTCTGTGTATATTTGTATATTGTGCATATAGTGATCACGCTGCCAGAACATATCGTTTGTGTCTTCTGAGGATTCGAGGCAATGAGCCACTTGTTCTCACATTCTGTCCCGACGCGTGATTAGGTCGGAGCCCAGCCAGAGAAAAGAATAGTTTCGTCTTCGACGTAGGACAGTTTGTGTGTGTGAGCAATTTTCTGTTGGTCTTGGGATGTCATTATTTTACTTTATGTAAAGTATGTGCGCCAGTACCCTGTCTCGGGGGGCTCCGGCGCGTGGTGTAAATAGGTTTGATATAGTGTAGTTGTATTTAATATGACACCTTCCCTCACGAAGGTAGTTAGAGAGAAACTTTATGGTGCAGAGAGGGAGCTCCATGTTATTACTTATTGTATTATGTCATTATCGATGGTCAGAACCGCTTGAGTGGACTGGTCTCTCCTGAAACCATATTGGGAGGAGGAGAGCTAGTTCCTCTCTTCCAGAAAATTCCAGAGACAGGTGTTGACCATGAGCTTGAATATTTTGCCTATGTTCTCTAAGAAAGCAATAGCTCTGTAGTTCTTAGCGGGTTTGGTTTTTGTTTAGTTTATCAAGCAGAATCTTATGTGATTTGTGAATACTTGCGGAACGTATACATAGGCGAGTGTGGCGTTAGTAGATGTGTCATAGTAGGAAAGATGTTTTGGGAGACTTGATGTTCGTTGTGGCTGGGAGGCCAGAACGACCGGGAGCGTGTTTTGCTGTTTATTTATTTAATGTTTTGTGCCCTCGACCGTAGTTGGGGGCTAGTTAGTGTGGTGTTGTCGAGCACCTCTATTCTTATCAAGGTGGCGGGCCTATGCTGATCAGCGAGGAGCCGAAACCACTTTCGAACTTCTGGAAACTGATCTTATGCAAGTGGTTTTAGTGAATTGGGTGTGTTCACCATGTCTCCGTGAGAGCTGAATGCATCGAGGATGTCGTTAGTGTCCATGGATGTGCGGTTACTGTATAGTATGGTAATTGGTTTCGGTGGGTATGTGTCTAATATCCTTTTAACGCGCCACCAGAAGAAGAAAGAGCCAGTGCAGCGAGTGTTATCCCCGATGCAGGTCAGCTCGCGGTACTGGCGACTTCGTCCCAACTGCACGCATTGTAGGAAGCAGGCAAGTACGATGTTATATTGTCATGAACGACTGTCGTTTTGGTTATTAAACACTGTTATGAGTCTGTGTGTATGGAAAATATAAAGTCTTTAATGCATGCGTGTGTCTTGCGTAGTATGTTCATGGAACGTACAGCGTTTATTGTGTTAATGGTCGTGCTCCATTAGTTGTCTAGGTTTATAGGGTAGCTTTCCCGGAGATTAAAGTTTTTTGTTGTATTCATGGTAATGTGCCTTTTAAGCTCTTCTCTGTTCAAGTTTATGTAGTCGTAGAGGGGTGAAGATAGTAGAAGGCATACTGGCATGTGTTCAGATAGTATGTGGCGGCCTGAGACGTCGTTCCCTGATGCCCAGAGAATGAGGGGAAGGTCAAGCTGATCTGCATGCCGGGAAAACGCCGCGAAACACTAGTCAGATACCAACCCGCATCATTTACGGTGTTTAAAAGTAGTTTTGGATGGTATGCATTTAGATCCGCCAAAATAACAGTGGAAGATTTTAGTTAGATAGAGCCCGGAAAGAGAAGTCTATATTTAGCTGTTTACGTGGCCACTAGAATTGTGCTACTACGTGCCAGCTTCTTTCACGTGCCATAATTGAGTGTAGACACCATTTTTTATCTACAGTCACAGCATTCTTCAGCCAATCAAAACGACGTTTCTTGGACCTTAGTGTCATGCAGGCGTCTATGCGGTGCTAACGGTCGAAGTCGGTCAGTTTAGGTAGAATCCCTACGTCCAGCTGGATGACTTTGCCGTTTCCTCTAAATGACGCAAAATGATTGCATGACTGATGCTAAACTTTTTGACTAGTCAATGATTACAGATGTAGAACAGCTTTGAGCTAAGTGCACAAACGGTCATTGTCAATAAATGAAGATCGACCACTTTATGGCTGATCTTGGAGATCGAATTGGCCAAACTAAAGCTATTTAAACCAATCGTAGGCTGTGTGACGAATAATTAATAATTATGTTTTCTCTAAATGCTTGGTTGATATGACGTTGTAATCGGGCAACGTTTAGGCCGCACTTGTAATCTTTTTTTAAAAGCGTAAGTTTCTGTTTACATGAGAATCATTTGATGGATAAATTTTTAATCATTAGGCATCATATAGGGTGTCATACCTATTAATCTGTAGTGGTCGAGGAAAGACAAGGCCACTACACATTTACTAGTCTTACACCCTGTATAAATCTATAAATAAATAAACTTTTAAATAAATCTAAATATAAATAAACTTTTAAAATGGTTGTGCGCAAACATTGTTTCCACCCTAATACTACTAATTATAATGCAACTGCTCATATTACAACTATTAATAGTAATATCCCCTCTGGTGTGTTCAGTGCAGCTGTTATTTTCCTTTCCCGACTTAATCTTCCCTTTTAAATTAGTCTGAAGGAAAATATAGATATTCGTGTTCAAATCCTTTATCATTTAACCATTCACGGTGACTCGCTCACTATCCCGATTCACAAGCCTCTGGCAAAGGCTGCCTAAAACTCGGTTGCATTCCAGGAGAGTGAAAAATGATTGATGCATGGTAGACAATAATCTCACCTCTTTCTTGGTAGAAAATAGGCCACAAAAACCATCCCAACCGTGAAATTATGCAGAGCCGTTTAAAAATGCAAACAACCCTTTCCTTTCCTATTTCTCCAAGGCCAAATTTTCAGAAGAGAAACCATGGATAAATACAGCTCATTCCTTCAAGAGGGAAGACAAATAGAAAAGGCCATTGGAACCTGAAGGAAATCTTGTTAGTGACTTGTCGATTCCTGAAAAGAAAGAAAACGAAATCAAATGAATTTCTTGAAAGCGAAATTTGTTACTCTGCTTATTCAGCCTCCGTCACGAATCACAAGCTTTGACAATTTGGCGTGAAGAAAGTTTGAGCTTTGATTACGGGTATATTTTATTCTTCCCTTATTATTTTTATTATATATCATAATTATTAATAGTGTAAAATTGCTCAAAAGTAAAAATTCAAACGTGGAAGCCATCAAAAATTACACAATTTCCCTTCATGTTTTAATCTTCTCATTTCGTGTTCGGATCATTCCATATTTTCCTTCTGAAATACTTCAAACTTAAGCAAATAAAATACGCTTTTATAACTTTTGTTTAATCGGGCATATTTGCTGTTTGCTGAGTTAGCAAGAGGAGGAAATTTAGCTGATTTTTTTCAGACAAGAGTCTGGTCTTCATCATCATGTAGATAACTAGTAAATACTATGTATTTTTTTCTCATCTGATCTTTTTACCAAATAAATAAAATAGACCCTCTTTCATTAGTTAGCAACATACATTTCGTGACCCTAAATTCAAAATTGTGACGTTTGATATAATTCAATAAAGTAGCTATGCATTTCAGTTGAGTAAGTTGCAATTGAGTATAGAGAATAAAAACGACCCGAAGGAATATAAAAATTTCATTTAGAGCGCTTTCTCCTTTAATAAATAAGCCTCAATCAGAAATTTAATAGTAGATGAAATAAGCCTTCTTAAATAGCAGAGAAAAGAAGGGCACAATTAATTTTCTAACCTGATAGTTTCATCAATCCATGAATGAGTCCTGTATAATGAAGGCGAAAGCGCATGAATCTGATTTTCTTTTCCTGCAGGTAATTATTTTCAGTCTTTGTCTTATTTAATTCATGTTAGTTCCTTACCATCAAATGTCGTATGTGAAAACTAATGTGAGACTCCCATAAAAGCCAAAATTATGCCCGGTTAGAAATTGTTCTAGGTATTCTTGAATTTGTTGGTTCCAAAACCCTGCCAAATAACTGCCTCCTACTAGATCCCTTTAAGATGCTGAACCAACCCATCCAATAACTATGTCAGCACACAAACGACTGCAATTAATCCACTGATAGAAAGGTGGCGCGGCTGGTCCATCTCATCCAGACCCAAACCCAACCATTGGCTTTTCTCTTGACTTCAATTTAAGCCCATTATTATCTAACCTTTGTTCATATGTCTGCTACTCAACCTTCCTCTTTACTCATCTCTGCCTCTCCATCACAATTTAGTAGGCAATTTAGTTGGATAAATTGAACCAAAACATCCCAGCTATGGAGTGCGGTAGCATTGCTCGAAACTATATTGGGTACCCCTCGGGGACAATTCTCCTCCGCGCCAAGCCTAGGACTGTATCAAAGAGATGAATCTAACAACTGCTCAGGGGGCGCCTGGTGCAGTATCAAAAGGGATACCTTTGCTATTGTCACAGCATCATTCGATAACTATAATCAATTCCAATCCTGCATTTTTTTCCCTTCTAATTGTCGCGAAACACTAAACAAACCAGCACAAATATCACTACCGGCTCTAGGGGTGGTAGTTCTAAGGTATCTGGTTTGATACTGTTGAAAAAGGCGAATTGCATTGACAATGAAAGCAAGATTGTTAGGGTTAGAGTAATTTTAGTTACGAGTTTCAGTAATTATTCTCGTAAGCAAAGTTTCAATCGTAAATCATTATATAATAAAGATACGAAGAACATATTAAAGGTTTTAATGGCCATACCCGCATTTTATGTATTCAAATTTTGCACTTATATGCTATTGTAAGTTTATGTAAGATGTAAAGAGGAGTTGACTAAAACTGTAGAAATATAACCTGTTTTTTACTGTTCCATTTAATGCGGAAATAAAAGATGAAAATATCCAAAAGTTAAACAAATTTGGAAAATTATTAACTTTGTATTATGTTTCTTTAGAACATTGAACCTCAACGGGGCTCAACCGTCTCCTGGCTGGCGTGTTTAAATTTAAAAAGTGCACTAAACTAAGACTTTACATTTTAAAATAATAATTTGCATGAATTATAAATTTATGAATATTTACAATTAATAAATGAAAAAAAATGCCTTCAAAGAATATAAATTTACATGTAAAATGTGCAAAATTATTAAGGTGCCATGTAATGTGTATTTCCAATTATATGTTCTTTACATTATGCATTCGCGTAATTATGTAATATTTTATTTACAATGACAGGAGGAATTCTTGATTCTTAAGTCAATTGGCTGCAGCTCGCGTGAAAGAACAGCTTTGAGGATGATCGTGTGATGCTGACACCTGAATCAAGAGAGGAAATGCTGAGCGAGTAGCGAGGTGATAAAGAACACAATATATGTTTCACAACTCTTCTCAGTGCCAATAAATAGGCTTGAGTGGCGTGGGGTATCCAGCAGCGTTGACCAAATTCTGGGGATTTTTGAAAAACCCAACCCACATGCGATTTTGCGTGTTTTTTTCTGAAAATCCCACATATTTGTTTTTTTCATTTTCATCAACTATATTGCTGGAAAAAGTAATAAATAACTGCACAGTTACTTCCTCATATACTCAGATAAATTCACTAACCAACTAGTTTCTAACTATGCCCATGTAGGAAACTACGACACATCTGGCAACAATATTTCAACCTTTATGCACATATTAGTGAGGTCTAAATAGTATACACGCTAGGTACATGCTTGAGCTAGTTTAGCTAGATGATATCATACATGTCACACTATTGGCCAATGGATTTGAAGCAGCCAATGAGAACATGCTGCTCACTATTCTGCCTACTGATTGCTCAGGAAATGTGGCAGTAGTCTCGCACCTATCACTTGTTTATTTGGTATCACATGTGATGATGTGATCACTGTGCATATAACTTCACTTATTTGTGTTCTAAATAAAGAGGGTTAGCTGCATTAAATTTTCAATGTTTTTACGTGTACTTAAGTTAATTATAATTTACTACTATATAGCATTAGTATCTACATGATGACCATATGATTTATTCTCAGAAAAAGTGCGTAAATCTTATATTTATTTTTATATATTCTATATATCCTGGTATAGAAACTAATTGAATTAGAAATGGCTATAATAGTGGAGTCTGGTAGAAAACAATTAAATGAGTGGCTAGAAGTGACTAGAATTAGCGATAGTAGTAATTTAGAGGCGCTAACGTCTAAAATTGAGAGAATAAGAGCTCATCTAAAAATATGTATAAGCCGCAATATGACTGATGTCACGACAGACACAGAAATGAGCTATACAATAGAATTAAAAAGTATCAGTTTTTGTGGAAGTAGTACATCTGCTGATAGCAGTCACACTCCTACTTCTATAGCAACTTGGGTGATTTTCCACCCAAATCCCCCACATTAATGCAAGTTATGGCATCTACTCCTAAAAGGTCTTCTGTATCAAGTGAATATGCTCAACAAAACTCACAAGGCACTACAGGTACCTCAGTAAACAGAAGTTGTATTCAAACTAAATTATCAAAATTTGCAACAAAAACAATTGATTCACAAAGAAAGGAATGTGACATAAATATAGCTAAATTCTTATGTGCCAACAACATTGCATTTTTGGCAGCTGACTCTAAACAATATAAGGCAATGGTTGCATCATTGAGACCTGAGTATGACCCAGGAACAAGAAAGGCATATCAGGGAAGCTGCTTGATGATGTTCACCAAGAAGTAGAAGAGGGCATGAAAAATGCTTTATCAAATGCAACAATAACTCTCAGTTACTAATGATCTAATTATTGGAACCTCACTGCCTAATGGAAGAAAATCATTTATTTTGAGCACTCATGACTGTGGTTCTGACAAAAAAACAGCTGAATATTGTTTTCAGTTAGCATCTCAGTCAATTTATCACATAAAAGCCTATGAAAGAAATGTAAGTTTTTTAATTCATTTAAATCTCAAAAAAGCTCAAAATAATAACATGTAAATAAAATATCACTTTTATCTGTCAATAATATTCAAACGCTTGATGACTTCACTCTGCCTGCAGGTATTTGCTGTCTGTACTCATAAAGAGAGTAAAACGGTGAAGATGAAAGAGCTTTTGCATGAACAACCTACGGTTGTTCGCATCACCTGTTAAATTTGGTTGAAAAGGAGGAAACACCAAATATGGTGTTAAAGCACATACTTCATATCCAAAAATATTTCAGGAACCATCACCAACAACATGTAAGTGAATTACACTATAATTATTTGTAAAAATTCTAGTTTATAACTACCTTTATAATGAAATGCTCTATAATGCTACTTTGGGTTGAGAAGAGTTAAGTTTCTTATATGAAATGCATAGCTACATGGTGCACAAGCACTAGAGGGGTTGCCATATTTCTATGAGTCTACCGTCTAAACGCCATTACTAGAAATTTGGGGTCCTTATCCTGGGGGGCATTTGGTGGCTGACCTAGCGAAAGCTAGCTATAAGTCTCTTCTTAGTCATCCAACGGGCCCTTCAGTTGGACTTTTACAAACCTTTACAAATCTATGAATTCTTTAAAATTAAAATGCATTTTCTGTGTCCCAATGAGGTTATTCAAAACATTTAGGACTCTACTTTAGGTATATTAAATTCAAATGCCAGAGTTGGTTGAAAGAAAAAAGTTGAATGATGTCTCAGCTCCCTAATGATACAAGATGGACATCACATGAAGCATGCATGAAAAGCTTCATTGAAAACTTTTAGAAATACATAAAAATTAACAATGAACAAACAATTGGCAACGCAATTTCCACTCTTCTCAGCAATGTTTGATTATACAGAGAAGCTGGTCACTTGAGAGAAGAAGTGAAAATTGTCTCAGCAGCATTAAGCAAGGCAAATATAATAGATATATATCTACTTGTGTAGTGGTATAGCAAGGACCGAGTGATGGTGGTCGTACCTATACGTTGGTTACGTACTTCAAAACTCCTTGATTAAGTTTTCTCTAAGAGTGCTACGTTTGATTATGATTATTATTATTACATTATTTTTCATCTTTGATGGTTTCTAGTGCTATGCTCAGCGTTTCAAGGATTGAATTAAATGCTTCTAAGAAAAAATAGAACTTTAATTGCAACAAGAACAAAAATTGAAATCTAACAAACAAACTACACAGTAATGAATTAAACAAATTTGAGTGACGCTTACTAAATTACACAATTGAATATACAGTAATGGTTGACCCAAAGCTCACTTCAATATTTAATGCAAATTGACCTTCAAAGAAACAGATAATGGGCTTTAATTACCTTTAAAGAATGTTGTTTTCGGGCAGGTACGTGGACTGCCGTTCCAGATGTTGTCTGAAGCAGGAATGCTTTAAAGCCGCAGAGGAATTTGGCGCGTGTGGCGGATGGAGTTAAGCACGTATTCTTGGTGAGATGATTTCACCAACGGGACGGGGAAAGTATGCTTCTTCCACTCTTCGGATTAATCTGGGAATACTTCTCACTGACGAATGATGAGCAAACGAGTGAGTCCTTTGACGAAGGGAAATGCTTGAGGTAGTTCACTTTCGGGTATTCCTCAATGGCGCGGACTATCTTTGGGTTTTGGAGTACACCAGGATATGGGCTTCTCTGACGAAAGATAGTTAAACTTGTTTCTCAAATAAATTAACTTAAAGTTCGGTGTGACCACCAGGAACTGGCTCGAGGATGAGTTTCTTCTGTGTCCCTTTCGTTGGTTTGCCGGGCAATTGTGCCGGACTTCGTTGTATCGATGACTCTCACAATCTACCTCGTTCTTCTGCAGTTATTTTCTTATATACTTCGCCACCCCACTGGGGGTAGGGGAAGGAGGGGGGTGAGGACCACGGCATTAAGTCTCCTCCTCTAACGTTTTTTCTGAGAGCGTCTTTCAGCTAGCCCTAAAGGGCACCTTCTGGCTTTAGGCCGACGCTCCTCTAATTTCGCATATGAAGTGAAATTAAATACCCATTCTTAGAGGAAATCTTGCTGTTTCAACCAATGTTAGGTTCACCGGGGCCGACATGTGATGATTAGAGCATTATGTGGTTTTGGGCGGCCTTTCTGGTTATCCTCGAGCCAGGGGAGAGAAGGAGGCGGGAGCTAAGTAATAAATAGGATTACGCCGTAAAAAAAATGCCAGGACGTTGCGGTTAAGGAAAAGGGCCTCAGTTGTGAGGGCGGGATATCGATTCCCCTACAACTTACTATTTGAAAGTATGTTGAAGTACATAATATAATTAATATATGTATAATTATATCCGGATATATGGTATGTATATACCAAATTATTTTTTTTAAATTCATCATAGTGAACTGTATATAATAAAAACTGAAAATTTCTTTAGTGAAATTTCAAAATAACTAACCAGACAATAGTTTCGCTACTAAGATGAAAATTTAAAATCTAAAAAAAACAGCCAATTTTTATAAATTTTATGAACGTCACTAATTATAATAATTTTAAAAAGAAACTCTAAACTAAATTTCCTCCCATTCAAAATATCACGTTGCTAAAATATAATTATATAAAAAGATATATAAAAATAAATTTTCTGAACTTCACCATTTGTAATTCTTTGGGTTTTAAAAAAATCACAAAATTTCGATACTTATATTTGTTTCTGTACTTTTCCATTTTGTTTTTTGATATTATAAAACAATTAATACAAATAAGTCATAACCAAGCTAAGATGAAATTATTATTCAAATACTCAAAAAAATCCCCTTCTTAAATTATAGATTTAGTGATGATGATGATGATGATGATGATGATATGGATTTCTACACGTACTCGAGTACTATCCGCCTATACAACACGCTCGATACGAGTCCGGATCAACAAGCACGCAAATAGCACGCAAATAACAAAATATTTCAACAACACTCCGCACCGGTGTATAGCCACCGGCCTTTAATCAACTCCTATCCCCTTATGAGTTAATTTCCTAACTGCTCCTCTTCGACTGCAACGATCTCCTGATTATACATAGGAATCCCTCCTCTTTTCTTTCTATACTTACTTGCTTCGGCTCCCTGACACTCTGACTCAATCTCGTTGGCACAGCTCTAGTCAGCTGTCTGTCACTGGTGTTGTCAGTTATAGCGAAACATTCAACACTATTTTTCAGTGATTGAGTTTATGAACATATTTGCTCTTACTTAAGTATATTTTATCTTTTTTACTATAGTGTTGATCAAATAAGAATTAGAATAATTGTGTTCATTATTACATTCAACCACTTAGCATTTACTAAGACTCCGAGGGCCACTTAAGCTTTCCTACCATTCCAAACATCGTGCTCATATTCTGCCCTATCTGCACCATCATCCTTCACTATACTCCTAGATACTTAACAATTTACATTTGCTAATCGATAACACAGTGGCCTCTAATAATACCCTTGTCCACATCCTCGGCCACAAATACTTTTACCTTATTCCTTCCTCCATTTAATTTTTGGCCATTCCTCCCCACTCATTCACACACGTACAATGGCAGAGACATGGATCAAATTTTCAATCCGTCTCACTCTTGCCACTAACATTAGGTCATATACCACAATAGATACAACCGATCCCGCACCATTACTAATCAATCTCCAATCAATGACCCTCATTTCTATTCCCACTTCTCTTGATACTCCATCCATAAAAATATTCAATATCCATTGCTCCCTCACACACCTTTCTTACCCCATCGCAAGTATATCATCCACTTACTCGACACATCTTCTTTTGAACGCACAACTTACGTTCAATATTAATACTTTTACTCATTCCATCAGATTACCACTCACCCCATTCATACTTACATCTTCATATATTGCTTTCTTATCTGGTTGATAATAGGTCTTGTCCAGTTAAGGTCAATCAGCTCAACATACACTGTACATCTCTTCTCCCTTGTATATATTTTTGCTTGCTATTGCAGTGCAATTACTTCGTTCACACAACCCATGGCCACTCTAAGCCCATATTGCTCATTCCCCATCAATCTCTCGGTTAACTTCCTTACACGGCCTGCCTACAACACTCGTCCGATTTATTCCATGGTGGCTTTTTCATTCACTTTTTTCCATTTTACTTTTATTTAACGGCACTAACATACTATTTTTCAGGCCCTAAGTCACTTTTTTACATTTATATGTCTTAGAAAACAACCACATGGCCTAATCCATATCATATTTATTACAATCACGGCTGCCTTCCCATTTTTCAGACCTTTCACAACAATAACAAATTCTTGCATGCTCTGTTATTCCATATCCCAATACAGCGACCGGTTTACAACCGAAAAGCCAATATACTCACATTCCGTCCATCTTTCATACTTACATATGTTTACAGTACCCAGGGTATGTATTTTCGACCTTCGATATGCTCACAAGAACCATGTCATTCTCTTTATAGGTTTTCATCCAATTCTTCTTCTCTCAATTTCTAACCTATCGCCTTTCCTTGCAAACTAACCCCTAGTGTCAGCCATATCATAATTCATCTTCTGTCAACATACTTCATTCACTCATGTTAATCACTTCTTTTTTTTCTCCGTCTTGTATCCATTCATCTGCATCAACCTGACATTCGCATCAGAACTATTATGCATTTGTAATCAAGTCTCCCTTTTTCTCTCCACTGCACGTTTCACCTCTTCATTTTACCGTTGAGTTGTCTGCACCATATTTACATTTCTATTACACCTACATAAAGCTATAGGATTACCCCTATTGAATATTTTACTCCGTTCAACATTTTCTTTATCTTCATGTTCACACATTCCCTCCTCTCTTAAAGTATCCTCGCATAGGCTTCATCCCAACTCTGATTGAACAAAATTACACTTTTCATTTTCTATTCCTATCTACATTCCCAACATTTACTATTACTTGTTACTATTCATCTAATAATCATACTCTTAACTCATCCCTCTCTCTCTTTTAACCAACCATTGTCCATTTATGCATATTATTGTGCCGAAAAAATTGTTCTCCATCTAGAGGGTTTCTTCCAGCACAAAGCCTTATTACCCTCTCTTCAATTTGTCCAATCGAACCAGTTGCTAAAAATCATCGGTTTAGAAGAATTCAGGTTTACGATTTTGTCGATTGGGTTTATGTCTGGTGGCAACTAAATAAATTTTTCTACCCTTACCGTGGAAATTAAAACAAATTAGTAGTAATTTTGGTAGAGTTATCGTAACATCCTGTTGGTATTGCTGTAGTAATATTTAGTTAGTTCAGTATCATTCACTTTGTTTACACTTTTGCAGAATAACAATGCACGACCCGTTGCTAAGGCATAGTTTAAGAACTGAGCTATTAAATATATACATAGCTGTTATTGATTTACATTGAACAGATTTTAATATCGCAGATGTTCATCTGTCCAGATTGAACAAACAGTTCGTCTCAAAGCGATTATCTCTGCCATCATCACCGAATTTATCTACCTTTCCTCCAACTTTATTATATTGAAGAGAGTTAAATCAAATTATACATCGTCACTGTCAACAATCATCACGAAACCTTCACAACCCGAGTGGCATTAGAGTTGTGATTTAATAAGAAGATATTCAATTATATGTTAATAATATTCTTCCTATTATATAATAATTATTTTCGCTATCGCCACTGCTATCTTAACGTTTATATGCATCTTTTTCAGATTTCCCAGATACCAAGTTAGGCACTGATCGTTCTAATTAAACCAGGTTGGGCTTCATTTCTAATAAATCAAATGCATTTTTCATTATAAAATAACCTAAAGCAATAACGAAAACCAGATATTCTATTTTGTTTAATAGGAATATAAGTTTAATATTTGCCTGTACAAAGCCAGTATAGTTTACGGCACTCAGCTATAATTATAATTTAGTAAAATTGAAAATCTTATATGCTCAAATCTTTGCGTAAAGATATCACAAACAACAAACTATATGTATTAGTTGGTCGTGGGTAAGACAAAAGCTTCTCAGACAAATGTAATAGTTTCAAATTGCGCAATATTTTACAAGGTAATACATGTTCGCACATATCTTTGATGCTTCTCGAATAATTTCCTTAAGTTTCATCATTCTAATTAACTGGAGTGAATACACTACATACGGTGTGCTTCTTTTCAACCCTCAAAATGACTACTTTTGAAAGAAGAGACAACATTAAATTTCTAACTAAACTTGATTGAAAGGCTGGGAGAATTATTGAAGCTTTAGAACAGGATTAGTGTGACTCTTCACCATGTAGAGCAGTGGTTTACGATTGGATTAAGCGCTTCAAAGAAGGCAGAGAACAACTCTAAGATTATCCACTGGAAGGAGACCCTCCACCTTAAAAAAATGAAGAAAACATCCAGCTTTTGCAGAATATAGTTGAAGATCGCAAGGTCACTATTGACGAAGTTGCCATTGAAGTGAGACTCTCACATGGTTCAGCATTTACAATTTTCAAGCTTTAAGCGCGCTGGGTCCTGAAAACGTGCGCAAAGACCAACTGAATCAAAGAGCTGAACATTCTTTAGCAATTTCGACCATAATTGAATCAAATGAGAACAATTTTTTTAAGTGTTTTGTCACTGGAAATGAAACATGGATCTACCAGTTTGACGCATGAAACAAAATTCAATGAAAAGAGGAGTATCCGAAAGGAACAGCTGGACCTGTTAAATTTAAGACAGAAAGGTCTGTTAAGAAGGTTATGGCCACAATTTTGAGGGATTCTAATTGAATTATATTGATAGACTTTCTACAAGTCTATCAATATAAACTTTAAACAAGCTGAAGATAGCACTAGCCAAAAAACGTTGAAGAAAGCTATTCAGTCAGAATTTGTTTCACCATGACAATACCTCAGTGCATCTTGTGACGGATGTCACGGCTCTGCTACGCGAATTTCGATGGGAAACTCTTGCACATCTCCCTCAATAGCCCTGAATTATCTTCCTCCGACTTTTTTTCTTTTCCTAAAATTAAAACAACACCTAAAGGAACCCGATTCCAGTCGTTGGATGGAGCAAAAAAACAGGTTATTCCTTGGTGTCAGAGACAACCCAGGCAATTCTATAAGGAGGGAATTTACCGGGGGAAACATTGATTGCAAAGGTGTATAGGCCAAAATGAAGCTTAAGTAGAAAAATTATTATGTTACGTTGAAAAATAAAATATTTAGGACATTTGTCTGAGAACTTTTTGACTCACCGTTGTACATATTTTCCCCTAGCGTTATTTCTGTCTTCTCGATAAAGGATCGCCTTCACTGTGTCGCCCTCTGCACCCTTTTATTCTGGATTCTTTTAATGTCGCTCTCTCTTGCCTTTAAAAAACCCCTCCGGTTTCTTGTCTCATTTGCTCATTCGCGTCCAATTCTTATTTTCTCTTGTGCTATATGTATTTATAGTCAGCTACACCATGTTTCTGCATCTTTCTTTCTGTCTTCAAATTTTATGTGGTGGTTGTATTATCACCCGCAGATCCTGTAGTTGCTTTCTTTATATATATATATATATATATATATATATATATATATATATATATATATATATATATATATATATATATATATATATCAGTGGCGTGCGGCGATTTTTGAGGAAGCAATTCAAGTTTTACAAAAATAAATATGTTAATTGAAGTAAATATGATGTTCATCAAAACTAACTCTAAAATTGTAAGCTACTCACTTTATTTAAATGTTATTTTTTTAAATGTTAGTCTTTTAAAACTTTATTCAAATATTAAAATAGCTTCAGTATGTATGCACAACCGACAAGCCAAGATGTTCCTATTATATTGGCCTACATTGTATTTTCGATATCAATAGGTTTGGGTGACATCTAGTCTTGGCGTAGGCCTACCTATTTTAATAATAGTTTCTTTTTTATTATAAGTAATCACACTGAACTTCCTTTTTATAATTTTTTTAATAATGCAATCGCATTTTCTCACAACTTTATTAGCATTCATTTTGTTTAAAAGGGGGGTTATCACTTTAAAAAAATGAATAAACAATACGCCACACTTATCTAAGCACTTACTCGCAACTGCTAACTGATCTCAAAGATACGAGTAGTGAATCCGGCAGAGCTGCCAGAATCCAGGAAATATAAAAAAAATGCTTAAGATACAAGAGCGTAAACATACAGAGTTTAGGCTATGTGGTTGCTTTCATTTTCAGAACCAGTATCTAAATATAACCTAAAAATTGTTTAAGATTAAGAGCATAATATTAATTATGTCATTTTGTCTTAATCCTTTTATTGCTTTTTCATAGATTCTGGCAACTGGACAGGTTGCCAGCTGCATCAAGATGACTGCAAAGCTAAATTTGCTTTCTTTTCCGTATACAAATAGGTTATTTTTGTTTTAATTCTAACAGGGCGTTGAAATATCTAGATGACGATGAAAATCATAAAAGTCTAATGACTGTATAATATTGCTAAGAGAAGCAAAACATCTTCCAAACTATTCATTCCAAAGCACCAAAAAGCTGAACTATTATTGAAATTAAGAGAAAAAAAAGAGTAAAAATCTCGACGAAAAGCATGCATTTCTTCAATTGCAGTAGGGCCCATCATGGTCTAAAGCCAATTTGATTAAAAGTGAACGGTACCGTATCAGGTATACACGTATAGGCAAACATAATTGTGAGAATAAAATTTATTCTACTGTCATATTAATATTTGGGGTGTAATTTATTTTTCCTTTCCTCTTAAATAGGTCAAGCATTGATATATATATATATATATATATATATATATATATATATATATATATATATATGTATCACCAAACGCGACAAATTTACAAATTAAATAATAGAAAGTTAAGTCTCTCATAATTTGCTTTGCTTTATTTTTGTCACCGAACAAAAAATTATCATACTAAAAGATTTCTCACTAAAGTTTATTTATATTTCTTAATATTTGCATATTAACTTGTGTGTTTGTAATATTTAAGTCTGTGTTTTTTTCTAGTCGGGTTCAC
The DNA here is from genome assembly GCA_963969495.1 of Ceratothoa steindachneri. NCBI lineage: Eukaryota > Metazoa > Arthropoda > Malacostraca > Isopoda > Cymothoidae > Ceratothoa > Ceratothoa steindachneri. The sequence continues at coordinate 143,030,062 of OZ018317.1, read as the reverse complement.
AATCGCCTGGCTTATAAGATCTGCTTGGCTACTTGTTTCGATTTGTTCATTTTGTCTATTCGTTTTTCTTTGGTCTGCTACGTTACATTTTCTAGATTTGGTTGAAGTGTTATTCAAGCCTTATATTTCGCCTTAAAGATTTTATGGCATGCTGAATTCATCACTTTTCTCACATGAGTAGTAATTGCTAAGTTTTGTTTATACATCGTTAAGTATCCTAAGCTAAATAACTTTTTTCCCACGTATTTCGTAAAGGCCTCCTTCGTAAATCTTATCTCATATTTACAAACCCTCAGTTCTTGTTTCTCCTCGCACTCAAATGAATGTCATATGTTCTATCTTACGCCCTCTCAATTACTCGAGCGCGGTAATAAAAAGGCTATGTTAGGCATGAAATATAGCATCAAACACGCTTATTCCACCATCCTATGATATAGGGAAGTATCAAGGTATACTCATTCGAACCATCAAGATTTATCGTGATACCTGCACCTTCTCGATCCAAATTGAAGAATTTCTTAGGAACCAACTTACTCATTAAAACACAACTCTCCAAATACAACAGACCTCGCCCCAGTCTCATACTACCCACCTTTTCTATTTTGCTTTTTAGAACTTATTGTAGTTTGGCGTATTTTATCTGAGACTTTATTTCATTAGAAGCTTAACATTATTGGCTCAACAAAAACGTGGTCACTTGAAAGAAATACAATCACTCCTGCTCCTTTAAACCAGCTAGGTATTTCATTCATCCACCTGCCAGAAGTATGTACATGACGTAGGGTTGGAATTGGTTTAATTAATTCCTTATATATTCCTCCCTTTCCTAATCAAATCGAATTACAAAACAATATCGAAGCTCTACTTTCACTCTTACCTATCTTTGAAACTCGCTCTTAAAGGCGTAATTATTTATCTTCCACCTGATCATCCTAGGAACGGATTCTTCGATTAGCTAGATCAATTTTTTAGCATGGCTCTCTCTGATCTCTCTATAGACCTACTAATTTTGTAGAATTTTAGCATTGTCCATCATACCCTATCTTATCTGCGACTTCCACACATATTTAAACTTTACTCTATCTCAATTTGTTCCATCCTCCATTCTAACACATTGAAATCATCTTACCCTTGTCGCGTCCTTCCCGCTTCATAGTTTGAATATAAGTGATTCTCCAGAAGCATTTTTGATCAATTCAAACAGTTTTATTTTCTCTCCCGCATACATCTAAACCTTGCTCACACCCTGTCATAAAGCTTTATCATTATATGCACGCTTCTATTAGCCGAGATCAGATTAGAACGGAAATTTCTATATTTTTGTCCCGTTAGAATCTGAAACTATCTCTACGCATCTCAAAGTGCCTCGCCTACTCTTTTTCCAACCTGTAAGGGGCGCGGCGATTTGCGTTCCTGGACACTGCTGATGTGACTAGCCTCTTCTCCTTAGCCTCTTCTCCTTTCTGACAGTCTACTTTCTGCACTACTTCCTCACTTTCCCTAAAACCTCTCCCACAACTTTCTAAGGTCGGCCCCTTATTCCACAGGGTAGACGCTGACCAGCTTATTATCACCCAACTATCCTGGATCGGGGCTGATGAAGGAGGGGACAACGTTGCTTCACCCGTGAGTTCCAGCATGTGCTGGTAGGTTTTTAACAACCTGCTTCATCCCCACCCACACGTTCCTCACATAACCTTTCTTCCTCCTTTCGCTGTCTATCAATTTAAAGCCATGCCCAAGGTGGATCCGTCATGCAGATGGGCTGCCAGGTCACTAGGTGGGAGGAGTGGCATCAAATGGCAGCAGCAGGTTCTGCCGCCCAGTGTTCACCCCTCGCAGAGTGGATTACTGCGTGGGGTGATGAGCGTATGCGTCCTGTGACAATTACAGGGTCACTGTGAGGGAACACCACGTGGACTCTCTGGAGCACAACAGAACTTCCATGCGCTGCAGAAGGCCCAGGTAGGCCTAAATTGGTAAGCCTAACCCGCCTTTTCTACAAGCGGAAGCCTCGAACCGTGTCCACCATTATTCACATTTACACGGGCAGAATAGCCTCTGTAAGAAGATTCGAGGCCATTCGAGAGTAGAGCTGTTTCCCGCTTACCGCCCCCCAACCACAGGGAGAGCCTCGGACATAAATAGCGCTCGAGTCCCATGAGAGACACAGAGTTAAGAAGTCTCGCCCGGACACCAGAAGATTCCCCATAGTTCCAAGTCAGGTGCTATCAACAAAGCAAAGTGACAGCTGAACTACTTTGTGTATTTGGAATTATTCCCAGCCAGTGAGGTAATTCCACTTAACGATCACCACCGAGTGATTTTCCAGGCTTCTCTCATCAACTCCTGTCGAAGCCCTACTTCGTTCGCCCCTTATTTTGGGTGGACGAAATACTCTCCCTTGGACAGCAAGTTACCCCCCCATCCTGTTTTTGGAGAACCGTCATCACTTCAAGTTCCCGCTCAGAAGTTCCGAGCGGCCTCACCTCACGTGCAGAAGACATCCGTAAGCCAACCTCTATCCCCCCTTCAGTAACCCAATTGAGTTAATTCTCCCCCCCAATTGAATAGTTTCCTTCTGTAATACCTTAAGTTCTAACTTCATAGTCTGATTTATAACTACAATTCCCCCCCCTTCGTTTACTGATGTGATTTTGTCCGTTAATTCTCTGGGGTAATTTTACCCATCAATTCTCTCATTATTTTTATGTAAATAAAATTATATTTTGTACATGCCTCTTTAAATAACCTTAAGCTTTGCCATTGCCCATTTGTTACCCGACCTCGTTGCACTCTCATCTCGCATTTCAGCCCGTCTAAACAAGCGGTGTACCGTCCCTTCCTCGGTTCACCTGTAAGTTATTGGTCCCTCTCCCATAGATATAATATGGTATTGATGTAATATAATGTCATACTACGACATATATATATATATATATATATATATATATATATATATTAATATACATATTATATAATTTTGGTGTCAAGTGTGTTTGGGGGTCTTACGAACCCGTGTCATTTTAATTTCGAAATTAGAAGTTCCCTTGTTATGCACGTATATCCCTTTTATTTAAATTTTTGTATTGTACTGGCAGAAGGCAAGTTCAAGTTAATTGAAGAGCAGTGGAACGTAATCTATTTAGATTTGGTGTTGAACCCCAGGTAATTAATTTTTTATGGTGTTCGAATTTTGGACTTTCCTAGTTATTAATTCAAAAGATTGAAGGTCTTTGGTGTCCTAATTCCGGTAGGACCATTTTATTTCTGCTTAGAAACAGCAGAGGTAGGTAGCTGTATCTTAATTTTTTTGTGATCAAGGCCTTCACGAATATTCAAGTATTCGTTTCGCGTGGGTACTGTATTAGTTCGTTCGCGTATCAGTGTTCCCTCAGTTAACTGCGTAAAAATGTCATCCTTCAAAAAATTCAAGAGTCAAGGTGAAATGTTAGGTCTTTCGGGCAAAGACATGCTAAATGACGTACAGGAAGAAGAGAGGAACGAACGGGCAGAGCGAAGGGAAGAGGACCTAAGAGGAACGGAGATGGAGAACAAACTGAAGATGGAGATGGAGATGGAGGAGAACAAACTGAAGATGGAGAGGGAGGAGAAAAAACTGAAGATTGAGAAGAACAAAATGGAGGAGAATAAACTGAAGATGGAGATGGAGATGGAGGAGAACAGACTGAAGATGGAGAGGGAGATTGAGGAGAACAAACTGAAGATGGAGATGGAAGAACGTGAACAAATTAGGCAGCATGAGCTGGAAATGAGCCGAAATCAAATGGATTCTCAGTCCATCGGTTCTCGGGCTGAAATTCCCCAAACTCCTTCAGTCCACCTTCCCGCTTTTAATGATGGCGAGGACTTTGGGTCATTTTTGACCCATTTTGAGAGAATCTTTCAGATTAATTGGTGGGATCTCGAAAATGATGGCGTCGCTCGCTTACTTCCCCTCCTAAATGCCAAGTTAAGGCATATCTTCGTATCTCTTCCCCCGGAAGCAACTTTGGACTATTCCACGTTAAAGTCCGAATTGTTAGCCGCTGTTCATATGAATAGCGAAATCTACCGCTCCTGATTCCGCCAGGAAAGGATCCGCCTTTGCCAAACATATCGACAACACGGGTACCTCCTCCAAAGACCCCTTCAGTGTTGGCTGGATGCGTGCAAGATTCCCCAGGTCTACGAGTCCCTTCTGGACTTCTTCCTTAGGGATCAGCTTTTAGCTGCTGTGGCTTCCGAAATTCGCGCCTTCATTAGGGATAAATGTTGCGCCACTTTAAAGGCGTGCTTGGAAGAGACCGATGTCTACACGGGTAGTCACGATTTTTAACCTAAGGATGTTAAAAAGGCTCCCCAATCACCCCCCAAAACTAAATTTTATGGCCCTAAGACCCCCCCAAAATTGGTGTCAAGATTTACCAAAAGTCCTATTCCCTCGAAGCCAAGAAATTTCCATCCATCTGAACGCCGAGACATTAAGCCCCTAGTTTCTTCTCGCCTGGTTGTGCCGTACCAAAAGAACCCAATCGTCTGCTACACCTATGGAGTTCCCGGCTATTACCGCACGAACTGTTCTCAAAACTCTCGATTCGCAAACCCTCATCAGGTAAACTTTCTCTTTAATGAGAACAACCCCGGTAGATTGAAGTTCGAGAACGGAACTGTGAACAGTCGCCGAGTATCCAGCCTCGTTCGGGACACCGGGTTCACCTGTATTATAGTGTCTGAGGACCTATTCTCCCCTGTTTGGCACGACCACAAGAAATTTGCGGTGGTCCACGACTACCTTGACCGGGTCAGTCGTTTCCCAGTAATTCGTTGTCACATCGAGTGTGACTATATGTCCGGATGGGCTGAAGTGGTAGCGGCCCCAATCCAAATCTGCTCCGTTTTATTCGGTCAGAACCCCGTAATTCACAACCATCCCGTGGCGGAGCCAGTGATTCCCCCTACACAGGCAGCTCTGGAATCCCGTGCACCTGTTCCCCTGAAAACCACTATCGACCCGGAGTTCCAAGCACTCCAGGGCGATAGGTTTTCCCGCGCCCAGAAGGAGTGCGCAACTCCCCTCCCCCTCTTTGGGAGAAAACTAAAGCCCTCGAGCGTTAGTCCACCCGAGGTAACAAACGAGTCTCGTATCCCAAGAAGAAGGACTTATTGAGAGGTTTGAGACCTAATTGGACCTTAATTCATGAGAACGAAAATTCAAGCCTAGCGCGAAGGTGCTGGTGCTACTTCCCACGGGAAGCAACAAAATCCTTAGCCAGTGAAAGGGACCCTAACCCATCCTTGAGGCTAGAGGAGCCGTGGATTACATCATCCATACTCCGGCGGGAGGGAAGGGTTTCCACGTGAATTGTATATATATATATATATTATCATCAATGTTTCTAATTATGATTTTGGGGGGATCCACTAAATTCCATATTTATGCCTCCATTTAATTGTTGTTGTTTTTTGTTTGTTTTTTTATGGGGGGAGGGATCCACTGAAATGTCACCAATGTTTTCCTGTGAATTTCTGTTGTTTAAAATTGAATTAGTTAAATTCTCTAGAATTGACCTGTTTAAGGCTTATGTCCGTAAATTCCCCGCTGAGCTCAGATTTACGGTTTTTTGTGTGTACACCTGTCGTAGCAGGTCAGAATTTCCCTAGACCTTTGATAATTCTAGTTTGACGGTTTGGGATGATCCTTTCCTAAGCAACTCCTCTGTAAAGCATCATCTTTCGGTTGGGAGATGTGTCAGGGAACCTAACGTAGACTCTCTTGAGCAGAACGGAACTTCCATGCGCTGCAGAAGGCCCGGTTAGGCCTAAATTTAAAAGCCTACCCCCCCCCCTCCTTCACAAGAGGTAGCCTCGAACCGTGTCCACCACGATTCACTTTTGCACGGGCAGAATATCGTCTGCAAGAAGATTCGAGGTCATTCGAGAGTAGAGCTGTTTCCCGCTTACCGATCCCCAACCCCGTGGAGAGCCTCGGACATAAATAGCGCTTGAATTTCATGAAGAGACACAGAGTTGAGAAGTCTCACCCAGACCCCAGAAGATTCCCCATAGTTCCAAGTCAGGTGCTTCTTCTGTCGAACCCCGCCTTCGTTCGCCCCTTATTTCAGGTGGTCGAAATACTCTTCCCTCGACCGGAAGTTACCCCCCCCCCCCACCTGTTTTTGGAGAACCGTCATCACTTCAAGTTCCCGCTCAGAAGTTCCAAGCGGTCTCACCTCACGTGCAGAAAACATCCGTAAGCCAACCCCTCTCCTTCCTTCAGTAACTCAATTGGGTTAATTCCCCCCACCCCCACCCATTTGAATAGTCTCCTCCAGTAATACCTTAAGTTCTAACTTCATAATCTGATTTATAATTACAATTTCCCCCCTTCGTTTACTGATGTGATTTTGTCCGTTAATTGTCTGAGGTAATTTTACCCATCAATTCTCTCATTATTTTTATGTAAATAAAATTATATTTTGGTAATGCCTCTTTAAATAATCTTGAGCTTTGCCATTGCCCATTTGTTACCCGACCTCGTTGCACTCTCATCTCGCATTTCAGCCCGTCTAAACTAACGGTGTTCCGTCCCTTCGTCGGTTCACCTGTAAGTTATCGGTTCTCCCCCATAGATATAATATGGTATTGATGTAATATAATGTCATACCACGACAGTCACCATGCCTAATGATGATTTAAATAAAAAACTAATACTCTCCCTCTACTTCACCCTCAACCATCAACGGAGCCACCTTCGGGCAGCTCCAATTAAATAAAAAATGTAGGTCCCCCCCTTCCCTGTGTTTTGTCAGGGAACCCTATAAATTTCATCTACAAGAGAGGAGGCTTACTCCTTAGCATCTTCTCAGGAGGCCGCCATAGGCGCATCCCTCTGTCCAGTGGCAGTCGCTTACTATCTTTCACAAGGGACCTCGAATTGGATCTGTGATGTCTCGGTGGGGGGGAGATATGCCCACATGGAGGACCACTCTAAGATACACATGGTGGGTAAGGCCTCATAAAGAGAGAAGGGATCTCAACCCCCGGCAGGTTTTCCTATGACTGGGCAGACCTTCTTCCTTTCAGATGGGCATCTTGCTGAGGCCAGCCCATCTGGCCTAGGGGCTGCTGCCAGCGATGAAAGAAGTGGGTTCCTTACTCGCCCCTCTCTCCTAAAAAGACTCGGGGCTTCTCCACCCGTGCGGGAGCCCCTAAGACGGGCGGGTCTGCTGCCGTTTCGGTAAGTGACCAAGCCAAGATCGGCACGACTGGCTCCGTTGCTGCTTCGGGTGGTGAGTCCCGTCTAATACCAGAACTATGCAGAGCGGAGCCTCGATTTCGTCCGGGCTCCTCGTTCAGGGGCTACCTGCCGTTTTTTAGCCCGCTGACTTCAAACGCTTCCTTGTTATTCACTCCACTGATATCAGCATGTTGGCTAAGGGCAACATGATCCACTTGTAGAGTGCTCTAGCTAGCGTGGTTGTTAAAGAGCCGAAGGTGATCGGTTCTTGGACGGGAGCCTTTTTGCGAATGCGTCAAATCCCTCCGAGGTGGCCATGAATAGTGCCCTTGGCACACTAGAGTGTGTGAGTGTGACGCCGCACTCCACCTTAGGGCTGACCGACCATGGGGCAGTCAATGTTGAACGTGTGATGAGCAAACAGGGAGGCATCTCGAGATCCATCTCTAAACTCTTCCTCACGTTAGACTGTGACAAGCTCCCTGAGTCCATGCGTTCAGAATTGTATCTCTCCCACGTGAAGGCATTCGTACCACTGCTGCGGAGGTGGTACTACTGTCTCACCTTCGGCCATACTAATCACCCTTGTAGACGTGTGCTGTTCTAAGGCAGCACACGATAAGTCCAAATCGTGTGTGGCCAAGTGCTTCAATTGCAGAGAGCCGCATCCAGCTTCTTCGAAGCAATGTGGGATGTATCTCCTTGAGGAGGAAATCCGGGTCGTTCAGGCCCAGGATTATCTCTCGTTTCTCGAGACTAAGTACCTGGTCCTGGCGCGCCCGGGGCTGCCTGCGACGTCCTATACCTCAATGGTTAAGAAAGACACCCTCTGCTCCTGGCCCCTCTAGGCCTACGCGCACGGTCTTTTCCGCGCCCATTCAGAACCCTTCTGCGGGTCTACCCACTCCGGGCGCTCCCCTAGTAAAGATGATGGAACAAAGGGTTCACACCAGACCCGGCTAAAACTAGAGCTCCCCAAGCTTCTCCCAGCGTGACCAGTTTGGGTAAGGCGAAACAGCGGGCCTCCACCGAGTCGTTAGACACACAGGAGGCAATACCCCTGAAGATGGTCGTGAAGCCATCTTCCGGAGTTCCTAAAGCAAGACCCGAAAGGAAGATAGCACTAAAAGAGCTTCGTCTACTTCTCCAATAACCATTGGTAGGCTGGGTGCCTCGGAGACGGTGGATCCTCCAAAAGATGGACCCGTAACTCCGAAGCCGCCACATTCGCCCAAGGTTCCGAGGCTGAGGAAGAAAAGGACTCGCATGGCGAGCCCAACCTCCAATGATACGTCCTCGAAGGCGACAGCACCTTCAGCGCATTGTCCGGCCAACAGCACTTGGAGTTCTCCCGTGAGTGTCTTCTCTTCAAAGAGGGCCCTTACATTTCCACCGAGTAAGGGCAGGCGGACAAATTCCTTCAATGGAATTGCCGCTGACTCTGGGCCAACTGGGAGTAGTTGCGGAGGCTCGTCTCCTCCCGTTCCTTGTTAGGTATCTTTTTGCAGGAGACCATGCCAGATGCCCCCCCCCCCTTGCCTACCATGCTTGGGTATAAGGGTTTTGTACCCATTACCACGGGATGGGGGCCGAGATGGATGTTTCGTGATTTACACCCGGCTTGATGCCTCCGTTCTTCTCTTTGTTTTATATACCTCCTTTCAAGCAGTCGCTGTGCAGCAACACCTAGAGAAGAAGTATACTGTTATTTCCGCGTACATTCCACCGTCAGCCGACTTCGACGAAGGGTTCTTCTGCTGCGTCTTGACACAGTTGCCGAGGCCCTTTCTCTTGTTCGGAGATTAATCCCAGGGGTCATGTCCTTGCCGACCTGATCTCCGAGCTGGAGATATGTGTCCTAAATATGGATAAGTTTACGCATCACTGCCCGAGAACCGCTTCATTTTCATGTCTCGATCTATTTTTGTGCTTTCCGGATGCACAGCCTGACTTTGGATCAAGATTGGTTGATGACCTCCATAGTAGTGATCACTTTCGCATTTAAATATCATTTTCTTGGCCGCTGCCGCCCGCAAGCCCGACCACGGTGGGGCTTGGGGCGGGCGCGATGGTCCGCATTTCAGGAAATGAAGGGTTTTTATCTAGGTCAAGAAGTTTGGGTCGGTAGATGAGACCGTTGAGTTCTTCTACGGCAACCTCATCGCCTGAGGCCTAACTACTCTTCCTAGAACGTCTGGCCGTTTTGCATGCCGACCACTCCCGTGTTGTCAGCCAAGTCTGAGACGGCACTCAAACTGAAGCGTTATGCCTACATTCGCTATAGGGGCCGCCCGAATGACTTTACTCTCGGTGAATTTCCTCAAAATAGGGCTAGGGCTAATATATTTCGAAGCACCCTTGCCGTTCTTCCTGGCGAAAATACGTTTTTCTACGTAACTAGAAGACCCCTCTAGCAGAGGTGTGGAAGCGAGCAAAAAGGATTTGGGGCAAGTTCTCGCAGGACCCCTCTCCGGCTCTACAGGAGAATGGGACCGCAATCTCGGACGGTCTGTCCTTGGCGGAATCATTCACAACCAATTTCTCCGCATTCTCTTCTTGGGATACTGCTCAGTCAGGATTCAATGCGGGTTGAGATGTCATGAAAGGCCGCCGACTGAACTTTACCTACAAGGTAGAAGAACCCTTCAACGACAGATTTGATTGGAGTGAGTTGCGTTAAGCCCTTGTTTCGTGTGCTGAAACCGCTCCTGGTTGGGATGATTTCTTGTATGCCATGTTTCAACACCTTAATGAGCCAGGCATAACCTCTCTGTTAGTATTCTTAAATAGGATCTAGGTAGAGGGTATCCTCCCAGATTCGTAGCGAATCGCTACTGTGCTCGCTTTTAGCAATTCTGAGATAGATCACTCTACTCCGGCTGGTTCCTGCCCAATCTCTTTAACCTTTTGCGTATGCAAGTTCATGGAGATATTGGTAAATTTTAGATTAGGGTTTTCTGGACAGCGGAGGACATGTCTTCTGCAAAGTGCAGGCTTCCGCCAGTTTTACTCCACGTCTGGTGCTCCTGTCCGACCTCAAAATACTGTCTTCGAGACCTTCCTTTGTAGACAGCACTAGGCCACGCTGTGTTTTCGATCTGGAAAAGACCTATGATACTGCATGGTGATACAGTATCATGGAGATTTTCCATATTGTGGGTGCGATGGGACGCCTACTAATCTATATATCTAAATTGTAGCGAGATCGTCGATACCGCGTACGGGAGGGAAGAGCCCTATTCGGGCCAATGGAGCAGGAAGAAGGTTTCCCGCATGTAAGTGGCTTCAGCATCACACCCTTTGCCCTGAACATTAATGGCATCACATCGCTGCTGCTAGAAGATGTTCTCGCTACGATCTACGTGGACGACATTTAGATCTCTTTTGGCATAGGCCAAATGCTAACTCTGGAGCGTCGACACCGAGAGGCATGAAACCATGCGTCTCGCTAGGTCAAAGCGCACGAGTTTCAGTTTTCCTTGGACAAGACTAAGGTGTTGCGCTTCTGCCGCTATCTACGGCTCCACCTTCAGCCACATTTGTTTCTAAACGGAGTTTGCCTGGAAATGGTAGACTAGCACCGTTTCCTTGGCCTTATATTTAACTGACGCCTCACCTGGGAGGCTCATATTCGCAGCATTAGGGTCGCTTGCACCCAGGCCATGGACATTCTTCGTTTCGTGACGTTGAGCGCCTGAGACGCTGATACCCTATTAGCCTTATTTTTTTATCGATCCTTTGTTCGTTCGAAGCTCGACTACGCATGCGAAGTTTTTTCATCCGCAGCCGAGAGGGTATTGCGACAGGTGACTAAATCTACCATCCAGCCTTCGCCTGGTGCCCCGTGCCTTCCGTACTTTCCCCATTAAGATCCTACTTTTCGATGCTGTGGAGATGCCACTCGTTCTGCGACGTGCATAGTACATAAATTTTTTTGTACGCGCGAGCCCTGCGCCTCCCTCAGTCGCCAACAGCTCTTACTGCATCCGCAGCTGATCTCGACGGTGCATATACCACCGAGAGACGGCTTAATACCCTAAGCCCTTTGGGTTTAGGCCAAGGAAACTCCTTCGAGAGCTATGTATAGCTCTAGGGCCGGTGACGCCCGAGGGTTATGCCAGGGACGCCACCCTGGAGAGTAACACCTCTGACAATTTTTCGCCACGCCTCTGCTTCCAGAGCTTCTATAGCACCAGGGGTATTGCTTTCGACCTTTTGGGGATAAACTCTGTGTCACGCTGGAACAGTGTCAGTGTATACGGATGGCTCCAATTCCCAAGAGGAGTTCGGTTTCCACGCCGTATCCCCTCTGTTTGAAGTCAGCGGGGCTCTGCCAGGCGCTGCATCTGTCTTCACGGCCGAGCTGGTGGCAATAAACCGCTCGGTACGGTAGATAACGCGGCGTGCCCGTTTCAGAGAGCGGATTGTGATTTATAACGATATCCGTGACGCAACGGTTTTGGCGAGCCGGGCGTATGCCTAGATTATCTTCTGCTGGGTTCCTGGACATGTAGGAATTGCGGGGAATGAGCGCGCTGATGAGGGCGCCAAAGAGTCCCCCACGACTGATCGACAAGACCAGCGTTTTGCTCTTCCTCACACAGATTATCTTGCAGGAATATGGTAGCTCTCCGGCTGCCTGGTAAAGAAGATGGGAGACGGTCGAGGAGAACTTAAAGTTGCCTGCCACTGTACCCTGACTGTTCCCATGAACCTACTCCCCAAATGCAGCGACGGCTTCAGGTTTTTTCCTGTCATCTTCAAATTGGACACAATCTGAAGACGCCCTGCCATTTAATGGAGCGCTTGCCTGCGCTATATTATGAAGACTTCGTTGTCTCATAGACTGTTCGCACATTCTTTTTGAATGTTCCAGTCTGTGTGATCTCTGCGCATGTTACCTGTCCCGGTGCCGGGACGAGCGGGGTCACTACCGCTTGTCCCTTATACTCAGGACAGATTCGTGTACACCGACTTGTGAACTTTACGACTTTTTGGAGGAGGCTGGCCTCCTTGACTTTATTTAACCTTTTTTGTGTGTTTCCTTATGTAGGTCACATGTTCCCTCGCAGATGGGAGACGGGCCTACCTCTAACGCCGATGCACGCCACCTTCTTGCCTTTTTGCTTTTTCTCGTTGTTGTTATTTTTTTAGCATTTGTCTTTTTATTGTTGTTATTTACATATTATTTGGGGCGGGTATTTGTTTTTTTCATATAGCATAGTAGTAGGCTGTGTTGTGTATGGCAACTTATGCCCAAGTACGCAGTCGCCAGATGAGCTACCACAAGAAAACAATTAAATACTCTTTTTCCACCATCTTCTACTGCATCAACGTCCATGCCCCCTCTTTGTCCCCATCTTCTATCACAGACAAAGTGCAGCGTGGTTCTTACTCTTTATCTCGAATGTCAAGATACAGCATTAGTTTTCTAGCATACTCCTTTGACTTTCTCTCCTATACTGCCTGTCAAATCCACCCGTGATGCTCACTCCTTACGTAACTTTATAGTAAACGACAAGCCACACACTTTTTTCTCTTTCCAAACTCCTGTCGCCTTAATTTTTTACTTTCTTCTCTGACAAGAGAGTATATTTACGTCGTAGCATAGAATCAGCCTCTGCCCCTTGTTACCGCCTATCTTTTTCCCACTTCAACAGAATTTCTCTCTCTCGCTACTCTACACTCATTCTTATAATTCTCAATCACCAATTTCTTCCTGTTCTTCTCCATTAATTCATTGATATTATAAATTTTTCCCTCGTGTTTGTGGTACCACCTAACTTAAAAACGCCGTTGTTCGTCTTATCCTAATAATCAGTAACTACACTCAAAGGATCTGGCAAGCTACTATCCAATCTGTCTGCTCATAGTCCTTTCAAAGGTATTTGAGAGGTTGGTGTCAGTGCGGATTCAAGATTATCTGTCTTCTTCCAATAATAGAAAGATTTTTTCCTTGTGGTTTTAAGGGACAACACACCAGCGAATCAGCTCTTTCCATTCTGGTACCTTTGGAACTCTTGCAAGTATTTCATACTGTTGACGACACTGATCTGCTTTACTCTTTATTCTAATTCATTTGGTATCTCTAGAGTTAGAATTAGCTAGAATATGAGCTAAGAATATTTTTTACGGAATAGTTAATACATTAAAAACTCTTGTAAGGTTCTCTGGCACAAAGAAGAGGGACAATTCATCAATTATTAGGAAGAATTTAACAAGCGTGTCGAACTATTCTAGATAGAGAGGTACACCAATGCACAGTAGGTGCATCGGGTTAGGTAGGATAAACTATCGGTCACTTTAAGGTTTTTTTGCGTCGGAAGATTTTTATATTATTGCAGTTGGGTGTTATGGGTCGAAAGTTATAAAGGAGATCTAATAGGAAAATTTAATAACCCGATCATGAAATATTTAATATAGATAAGGTTTGAGGAAAAGTAGGAGGCGTTATTTTTTATATAACTATAAATACTCAAACTTGTGGCGATATTTAAATACATCAAAATAGGTGTAACATCTGATATTTTAGGTATTGAATTCATGATAAATAGTAATAAAGGAACATTTTTCTCGGAGTCTAGGCACTAAAGTAAATACAAAAGTACGATGTTATATTTTTAAAAGGTTTCGGCTTTCATTAGAAATAAATTATCAATCTTATTTAGACTTTGACTTTTCCATTTTTCCTACATACTCGTAGATTTTCTCCCTTTAAATGAAACGGCGAAATGTGCAAGAAAAAAGGCGTTTAAAATAAAATAAATAATATTTTACTGGTACAAATAAATAGGGAACTAACAACGCAAACAGAATATACTAGACTGCAATTTAACCTTGAAGAGAAATTAATAAAATTACTAGAAATTATAAACGTTGGCATAAAACTTGTAAATAGCGATGAAATCGCAGCTAAATGATTAAGTAGAAAGCCTACAAAATGATATTGTAATTCAAATAAGATTTTTCTCGCATTGTTCACGATTGCTCTCAACTTATTCCCGAATTTAAATCTTGAAATATTGTTTTGTTCGCTCCCGCTTAAGACATAAGTTGTGAAATTTGAAATTTTGAAAGCACCGAGACAATGTATAATAAATTTTAGCGTTCATTTCTCGCTCTAAATAACAAATAGTGCGCTCTTAACCTAGCTTTTATAATTAATAAAATCATGTGTTGATGATAAATAGTGAGATTAAAATGTGCATAATGGAACGTAACTGATTATAATATTTCAAAAATCAGCATTACTGTCTGGAATCAAAATCGATACCGATTATTATCTTCTTTTCAAACACAAAATAAGGACAGTCAAAAGGATATATCGAAATGAACTAACGCTATTGTTAAAGTCCAAGCCCACGTGAATCTAAAGATATGTAAAGAGTAGTGAGTTAATTAGAGAGAGAGAGGGCATCGTTCCCTTTCAATATGCAGATGTTGTTCTAAGTGACGAAGCGGAGGGCGTGATGGAGATATTCAATGACCAATTTGCAAATGTTTTTGTTGTTGAAGATACAATTGCAAATATTTATAGAGCGTAGTCAAATGGACGGAAACATGATCTATGAATTTCAACTTGGGCGAGTGTAGGGTAATATACCTAGATCATATTAACCCTTAAAGAGATTAGAATATTGGGTTGCAAAATTTTAAACAGTCAAGATAAAAAGGGATATAGGTGTCTTAATCTCGGATGATATAAAATTTAACAAAAACAATGTACCGTAGCGTCACAAAAGGCAAAAGTTTTTCTACGATAATGAGGAAGACATTTGCCTTAATATCAAAGATATTATTCTTCGCTTATATTACCTCATTTGGAGTATGTGGTGCAATTTTGGTCTTTATCGGATCACGTCCGAAGTTGAGCGCCAAAATTAATGCCTAGCTTAGAAAGAGATCAGACGAAGGTGGGCGAACACCTTCATTTACTTTCACTTGAAGATTAGCATATTCGCTGCAAACCTATTGAATATTTAAATAATAAACTGATCATTATTATCAAGTATGGCATGATATTTGAGATCGACAACCTTGCGGTTACTAGAAATAACGAGTTCAAGCTAGTAATAAAATAACTAACACTCCGATATCAAAAGATTTCTTAGAAAATGAGTTAAATTGGAATTATCCGGTTATGAATGTCATTAAAAGCATTAAACTCAATATATACTAGAATTAAATAAATAAATATTAGATTAAATATAAATTTACAGATATGAGAGTTGTCAAATTTATTCTCCAACCATATTCACTTATTACCTGTCTTTTTATCTTCAATTGTATCCTTTACATTCTTTCTTCAACTAACCTCGAGGAGATCTTAAAATATTTGCTTGTTCTGAATTCTGTAACAGATAATTTGGAACGTTATTCTTCAAAAGCTTCGACTTCTCCCAGCATGAAGATAATATATATGCATAATGTATAAACTATTTACTTTACTTTTTCTATTCTATTTTACGAAATGGGGAGTGGAATTTTATTGCCTTTAAGTCTCTAAAGGTTAAAACTCATTTAAAATAGGAGAAGATTTATGAAACTTCCACTTCATTATCTTTATAGTCTTTTTAATGTTTTGTTAATTGAATTATGAGTCTCCACCATCGTATTCATCCTGTAATTCCCTCTAAGGACTTTCCATAATTATATTAGGCCATCTTTTTCGCCAAAGGAACTGTCACATATTTCCTATATAATCACGTGACCGTTATATATGTTCGTTCTCGATGCCCTCCAAAGGCGCCGTACTTTGTCACGGATTTAGAGTATTCTGTCCCTTTTCAGATATTTTGCACAAGGAAAGGTGCAACTCAAGGAAGACCTCGGCTCATTAAGAAAAACAAAGGATCACATAAGAGAATGTGATAGAACGGTTTAAGGCCGCTTAATTTCAACCGCTATCACATGTTATTTAGAAACACGTTGCTACCCACGTGCATCTTCGCCTTGAAGCCGGGCGCGTTATCGTCCCACCTGAGTCACTATTTAACCAAGGAGGTTCATCCCCCAATCCCGTTTCGCCCCATGCACCGACCTCGCCAGATTGAGTTAGGCTTATGGGCAGATAAGGTATTGTTCTCAGGCGTGGCTGTGCATTCCCTCGAAGCCCCCACTCCATTGTCCCCTACGCCAAGGGGATGGCTTGACTATTTATATGAAAACTTTACCAATAAGAGCAGATTCGAGATCCAGATTATCTTCGCGAGACATCCCGCCGATCCGGTCTCACCTTGTGCACCAGGGCCCTCTACCTCGAGATCCACTATTTTGTCCAGAAGAGAACAATATCCCTTGAGTGCCAAGGTTTGAGCCTTCAAGATGCCAAGTCACAAGGTCTCCCCTGTTCTTCAGAAAGAGAACAACGTTAGAACAGCCATTGTTCTTTGAGCAGGTTGTCAAGAGACGGTTCTCACCCCCCCCCCCTGTTGTTCAGAAAGAGAATAACATCAGAACAGCCATTGTTCTTTGAGCCCGTTGACAAGAAACGGTTCTCACGCTCCCTTCCTGTTGTTCAGGAAGAGAACAACGTTAGAACAGCCATTGTTCTTTGAGCCCGTAGACAAGAGACGGTTCTCACCCCCCCCCACCTTCGCGTGGCCTTTCTTTGCACAACAACTTTTAATTACGTAAGCTGAACATTACCTTTGAGTATTTAACCTTTTTGTCAACCCTATCATGTGCTTTAAATGGTTTAGCGAACCATCCCATCCCTTTAATTTTCATTTGGTAACCTTTTAAAATCTCTCCGAAATCTTAATCCTCGAATTAGCCAGATTTATCACGACCCTTTCCATTCTCTATTTATGTAAACATTTTCCGTTTTGTGTGTTGTTAATAGTTTAATTAATAATATTCTATTTTATTAATGATAGCCATATTATTATCCTTGAGCTCAGTTCCACTTCTTACGCATATTGAAGATAAATAACATCGGTCAACCAGATAACCACGCACTCTAAATATAATTGAATAGTTCCCTCAACGAATAGTTTTATATTTTTATATCGTCGAGAGTCCATTCTACGACAGAGGGTTAATCCTTCGATACAGCAAGGTAATGAGTGTCGGTTCCATGCCAACAACCGGATTCAAATTTCTAGATGTCCAGCAACTTTAGTTTTCTAGAGAGTCCAAATCTCATTAACATATTGGACCAGCAAAAGAATTGGCCTGACCAGGTCATCCTTTAAACATCCTCTCGTGTTTTGTCTCCCATACTCACCACTCCAAGAATATCATAATTTCACTCCATGCTCAGTTTCTCTCTGTCCGTTGGTCCCAACTTCTCGATCTCTGGAGCCTTTCCCATTACCTGTTTTTAGGTATATGAGTTACGTCACTTTGTCAATGTATTATCGTCATTTACTACGTTATTTGTGAATCATCACAAAGTTATTGGCTAGTCATTACTTAAAATTTTACTAAAATTCCTGTCAAAGAAAATTTATCCCTTCAATTATAACAAATAGGAAAAGAAATCTGCCATTAGAAATGCAACAACAGTCTTAAGGTTTTATTATAAAGTTAGAATAAATAAACTTGAATATTTTCCAAACAATTTCTCAGGATAAATTTGGAGAATAAAATTAAAATAATTCCGAGATACAAAAATTGGAGATTATTTAAATTTTTTTTAGCCAAATAACTTAATAATACGATTCCAGCAGAATAATCGACACATTTTATTAGAAGTCAACCAAACATTTAATATAGTACCACGTAAACGATGGTTTAGATTTTTCTGAAAATTTGGAAAAGTTTAAAGCCTAGTAAACAGTATTAGACATGTACAAAGCCATAAAATTGGGTGTATTCCCGGTTCCTCCTCTTTCGATGCCGCTAAAAATCTGGCCTTCATCGATGATAGTGAATTATCTTTCAAGGCACCTATTGTCAATGTCTTCAAGTCACCACTCCACTTCTTCTCTCATCTTAACCGCATCCGCTCGCAAGTTGACCGCTATAATTTCGAGCTTCTTACTCACGGTCTCGTGTCCTCCAGCTTCGATTACTGAAACTCCTTTATGGCTGAATCGTAAGCTTTCACACTTCGTCCACTCCACTTCGCTCCTCTCCTAATTTTTCAGCCTTTGTCCTTCTCCCTCAGGTTCGTTTCCTCGATGCAACCCCATTCTCCGGAATCTACACTAGGGGTTCCCACCGTTTTCGGTTTATAGCCCCCTAAGGAACCTTATTTTTTCCTGTGGCCCCATAAGTATTAAATTCAATTGGTGATAAACAGATTAACTATTTTACACTATAAGTTTGGAAAATGCAAAATATTTGGTAACATAAATTCTATTATTAAATATCCTTTAAAAAGGAAAAATATGTATTAATATTTTTTTAAATGTAATTCAATTACATAAATTAAAACGATTTATTGACCTAACTATAATTTAGGCTACATTTGATTGAGTCATGTAGCCCCCTTCATGGAATCTATAACTTAACATTTTTCTGAGTCCCTCTTCAAATGTGCCATAAGGATACGCCATATGGAAGAGGCGTATCCAAAAGTCATAGTGAATGCGGTGTAAGGGTGGTTTACCTATATCATAGTTACCTCATACAGTTTGACCAAGGAGAGATTACTCTTATATTCAAGTTGCAAACTGACAGTCTATTCATAAGAGTCAACAGCCTATCTATCAGGGAATTGAGACCATCAGTGAAACTCCAAGATAAGTAAAACGGGAACAAGGCTTAGGAATCAGGATATAGGAAGAAAACGTTACAACTTAAGCTAAAAATATTACGGTAGTATTATTTTCTTACATTATTATTATTACTAATAGTAGTACTTGTTTGAGAAAGCAAGACTATTTAATCCAACGGAGAAATTTCACTCTACGTTGAGAGAATGGAAAGAGGAAGAGAGACTGGATCCTATAAAAGACTGAAAGAAGTGATAAAAAGGGATGGATTCGATTTTGACCTATGTAAATCTTATTTTGACTTAATTGAAAAATAGTTGGAAGAAAGGTTAAATATGATATCTACTTAAACCCATTGATCGACTAAATATCGGTGAACATACAAAATAAATCCATGAGAGAGAGAGAAAGAGAGACAGCGGAGTTTTACGATTGGCTTGACGATAGTGCAAACGGATAATCACTTACAGGCATTTTCGGAGAAACCTTTCAGAAATCGATAAATGATACATATTTTACTGATGGAAGCCAATATATTGGCTAAAAAGTAAAGACCAAGTCAACGAGGCCAAGCAAGTAATATCAATTTATATTTTCTCGATGACAACAGTGTTCAAAGATAGAGGCCATTGATTTTACTATGCTGTCTGCTATCCACGGCAGATATCTATATTGATTACCAGTCCTCGCAAAAACTATAAATATATTAAAAGATAAATTGTTAACAACAGCAAAGTTTATTGATTTCAAAGTAGTAGATTGGATCTCACGTTGAGAGGTTCTTGTGGTATGACGCTTCTCTTGTGTACAGTTGCACACTGCTTTTCTCCGAAGTATAAAAGACCCATACATCGAGGTGCCCCATTTTTTAGTCGTTTCCTTTGACCCGTTCTTTCAGATTCTCTATCTTTCAGATAGAGAATCTTATGTAATTAAGTATTCATCGATAGATTTACACGAGAAATGCTAACATGTATTGTAATAATATTATTGCAATGGCTAAAGAACATAAAGCTTTTCCTAAACAAGAACTAATTCTTTTGAAGACATTTAGTTAAGAGTTTCTAAAAAAATGTTTCTTAAAAAACAAAATCCTGTTTATCGCAAGCACTGTGAGAATATATAGAGCACTCTATTTCAGATGAATTCTTCTAATTCGATTTCATGCTTGGGCACAACCAAAAACCACCTTTCTTACTATTAAAACCTCAGGTTTACGGTTGCTCGCAATGATATGGAACCAATACTATTTTTAGTCTTTCGCTCAGCTTTTGTGTTCTTGAATGACTTAATAATCTTCGCAACACCTGATATAACATTACCGTCACCCCTTAGAATAAAATTTCTGTTTAAATACTAATCTTCAGTAGATTTTGATGATGTTTGGGTATCTTGTTATTTCTTTGATAGGATTTTTATCCTCCTTTCTCCTGCCTCCCTTTTATCGAGCCAGGGTTAATGGCGCAAATCTCTCTCCTAAATGGCCCATTTACTTGCTATCAAGCTGTGTGCATTTGAGATGGGCCTGAACTTTTTAGGTTTTCAATTTAAGCATTAATTAATACAATACTATCATTTTAATATTTAAGACCCTCTCGCTCGCCTCATCAGTTTTTTTACTTATCCATAGCCCTCATTTGCCATATTGTATTTCTCAGATGTCAAACTCATTCATCCAAAAATCAAATAAAGTAATATTGGCATAACCCCCATACCGTTCTTCTCACTATGTATGAACGAATGTGTAAATAATTCTATGTGTCTGTAGTTACTCAAACCCTAGTAATAAGAATATATCAACATCTAGCCTGATTTTGGTTAGTGATTTCTTTTTCTCGAATTTAACGCCAAATAGCTTTGAGGCTGCATCGCTAAGAAAGTAAGGAGAGACGTGTAGAGAAAGGGGCGAAGCTGGAGAAAGTAAAACATGGTAAAGATGTCTAGCCAGATCTTCTCTTGAAGGTATTGGGCATGGATGGCAGAGAAGCTTGCAGATGTAACCTCAGATCACATTTAAGGTTCTTATTCTTCTTGCATATAACACCATAAATGATGTAGTAGTTGCCTCTGCAACATCCCCAATTACCATATCCCAGCCCCCAGAATCTTGTGCTATATATTTGCTCTCCTAATTATTTTTCCTCGTAGTATACTGTGGCACGCTGACCCTCCGTCCCATTTTTTAGTGCCTTCAAATGTGCCTAGAAGACAAAACTATCAAGCCGCTTTAGTGGTCGATTGGTAGAAACTCTGTGAATGCCCATGGACTTGGAGAGCGATATACAAAATTCTATATTATTATTATGATATGTGTGTTCCATGATAATTTTTCGTATGTTTTGCCTCCTTTTATGCCGAGAAAATGTGGAATTGTTCCAATCTGGTTGAAGAAAATCGGGAGTTTATAATTTATTTGGACAAATAGAAGCAGATGGAATTAATTATAATAATAAAAAACGTTAAGATTGCAACTGAGAAAACTTGCTACATGCAAGACAGTAAACGAATACAATGAACAGAATCAATCACAATTAACTGAAATAATCCCATCAGATGAATACAATGTCCCATAATTTTATGGAATTATACAACAAAATGAAACGTTAACTAAAGTTCAAAATTTTGGCAAACGTGTTCTATTTAAATCAAAATAAATACAAATTTTGTTAGTGTGTACATGTACTGGTCGAACTACACCATAAGAAGGCTTTGTGTTGGATTCAATAAGCCCGAAAAACACCTCCTCATTGTGGACGCGAATTGGTCCTATTTGATCCAAGTATGGTTTCGAATTTTCAGTCTGTCCGAAACCCTATTAATTATTCTTCTTATATTCACCTTTACTCCTCTCACCTTTATTAAAGTCAAAGGCTCAATTTTTATTTCAATGTTTCTCCGTTTACTTTGTGTGGTTAGTCCTGAATTCTTTGACTCTGAAGTTTCCAAAATTTTTGACATCAGCCATAAACTTTGCTATCCTTTTCATTTCTTTGATAAATTCCTTCAGTTAGCTAAAAAGTCTTTTTATCGTTTTGAACCTCGCGCGCCTTTTAGTAACAAGAATACTCTTGTACTTCCTTTTAATCCATCCTTTGCTTCTCTCCCTCATATTTTAAAATCTATAGGCCTTTGTGTAGGATTTAACTATAATAATACTATCTCTAAACTATTAGTCAAGAACGCCCCTTACCCTAGTGGTAATGTATATTGCGTAAAATGTATCGATTGCTCTAAATATCACTTTGGCCGATCAGGTAAATGTTTAAAGAAACGAATTTCTCAGCATAATCAAATATAATGTCTGTCGCGGGGAAGAAAGCAGCTCATTATATGTTCATATATCATATCTTAATCCCAATATTGATTGGAATTCTGCTAAAATCATCTGACATAAAGATACAATTTCACGAAATATTATTGAATAGACCTTTATTAGTAAATTCCCAAATTTTAATTTAAGTCCTTGCTTATATAAACTCGATGGTTGTTTTTTAAATTATATTTGCAATGCAAGGTTGGAACTTTTAATTTGAGACTAAATATTTATATTAATCTTAATAAAGTATTTAATTTTATTTTTTGTGCATCCATGTAGCCTTATGTTTATGTGAGTGTATTTATTTTCATTTGAGTCAAGTCTTTAGAACATTTGTACATATTCTACCTTGGTTTATCAATCCTGACCTCTGATGTTAATCTCTCGCTCAGATTTTCTCCCTCGCTTATTGCTTAGGCGGTATTTTAATCCTCCTGTGAACCTTTAGTCTTTTGAATTTACCTGATTTAATGATCTTAATTGATATTTATCTACCTTTTTTCTTTTTTCCATGTCACACTTCGCTCCTCTTAATGTTTCCATTTCATATTAATTCATTTTGTTAATTGGTTTTTTGCTTTTTTGTGGGCGTTCACTCTCCTCAGTATCATCCTTATATATATATTACAATTTTCAATACTTTTGTTATTCCTTGATAAAGAACTCGAAATAAAGTTTGAAAGTGCTTGTAATCCTTGTATTAATTTTCCCTGTGAGCTTTGTTGCATTTATTGCCTACTCACGCAATACTTTTTGAGTTTTCCATATATATATATATATATATATATACACTTCCATATACATTTCTCTGTTTCTATTGAATTAGTGTCGTTTATTTTATTACTTTGTTAATAATTAAGTTATGTTTCCTTACAAATGGTAAATATTGAGTAAATCTAAATAAAAAATAACTCCAACCCATATGTGTTTCCTCCACCCACATTATAAGAACCCTATTCTCTTCCAGGACATTTAATAAATAAATTTAATACTACCTAATATGTACAAAATGAAACACTCACATTTTAAAAGGATTCTAATAGTTCTGTTTTTATTTAATGGAATATTTAATGAAGATATTGACAATTAATTGTTAATCAGTCGAAAAAATCGTTGCAAGTCCATACGGTATATTTACATCCAGACGTTAGGGAAAAGTTTAAATCTTGTCACCAAACATTTATATATATATAATCGATACATTGCCATAAATACCAGCATTGTGTTAACTCATATTCTCTCCGTAAACAGTGAACGGAGCCGGGCTGCTTCGCTCGCTACGTTCATTAATCAAGTCGGCTGAAAAATGCACTGATCGATAGATTTCAGATCTCAATTTTCACCTGTAGAACACCAGCTAAGTCAGCTACTTATCTCTTTTTTCCCCTGGTATTCTAACATAGATAATAAATTAGAATTTAGAATAAAACCAATGATAATTTCCTTAACCTTATATAAGCTTCCTTTTCGCTCACTCATATCCAACCGAGAAGTAAAAGACTTGTATAAGATTCGACTGCCTCATCAATTAGAGCTGTTAACATCGAAGGATTTTTATATTTAACTTAAGTTTTGCTGATTAGTAATATGAGTGTTACCCTTATCTTCCCATTTTTCCATAAAGAGAACCTTCTCATTATTATAATGAGAAGGTTCTCTTTATGGAAAAATGGGAAGATAAGGGTAAACATGTACAAAGCAGCTTTGAAATGCCACACCTGTATTTATATTTCGATCAGAAGATAACCATTTGGAATATTTCAGTGACAAAGGAAAAATTATTCGCGCCTTGAAAAATTAGTAGAAATGAAAAAGATAAAGAAGTCAAAGATACCAGTTTAAATCTTATTGCGACTGGAAGCCATTTATGGCTCATAATTCACTGACTCGTCATTTTAGTTGACCAGAAGCGAGAAGAGCAAAAGTATGTATGTTTAAAATAGATTTTTAGTAATTTACCTTCACAAACAATCGGTATAGAAAATAACGGTATATTATAAGCCATTGTTTCAATGAAATCTCAAAGAAATAAAGAGTAAATAATATTAAAATGGAAAGCTGCTTGTTTGACTTTGGTTGGTGTTAGCAGAAACTGAGAAACAAATTCCTGCTTTTTTGTATGATGTCCATTTTCTTTCGACGAATATTTAAAAACCATCACTTCTTCTCTTTCCATAATACATCACATAAATGTCATCCATTACATCTTCACCAGATTTGTAATACTTTGATGCATTGCAGGAATCAAGATATCATATAAATATTATCTAAAGATATGTAATAGATTGGTCCAGTTCATATATCAATACTTCTGTTAGTTAAAATTCAAGGTATTTCATAATGATTTGTTCTGTGTAATAATTGTGTAATAGCCGGCTGTTCTAAAACCTAGCTGATAGTGAGAGTGATTTCAGTGTATATGCCAGTCAGTTTCTTACTTTATAATTAATTTATCTGTTGCTGATAAATTACTGATAAGCCTATAGTTTCTTATTTCTTCTTGGTCTCTTTTATTTTAGAAAATCACGGTGCCCTGAAAGTCTACACACATAGAATATATGGCAATGGTGTCCTCATTCATGAGCTCTTACACCCATTGACTTTGTTTTTTAATGATTAGCTAAATGAGAACGTGTACTCAATGGGATAAAGATACGAGACACCTGAGGAAAAGTATCATAAATGAATATGCTCAAATTGATTTAAATTTAGAGTTAATGCATCGGGTTCATGTGAATCTACAAAGCGCATCGAACATTCCATCACAAATGCTGTAAATCACATTATAGATGTTTTGTATTAATATTTCAATTAAACCAAATGTAGTTAAATTTTTATTGAAAATGCATTTTGGCCTTGTAGACTTTAATAACAGCTTGTAGCACAAGAGAAGTATTAGCTCATGGCTTAAGAATACTACTTTACCTTAAAAGTTTAGGAAACGGACAGGTGGTAGTTCCGTAATTATTATATCCCTCCTGCTAGCGATATTTCATGTTATAACGGGTTGAAAAATTTGTTCCTTATTATTAGGATTTGTTCCTTATTTTGTGAGATGTTGTTGGAGCAGCCAGCGACCGTTACAATTCTATGATAATGAGACCTGGTAACATCACGACATTGTGGCTTATTTAACTGACACTGAAAAAGAATAGGATCAGTGTTTCACCATCGTATTATCATTCTCTCCACGCCAAGTTCCACTCTCACTCTTCAACCTCCAAGCTCTCTATTCACACGAACTGCAACCACTTGAATTTAACAACCCCCCCCAAATTTTGTTAGATGTTGTTGGCGCAGCCAGCGACCGTTATAATTCCATGATAATGAGACCTGTTAACATCACCAAATTGTGCCTTATTTAACTGACACTGAAAATAGTAGAATCAGTGTATCGTCATCGTATTATCACTCTCTCCCCACCCAGTTTCAGTCTCACTCGTCAAACTCCAAGCTCTCTATTCACACGAACTGCAGCCACTTGAACTTAAGAACCAAGAAAAAATCATAAACATAATATATAATTGGAGCGTATTTTACATAACCAACCGCTCCATTGTCATATCTTGCAATGATCGTTACCTGAGGGTTGGAGCTGTATTCCCTTTTTATCCTTTAGTGATGTTAATTGCTAAATTTTAGTTCAATTATTTTAGTAATTTGTTGTTTTCAATAGTTTTTGCGGTAGATTTTCAATGTTGCATATTCTATGATCATAGTTGTTTTTAAGAATCATGTTGAATTTAATTTATTCGATCGTTTCTCTAGTTGTTCCCTCTTGTCTTATATTTTGACTCAAATCTTTTTGCAGCCCCACTTATTTTTGTGTTAGATGTTGGAGTCCTATTTTTATTCGCACATGCTACATTATAAAATCGTTTCTGCCATATTTCTGCATTTATTTAATGAGGATACTGTGACTTAATCATTATGATGGAAGGTGTTTATTTGATTAATCATTGAGATGGAAGATGTTTGTTTAATTTTTGCTGTCAAACTCTAGGGAGTTTGTTGTGTCTGTCATGAGTTTCTGATTTCTTTTAGATTCACTTTGATTTTTCTCCTGAGTAATCTTTGATCGCGAACGGCGTTCCGACCGACCAATTTCTATGTTCATCTCTCTATCCCACTTTCAATTATCTTATCGATAGTCAATTGCTGTCTTTCTTCTCTAAACTGTGCTTTGAAGTGCACAATATTTACTTTGTAGTGAAGTGAGCAATCGTCATCTGAAATATAAAATTTCATTGTCAATGTACATTTGCCTAAATGAGCCAGGTCACATTTTTCAAAATGTTTCACACAAAGCTAAGTTAATTATGATATTATTTATATTGTTTATAAATTCGCAAATACTTTTGGACGACTGCCACATTAGATTGAAAAAATAATTATAGGGATGAAAATAAAAATAATAGGCCAAAGATAACACGAATATTTTTGCTGTATTGGTGATTAAATGTTAAATATTTAAAGGTATATTAACTTCGGGGAAAAAATTGGGGAAATTTGGCTCCCATGTATTGACACAAATACTTTTCAAAATGTGTTCACAATAATGCTTGATTTTATGCAATAAGCTAGAGAATATCACTAAATTTAATTTATTTTATTAGTTGATGCCTATTTGGTTTATTTATTACTAAACATACCTCAAACACTCCCCTTTCCATTAAATCATAAAAATTAGCGTAAAGTGTTACTTGACTAATTATGGCAAATGTCCATTCATAAGTACTGCATAGAAGACCTCAACTTCCTCATAAGGTGAGATGTAGGGAAATCTTATTCAATATTTTACTAGTTAACTTCAGTTAGGAATGTTGGTATCTATGTGTATCAGGAATCCTACGAAACTAGTAAGTGTCTCGTTAGAACTGTTATAAAAAGCATGTGACCGTCTTACAATTGTGTATACATATATGTACACACGATTGAAAGACGGTCATAAACATCCTTATATCAGTAGAAAGGTTCTCAAGTTTCAGGAGCATTTACTTATTTCTCTGAGCATTTAACGAGCGTTCAGCCCCCTCTTAACTTAACACTCTCAGCACATTTAATTGCCTGGTATTCACAATCCCCCTCCAAAAGAGGGCGGCGGTATTCAGAAACTAAAATGTTTAATTTAAACAGAATTACATACGAAGATACCAAAAAATCAGGATTCCAGAATCGAATTGGGGTAAAAATTTCAGATATTCATTTTCTTTTCTCCCATTTTTTTTAATTGGAACCTTTGGATTTCACGCTCAGTAAACATCATTCTGTAGAAGACTTTAATAAATTCCTGAAAATATATTTTTCATAAGCATGCATATGAATGTGTGTAAATGTAAAAGTGCAAAGGTTCACCGTGTTTACATGTGCCTATCTCAGCGGTTATACAAATAAATACTCGCGTTCTTTGTTTATGCTTTATCGCAGCAGCGATAAGAGTAAAAACCTGTCAATCTCTTATCTTTAATGTCCGTGGAGGAAATTAAAATAGGTTGCGAGGAAAAGTAAAGGAAAATGACTTCGCTTAATCTCGCTGCGTCCAAACAAGGAAACAAGGTGAAGTATTGACACACTTTGGTGTTATCGGAAAAGGGCGACCGAATGACTCACGTTGTGGCTTCGCTAATTGGCCAAGAGGGATATCCACCTACTGGAATAGTGATGCAGAATAACTACTTTTTGGTGGTCTTATCGTTAACGTAACAATGTTTTGTGGTGTTTTT
Source organism: Ceratothoa steindachneri (assembly GCA_963969495.1). Lineage (NCBI taxonomy): Eukaryota > Metazoa > Arthropoda > Malacostraca > Isopoda > Cymothoidae > Ceratothoa > Ceratothoa steindachneri. The sequence continues at coordinate 143,002,120 of OZ018317.1, read as the reverse complement.
TTTCAATTCAGTATGAAACACAATGTCAATGATATTAGTTAATACTAGCATCTAATATCCAATACCACAAAATAATACCTGTAACTAACTGGTATTAGCTGAAATTAGCTAATATTAGATCATGCTAGTATATACTACCGACGACTAGCTTTACGAGCTAACTCATACTAGTTAATATTTGATGTTACTAACTATTAAAAATAATACCAACTAATACGACTTAATAAGAAAGACTCGTAACTAATACTACATAAGAAGAGCTTATACACACAAAATTTGGATAATACTAGAAATCAGAATAATAATAGAAACAAGCTGATAATGCTAAATAATACTACCTGTTACTATCTGATGGAATACTAATTGAGATGAAATTATAATAGTTAATACCAGATGATTCTAATAGATCAATTAACAAAACCAACTAAATCACTCGTTGGTACAATTAACTTCAAATTACGTAAATTGTCTTGATTTAGGGAGGTATTTTCCACTTAAAATAAAAAGAAATCCGAAGAAGGAAATTCGTCAATAATTATTTCGAAATGAGAATAATTGGTAACCAGTTGAAGTTATGGAAAGTAAAATGTTGTGGTAAAAAAGGTAGCCGAATAACAAGAAGGTATGAATACTAAGAGTGCAGGAGAGCTCGCATCTCTCCTGAATCTTATACCGTCAACACAGATGACACGAGGAACCTGGTTTATGGAAAAGGTTTCATCCCTCCCCCCTAAAAGACGATTCAAATTTGGAATTTAATTTATTTAAAATAAAATTAGATCTACCATTTAAATAATATACAATAGAACTAAATTTTAAGCATTTTCTTTTAACTGAATGTTCAATTATAGGTTCAATCAATATTAGAACGATTCATCATATTCATAAGCAGGAGTCGACTTACTCAGGATTTCGGAAATTTTCAATAATAGTAATAATGCCTCTGTATAGCGCTCTTATGAACAGTGGGGCTTTGGAAGTTGCTCTTTTTGCACTGAAATAAAAAAAGATGACGAGACACAATCAGGATCGAAGGTCGGCAAGAAAATTGTAGGTTGGATCACCTTTATTTAGATCACTTATAATTACCAATTCCAATCTAATTACTACTTAAACCTATTTACAAATAAATTTCAATATAATTATCAATTGTAAAAAATAAAAATTACCATTCATTTATAACTTACAATCAAATTACCACTTGTCATCAAATTACCAATTATAATCCAATTAACAATCCCTATCACATATCCAATTGCAATCAATTTCGTATTGAATTTAAGTTATAAATTACAATTAAATTACCAATAGCAATCAAATCACCAGTTAGAATATATTTACTAATTATAGTCAAAGTACCTATTAAGATCAAATTACCAATTACAATCCATTCAAAAATTATAATAGAATTAACAATTTCAGTCAAATCACCAATTGCAATCCATTTGCCACTTAAAATCACATTATCAATTGCAATCCTTTCATTAGTATAACATAATTGCCAATTACAAACAAATTACCAATTGCAATCCATTTCCTAATCAGAATAAAATTACACATTGCAATCAAATTGTCAATAAAAATAAAGTTAACAATTAGAGTATAATTACCCCAAAAAATATCATTTATAATCCATTTTTACTCACAATCAATATACCAATCACAATATATTTGCCACTTAGAATAAAATTACCATATTCAACCAAATTACGAAATAGCAATACATTTACCAATTTGAATGAAATCACGAATTGCAATCAAATTAGCAATTACAATCAATGCCACCGAAAGATAAAGAAAGAAAAGGATATATTTTGCACATAAGCTACTGGAGTTAAACCGAAACTTACCACAAAGGGTGGCGATGGTAGCAATCCAATTAAACTTATTGTCAATCTCATACACAAGTGAGTACCGAGAAGTCACTCCCTCTATCCTACACAGTAGGGGTAATGTCAAGTATCGAGATCAGCTATATTTCAGCTGACAACCATAGGATTTCGTTCCCTTCGTACCCCAACGCATACCTAAGATCGGCTCGAATTGTTAAGAGTGAGAACTTATGTTGTATACTTCCACACATTTACATAGTCTCTATCTAAACCATTTTATTCATGAATCTCTGTTGATCGTCTTTCTGGCAGCACTGCTCTCCCAATTGTGTACCCTCCTCCCCATTACCCAATGCCCGCTGGAGGATCTAAGGCTATCCATCTGCCTCACCTTTTTACTTACTCTAAATTCATCAGTTTCTTTACACATCTTTCTCCTTACCAACTTTGTGCGAGGGATTGCCTCGTTAGTTTTCGCTTTGAAAAAAATGTATATCCGAGGAGATGAATGTGAAGATGAAAACGCATTCATACCTATTGAATGTTAAGAAGTATTAAGGAATTCTGCCACATTCTGACTTAACCCATAATGATCGTAATAATGTTTTGGAAAAAAGCCTTACATTGCATTTAACGAATTCGAGATATTTTTTAATTAAAAGTTGAAACCAACGATGGCATTTTACGGATACATTTTGTAAAAAGAGGTGTAAAAGTGTAAGACATTTATCGGACTTTTTAACCACAGTACTCTTAGCGTTGTATACACATCTTAAGACAAGGGTGCCGTTCGATCTTCAAACCGGATAATAGATCAAAGTATTGAGCAGAAATCTGTACTAATATTTGTCAGCGACGAGAGAGTCAACTTTACAGTATACAGTTTCCCTAATTATTCATGTCACAATTTTGAAAATGTTTCGGACAGGGGTAAGTTAATTATTATGTCAGTATTTGTATATTCCATAAACCGTTGAATATTTTGGGGGTTACTTCCGCTGGGCTTTGCTGGGTTGTGTTGCCAAGTAATATTTTTTTCATAACACGGTACAATATTAATTACATGGATAAAAGAAAAAAATAGCCAAGTTTAATACGAATATGTATTGTGATATCGATAGTTAAAAATTAAATAAATATAAAAAGTTAATCGCCTTGAAAAGGGAAAATTTGGCCAACTGGATTTGAAACAAACTTTGTCAAAATGTTTCGACAGTAGTGCTTGAAATACTGCAATAATGTAAAGAATGTCACTAAATTTTATTTATTTTATTGGTAAAGGTCCTATTTAGTTTATTTATAACTAAATATACTTCAAACACTCCATCTCTCTGCAAATAATAATATATTAAATTGTTAGTAAACAAAATTCAGCGTAAAGTGTGACATTACTAATTGTGGCAACTATTTGGGGAGAAACAAGAAAGAAGAAGCTCATACCAGAAAATAGGGTGATACCAGAAAAGTGAGAAACCTCTTCGAGCTTTAAACCTATTCTAAAGATGAGTAGTACAGTTTAACCAATGGTATGCGCAAGAAATTAACAGTAAACTAGAAGACAAACATCTGTGGTTTCTCTAAGAGGTATGAAATATTTCATTTATATAAAAAAAAACATATTTAAACATCAAAACCTGAAATTCATTCGTTGCCGGATTTTTATATTTAATAATATTATTTTGATGATGCTTATTATAAAATTAATTCATAACTAGTCAATTTCCCTAGAAAATTTAAAAAGTACAATGGTTTTGAATAATTTCATTATTATCTATAAATAAACATATAGCATTAAATAATTTTCCTATTCTTATTAAGAAAATATAATACAATAATAATAATAATAATATTACAAGCTATAATTTTTCATAAAATACATCAAAACAAAAGGTCTATGATAAAGGCCGAGCAGGACGGACTTCGAAAAATATCGAGTTCGTACAACTTTATTATTTGAGGACGGTTGCTCGGAAAGTCGGCTCGTATCGTGTGAGCTTAGTTCCCAATCCTTTCCCCACCCATTAAAAGGAAAAATTTTCTGTCTTTATAAGTTGACCAACTATGAGGAACTCGTTTCTCCCTGTCTCGGCTCTCTCTACCAATAAAAAGTTCTGAAAGAATGATAAAGAAATGCTGAAAACAAACAGAGAAGAAAACTTTACGAAAATAAGATGCAAAAATAAGCAATAGTCCCATCTTATTTTTCCACTCTAGGAAAATCTACAGGCAATCCTTACCAAGAGATACGCCAAAAGTGGATTTGGGAACCTTAAAAAAATAACCTCAAACCGCAAAGACGATTTATTTAAGGGATTTTAAAAGGCTTCTTAGCTGACTCGCGCCAATTCCCATCATCACCAAAGTTTATTTATCCAAGGCCGAGGTGAAAACTGATACGCCTCTATCACCGGGAGGGGGGGGCATTAGTTTATTTATCTTTATAATCATTTAATTGATACGGTATCTATTTATATTTTCTACTATGCTAATTTATTTATCTCCTTTTTTAGTTTATTATTTATTTATGTAACAAAAGCTAAACTTCTTTCAGGTGAAACAGCGTGTGGTAGAAGGAAGATAAGTAGATATATAATAATAGTTAAGGATAACAAAGACTGTAATAGCAAACTTTATCAACTTAACTTACTAAAAATACCTCCCTATGAGGACTTAACACTACAGAAAGTTCATACAAAATGAACAAGCAGCCTTTAAAATCTATTAACATAGATTAGAGACGAGATACATCAACAATAAACGCGGTGCTGTAGTTACATTGGAATTCTTCTGGTAGAACAATGCATTTCAAAGAGAGGTCACGTTGCGGAAGGACAATATCTAAATTAAAATTACCCCAGGTTACAAAATCAAAAGGTTTTGATGCAAACATGCATTCATATTCTTGCCTCTAATATTTTGGCTAAATCACCTTAATTCTAATTCAAATAGTATCTTTTCGTTCCAGACCTCTCTTTGAAATGCATTATATGCCTAATTCAAAGTTCTAAACAATTTTCTTTCACATGTTGCGTCTTTTATTATTATACATATATTTATAATAAAATGTGTTTATTAGCAAGATTAAAATGGAGAATTACAGAACGAAACAAATTAATTAATATTACGATGGGCGGTGAATAAGTTTTGCGAATCGGTAGGGCAAAACAGAGGAAGGGGGATGGATGGCTGTTTGTGGAAGTGTTAGGACAAGTAATGATAAGTCAGGACCTGCAGCCGTACACTCCTGCCTCGTCTATTTAAGAACCAGTAGCTGATCGCAGATCGTGAGTCACAAATTTTTGAACAATGGAGAAGGTTGAGCACCGCGCAGTGATCAAATATTTGACCAAGGAAGGCAAGAATGAAAAAGAGATCCATGAAGTCATGGTTGCAGTGTACAACGACACCTTCCCTTCCTATGCAACCAATGTTCGCTGAAGTAGGGAGTTCCGCCATGGTCGTGAGTCCCTTGAAGATGACCCTCGTCCAGGACGCCCGTCAGACGTGACCAACGAGGACAATGTGACCCGTGTGGAGAGGATGATCCACAAAAATCGACGGGTGAAGGTCGAAGAAATCGAGCGAGAACTTGGAATAGCACATGGAAGTGTTATCAACATTATCCGCAACAATTTGGCCATGACCAAGGTGTCTGCTCGTTTGGTCGCTAGAAACCTCACGTAACCACACGCCCCATGATCGACTTCAACGTCATCGAAGTCTACAATGCCAGAGTTGCACAAGCTGCCCTGCGCGTGTGCGGATTCGAGGAGCTCAACCATAATCCTTACAGTCAAGACCTGGCACCTAGCGACTACTTTTTATTTCGCCAGCTTAATACTGCACTGCGTGAACGCTGGTTTGGAGACGATGAAGATGTTAAGCTCGCCGTCCAGGAGTGGATTGAACAGCAGTCGGGAGATTTCTGGTTGTCAGAAATTCGAAGCCTCAGGAACAAGTGGCGCAAGTGCATTGAAGTCGAGGTAGTTATATTGGAAAATAATAAAACACTTTTCCTCATATCCCGTTTTCTTATATCCAAATTGCAAAACTTATTGACCCCCCCTCGTAAGCATACTAAAGATTATAGTACTACAGACAGTCAAAGGTGAGGTTTTTGGAGGATCTATTGGACTTTACCTCCGGGCTGTCGTGCACGAGCATCCTTCAGACGTCCACCATCATGCTTAAGCTTCACTTGCCCTAGTAGTTGCTCTCCATCTTAGTTATATCTTGGTTAACCTTTTTTAATGTTCTTCACTTATGCGCGGAGATTCTGGACGAAGAAGCTGAGATGAGAGAGGAGAAAGTGTCTCTTGATAGACATTTGACACCTCCTATCCTGATAGGTGTGCAACAACTTCTCAATGCGTTGTTGGTAATGTAGTGTTCGTATATTACCAATAAAGCCATAGCAGACTGACGTAAATGCTTCCCTTGATCACACTTTCTTCAAGGCGCGCTTATTTTCGATTACCTCCTTCTTCAGCACTTCATGGATCTGAAGTCCGTCAAAGATGCCCTCCTTGAGTTTAGCAGAATTGAGAGTTTCAAACAAAGTGCACAGGTATTAAACGGCAGCGCCATCCTTGTCCATACCCTTAACAGAATTATTGATGAGGCTTGATTTGAAGAGGGGAAAGAAGCATCCCCTTTTTTCTTCTCCACGAGAGGATTTTCTTAGACAATATGTTCCACAGTAACCAAAGTGCTCCTAGATCGCATATCCGGCGTGATATGTTTGATCACAGCCCAAGTCTCCCAGATACAGAAAAAGTAGATATACTTCCTGAAGCCCGATAACCATGAAGTCTCCACCTGGGTTACACTGGTTCTATTGGTACTTGACAGCTTCCAGGATCTACATATTGTCATATGATTCCTTTAAATGAACTAAGTGGCAAATGCGAATGCTGGAGTATTTATCGCCATTGTGCAGTAGCTGGGAAGAGTCTATAGAAAAAGATAATCTGAGGGACGTCTGTGCAGTAGCCCAAACTCTTTTCCATGTCGAAGAATGAGGCAAGCTCCTTGCCCCGTGTCCTAAAACTTCAGATCAGTACATTTCCCTTGAGACGGATGCAAGTAGCTCTGACTGATTCTTAGATACAAATCAAGGGTAAGGTCATTCAGATCTTCTTGGGCACCCATTGTGGCTTACTGCCATTTGCCATTTAATAAATTTAATTGGCTGAATTCGCTTCTGAGGATATTCCCTCATTTGATGAAGGAAGAAAATCGATATCTGATCGGAGTCTAGGGACAGGGAGATTACCTGAGTGAGGATTTAGTCTTTTAGCTAAGGGAAGGTTGGGATTATTTATATTTTTCTGCAAGAAAACATAAACAAGTACTATTTTTCAGAAAAAATAACAATCAACTGTATGGCTTCGTGGTTCTCTCCAGATCATTGGAATATCAAAGTTGAAGACTGATATATTTGCTTCAAATCCCGCAGTTAGACTATTGTAACAAAGCTTATAACATAGTACAATAGATCAACTTTGGATGGATAAGACATAATAGATCGTGTTTGGATGGAGAAGACCTTGTATAATAGATTGTACTTCGGTGGATAAAACATAGTATAATAGATCATCCTTGTGTGGATAAGACAGTATAATAGATCATCCTTAGGTGGACAAGGCATAGTATAATAGATCGTCCTTGGGGGGACAAGGCATAGTATAAGAGACTTTAATCCCTGGTGAATTTATCATAAGCTCTCATTATTTCCCTGGCGTTGGCTCTTTAAGGCTATATGCTGTAGCATCTCGTCTAGCCAAGGTACATCCTTGTGCTGATGGCTCCCACCACACACTTTACCTACACCACACTAAATAACCCTATCACACTCAATAGAATCCAGTTTTGCTCCAGTTAGTCCCTTTCGCTCTCAAACACTAATTCACGTTTCCATCCACCTCCATGTCGTTTTTTAATCACTTCTTTTTCAACCACGAAAAATACACTCTTATATATATTCTTTGTAAATTTATTCACATTAAATTTTTACACACCTTACTTCAGAACATGATCTTTCACAACTTCATGAACACACTTGCCCACACCAAATGCATATACCTCTTACCCAAATTGACTATTATCTCCTTTCCCACCCTCAATCTTTCCTTCTCCTTTCACACCACTATTTCATACATTTTACAACCTGTCATAATGACTCCATCTCGACACGTTCATAAGCTTTCACCTTAACCATAAACTAAGTATACACCTCACACCTATTTTTCCATGATTAATTCGCTAGTTATTTTAATGCAAACACCTGGTCCATACATTCTATACTCACTCTGCATACTCTTTTTTCTTCCCATATCACCACAGATGCTTTTATAAGCTTAGTTTTTTTCAAAAACTCTAACTACAAAACACATTCGAAATGCAGCATTTGTTCCTTTTTACTCAGGCTCATCACTTGTTTTACTACACCCTTTTTTTCTTTGTATATGTAATTAAACCCATCCTTCTGATATTTCCTTCTATACTAATTATATATCTGCAATAATTCCTTCTATTTTCTTTTGTTTACACCTTTCACTACATAATTCCACCATGCAATATTCAATCTTACTACTATCATTTACTTAAATTTGTTCACCATTTACTTTATTTATCCTAGTTTTCACCCTATGGTTTTCTTTCATGCACATAAAAATTCTTTCTTGCTGATTCAACAAACTTACTTTGTATTATTACTTTCTTTTTATCTTGCTCGCGCTTTCTCACACCCAGACCAGCCAATTTAATGTTATACAGCGCATTTATGTGGTCATATAGCCCAATGTTCTTTACCTCTCACAATTATAACATCCATCACATCTCTCGGAATATTCTTTTTTTCTAAGAGCGGATCTATCATTATCTTATATTCATTCTCTCTCATTAGACCAACCAATGTGTCTCTATTCATATCCTCATAGTTAAAGAACGTCTTTGTTAGACACAAGTTTCTTTCAGCACAATAACTACACCCGTTTTCATTTTTATTTTCCCTAGGTGTACCAGACACTCCCGATTTCTTTTTTTTGTCCTCTTACTTATTCGTTCATTCTTCACTCGTACAACTAACATACTCGTAGATATATCTCACCAAACGCAATTCCAACTACTCTTTGTCCCATGTCATATTAAGAATTGTGTCACTGAATTTTCTATACATTCAATAAGCACATAGTTACACCCTGCAAACATACTTTCACTCATATAATTCTATAACTCACAGTAACGCACACAATTTCATCATGCTACTCCTCCCCTCTTTTCACATACTACCAAGAGTTTCATTCGCACATAATGAACTTTTCATTTCTCTATATGTTTGTTTCATATAACGGGGGCAGCTGCAACTTCCCTCTTATAAATTCGCTGCATATGCCGTTTCCTTCACAACGTATACCCCTTACATTATACATAGTTGATTCTTACAATAACAAGAATAAAACTGGCTTTCGAGGGGGGGGGGCGTGAACACCTTCTACTGCTCCCTTTTCGTATACCTTTTGAATGAATAGAAAAGTGGGAGTCACGGCTTCCTATGCGAGTGCTTCACATCTGACCATGGCCGCTTTTAGTCTCGATTCATAAATACTCTGATGCAACATATTTTCACTTCTCCTCACATTTCTATCTGGCCATGAACCTTTTGAGTAAAGAGGCCCCCCCCCCGTGGTTTTCCTTTGTCTTAAAGACTTAATTATATTTTCATTTTTTATCTTCTCTTTTCGGAAATAAATGAAAACGAGCGGATCGGTTCAGCGGATATGCCCGTTTGCCAGCTGCCGCTATTGTGGGTTCCTATTACAAACCACGAGAAATTGAACTTGGTCTCATTAACGCAGTCGCTCGCTCCCTCGTTCTCACTCTATCACCTCTTTTAATATATATATATATATATATATATATATATATATATATATATATATATATATATATATATATATATATATATATATATATATATATATATATAAATAATTAAAGTTCAAAGGTGGTTAGTCTAATACCCCCCTTCTACGATTTGAGGCAATGTATGTCTAGCCTCCTGTTCATTCCTTGAAAAGGTCTTTAAGAATAAAGACGAAAGCGCTTGAAATCGTTTTTCACTTTTCCTTTGCGAGTGTATCTGCATGTATATATATAAAATAAAAACTCCTACCTAAATATACAAATATATATATATATATATATATATATATATATATATATATATATATATATATATATATATATATATATATATATATATAATTTTTAACAGAAATCCCAAGGCGAGGAAAATAGCTGGTATCATCCTTTTTATTTACCGGTGACGTTTCAACCACAATACGGTCATCTTCTTAGGCCTAAAATACAAATAAACGAAACAAAATATTTTGCACTGTTAAGAGAGCACACTGCTAAATGTACATCTAGAACTTTAATAGCTAGTATTAGCTTTGAGTTGCAATTTAGAGTTAAAGGGAATATTTAGAAATGGGTCTCAAATTTACAATAGAGAGACTAGGGAAGGATTTTAAATATTTAAATTAGTTAGCGAGTGTATAATTGTTAAAATCTATTAAGGTAGGGGAGATTTGATTTAGGAATTTAATAATTATATAAAACTGTTTTAAAATAAATTTTAAACGAATAGGTGAAGGACAAATTTGCAAAACCTAATATACAAAATCACAAACCTTGCCAACGAGCGTGTTACGTGCTCCGGACGACCCAAAAGTACCAAAACTGCGCCCCGCAACCCACATCCAAACGAATTCAGGTAACAAGGAGGAGAACCGACGAGAGATCATTATTTAAATTCGGGGAGAGCTGTTTTATATAAAGTGTTTCTAAGATCCGAAGGGTAATAGGGCATTTGTGCGAATTCAGAATTTCGAAGTTTTCTAAGGAAATATCACTTTTACACTTTATTACGTAATCTCTTATCGCTGAATTTTCTTTGGTTTCAAGTATCTTACCGGTTCTATTACTTATACCCATATGGGAAGAGAATCTTGCCTTCAGAGTTCTCACTGAGCTTCGAATATATTTGCCTTGGGAACACCCAAGACATTTAAATAAGTATATAATCGAACTCCGAAGACTCTTTGGAACCGGATCCTTTATTGTAAAGAAAGATTTTATATTTATTTTGTTGACAAAGGCAATTTGAAATTTTATTTGACAGAAGTATTTCCTTAGCAATATGTGTAATTTTCGGCTAAGGTCTTTATTAGCAGAGGAAATTTCCAGTGACAATCAGGGTATTCAGTGTCGTCAGCAGCGAAGTGTAATTCATGCCATCCTACTTGTAACCTGAGGTTCTCAGGCTGAAAACCGACGGCTACATCCGTGTTCTAAGCGAGGTGTTAATTCCTTGAATCGACTGGGTAGCTTCAGGGAAGCCTTCCGTGCGGTAGCAAGAATCTGCATCCTGACGCAGATTCTTGCTGAGTGACAGGATTACCGGCACCTTCAGGGGCCATAAATGGGAAGCAGTGACAAAGGCCTGTAGCATCGTGTGAGATCGACAGAATATCACATGGAGAAAAGTGCAAAAATTTGACAAATATATGTAAAAAATAAAAACACTTCTAAATTTTCCTGAGACAGTCATCAGGCAAACGAATATCATCCGCTCCTTGTGTTTGTTATGGCCTTGTTCCGGATACTTCCTTATGGCTAGTTTCCAATAGAGAGGAAAATGACTCTTTCTTTTTGCTTTGGTCTCCGTCGAATTGTTTCGCAAATTATCTGCAAGAGAAGATGAATATTAGACCGCCGTAAGCAATTCCACCCTTGAATTTATTAAGTATCATTAAATGTACCAAATAGGTCATAGGAGCTTCTGAATAGGATCAAATATCCTGAACCGAAGAGCTCGGCGCTTCCTCTTTTCCTAAATTGAAAATCACAGTAAAATTACCCCCACACAGAGGTAAAGCGTGATTGTACAAATTGAGAATGAGAAGCAAATTAAACTTACGTATTCTTTCCTAGGGCAAATTTTCGGTGTCAAACGAATGAGATCGTTTGAATTTACTAAGAGCAAATTTAAAGTAGTTTAATTAATTTTTTAACCGATCAAAGAATTATTTTTTAAAGGATATGAGAATTTAAACTAGCAAGAAGAAATGTAAGGATTCATCCTCTTAACACCTGTTACTGGTCGAAGTTTTTCTGATCAGAGAAAAAGCAAAGCATTCTAGTTTCTTGTTTTAACATAGAGAGCAATCGCTTTGCACGTATTAAAAGATTTTCTTTCCTCATACCTGATAAGAACTAGCCTTTCCGCATCACATACGACTTGTAATGGATAACTTCATGCACAACTCTTCTGCTGGTGTATTATTAAAACTTGAAGTCCTCTGCAAGGGCTATGATCAATTTTTCTGCACCACTTGTCTTTCCTCTTTTGTTTCTTTGAGACACATGAGAGGGCGGAAGTGGGGTATAGCAGACTCGATCTTACAAGTGCATTGTAGATCTTTTTCCTTTTGCTTTCACAAAGATCTTTGAACATGTATAGAGCTTTGACTGCAGCAGTGGCCGCGGTGTTTCTCTCTTGCACATGCTTCTTGAACCCGGTTAAAATAATCTTCATTCAGAGTACATTGCACTCCGTGGTGTAGGGATAACGTCTATCCTGCACCCTGACGTCGTAAAGTAGTCTCCTGCTTATGGGCTCTACTGTAAACCTCTCCTGGTTGGTACGGATATTCCTCCGGGCCTTGTAGGTGTTAAGGTTGTCAATTTCTGTTGCTGTCATACGAGCTTGCCAAGGCACATTCCCCCATGGGCATGTGATTATCTGGGTGAAATCATCGGTGGATTAAATGTTGAGTCAAAGGGGGCTCACATGGGCTGGGACATGAGCGATGCAAATCAAGTAGAGAGTAGGGTCAGGCAAACACCCTGAGGGACGCTCGCAGTGAGCGGAAAATTTGGTCCGTCCGTGCACCCTAAACTGATGTATGCCGCTCTCTCCATGACATAGTAACAGAGAGTTTCTTCTAAGTTCGCACTCAGGCCCAGTCGTAAGATCTTGTAATGCATTCCTAGTTGCCCCACCTTATCAAACGCCTTTGATATATCTCAACAAACAATGTGCACGTAACTTATTTCCCTTTCTGCTTGGGCTAGCTTTTCCGTGATGAAATTAATCGCCATCTCCGTACTTCGCTTTCTCCTAAACCCAAATTGGTGTAGGTATAAAAGAGAGTCTTCCTCCTGGTAAGATACTAGTCTTCAGTTGAGGATCTTCTCGAAGAGCTTTCCACCAAATTCAAGAAATGAAATTGACCGGTAGCTCTTCTTCAACGTTGGTCCTTTCCGTGCTTAGGCAATAAAATCATCTTGTATTTTATAAGCACCTGGAAAGTATCTTGTGCTCAGACAAGCGTTAAATATTCTTCTCATCCCTTCGGTTACTTCGGCTGGTGCCTTTTCGATGTGAATCTTTGTAAGCCCCGATTGTCCTGGTGCTTTTATCAGGATGAGCATAGCGCGTCGAGCAGCTCTTCCTAGATAATCTCGGCCTCTCCATCGTGCCTTCTATCTACCTGGTTGTAAGGGTGCGTATTGTGTATTTGTTCGTTAAGCTCGTTTATGATGTTGTTTTCAAACTCTAAGTCATAGTTTTCGTTTTCTTGCTCAGTTATAATTAAGATTTTTTCCCAATAACTTCGGAATAGGTCTTCAATTCTTTCTTATTCCGTTTCGATATTTCCTTCTTCTTTTTGTAACTCGATCTTCTTCTTCCCAGTCGATCCTTTAAGACTTCTGATTTTTTTCCAAAAGTCTTTGGGAATTGCTTCGTGATCGAGGCTATCGATCGCTTCATCACATCGTTTCCATTTTTGTTCGAGGATTAACTGGTTGGGTTCTTCTTTGACTTTTTTACTTCGTTTCATTGAGTGAACTGATGCATTCCTGATGTGTATCTCATACAATAATTTCACCTCACGTTATAAATCGATCATGTATTCGGTCCATCTGTAGGTAGAGATGGTCCTATACTCGGATTTAGGGATGCAGAAATTTTTTGTTTTTCCGCGTAAGCAATTGGCCACGGAGGCAGTGTAAACTTTTTTGTGTAAAAATCGAGTGAAAAGGCGGACGCATATAAAGGTGGTCCGCAATAAGTATTAATTTTTTTATTCGTGCAAAATCTTTACGTACACATCCTTTTTCAAGAACAGCTACTAGAAGAGGGGCCCCAACATGGGGGCAGCCCCCAGGACTGCAAAAGGATCCCCCTCCGTACCATAGGGGGGGGGCACCAAAACCGGAAAAAATGGAAGTCATGCAAACAATTTATAAAAAGGTCCACGTGGTGCTGATCAGACTCGTCGACACTCCCAATGGTTATGCAACCATTTGGAGCACAATGGGGGACGTCGAAAGGCTGGTCCCCGACGAGGCTCAAGCTCATCTGAAGATGATTGGGCTTGAAGCAAGTGTACTGCAGGAAATCCTGGCCCAACGAACCATCATACTAACAAAACTGGACCCAATCTTTACTGAAAATTCCTGTGAAGATATTAAAAAAGAACTTGAAGCGAAACAACAGTGGGCCTGAATCACAGCAGTGTAAAAATTTGGTAAAGTAAATGGCGTGGTAAAGATTGTATTCAGTACCATCAAAAAGGCAAACCGAGCCAAAAACGACGTGCTGCTCGGCTTCTACCAGAAGGTCAGCCCTGAGCAAATCGTCAAAGAAGAATACATTCAAATCGACTGCTGCTTCAAATGCTATGCAGTCGAAAAATACGCCACAAAAGATTGCACAATTGCCGACCCTGCATGCTCCAACTGCGCCAAAACCGAACACGGTTGGAAAGAGTGCAGGGAAAGGGTGCAAAAATTTATCAATTTTGGGGTTGACCACAAGGCCATGGCCATGAGGTACCCAATTCGTAAAGAGACCATCCGCAAAAAAGAGATAGGATGAGGGCGGAAAAAGAAGAGAAAAAAAAATCCACGTACGCGGATACGGCAGCAAGGACTACCATCCCGACGCGAACGAATATTATGAAGTTGTTCATGCCTAAGGAAGGGCAATAAATCATGGCCATGGTCATGGTTGCCCACCTCATAAACCTAACAAACCCCGGTACCTTTTCTTCCGACCTCAACCTTCTTCTTGAGAAGAATGGTTGCAACAAAAATGTTTGGTTTCTTGAAAACCCAGACTCGGCGGGCCTTTTCAACCTCGAGTTCATCGAAGAAGAAAAGAAGACACCCGCAAGTAATGGGGTTTAGGAAACTGGAAAAGAAGAAGAAAGGAAAATTCGAACGCCTTCGGAAGAAGAAGAAGAGAAAAAAGGCGTGAAGAAGAAAAAGAAGAAAAATAAGAAGACTCCAGAGAAAACACCGCAGAAGCAACAATATACTTCGGACGAGGAAGAGGAGGAGGACGAAAGGCATGAAGGGTTCACCCTCACCGAGAAAAAAGAAATCCTCAAAAGAGGTCTCTTTTTCGACGGGAAAGACGTGGGTCTACGTGTCTTCGGCTCTCCCCTGTCCCCGGCCCCCAAAGACGACTTAGAACTACTCATTATTGGCCTAGCTGCGGGTGAGTACAAATGGACGTACGAGGGACCATACTCCAGGAAAGAAGTGTCGGCCCTACTCTTAAAATCCCTAGTGTATGTCAACCCAAGAGACGTACATAATGTAAATATGACAACATTTAAAGCCATAAGGAGTGGTCAAAAAACAGCACAAATTAAATAGTGAATACCGAAAAAAGAGCAATCAAATTGAATAATTACTGTGAGCGAATGAACTAATCAAATTAGTGAAATAAATCTAATTCCTTGAAAATTTATATAGCGAAAATAGTAAAATAAATAAAATAAATACAAATTAAGCAAAAGTGAATAAACAGTAAATTATAGACAGTAACAGAAAATCTAGTCTTAACATAAAGTAACGAACAATTAAAGTGTTACTAAACTAATTTAGTGAAAATAAATTATGTAGTAAATAAAAAGGCAAAAATTAGAAATTTATACAATAATAATAATTCAAATTTTAATCGATTTAATGTAAAACTATATTAACAAATTACCTAAACAGAATTAATAAGCATTAAAAACTACTGTAAATATAAAGTGTAGTGAAATATAATAATCTAACGAATTAAATGAACTAATAAGTGTACAATAACAGTAATTTTAAGATTGTATAGTAAATTATCCTTAACCTCTCTATAATATTCGAATTGTAAATATAAAGTAAAATAAAAAAAACTAAAATTGAACGAACACTAACAAATATATAACAACAGTAATCTTAAGAATGTATTATATATTCTCCTTAATCTTTGTATAGTATTTAAATTTAACTTACAAAAGTAAATTGATAACGATTTCCATGTCTCCAGTAAGCTATCTTTTCCTACTCCTACTCAGTGCTTTCACCTCCTCTGCTAAAATCTATTTTCACCTCTATTTTCTATCATTATAAATACATGCAATGTATGTAATTACCCCTTTTTGTATTAAACTACTTAATAAACCGTTGACCGTTGACCGTTCTGACTATTTAAACAATGGTTAAGAAACTGTACAAGTTCAGAAGGCTATCCTTCCGAAACAAAAGAACATTGTAATTGGCCCTTGTAAGGCCAATCCTCTTGTATCCGGCAATTCCACTACATCTGGCAAGTAAGACACGGATAAGAAAAGCCCAGGTGGTGCAGAACCAGGCACTTCGATATATCCTCGACGTGAGTCTCCTGGTCTGTATCCCTGCAAGGAAGGAAAATATGGAGCAAAATTGGCCAACATATACCAGAAGGTATCCTCCGAAATATACGAGTCCCCGACTATGAACCCCGAATTAGACACTATAGACAAGGATTTGCCAGCAGCCAACTACGAATGCAGGAGGCTGTAACACCCATATATAAATAAATAAAACCGAATAAACGCATACAATATGCAAACAAAAAGGAGAATTAAAGACCTATAAAGGTCGTCATTAAAGCATGACAAAAATAAGCCAAAGTAGAAAAACAAAAAGATCTCAAAAAGGACAAAAATAAAGCAAATGCAGAGAAAGAGATTGAAACCAAAAGATCAAAAATGTCAGAATAAAGATTATACAAAGTAAAAAATATAAACAAAAGATCCAAATAGGACATGAACAACAAAGTAATAAAAACGAAAGAAAAACAAGACATAAGAAATAAGTAAAAATGAACAACAAAACAAAATAAATTTAGTAAATAAATCAAAAGATCCAAAAGGAAAAAGAAAATAAGAAAATGACTCATGAATGCAAAACAAGAATAGCTCAAAAAAGACGCAAAAGGAAAAACATAAAAAAGGCTTGAATGCTGAAAAATTAAGTTAAAGATATCAAATAAACAAGATTACAACAAGAAGCTATCGCCAGACGTACTGGCACACCTATCTTCTATTATCATATACATTGTCTCACTATACCTTTACCACTATCAAACACCATTTTTCTACTTTAGAATTTCTGAATTCCGAATTCCGAATAATTTCATTTCTGTTCACTCCCAGAAGGTAGTAGCCTATCGATTTTGACAAGGCCATCCTTCTGCACATCTCATCTGTTAGGAATTCGCAGGTGGCTGTGGAGTCCAAGTCTGGAAAGGCATAGTTGTTGACAGGCTCTGTGCAAATACGGCTGCTGCGGTTTTCCTCCTCTCTCGGGTCTCGGTGGCAATGCACGCAGCTCCTCTTCAAAGCGGGTATGGGCATTCTTTGTCAGAGCACGCTAGCAAATTCTCTCCTTTGTATGTTCCTCCAGTAGTCTTGGAACCATTCCTGCAAGGTCTGTTTTCGGCTTCACAAAATGCTTGAAACTCTTGCAAGGCTTACACTGATTTAGGTTTCCCGAGGAAAGCTCTTCGTACAGCATTTGCCTTAGCATTTTTAAGACGTCCTTTCAGATTACATGTCCTTTCTATCGAAGCTGGATCCTTAGGATCATGGCTTCAACACTTGTTAAGGACCTCTAAGTTTGTAATAAGGTTGTGCCATCGGATGCCAAGCATCGACCTTAGGCTGAGCAAGTGGAACTGAACCAGCACTCTCAAGTGTCGTATATACAGAGGCCACGTCTCACATCCATATAGGAGACTGATGAGCACGATGGCTTTGGATAGTTTGAGCTTTGCCTGATATTGTGCTGGCTCAGGACTCGCGTTCTCAGACGAATAAGAGCTTGGCTCACATTGCAGATCCTAATGTTTATCTCCTTAACCATGGTATCATCCTTGGATATGATGCTGCTAAGATATTTGAAGTCCTCCGTTGTCTCAAGCTCAGTTCCCTTGATGGATATTGATGGGAGGGAGGGGGGCTGGCAGTGGAGGCAGAAGCCAGCTGGAGCCGGACCTCCGTCTTACCCTGGCTGTTGATCTGACCAAACAGAGGTGACGTTTCAGGGATCTTGTCGACGATGAGCTAGATGCCAGACTCCTTTGAGCCATGAAGGGACAATCTTATGCCAAAAGTGTCTTAAGGATAATTTTATCAATCGATTTGGTCTTGGCACTCAAACAGCAGAGGTCGAAGAGAGATCCGTCCAGCCTGTACTTCAAGTACACTCTGCGCTTAGTGTCTCTAATAGCGTGACTGAATACCCAGGTGAAGAGGGCGTTGAAGAGTACAGAAACTAACACACATCTTTACTTTGCGCCGTTGTTCATGCTGAAAGGCTTGTACGTTTCTCCACCAGAAAGTACCAGTCTGATCCTGCCATCATGGAGAGGCGGATGAGGTTCACAAATCTCTTTGGACATCCAAACTTTGTCAGAATCACCCAGAGAGGCTTTATGTTGACAGTAGATAGTATCAAATGCTTTAGTGAGATCAAAGAAGACGACCTAGAGGTCCATGTACTGCTCGATGCATTTCTCCTAAACCTGACGGACAGTCTAAACTCATGTCGA
Organism: Ceratothoa steindachneri; assembly: GCA_963969495.1. Lineage (NCBI taxonomy): Eukaryota > Metazoa > Arthropoda > Malacostraca > Isopoda > Cymothoidae > Ceratothoa > Ceratothoa steindachneri. The sequence goes on along the minus strand of OZ018317.1, from coordinate 142,983,352 downwards.
TGGTGCTTTCGCCCAGGAGGAATCCATACTGTGGCTCTGGGTGATTTTTCTCAGATATATTAGTGATCAGGTGGTTTTTGATGACCTGAGCCGAGACCTTACCAGCTACTGACAGTAGGAATATGACCCGGTAGTTGCCACAGTCAGATTTGCTGCCCTTATTCTTATACAACGAGATGACTGTAGCGTCTTTAAAGTCTTTGGTCATGTCTTTTTCCTCGAAGATGCGGAAGAGAATGGCGTAAAAGGCTTCGGGGGCTACCGGCCCAGCAGACTTGAAGCTTTCTGCAGGAATCCCATCCATCCTAGGAGATTTTCCAGAACTAGTCAGTTCGATAGCCCTCTTGACTTCGTCCATTGTGGGGGGTAGGTCGAGGTTGTCAAGTGTCGGTTTCAAATGGATCCAGTCTAAGGCCACGGGATCGACAGGAGAAGGTCTGAAATGTTTTATCCACCTCATGTAGATACTGTTTTTCTGTTTCAGTAAAGTAGTGCCGTCAGCTGAGAGAAGTGGTGTGGTACATCGCTTATCCGGTCCGTACCCCTGCTTGATAGCATTAAAAGAACATCTTGGAGATCTTAGTATCAGCATATCGCTGTACCTCATCTGCGTTTCTCTCCCACTATTCATCCTGCATTGGGAGCAATGCAGCTTGTGTCTGTCTCTGGAGATGCTTGAAGCGACTGCCCTTTGAGGTGGAGGAAAAGTCATTCTGCCATACTAAGTGGGTCTTCTGCTTTTCATCCAGGATCTGTCTCATGCACGTCATTCTCATCGAACCAGTCCTGTTGGAATAGTTATTTCGGTCCGATGGTGAACACTGCTGACTACTTTACCAGCGTTTTGAACTGGTCGCATTTTTCTGTTGTACTTCCAGTCAATGATCCCTGTTAGGTCATCCTCTCACCCAAGTCTTCCGCAAACTCTTGACAACGCTCTGTCTGATTCAGCTTTGCAACGTTGAAGGACGGCCAGACTATTCTCTCTTTTTTTCGATGAGACGGGACGATGTGCAGTATTAGGGTGGATCTGGACAGACGATGGTCAGTCAACCTTCTCTTCCATGCAAGGCCTTGGTTATTTTCACATCACTAACCTCTCTCCCGTGACAGAGGGCATAGTCGATCAGATACCAGTGTTTGGATCTTGGGTCTATCCATGTGGCTTTGTGCTTGTCCGCCTGTCTAAACAGCGTGTTGGTGATTGTCAGGTCATACTCTGCACACAGATTCAGAAGCTGTGTGGAGTTAATATTTCCAATGCCGTGACGTCCCATTACACCTTTACAGCTCTTGGAGTCACTTTCAACACTGGCGTTGAAGTCGCCTAGCAGGAAGAGTTTGTCATTAGAAGAAATGGCTTTCTTGAGACGATCAAGGTCGCTGTAGAAGCTGTCTTCCGCACCCAGGCTACTAGTAAGTGTAGGCGCTTACTGATGCATGTGGGCATGTCTGGGAGTTGGCGCAAAAGACTTGTCCGGATGGCAAACCCCACTTCATGAATTCTGTCTTCCTATTCCTCCTTTCCTTTCCAAAGAAGCTCTAGCCTCTTTTGATTTCGGCAACTGATCCTTCTCCTGCGAACCCTGATTTCACTCAGGCTCGCAGTTCATTTTTCTTTTTGAGTTTGGACTTCTGAAGGAGCAAAACTGCCAGCCGCGGTATACTGGCCAGTTCGGTTAGGGCATGCAATATTTGGGACACATTTTCTAGTCCGCTCCCTCATGCGAGGGTAGGCATTGCTATCTTCGAACACTGCCGGACACCTCAGTTGTCCAAGGGTTAGGAGTAAACGACGACTGGTCCTCAGACCGCTTACGTGCAGGATTGGTGCTATGATTTCCAGTGGTTACTTCCACCTGTCACTTCTCCCCAATCCCATCTTTGTAGGACTTAAGATGAAGCTGTGCAAAGAACCTGTGTGTAAATGTTTTTAAAGTGGTCAACCTTATGCAATAGGGCAGGCCCCTCTCTCGGCCTCAGGAGTCAGAGTCCAGTGGTACGCAGGACCGTTAAACTAGAGACTTTCTTGGCTGCAATGGTTTGCCGTGACGTCTTAGGTGCCTGGTCAAGCCCTCGGCTGTCCACAAAGCTCTGCAACACCGCCTCTATTGCCGCTGGGTCTACCAGTTGATCTCGCCCGCCAATTTGCCAGAGTCGTCTACGCCTGATAGAGTCGACACGCCCTAACTCCTTGAGGGTTTGAGGCTCGTTGGCTACCCTTAACCTGGTTTAGCCCGCTTATCGATGCGCCTTTCCTGGTTGTGGCCGCTGTCGAATGAAAACAGCTTCTTGGGGCCACAGGTGAGGGCTCCAAGAAGAAGCATGAATAATTGGAAATTTGACTCCTAGCTCTTGAATAGCATAAAGTTCGTGGAGAGGTTTTATCGCAAATGTGGTGATGTGACATTTTTCGTGCTACAATCAGGAATCAGTAATTCACTAATTTTATACACATAAATTTGATTAGCAACTGCAATATCTCATCTGCCTTTATTTTAAAAATCCGTCTTTAAGTTCTGGATTTGCAATACATAATACGATATCACAGCGAACGGAAGTTAGCCTGAATATTTATCGATAACAATTTCCCTTTTGTTGCACTGTCCATTACACGTACTGCATCATTAGAAGAGCCTTAAGCAGTCTTGTGAGAAGATCTGTAGGTTGTTACTGAATTTGAAACTGATTAAAGCGAAAAATAGAGTGTTATTGAACGAATATGTGGCAGATTATGTTTATGTAAGTTGTATAAAACTCTTCTTTGTAAAGAGGTCTGAAAAGTGTATCAATTTTGAACAAAATAAAAGGTTAGTCTATTTTTCCCATCGTTATATATAAATGCCTTTCGTATTTATATCTTCACTTTAATAGTATGTAAATCGTCATATATAATATAACTATATAATTCTGAAACGAGCATGCACCTTTTTTCAGTTAACTTATATAAACCCGTTAGAAAAACGGTTTGAGGACTATATATGCCATTAATAAGAGGTTACAAGGTTTGTAGTTTGTAAAAGAACAACCCCTGACCCCGCTCCCCCAATTTATTGGAGACCACGTGCGATGTTAGCCCGCCGTGGTGAACAATATTTCATGTTCAAACATTCACGAATTTTTGACTCATGAGCGCATTGAGAAAATCTTTCCCAATCATGCGAACTCGTACCATGCCCCCACCCCTAGGTGACGAGGCGAGAAAGAGATGCTCTGTCCGGCCCCTTTCTGCTAAATGATGAATCGACTCCGCCTCCGGATGAGGGATGTCTGGAACTTGTGACTCCTTTCTCCAAATTCCCCTTGCCCCCTCAGAATTGGGAATACAAATACTCAGGTTATTTTGTAGTTCGAAGAGTCCAGTCTGCGCTTCAAATCCCTCCTCATCGTCTCAAGTTTAAGTAAGTCCCGTGAGCGTTGGTCAGAGAGCAAGCCTTCTTTAGCTGTGATTCTCCCCAAGTCAATTAGTAGCTTCTGTAAACGGCAAGCCTTTGAATTTGCGCAAAAGTCTCCCTTCGTTTAATCGAAGCGAAGAAAATCTCCATCGATTATCTTTGAGTAAAGAAGATTCCTCTTTCCTTGTTTTTACCGGAATTCCCACATTCCCCTCGAACGTCATCTTTGAAGTTTGGACCTTCCTCGAAGTCATCGACCCGTAAGACTGAAACTCCCTCCATTATTAGTATTGTTATGTTCCTCTTTTTGATCTGAGCCTAGGAACATTAATCAATTAATTCTATTTGAGAATCCCATATCATAATAATTATCAAGAGACTACGTTAATTTAAATAACTCCCTTTTGCCTGTAATTATTCATATTTTTATCTTTGCAAATAAAATTATATTTTGTTGTCTCATCTTTAACTAACCTTGAACGACACTCTCGGCCTATTCAAGTAAATCTTGTCAAGCAATTATGCACTCTGTCTGATTATTAAGGATTTGAAACCCAAACGCCTCAAGTGTGACCACCTAGTCGGTCGTTAATCCCTGCGAACAGTCCTTCAATGGTTTGCGTTGCAGTAGGTGATTAAATCACCCTTCACATAATATAGGAGTAGTGTATGGTATAGAGTGGTTCTACCACGACGTAGTTAATAAATTCCGCCCTGTCGCCTCCTATGGAAAGAGGAACTGTTAAACGGGTGGGATTCCTGGTCGACAACTGGAATGGGACCCTAATCTATTGATTAATTTTTAAAGTGCTGGAGGCTTAGTAATGGGTGTGCAACCATGCAACGGTTATTAGAGATACGAAAGGGAGCATTACCTGAGAGTGCCTTTTTTAATCGTGACTTAGTTGTGGTCAGGGCTGGTATTCAAACAGTAGCAACTTTCCATTGACTAAGGAGGTCCCGACCAAACACGAGCTGGGTTTTTTTAAAAGTTTTATTATCGCTTAGCTGAACTGTGACAAATTTTACAGCTTATGAAAGGTTCGATATCAAACTAATAGTTGGTCAGCCTTTGGATAATTCTGAGCTAGGCTACCGTTTACAACTTCTGCCAGGTATAAATATGACAAATCCCGAATAAGTGGAGCCAAAATTATTTTGCTTTTTTTACTACAATAGGAGAGTTCTTCCCAATCTTATTTCACTGAACATGCACTAAAGGGCTTTGAAATGTAAAATCCAATTCAGACATACTAGGGTGGTAAATGGGCGTTTTTCTTAAGATCTGAGCCAATCACTCCTTGATGGTAAAATAAGTTAAACAGAATTCGTTGGTACGATTCGTAGAACGGTGAAGTTAAGGTGGAGGGAAACTCTTAGCGAGCTGGAGGGACTATAGGAAGGGGTTGGTTACACCATCACAAAGGAACGTGCATCCACGGCAGGGGCCTTGCAATCTGAGGGGGCTTTTTTATTCAGCAGGGGACAGGACATGGTTTCGCGAGTTGAGTTATGAAAAAAAGAGTGGTGACCTCGTACGAGTTGCTCCTAAAGAGTGATGAATTTGAATTTAACCAATGGCTTTAGGGGAAGTAATTCTTCTGGCTTCTTAGTAAGAGTAAAGTATGTATATATACTTATACAGACATATATAATTATGTATATTATATATTCCAATAAGGACGACCATTTTAAGTATATAGGTATTAGGAATAACTTAAAGGTTGTATTACAATGCTTGAAACGAGTCTGCTATATGATTAATCATTTTATTCTATTTAATTTAATATTGTTGTTGACCTGCTTTATTTCATCAATAATAATTCTTCAAATTTCATTGATTCTTTATATATAAATGGAGAGCATTTACAGAACACTAAAGCAGTAGTCAGTGTCAATGATAACGTTATATAATTTTTTAAGATTAAAATGCCTTGACGCAGCCATGAAATCCGTTTAAAATAGCACTGATAAGCTGCCCTCTTCGACCTTGTTTTCGGCATGACTGGGTGACGCACTTCATCCACGCAAAATAAGTGCGGGTAACAAACAAACCAATCAACCAAACCCAAAAAACTTTTTTAATGGGCTAATTTAACATTTCTTATCGTCATTACAGGATAAGGGGTGGCTTTGATTCATCCTCAGTGGCACTGTATTTATGTTTTTCCAATCAAACTGCGCTAGCACTGCAATGAAATGCGGTTAAAATAACCATAGCAATTCGATGAGTGAAAAGTATCCCGTATTCTGTGGAGTGCAGGAGGAGCCTTCACCAAACGTGCTCGATGCAAGTGAAGGCGGATTAATATTTATTATTACAACTACATTTTTTTTAGCTAAGGTCATTGCATTTTAATTTTAAAAAATATATAGCGAGCCTCCACTGCTGGGTGAAAACTATCCCGTGCTCTGCGATGGCAAGAGAATATATTAAAATAGCCAAATGAATATTCCTTTTGAGGCCTGTTAGAATGGTCTATTTTATACAGTCACTTGCTTGCTGTGAACAACGATGGTCCACCAGGAGGCATACTAAGAGCCATTATAGAAAGCATACTAGTGCTATTTGTTTACCTCAAAAGTAACGTATTTTTATTTTAATATCTTGTTTTAAAATGCCATTAATTTGGTAAAATGTTCTTCTTTAGGAATTATAATGTATATTTTATACAATTAAATTCTCTTGCCATTTTCCTTGCTTCTCATTCTAAAAAGTTCGCGTTTCTTTAGTGATTTTGCTCGAAATTGATGGTTTAATAAAATTACCATTCTAAATCCTTTTGTATGGTAGAAGTTTAATGTGAATTCTACAAAATAGATTTAAGTTCCTAAAATTCGGCCTGTTGTGAATTTGGGAAGACTTTTTTTTCAATTTTGTGTAGTATATATGTATATATGTATATATGCTTTATTTTATAATTAGTCTGTCTCTTGTCTCAGAGGCATTTTGGTTATATTTTGATATATATTTAGTATTTAGCTTGATAAGGTATATGTTCGGGGTGGGGGGTTACGCTATTTTATTATCATTCTGCTCCAGGTGGCAAAGTTAGGATTTTTAAACTATAGCCACCTTGTAGGGGATTAGGAAAAGGTTGAAGAGTGTTCAGTCATTCACAAGTAGATATGAAAGGACCACCACCCCCGGATGCGATCCTGATGTAGTCCACGTGAGGTTTAAGTTGAAAAAGAATTTCCACTTCTTAGCTATTGCATGGACTGCTAGCACATATGTGGTGCTATAACAGGCTCCCTACATTATAACTTGGTGGACTCAAGACAGCCTTACAGAAAGCGATGCTAGCGAGGGTTACTACACGGGTTATAGGATCAAAGTTTTCTCCCTTAATTTTCCAAGCGATCGGAAGGAGCAGAGATGCCATATGCTCTAAGGCAGCTATAAACAACATTCGTTATCATTGAAATCGCAGAGTCTAAGTAAGAGTGAGCTCATTTGATTAAACCACTATTACTAAATGATGGTTACTATTTACCAGTTTCTACAACAATTAAAACAATGACTACTATAACTAAAATAATTCTTTCGGAAAAACGGGTAAAAGTTTGTCCCATCTGGTCTGTAAATACTACTAATCTGTCTCGAAATCCTTTTTTTTCTTTCTTGAAATCAACTTTCCAGGCGGCAATTTGTCTTCTTCTTCGTCTGAGTATCTGGGAAGGAATCGTTTGCGCCTTCTTGAAGAACATATTGAATTCTCCCGGATTGTCTGCTTTAGCAGTCTTTTCACTTTCGCAGTGATGGATAGCAAAATCTATTAAAATGTTGCTTGCTCGAATCATGCTTTGGATCAGAAAGGCTTGCGATTATCCAGACCTAAACGCTGTCGAATAAAATAATTTGGTAGGGGTTTATCACCGATGTTGCGGTCACGGATATCTACAGCATATGGCAATGGGCGTGAAGTCGACCCTATTTCTTGACTCCATTCCACGACTTACCATACCTGATTTGACTGAAATTTCCTTCAATTGAAATCACTTTTTCTACTCGGCTAAGCATTAACCCCGCCCTCCAAAGAAAGGAGCAATCCTTAAATGAAAGGTGTAGGTTGTAGGTGATGCTGAAACAAAGTGAAAGATTAGCTACTCCTGACGTCAAGAGGAGGCTTACGTGATCCTAAGAGAGAGAAAGAAAGATTAACTAATCCAAAGAAGTAAAGTAAAGGCTTATGTGCTTGGAAGAGGCAAAGTGGATGACTAAACGATCCCCTAACTAATTAATCAGTAGATTTTATCACGAGGCTAAAACAAAAAACACCCCCGTGGAAAGTTTCTTAACGCTTTGGGAGTATTTTTACGTTCACTAGTCATCTGCCCTCCGATTCCTAACGCCCTATATACCTCTCTGTTTTGGATCTTGCCTTTATGAAAATTCCACCTTTTTCGCTCTGCATAACTTCACTTTGTTTCCGAGTCATTCTCCCACATCATTGCAGCTGAGATATTACCGATGGTCTTTGCTATCTTTAGAAAATATCATCTTTCAGATGCCTCCCATTCTTCTGTGTATCCTCTGATGACGATAATAGTCATTCACTACCTATATCATCGAAATGATAGAGGAAATTACGGAAGTGTATTCTAAAACTTCAAACACACGTAAAATAAAAGAATAATTATGAAAGTAAAGCCACGAAAAGAAAAATTATGGAAAGAAATTAATATTTTTCTCCACAAATTCTTCTCTATACCTCCTTGCCTCACCCTTTCACCTATCGTTATATCATTTAATTTTATATTCTATCTCGTTACTTTAGAACTCTTCCCTGGCAGATTGCTTACCTAATTTTATTTATTCATTTTATCACCTGCCCAAGCAATGAATTCAAGAAATGTCAGTGCTAAAAATAATATCTAAATAACCAAATACCCCTGCCAAATTCGCGTTAGCATTACCAGTATCCGGAAAGTACAGTCTACTTTCTGTACTGTGTCGATCTGCTCCGATGCGATCCAGCATATCTTTGTCCATTTAAGGCCTTGAAAGCCCATTAACCTGCTACGTTTCTCTTTTATTCTAAATCTTTCTTCTTTCTCCATCGATTCTACGAATGCCTGCAAGCTTGTATACACAATGAGAGGACCTAAATTTTAATGCGATCCGAAAAAATACGACACCTAAATTATAATTTTCTCTGGTTAATTAAGCGCGAGTTATGTGACAATATGATAGTTTTATGTCCACTGAAAAAGCAGCCGAAACAATAAGGTTAACTTAAAAAGATAGATATATATATATATATATATATATATATATATATATATATATATATATATATATATATATACATGAGACAATAAGAGTAATAAATATTTTACTTTGCTTCCCTCTTGTTTTCTTAATGATTAGTTGAAATGTTTTGATTCTCTTTGCATTTTCTTCTTAAACATGGAGTGATTTCATAGTTTTCTATTATACTCGTACTTCTGATAATATGGAACCAAGACTACATACTTCATGCAGAAAATTAATTAAATTTTGGTAATTATCCAACACTGCAATTTTAATTACTACAAAACAATCATATATTCATGAGAGCTGAATGTCAACTCTTGACAAAGTTTGGAGATGGATCAGATTTGATTTCTGGCTTACAAGTTCTTTGGAAAAGCCACTTGTGATGATTTGACGTCTATTTAATTCGATTTGCATATAATATTTGCTTTAAGTTATGAGGTACACATAGTTAAATTGCAACTTACTGCTGTATTTGATCGTGTTATTGACTACAACTCAAATTGATTAGACTTTGTGATCCGATTTCTAGTAATCAGACAGAATTTCTTACCATCATATCCCCAAAGATATTATTTGTATATGTGGTTTCTTCAATAATAAACGTTAATGTATTGGGCCTCGTTTATTTATAATCTTTACAACTTATTTATGATTGTGGAATGTCCCAGTCTGGGGAATCTTCGCGCACGGTACCTGTCTTGGTACCGGGAAGAACGGGGTCGCTACACTTTGTCCCTTGTACTCAGGATGAGTTCGTGCACATGACTTGTGAACCTTCTGACATTTTGTAGGAAGCTAGCGTCCTCTATTTTATTTTACTCTCTTTTGTTGTTGTTTTGGAGGTTATGTTTGTCTTGGATTTTGGTTTTAAGTTTGGTGTTTGACTTATTCTATTTTTTAATGTAGTTTAGTATTAGACTTGTAATTAATTCATTAATTATGGTGACTTATGCTCTTGTAGGCCTTTGCCAGATGAGGACTCAAAAACAAAAAACAAAACAACTTATTTATGATGTGTTTTAGAGAATAAAATGCACTTGACTCTTATAATGAGGATGATACCACAGTGATTTCTATTAGCCGATCCCCGAATGCTTGGGCTTCAGTTGCCGTCTCTCGATAATGTAAGGAAATTCTTATAGTACTTAAATAAGATGCACCATCCGTACAGCGCGCTGTGAACGAATTCCCCCGAGCGGAGAATGAAAGACACATAAAGGTCAGAATAACAATCGCTGGCAAGTAAGAGTGCACCAAAGACTGTTCCTTGGAGGGGGAAGGTGTATCGGGTAGTATTGCGTTTTTGCACCAGCCAGCGATCGTTGATCCCGTCGTGGTTAGGTCTCGTGATTATATGGCTATATGCACCCCCATAGGGAATACTAGAAGTCCATCCGCAGGGATCCGTAATAGAAAAGAGAGTGGGTATATTGCTTTGTAATTGCAGCAAGGAAATGATAGCGTTGTCGCGATTGGATATGTGCGTTTTGTTGCATTGAGAACTACTTACCCTTCCATAGGGTAAGCTTGAGCGTATTCGTCAATGATTGGCCAACTTCTGACGCAGGATTAAAGTATTATATCTAGGGTCATTGAGATTGAACCCGTGCCTCGACGTTACAAATCCAACGCAGTATGCATACGCAGAGCGAGAATTCTAGAAAAGTAATAAATGACGTAATAGCTATAGTGTATTTTTGAACTATTCAATCACAGAAATTCCATAATAATAATTCTATAACTCTTAAGGCCGTTTTATCTGATCTTTTTATTCTTTATCTTGTCTTAGATTTAGTCTTTCTTTATAACTTTTAGTATTATATTTAGTTACAAAAGCTTTTTTTGTAAGAGAGATATAAGTGGTATTGTTTGATCCATTTCACAGAAATTTGGTATTTTGTTAAAAGGTTTTAAGACTTTTGATGACGTTACTCTCTTAGGGAAACTCTTTAATTCATATATTCTTTTAGGCCCGAATTGTTTTCTTATCTTTAGCATTCTGCAGCAGATTGTACTATATCTTGATTCTTTCTATTAGGTTTGGCCCTCTGCAGCAGATTGTCTGCAGCCGTGAATTGGGTTATTATGTTTGGCCCTCTGCAACATATTGTATTATGCCTTGAATTATGCTCTTATATTTGGATCCAGCAGCAGATTTTCATATGTCTTTTATTGTGCTTTTACGTTTGGCCCTCTGGAACAAATTATCGTATGGCTTGAATTGTGCTCTCTGTTTGGACGTCTACACCAGATTGTCTTATACCTTGTATTGTGCTTTTGGGTTTGGCCCTCCTTTACGTTGAATTATATTCTTAAATTGGCCCTATGAAACCGATTATCATATGCCTTGAATTTTGTCCCTATCTCGGCTCTCTACAGCAGATTTTTTTATTTGATTTGAACTCTGCTTACTTTATGGTCCTCTGCAGCAGATTGTCTTCTGCCTTGAAAGTTAATCTATTCCCATTAAAAGTTATTGACAAAATGGGCACAGGGAGTTACGCGTTTTAGGACCTCGCACGCCTGCCCTTCTCGTGTCCTCCTCCCTAATTATTCCCCAACTCCCCCTTTCCGGTTCCTTTAAAACCCTATTGCAGGAACGAAAAATGGCGACTATAGCTCAGAAGCTGGATTAATGAACACCTATCAGAAACTCCTCGCAAACTCTTGGACTCTGGGCGGGACCGTTCTGAAGCTTGAGAAAGAACAATGAAACTCAAAACTCTCAAACACCCCAACCGGACAAAACTTCGAAAGTATGTGGCATCGTAAACGACTCCAACTCGCAAGTAGGTCCTCGACCGTGTTCTCCGATCCAGGTAAGCTTTAATGCCCTCTTTCTCGCATTGGTTCTGCGAGGTTCCTCGAATTCCCATCAAACTCTCTCTCTCTCTCTTTTGGCGCCCTCTCTCGCCTAAATTCATTTAACATTAAGTACTTCAAACTCATAACTTTTTATCGATTTCGGAACAATCAAAAATCTCTCAAACTCTCAAACTACCCTTAAACTAAACTGTAACTAATGAGACCATTCGGAACTAAACATCGTTTCGAATAAGTTCTCTGAAGAGACCATTCTAACTTTCCAAATCAATCGGAGATAAACGTCTCTTACTTAAGCGCCACCACCTTGCTTAGCACTACCCTGCTTCCGGGGTAATAATTCGAACAGGTTGTCATATGGACATTCTTTCAGAATTTCATCTGCTTCTTCAATGAAGTAGATTGTTTGCAACTTGGATAAGATTTTTAACCAAAATATTTGTACTCCCACATTATTTATTCGTTCTTACTTGTGCTATTATGAGCAAGATACCAAACAGGCAGCTCCTATTAATAATTGCACTTCCTTTTCACATTCAATTTAAGAGCAAGTTTTTTTTCAAACCAGCATCGGCCAGATTGAAGAATAATGTGTTCAAACAGGTCTTCATTTCATCTGAAGATCATGGATCTCAAAGAGTTTTGTAAAGTTAATCCATTCCCATCATAGGTTATTAACAAAATGACAAAAGGATGTGTAGGGAGATTACGCTATTGCCAAAAAAAGAAAACCTTGCCTGAGAAAATGTCCAACCGTTTAACAATACTCTATATTTGCCAAATAACGAGCAAATCCATAACTTCTATACCTGAGGAAACTAAATAATTTAGGGTAGAAACTTACTTCCATAAATTCTTAGCAAATTCAGCCATTACTTGGTCAAGTTCCAAGCAGCAAACATTCTTAGGGGACCTATTACACTTGCCTATATCAAGGAAGCAATTGTTAATCTACGTCAAGAGGATCATCTTTCCATCAGACTCATAGCTAAAAGGGTTAAACTCCTCCCAAAATTTCGTACATAATAGTAATTCACGTAACGACACCACAGGCTTAAATATTAGTATAATTTCTCCTGGTAAGCCTAGTAAAACCTTAAAGAGAGATGACCAAGCCATTGTCCGAATTTTCAAAAGGACCGATACAAGACAACAGCCAAGAATTCCCGAGAATTAAATGAAATTTGGGACAATTAGCCTTTCCAGGATAGAGTAGCATGCAGCCTGACGGAAAGATCTTTAAAATCTCCTACACCAGCAGTCTAAAAAAGATCAACCATGAGAACAAGAAAGCTAGATTATCCTTTGCCACTAAGCTCGCTCTATGCACAGAAGATCGATGGTAAAAAGTACAGTTAAGCGATAAATCCAAGTACAATTTATATCGTTCAGATGGAAGGATGTCCGTCTGTCGAAGACCTGGTAAAAGATTATCCGTGAACTCCGTCAAGAGCAGTGCCAAGTTTGTTGGAGGAAGCGCTTTGGTGTTCGGCATAATTTCGGCGGAAGGTATTGATCACATGGCAAAGTTGTTGAAGAATTTCCTGGATCAGGAAGAATTAAGTGTCAGGGACTGACATGCTTAAAGCCCGAACCTCAATCCGATTGAGAATTTGTGAAAGAAGCTAAAAAAAGAAGTAAGAAGAGAAACCCAAGCACCGCTGAAGACTTTGGGAAATTTTACAAGACGAATGGAGAAAAATAACACCAGAAAAATTCCTTCGGTTAGTGAGCTCCTGTGACAGATGTCAGTGCATAATTAATAGTAAATGTTTGCATACCAAGTACTAATATATTGTAACAAACGAAAATTATTTGTTGAGTAACTTATATCATTGTTTTTTCTTTTCTGGCCTGATCATTTTGACCAACATATTTCTGGAATAAAATTGCCTTTTTGCAACATAACTTTCAGTTTCTTCCCTCCTAAAATTTACAATGTACAACTTATAGCCATCCATAATTTATATCTTTAATTTACCATGCATTTCTTACCCATATTTGGTTTAAAGCTACTGTAAGATTCTTATGGCTGTTACTGGATATATATATATATATATATATGGAACTGATGAAGATGAAGTTCTATGTTTCTTTGCTTCCGACGTAGGCAACACATTTAAAAACATAAAAATTATATCTCCTGAACATGAAAGAAGAAGAGGCTTATAAATTTTGCAACCTAATTGGCTTAATTTATAGCTAACATCCATTTTATTTTACTCTCCCAGTGACTTATGGGTCAATTAATTAAGAAAGGAAAAAACTCAACTTATTCGGGGTCTGGTTAAGACAGTTACGGTCTCAATTTGAGAGAATGCAACGTCTGCACGTATTGCGATAGCGTGCACTCCCTTCGCCAATTTCTTTTTTTTTTACGTATCACCGAAATGGTGTCTTAATTTGCCAACCCTTAAATAAATAAAGATCTTCTTCCGCCTTCAACCGATTTGCGCGCTTGATCTTAAATGAACCTTGAAATATACCGGAAGTTGATATAAAGACGCCAAAGTCATGAGCTGTTTGCGTTTTATGATCCGTCTGAATTTGGCCTAGGTACAACCAATTTCTGTGTTTATATATATTAACACGCTTGATTTGACCTAGGCATCAAAAATCATTATCTTTTTTACGTTCTATGAACAGGCTGAATTTGGCCTAAGCATTGTAAATTTTAACGTTTTCACGTTTTATTATCAGGCTGTATTCTGGCTACAGAAATACTTAAAAAATTCTTGTATCCGTTTATGATCAGTCTGTCTATCTTGCATAATTAGCTCAAAATCTTGTGTTCTATCGGTTTAGCCTACATGAATAGTTAAGAATTCTGTGTCGTAGCCTTTTAGTATTATGTTAAAACTTTATTAACTAAATAGTTCAAAATCTTGTGTTGTATCGGCTTTAGGATCAAGCTTAATTGGCCTACATAAATAGTAGAAAATCATGTGTTGTATCGGCTTTATGATCAGGTTAAGTTTGGCCTACATAAATAGCACAAAATTCTGTGTTGTATTGGGTCATGGTCAGGATGCGTTTGTCTTACATTAATAATACAAAACTTTATGTTGTATTGGTTTTATGATGAGGCTAAGTTAGGGCTAGGAGCCGGATATTACTCTATTGCTGATTTTTTATGATGAGCCGGATTTTTTTTAATTACACCTCTGGCGAATGCCAAAAAAGACATAAGTAGCCTGATTATCCTGAATATCCTTTGATTCGCATTTACACATCATGTTTATATACATCCTTTCTCCGTTGATTCTACCAACATCTTAAGTTTGCTACAGTGCATTTTAAGTATAATTCTTATTTATTATAATAATAGTCAATAATAAAATTCAATAGTTGTAGAATTCAAATAAGTATTATTTAATATGTATATATTTCTTAATTTTTAATTAATATTAAAAAAATATCAACTAGATAATGGCTGGGAAGTAACAGTCTACACAAACATTCTCCCTGAGCTTCCACCACGACCTCAAGACGGCTACGGAAACTGGTGCATGCTTTCCTCAGTGTCTCTGGAAAGATCTTCGAACACCTCTTTGATTTGGGGCAGCAACTCAGTCTTGGGGTTGCAGGCAGAGCAGGTTATGTCTTTCCCAACCGCGCTCCATGCATAGTAATCCATAGGATTAAAATTGAGGAAATTACTCAAATTAGGATGCCAAAAGTTGGGACTTCCAGCAGCAACCCACTCCAGCCAGGGTTTGACCAGTCTCCAGCAGCCCCACATAAGTAATCGGCTAAATTGAGCTTAAGAACATACTCAAAGATTTGGGGAGGCATGACGTCTTTCTCACTGGAGAAAAACTCAAAGACTAACACTATCACATATTGATGGAACTTGGTCCCATGATAAGTACAATGTCGCATAAATTGTAGACAAGCTACCCATTATTCTGGGGGTTATAAAATTAGTCTTGGCAGAAGTTATTGTCATCTGAATAGAACCAGATTGTCTCCGGGTAAACAGCATGCTTCAACTTTTTTAGGGGCTTCTTTGCCTTCGCTAAGTGGTTCTCCTTGGCCTTAGATGCCTGAATTTGTTCCTTATCCCTCCTGTACAAGTCCTAGCGAAACTCTTACTGATGAGGCAGCTACATCGTGGTAACTCGAACACACATCTCTCTCGTCATAAACTTATCCTGTAGGCGCAGTCAGAACGCCTTATATGTCCATTGTTGCAGACCACTGCTTCATAGTCTCCGGTGCAGCTATCCATATCAGATCATACAATCTTTACAGTGTCCATAAAGCATTGAGAAACAGTCATGTTGTTTGAATTTTAATACCTGACGCCAATCCTCATGGTAAAGGTAAATAAAACTTTTTCAACTTCGGATGACTTCCAGTGGTCAATGGCAGCTAACTTTTTCTAAACTAAAGCTTGACTGTGTCTGCTCTCCAATGTTGTTGAGTGTTGACCGATTCATCAACCTTTTCCTGAAAAAAAGGCGACATTAAAAATGGTCAAATTATTATTACGATTACTATTTTCATTAATATCATAAAAATAATAATAATAATTTAAATAATAACAATATCAATAATATTAATAACAATATTTTTTCATAATTAAGATCTTTTATCTTTGAACTTATGCTCCTGTTTAAAAATATTCGCTATTTTTGGAGAGTTCCGTGTTATCTTGAATTTCACTGCACCACGTAGTCTCCTCTTAGACTACTCCCTCTTCACCCTTTCCCCATACTCTCACCCTCACTAATCTCATTATATTTTTAACCACTTTATTTTGCTGATGTCTTTGCTTGTTTTCGCCTCATAGTTCTAATTCAATAATAATAAACATAAAAATAGATGCCATTCCGCCTACTTGTTGTCTATGGAATGAAAATGCCCTCGTTGGCAAGGGTAGTTTCGTCTTATTCTCATATAACTAGGGAAACTAGGGCAACATTCCTTTCTCTAATTATTCAACAAAGCAAGATTCGCTCGTTTGTTACTATTACAAAATACTAGCGACTATCGAAAAGCTGTCAGGCTAATCTCTAAATCTGGGCTTCGCTTTTTTTATTCCATTTTAGCGAGATGCCCTCGTTGGTCGCTGTTACGAAATAATAGCGACTATCTGAATGGTACCAGGCTAATTAATCTCTAAACCTGTGGTTCAACAGAAATAAACACACATTCGAATATATGGGCGTATAACATACCTTGCGCAGAATGACACAAACGAGCTAATTCGGAGATTTCCCCAATGTTCCAATTCGATCCTGAGGTCAAGAATGGCCCTTTAGGGATCAGAACCCTTAGTTTGGTGGCCAACTTCAATCTCGTCTGCTAAAACTTTTAAGTTCTCATAAAAATGTAGTTAACGTAATGGCATAAGAAACTATCCTTCCCGACACCATTCCTCGCTTCGCGTACACAGTTCCCCTTCCGGTAAATGTGGTGAGATGGCTTCGAGGGTTGATAGAAGTTATATGACAGTTATGAAGGCATTAAAAATGTAAATTTCCTTATGATTGGCTAACCAGACACGACTTTTTACCTGGTTAAAAAGGCGGTTTGAAATAGGTTAAGGTTAGGCCTATATTTATCCATTGTTTAAGACTAAAACGATTCGTATCTGCGGTCATTTGGGGAGGTTAGTTTCAGGGGATTCCGTATGTTATGAGAGTTTGGCCGTCTATTAAGAAGTGATATATTTCCCGTAACCATTAATCTTAAGGATTCCATTAACCTCTGAAGAAGTAAACAATGATCAATTGGATATCTCTTTTTGCCTGAGGCTATCAGCACTAACAATTGGAGGCATACTCACATTGAGATATTTATTTATTTATTAAAAGGAGAGGGGGTGGGAGATCCCCAACAGAAAGTTTTGTGAAGAAAAAGAAGAAGTAAAGAAGACTAAGAGTGATATGAAGAGCATACATTGGAAGAAAATCAATGATTATTTGGGGTAAGGAAGAATATTTATTAACTTATCCTTATTCCGTAATTAAGGCAGTAAGAATAATCATAAGCAAAGAAATAGGAAAAATATTTCATTTATTATGAGAACACATACATACCTAACCAACCACTAAATATAAATACAGGGTGGCCAGGAAGTCCCTAACTATGCATATATTATTATGTTCTAGTTAGTTATGCAGGTATTAATAATTTTTTTCTTCTTTTTCAGGAAAAATATGGCAGATGAAAGTCCATTTACACTTGAAGAGCGTATTGTGACAATACGTGCATACATGAGCTCAACAATACTGGTGACACCCTGGATATAATAAGATATATGGATGGGTACGGACTTATGGCCAATCCTGTAAATAGCATACCATTGTAAGAGTTTCGAAGAAAAGAGGTATCTTTGTATGTGTGGAAATACCTCAAAATTGAAAAAGTCCACTGCGGCCAATTTGACGTTTGGAGATGACGCATTTAATCTCCAGGGAAATTTGTCAAGGATCAATTAATCAGTTTCATCCCCGCTTTCTTCTTTTGGTGTCAGGTGCCAAATTCATCTTTCTGTCTTCTTCTTTCGTTCTTTGCTTGTTTTAGCCCTCTCGCCCTGCCCTCTCTCCCTTCGCAAATAATTTGTAACGAAGCCATCACCAACTTCAAGATAGGAATAATTTATGTTCAGATTTCTGTCACACATTTTGCGTGTTAGATCTGCTCTTCTTTTATGCCTTTTTCGTTTCATCCACGGGTTATTTCACTTTGCCACCAGATAAAGCAACTTTTTTCGCTCTAATTTGAGCATTCAAAGCTTGGGAAATAGTGTCGGGAGGGAAGCTGAGTTTGGGCAAATGCTCAATTATGCACGACACGAGGAGAAAATTCCTTGCTGAATACAAAGGGATATTGGGTAAACTCTTGTTAATATCATTTGGTTTCGTCTATAATAATATTTTTGTAATGTAAATGTGTACATTTTACTTAAATTCTATATACGACTTACACCAATAGCAGTGTACATCTATGATACAGCTTCAATAGGCGCTTCATTGCATCAATTTAGGTACTGTACACTATCAAATATTTCTCGTATTACTCAAGTATGTTTTGTATTATTTTAAAATAAATGTTCCCTCACATTTTCATCATTACATTATTTTTTGTCTTCTTCCAAGTGTATACTCTATAATCATTTATACTTTTTACTTCTGTAGGGTTTTAAAATACCTCGCTTACTTTAATCAACTCTTGTAGCCATTTTGCCAATGTTTAATTTGGAATATAATGCAAATGTTCCTAAAAAGATAAAAATTTTAGTGTTTTCTTGCCCAATATAATTGTTAAATGTTACAAAGAAAAAAAAGTGATTTGAACCCTCTACTTAAGGCAGTTTGTACAGAATTATCGTTCATCTTAAATAACTGGTTTTAACAATTCATTCAAATAAGAAATAGCAGCCATTTATACTAACACTAATATAAGGTGTCTGAAACATATAGTGTAGCTAGGATCACATTGGTCATAGGAAGGAACTTTATTCGCTGTTTACACTTGAAGTGCATACGTAAAGTTTTCTCTCCGAATAATATTCGTGCTTTTCTGAATTCTTACGTTCGAAGCAAAGACACCCGAGCCGAGCCAGCTAATTTTTAAAACAGCCCTACGGTTGCCTTTGGAAAGAGTTAATACCACCATTTTCATCTGGCACGCAAAACCAACAAGAACGCTTAAGCTCCCTACATCATTCCCCGCCGGCGGGAACCGTGCAATCGTGGACCTGGACTACTCATAACCCTCAGCCCAACTATACCATTCGACTGTGATATGGCATAATTAGGGGAATTGACGGAAGCTGGTTTGAGGAGTAGCCCACAGTAGAAATTAATTTCAGAGTGTCCCCGGTATAAGAGACAGACTGCAAACTCCGTTGATATAGTCAGAGTGAGGGGGGAGGGAATTTATTCTCTCTCTCATTCTTCCAAAGGTGTCTAGGAAAGGACTATAGTAAAGTACCACATGGCAGTTCTTCCTACAATATATATTGACTCCCCAATCCCCACGTACACCTCTAAGACGTATCTGGTCTGTTTTATCACCTGCGAGTGTTGCTATGCATAACGGAGTTTGGGAGCTTGGGCGATAATGAGAGTCTGACCAGTGTGAGCCTGGTGAGACTATATATTTCTAGTTCACGGTAACTTCTCAGACACCCTGTATATCTAAATTATTAGGATTGGGTGGATTTTCTGTTAGGAAATGTTTGTTAGTAAACTGAAAGAGAAGTTGTACGGGTCACCAAAACTTTCTTAATATCGACCTACTTACGATACGTTCTACGTAGGTACGTAGGTCTTTTCTGTATTTTGAAAGAAAGTCCAATTCCGAATATAGTATCACTCTCAGCATGGCGTCTATCTTTATAAAATCTTCCTGACTTAAAAGACTCGAAAAGGTAAGTTTGCAATTATTTTATGTGTAAAATATCTTTAATTATATGAGAAATTGAAGGAAAGGAATTTTATAAGGAAACCGAACTCATGGAACACAAAATATGACCGCATCTACTTTGGGAGTTTGGGCTGAAAGATTTTTTAAATATTTTACCTATCTCTGTCAAGTTATAAGTAAGAAAAACTAATTTACAAAATATTGAATAGAAAAATCAAATTAATTTGCTGAGGGAAATTATTATCTTTCTTAAATAAATAAAGTAAAAGAAAAAGAGGATCTCTTCGCTAGGAACTTTATAAAGAGGGATTGTCAGAGATTTAAGCAAGACACAAAAGCGGAAGAAAACTCTTCCCGCTGACCCCGAGGAAATCAAATACAAATCATGTATAAATATGCACCGTTGATGCAATCATTTGTACACTACACTAACTTCTAAGGTATCTAGCAAGGAATTTAATAAATTTTAAGTTTAAATAGAGAAACTACTCTACAAAGTTCTACATTATTTTATGCATATTCAAAGATTATTTCATTTATTTTAAATTTGCATAGCTAAAGGGTGACAAGCCTTCCTTGTGGAAAGCAGGCAAGGAAGTTAGGAAGAGTTTCTCTTTCTTCCCATCTTTATTGTCAACAAATAAATAACCTAGACAATTTACTTCCATACATTCAATATTTTTCCATCTCCTAAACAAAGATCTTGGAAGGTACAAAAATAAAGTTTAGTTTAGCTCAGTGGACTGAGTGGTGTAGAATTATTTGTAAAGAAGAATAAGGAAACAGGTTAAAAATGTATAAAAATAGCTCTCGAAAATACAACTAACTCACTGGTTCTTAACCACTGGGTTGAAAATAGTAGTTAGGGGGAAGGTCGCAAGATTTTAAATTAAAAATATACTTATATGTATTTTAATTAGTTTTTAGCTAGTGTGTTTAATATTTTATAACTATGGTTAATACAAAATAATTAAAAGGGCAGCTTTTTATTACGTATACACCTCTTATTTATAGTTTATTATTACAGAGTAAATGCCTAATATTGTTGTCGTGTATTTTAAACAGGGAAGATTGGTTCGAGGATATAGTAGTTTAGGTTCAGGTAAATTTGTATAAATTGGCAGACAAAGAGCGGCCTGTTACAAGATACTGAAATTTACAATAAATTGTTAATATTTGCCTTTAGAATAACGAGTCACAAAAGGGATTATATTCAACTCATTAACAACTTATAGATGCTATATAAAACATGTTGCATACTTAAGGAAAAATTAGAGTTCAATTGAACAGAATTTGTAATACCTCTTAGGTATGAGGGAGGTCATATCATCCCATAATATTTGGGTCAAGTCCACTGAAGGTAAACTTAGTCAGCAGAGCTAACCTGCCAAAAAACAAAAACAAACGAAAAGTCAAGGTATCAGAAAAAAGGTAGAATTGCAAGTTTTTTTTATTAATCTCGGAAAAAATGGTGTATCTGAATATAGATTAGTTTGCCTAAATATTTTGATAACTCTAGGTAAAAATTCTAAAATATAAACGCATCATCGACATATCTTTGCTAATATAACGAAGCTCAAACGAACATGACAGAGAATCACAAAACTCTTAATATTTCAACAATAAAATGGGTGTTAAAAATTAGGACAATAGAAAAAGCTAAACCGAAACACTTTACAAAAATTAGTAACTTCGAATTTTCTTAGCATTAGAAACTATAAAATCAAAAAAACTCAACAAGTGATAGAAAGTCATATTACATAATGTTCAAAGATCTCATTTAAATAGACAACCTACGGGAAACCAGAATTCATACGGTAACGTAGTTTTAAATTGAAATTGTATATCTTGTTTTTAGCCTTATTTGAAAAATAATAACTATTTCCCATACTAAACAGATAAAGATTTTAAATAGCCAGTGGCTATGTAACAAAAAATGAGAGTAGAGGAAGAGTTTATGTGGTTTATTCCTAATTAAAATGAAAATAGAAATATATAAATATAATTGACTTTATCTATTTTTAGCTAATTCACAAAATAGTGATTAGGAAAGAGATATTTTTAACGGTAGAGCATATCAAATACAAAATGAGAATCTGTTTTCAAGACGAATAGTGGTGCCATATCATGTATGTATGTATGAAAGTTTGTGTATTTATAGATAATTTGGTCTTAAGTACCATAGGAACCAGCACTTCAAATAGGAGAAAGATAAGCCATACTTCTATGGGGACTGAGTAAGGTATTCTCTCTCTTGTAGTTCCGTAGGCTTGGTTAAGTGATCAACTGCTTCCTTATGGGATGAAGAAATATATATATATATATATATATATATATATATATATATATATATATATATATATATATATATATATATATATATATATATATATATATATATATATTATATATATATTTATATATATAGATATATATAGATATATATATATATATATATATATATATATATATATATATATATATATATATATATATATATATATATGGATTCTTTATTGCTAGGTAAATAGCTGGAATAAGCTTCTAAATGGCGAACAGTAATGACAACTTTTTTTCTTGAATAATAATAACTTTTCTGACTATCTTTTATTTTGTATTTATTTATTTATTTTGGGGGGAGCAAAGGTACCGCTCACGGTTGCCCATCCCCTCTGTACCCTTCCCACGATCGGAGGGGCACAGAAGAGGAAGAGGCACGCGGCCGACTTGCTCCTGGAGAAATTCCCGACACTTTTGACTCTTAGTTCAAGTGAATGGCAGTTGATTTCGACGGTGCTTATGCCGCCGAGAGACACCAGTCATTCCTTAAGCCCTTTGAGTTTAGGGCCAGGAAACTCCTTCGAGAGCTAGGTATAGCTCTCGAGCCAGTGGCGCCCCTGGTTCTGCCCAGGACGCCATCCTGCAGGGTACTACATTTGGCTATTAGTCGCCACGCCTCTGCTTCCAAAGCTTGTACAACGCCGAGAGTATTGCGTTTGACCTTTTTGGAGCCCTCTCGTGTCGCGCTGGAGCCGTGCCAGTGTATACGGATGGCTCCAAGTCCGAAGAGGGGTCGGCTTTCACGCCGTACTCCCTCTGTTTGCCCCGTAAGGGGCGCGGCGATTTGACATCCTGGCCGACGTGCTGACGGGATCCAGCGCTCCTTCCGGCCCCAGCTTAGCCTCTCTTCCTTCCTTCAGATAGCCTGTATTTCTTCCCTACTTGGTCGCTTTTCATACAACCTCTCCTACAACTTTCTCTGGTTAGCCTCTAATATCATAGGGTAGATGCTGACCTTCTTCTCAGCCAAACGTCCCTGATCGGGGCTGAGGTGGGAGGGGACAACGTTCCCTAACCCTTGAGCTCCGGTTCGGGATGCGTTTTTTTTAACAACCTGCTATATCCCCACCCATACCTTCCTCACATCACTTTTCCTTTCCTCTTAACACTCAGTTTTACGCCGTGTCCAAGGGGGAGCCGTCATGCCGATGGACTGCCAGGCCACCAGGCGAGTGGAGTGGTCTCAAATATCGGCGCCTGGCTCTGCCAGGCCTGTAATCACCTCTTGGAGTGTGGGAAACTGCGAGAGGTGATGAGATATTCCGTCCCGTGGTAAAAATAGGGTCACCATGCCCATGGATGAGTAAAAAAAACAAACCCCTCTAACTCCCCCTGAAACAACGACGGAGCCGCCCTCGGGCAGCTCCAGGGAAAAATGGAGGTCCTCCCCCCCTGTGCTTGCGCAGGGGACCCTCCATATTTTTTCTAACCGGAGAGGAGGCTTACTCCTCTCCTTCGTCTACGGGTGCAGGGGACTCCCCATTACCCCATTCTCTGGAGGTGCTTTCGGGCACCTCCCTGTTTCAAGCGGCAGTATCCTCTTTTCTTTCCAAGGGGACTGCCAAGAAAGCCAGCAAGCAGCCCATATCCAGCCGCTCCCCATCGAAGCGGCCTGGTAGGCCAAACGCCCTCAGGGGGGAAAGAGAAGCCAATCCCCTTCGGTCGCTTCCCTCAAAAGACCTGCTGGCAAGAATATTAAACCTTACTGGGGTCAAGGCCTGTGCCTCCCCACACAAGACTGGTAGCACTGCCAAGGAGACCTGCGATGTCCCGGGAGGGGATGACCAACTGGAGGCTCCTCCTGTGATAGACATGGTCCTTGAAGAAACCCAGCCTCAAACGGGAGGGCCTTCCTTAGGGGGGAATCCGGGCTCGGTGCCAGACACTGAACCGGAATCCGCCCCTATGCAAGGTTCTCCTCAAATGGCTAGGGTTTCTGATGCAGTACAAGGAGGGGAGGGATCTCCTCCGAAAGGTGCCTCTACGACTACCAGGACCTTCCTCATTTTGAAGAAGGGCCTGGCTGAGGCCGGTCCATCTAGCCTGGGGGCTTCTGTTGGCGGAAGTAAGAAGGGGGTTCATTCCCCGTGCTCCTCTTCAAAAAAGAAAAAGACTAAGACAAAAAAGACTAAGAAGACTCGGGGCTCCTCTCCATCTGCAGGGGCTGCGGGGACAGATGGGTCTGCTGCCACTTTAGCAAGCGACCAAGCCAAGATCGGCACATCCGGCCCCTCTGCCCTCTAGGGTTTGGAGCCCCTGACTATGACAAAGAACAAAAGTGCGCAGGGCGGAGCCTCAAAAACATCGGGGCCCCTGATTCAGAGGTTACCTGGTGTTTTCGAGCCTGCTCCTTCAAACGCTTCCTCGTCTTCCGCTCCTCTCATGGCAGCATGTTGGCCAAGGGCAACATGATCCATCAGAGGAAAGGATTAGCTAGTGTAATTAGTAGAGAGCCGAAGGTGAACTGTTTCTCGGACGGGAGCTTTCTGGTGAATGCGGCGAATGCCGCCAAGGTGACCAAGATAAGTCCTCTTCAGACACTTAATGGCAGCCCGGTGAGTGTGACGCCGCATTTAACCATGAACTTTGTGAAAGGAGTAGTTTATGCGAGGGAACTCGTTGACTACTCCATTGAGGTCATCACCTTAGAGCTGGCCGACCATGGGGCGGTCAATGTCGAACGTGTGATGAGAAAACAGGAAGGAGCCTCAAGACCCACCCTTACACCCTTCGTTACGTTCGACTGTGACAAGCTCCCTGAGTCGGTGCGTGCTGGTTGGTACCGCTACCGCGTGAAGGCATTCGTGCCACTGGTGCGGCAGTGCTATTACTGTCACCGCTTCGGCATACGAATCGTTCTTGTAGACGTGCAAAGTCGGGGTTCCCCTTAGTATGTGTAAATTGGTCTAAGGCCGCAGACGATAAGTCTAAATTGTGTGTAGCCAAGTGTGTCAATTGAGGACAGCCGCACCCCACTTGTTTGAAGCAATGTGGTGCATATATCATTCCACGAGGCTAAGGACTTGGTCTTGGCGCGCCCGGCTCTGCCTGGGAAGTCATATGCATCAATAGTGAGAAAGGCCGTCTCTGCCCCTGGCTCATCCAGGCCAACGAGCACGGTTGTTTCCGTGCCCATTCAGGGCCCTTCTGCAGGCTCTACTCACCCCGGTCTTCCCACTGGTAAAGCTTGCGGCAAAAAGGGTTCATACCCAGCACTGGCTAAAACCAGGGCTGCCCCCTCTTCCCCCAGCGTGACCGTTTCCCGTAAGGCAAAACAGACACGCGCCTCCACCGAGTCGTTAAACTCAAAGGGGGCAACACCCCTGAAGTTGGTCGCCAGGCCATCTTCCGGGGTTCCTAAAGCTGTCTCCCAAAAGGAGGATAGCAACAAAGGAGCTTCGGCTCCTTCGCCCACGCCTAGTGGTGGAGCAAGTGGCTCGGAGACGGTGGTTCCTCGAAAAGAGGGCCCCCCGCATCCGAAGCCGAAACGCCCGCCTATGGTTTCGAGGGGGAGGGAGGAAAAGACTTGCATGGTGAGCGCAGCCTTCCCCAATAAGTCCTCAAGGGCGACAGTGCCTTCAGTGCTTTGTCCGGCCAACAGCGCCCGGGGTTCTGACTCAGGGAAGCGTACGGCAATTGCGGTGAGGGTCTTCTGTTCGAGAAGGACCCCCGCGTCTCCTCCGAGCTAGGCCTAGAGGGCATATTCATTCAATGGAATTGCCGTGGACTCCGAGCCACCTGGGAGGAGCTGCGGAGACTCGTCTCGTTCCGTTTCCCGTTAGCTATCTTTTTTCAGGAGACCATGCTAGGCGCGTGCCCCCTGCCCGCCCTCCCGGGGTATAAGGGTCTTGTGACCCCACCACCGCGGCATGGCCGGGCTGGGGAATGCGCGGTTCACACCCGGCATGATGTCTCCGTTCTTCCTTTCTCTTTAGATACCTCCTTTCAGGCAGTGGCTGTGCAGCTTCACCTGGATAGGAGGTATACTATCATTTCTGCGTACATTCCACCGTCAGCTGACTTCGACGCGGGGGACTTCCGCCGCGTGGTGGCACGGTTGCCGAGGCCCTATCTCTTGCTTGGAGATCTGAACGGCAGGCATTCTCTCTGTGGAGATTACTCCATAAATCCCAGGGGACAGGTCCTTGCCGATCTGATCGAAGAGCTTGAGAAGGGTGTCCTAAACGTGGATGAGTTTACGCATCACTGTCCGAGAACCGCTTCATTTTCTTGCCTTGACCTATCTTTGTGCTCTTTGGATGCACAGCCTGATTTTGATTGGGAGGTGGTCGATGACCTCCATGGTAGTGATCACTTTCCCATTCAAGTATCATTTTCAGGGTAAATACCTGAGAGCCAACCTTGCTGGTGCTTGGCGTGGGAGAGGTGGCTTGCATTTCAGGAAATGACTGAATTCTCTATCTTAGTCGAGGAGTTTAGGTCGGTAGATGAGGCCGTTGAGTTCTTCTTCTCTGGCAACCTCATCGCCGCGAGCCTGACTAATATTCCTAGAACGTCTGGCCGTTTTGCACGCCGACAACTCCAATGGTGGCTGGCTAAGTGTGATACGGCCCTCAAACAGAAGCGTTATGCCTACATGCGCTATAGGCGCCACCCGAACGATTTCACTGTCACTAAATTTCGTCGGGCTAGAGCTAGGTTTCGGTATATTTCGAAGCACGCCCGCTACTCTTCTTGGCAGCCATACGTGTCTTCACTTAACAGAAAGACCCCTTTAGCAGAGGTATGGAAGTGAGTCAAAAGGATTCGGGGCAAGTTCTTGCAGGATCCCCCTCCCGTTTTTAGGAGAATGGGACCGCAATCTCGGACCCCGCGTCCGTGGCGGAATCCTTCGTGACCGCTTTTTCCGCATTCTCTAGCCGGGATGCTGCTCCGCCAGCGTTCAATGCTAGACTTTACCTCCAGAGGAGGAGAACCCTTCAACAACAGGTTTACTCTGAGTGAGTTGCACTCCGCTCTCGCTTCGTCCGCGGACACAGCCCATGGTCTAAACGATGTCCCGTACGCCATGCTTCGCAGCTGGATGAGCGAGGCATGGCCTTTCTGTTAGATATGTTCGACAGGATCTCGATTGGAGGGTCTTGTCCCAGATTCCTAGCGAATCGCTACTGTGCTCGCCTTTGCAAACCGGGGAGAGATCACTCTACTCCTACCGGTTTCCGCCCAATCTCTCTAACGTCTTGCGTGTGCAAGTTGATGGAGAAATTAGAAAATGTTAGATTCGCCTTTTTCTGGACAGCGGAGGCTATCTGTCTTCTGCACAGTGCGGCTTCCGCAAGTTCCACTCCACGTCGGATGCTCTGCTCCGACTGGAAAATGCCATCTGCGAGGCTTTCCTTCGTAGACAGCACTACGCCTTGGTATTTTCGAATATGGAGAAGGCCTATGATACCGCATGGAGATTCGGTATCATGGAGACTCTCCACACGATGGGGGTGAGGGGACGCCTCCCAATGTTTATATCTGAATTTTTGCGAGATTTTTGATTCCACGTACGGGTGGTCGGAGCCCTCTCCAGGCAAAAGGAGCAGGAGGAGGGTGTCCCGCAGGCAAGTGTCCTCAGTGTCACACTCTTTGCCCTAAGCATCAACGGCATCACCTCGGTGCTTCTGGAAGATGCTCTCGCTACGCTCTACGTGGACGACGGTTCGATCTCCCTTTAGCACGAACCAGATTCCTACTCTGGAGCATCATCTCCAACAGGCATTGAACCGCGTCTCTCGCTATGCCAAAGAACAAAGGTTTTGGTTTTCTTTGGCCAAGACTAAGGTTATGCACTTCTGCCGCCATCCACGGCTTCACCCCAACCCAGATTTGTTTTTTAATGGGGTGAGCCTGGATGTGGTTGAACCCCACCGTTTCCTTGGTCTTGTATTCGACCGACGCCTCACCTGGGAGGCTCATATTCGCAGCCTTAGGGTATCTTTGACCCGCACCATGGATATTCTCCGTTCCGTGACGTTCAGCGCTTGGGGCGCTAATAGGGATACTGCCCTACTTTTTTATTGATCCTTTGCTCGTTCGAAGCTCGATGACGGATGCGAGTTTTATGCATCTGCAGTCGAGCGTTTATTGCGGACGGTGGATTCGATCCACCACACCGGCCTTCGACTTGCGACTGGTGCCTTCCACACTTCCCCCATTGAGAGCTTGTTGGTCGATGCTGGGGAGATTCCACTCTCTCTCCGCCACGTGCAGTGCATCACTCGCCTGTACGCGTGGGCCCCGCACCTCCCTCAGTCGCCAACAGCTTCCACTGCATCCGCAGCTGATCTCGACGGTGCCTATGCCGCCGAGAGACGCCAGTCACACCCTAAGCCCTTTGAGTTTATGGCCAGGAAACTCCTCTGAGAGCTAGATATAGCTCTCGGGCCGGTAGCGCCCTTGGTTTTGCCCAGGACGCTACCCTGGAGGGTACCACATTTGGCTATTTGTCGCCACTCCTCTGCTCCCAAAGATTGTACGGCGCCGGGAGTATTCGTTCGACCTTTTTGGAGCACACATCGTGTCACGCTGGAACCGTGCCAGTGTATACGGATGGCCCCAAGTCCAAGGAGCTGGTCGGCTTCCACGCCGTATCCCCTCTGTTTGAAGTCAGCAGGGCTCTGCCAGGCGTTGCGTTTGTCTTCACGGCTAAGCTGGTGGCAATACATCACTCAGTACGAGAGAGTACGTGACGTGCATGGTTAGGAGACTGGATTGTGATCTATAGCGACTCACAAAGTGCCCTGAGTGCTCTCGGGGCATTAGAATCTCTGCATCCCCTGGTTCGCGATATCTGTGCGACTACGGTTTTAGCCAGCCGGGCAGATGTCGAGATTATCTTCTGCTGGGTTCCTGGATATGTAGGAATTGCGGGGAATAAACGCGCCGATGAGGGCACCAAAAAGTCCGCGAGGACTCTGCGACCGGACCAGCGTTTCGCTCTTCCTCACACCGACTACATGGCAGGAATACGGGCAGCTCTTCGGACTGCTGGGCAAAGAAGATGGGAGACGGTAGAAGGGAACTTAAAGTTTCGTGCCATTGCGCCGCAACTGTTCCCATGGACCTACCCCCCGATGCCACGAAGGCTTCGGGTTGCTTTCTGTCGTCTCCGAATTGGGCACACTCACGGGACTCAACGCCATTTGATGGAGCTCTCGCCAGCGCCCTACTGTGAAGACTGCGTTGCCCACCAGACTGTTCGGCACATTCTTGTTGAATGTCCAGTCTGGGCGATCTTCGTGCACGTTACCTGTCGCGGTACCGGGATGGGCGGGGTCGCTATCGCCTGTGCCTTGTACTCAAGACGAGTTCGTGATGATTATCTGGTGGACTTATAGACTTTTAAGGAGAGGCCGGCATTCTCCCTTTTATTTAACTAGCTTTTGTTGGTTTTTTTTGTTATTGTTGTTTTTGTTGTAGTTCGCACGCTCCTGCGCCGGGGGGAGGGGGACCTCCCCCCGACGCCGGAGCTTGCTTCCAATTGTTGTCATCTTCCCTTTTTATCGTTGTTTTTTTTTCATATTTTTATCTTAAAACAGCCTAAAGCTAGGCTGTGTGATTGCGGCGACTTAGGCGCAAGTGGGCATTCGCCAGATAGCCTCCTAAAAAAAAAAGCAATCAAGTGAACCGATAGTCAAGTCTTAATAGGAAAGTCTGGAACAAGCTTTAAAAGAGGGTTTATAGTGGGAGACGGAAAGTTTTGACTTAAAAGTGGACAGATTGGTGAGGAGGCAGATTGAGCAACCTCTGTAGTCAAAAGTGGAAATGGAGGAATACCCTTCCTCGAAGGACAAGGAGGACCTACTGATTAACGTGGATTCCGAACCACCGTCATACATTTATTCATCTTTCATCATTCTTTCTTACTTCCTTTCTCACACTTTTAGCACGTATGTTCTTCATACAGAAGCGGGAGGACCACCTAATCTCCTTTCCCTTATTCTCTTCATCTTTCATTCATGTGTTTATTGTAGCATTCAGGACGTTTTAGGTTATCTTAGCTCTGAGCTTGAGCTTTGTTCATGTATTATTATGTTACTTGTTTTTACTTTGTTTCACTTTCTCTTGTTATAACTTTTTCACTTTTTTCACTTGTTTTACTATTAACTTTCACTTCACTATCATTTTCGTTAAACTTTTTAATACTATAGTTCACTTATTACACTTTTAGTTTATTATGTTCGTTTTATTTCTGTTTTACTGTTAACTTTCACTTTGGTATCATTTTCGTTAAACTTTTTAATATAGTTTACTTATTACACTTTTAGTTCATTTTGTTTGCATTATTTCTGTTTACACTTTTGATCTGTGTTGTCTTCTTAGTCGGTTGTTTCTTCCTATTTAGGTTGCTTAAATTCGGTTGTCTTATTAGGATATTAATATTGTGTCTTGGTTGGTTATTTCGTTGGTTGGGTTTGTATATAGTCGGGTAAATATTTTTATCGTTATGCTTGTCCCTTCTCCCTTTTTTGAATTTTGCGTAAGTAAACATGGGTACCTCCTCGATTTTCGGCTGTTGTCTGCCGCTAGGAAATCGAGTGTTCGTGTGCTCTGCAAATATCGGAGGTAGTTGATCTATCTTCCTCCATATTTTCTCCGATCTGTTTCTGATGTTGATGTTCAGCGTTTCTAACCCTGCTTCTTGGTGTAGATCCTATAGTCTTCTCCTCTTTCTCCTACGTATTTCAGTAATTAGGTAGAGAGCTTTATTTTGTATTCTCTGGAGTTCCCATTTTTTAGTCTTTGTTTTACCGTTGGCGGGTATAGTATTATTCTCTTCCTAGTGCAAGATAGATTTTTCTTTTATTTTCCATGCCTAACCCTCTTTGATTGTACAGTAGGTTAAGCATCGGACCCTCCTTGTTCTTCCTCTTCGTTATATGTTATTTGTAGCCTCTTTTTGTTATTCTGAGTCCTAGCACTTTGCCCTCACTATGATATCTGTAGTTCTGACCTTTAACTACAATTTCAGCTGTTTTATTCCTGGAGATTGGAATTTTTGTAAATTTTCTCCTGTTCGTCCTTATATTCCAATCTCTTTCGTAGTTGTTGATGTTGCTGATTTCTAAGGCTGTTGTCCTTGTCTCAATGCGTACGTTCCTGTGAGGAGTGACGACGAGTTGGCTTATGTCGTCCGCGAACTGTATGTTTAGGTAACCAGGCAATATTGGTGGTAGAAAGTCTGCTGTGTATATAGAATACAGCCTTTAGGCTGAGACAGTTCCCCTGCTGGAATCTAGCTTCCAATTCGAATTCTGATCCTGAATAACCATTAATCCTCACATAGGCTCTTCTGTCTGTGACATAATCGCAGAGAATTATCTCCAGTATGCTATTCATCTAGAGATTTAAGATCTTATATTGCATTCCTCTGACCCAGACTTTGTCGAATGTTTTTTCTACATCTTTCAGGACCAGATCGATGTAGTTATTCTCTGCTTTGGCCTTTGCTATTTTCTCTGTTATTATGCCAAGTGCCATTGTGGTGTCAAAGCTTTTTCTGAATGCAAACTTATAATTCATTTTAAATGCCATTGTATTCAAGATATTCTTTTGCTCTTCTGTTAAGGATTTTCTCGACGACTTTGCCTATGAATTTAATAGCGATATAGGCTGGTAACTGCTGAGGTGGTTTGGTGGTTTTCCTGGCTTTGGGACGAATATCATTTCCTATAGTTTATAGCTATTAGGGAAGAAACTGGTGTTTAAGAAGGCGTTAAAATATTCTTTAATGTTTTGATAATTATGTTAGGTGCCTAGGTAAGATTAATCCTGGTTATTCCTTGTGGCCTGGCGCTTTCTGTTTGAATGGTTATATTACGACTTTGATCTTCTCCGTTGTTATGTAGGCCCCTGTACCGATAATTTCCTCCCTTTCTCGCTCTACACTTAGTGCTGGAGTGATCTTCTTTATGTTTTCTCGCAAGACTGTTTGGATCATTTCGCCTATCTCTGGATTGAAGTTTTCGTCCTCCTCTGGTGTTATGGAAAACACTGATTTCCAGTAAATACGAAAAAGTTCTTCTGTGATCCTCACTTCTAGGATCTTTTCTCCCCGTTCATTTTTAATTGTTATTTTTTCTCTCGAGGGTATGCTTTTAAGTCTATTTATTACTCTCCTGTTCTCTTTTGGTCTTCTTTCTTCGTCTTTTTTCTCTATTAGGCTATCCCATATGTGGCTTTGCTGTTCTTCTATGAGATGCCTCAATACTTCTCTCCATCTTCTGATTTTTTCATATCGCTCTCTATTTGGTCCATGGGGAATTATTTGGTCTAGTATTCCTCTTAGTTTCCTATTCTTTCTCTTCATTTCCTCTGTTTATCAAGGATGTTAAAGAGTACGGTATCTTGTCTTTGGTTATATCTTTCGTCCGCCTCAATGATCGTTCTTGTTAACCTTGAGTTCTCCTCATCAATATCTTACAGGTTGGCGTCAGTGAGATCCTTTGGGACGAAGTTACTAAGATCTTGTGTGTAACCTGCATAGTTTTCTCACTTGTAATCCTTCCTTGCCTGTACCGGTGCCTGTATCAGGTATTGATTTATGACTGGTTGCATGTGGATGTTGCATGGCATATTGAAGCTACTTAGCACGACGTCTGTATTTTTAGCTGCATTGCATGTGACATATGTTGGAAAGTCTGTCCCTATTCTCTTGAAAATGTTTCTTTCTTACATCATTTTTAAGTTGGCTTCTATGGTGTTTCTGGAGCGGTATCCATTTGCACTTCACTTGGCATTGAGGTCTCCCATAAAGATGGTTGGGAAACCTGTCCGAAAGATTTTAAATAGGTTGTGCAGGGAAAGGTAATTTTTTCTTGGTGCTTGGTATCCCGTGGCTACTATTATTGGCGTTACTTCCGTTTCAATTTTTACGGTCAAGTATGCCTCATCCGAATTATTACCTTCTTTAAACTTCATCCCTCTTCTTATTGCTATGGGCACCCCGTCATGACGCTCTCGTGAAGGGTTTGCATTTTTGATGGTGCTACTTATTTTAGCACTTTACGACCACCCTACATAGATAGGCCTGAATTAAGAAGCGCCTCCACAAATTTCAGGCTCCTGGTCTTAAGGACCCCCCTTCTCCGCGCCTCCACAAAATTCAGGTTCCTGGTCTTAAGGACCCCCCTTCTCCACGCCTCCTATTGGAGCTTCCTTCCGGGGTTCACTATACCCTACTTTAAGTGGCTTTGGGCGCAGCTGGTGGTAGGAAGTTCTAATTTGAAATCTAAACCATTTCTTCGAGATTTTCCGTGATATAGGCCTCTACCCCAGATAGGGCCTACAGTTTAATTTATGGGGTATCTACTGTTCACTTAGGTATAGAAACGCTTAGGCTCATGTTTGGAGTTTTCTCTCATAAATTTATTGCGCTTTATTTTATCCATGCTAAACATTCTACGATATAATACATATGAATCTTTCTCGATTAACTTCGGTTTCGTTGTTATTTAAGTTTTGATAACTTTTATTATGTTGTAGAGTTAAGTAAATTAGAAAGAGAAAGAAAGAGAGCGAGAGAAAGATAAAAATAAAGAACGAGAGCAATAGTAAGAGAAAAAGAAAGAATGAGAGCAAAAGACAAAGAAAGAAAGAAAGAGAGAGAGCAAGAGAAAGAAAAAGAACTTGAAAAAATAGAAAGAGAACGAACGAAATAGAAGGAAAGAGAAAGAATGAGAGGAAGAGAGAAAGAATAAGAGAAAGAGAAAGAACGAGAGAAAGAGAAATAATGAGAGGAAGAGAAAATAAGTAAGAGTAAAAGAGATTAAGAAATAGAAAGAGAGAACGAAAGATTGAGAAAGAGAAAGAACGAGAGATTGACATAGAGAAAGAAAGAGAGAAAAAGAGATAGTTTACTCTTTTAAAACCATACAGAAAAAGAAACCTTCTTTATGCCATCTTTTATGCTTAGTGTACCAAGCTTCAACAACGTTTCCACCTTAATATTTAAGAATCACATCTAGTTTGCAACTAATTAAAATTCAAGCACTTGAGTCGATCTTCCACTTATTTGTTTGCCAATTTAAGTACCATTATGATAATCTCACGCTGCACTCTTCCCAGCATTATTACTTTCTACCGCAAATGCAGCGATCACAAGTGAATAGGATATCTTGAGGCAAATAGGAGTTTTTACGGAAAGCTACATAAACTTACAAGGTGCAGACGGTATTTGTTTGCAATTTTCAACTGACTATTTTATGCATATTATTCCCTTCGTTGTCAGACTTTTTCTTCTTATAAACAATTACTATTTTTCCTTTAGTTTTGGGCAGATTATGGAAAATGGAAAATTTTTAACCCCCGCAATTTGTGTAAAAAGCATGGGGCTCTCCTTGGAATTCGCGTTAGAGGGACAAACAACCAGATTTCAGTCTTCCTCAACGGTAGCAAAAGGATGGTGTACAAGGTTAGAAAGAGGCTAGAAGATTCAAGATTCGACGATGCGGTGACAGAAAAGAGAAAAACTAAAGGTGAACGATTTGACACCATCAGGAAGCCTGAATTCGTCCCTGAAATCCAGAATCTCACCTTACTACCGTCCTGCCAAGCGTCCTCTTCCATCAACCTTTATCTAATCTTATTCTCTATTTTTTTTCATTCAACTAAACATCGTTAAGTAGCACTGACTACATCAAGGTAAGCTTTAATGGCTAGGCGAAATTTAATTATATAGTTATTATCGCACAATTAAAATCCCTATCTACTCTATTAAAAAAGTTTATTTATTATCTCTCTCACACAAGCTCATTTAATTGATTGGAATCTAGGCCTTAATCTTATGATCATTAATCTTATCTTTGTAACGTTTGCATACTTTTATTTTGTTATAAACAAATCCTAAAATTTCAGAATTCATCTCTTGCACAAAGAGTAATAGAGATGTTCCGTTTTTCCTCGAATGTTCTAAGATATTTCCTTCCTCTATATTTCTTCGTTTTATGAATGTAAATAAATAATTATTTTTTCAGTAATTCTAACATGTTCATAGCTATATCTCCGTTAGTATGCTTCGCATAATGAACTTCCGGGATGTGACTAAAGTTTATTTTTAACTGTAAAAATTAATTATGATCAAAAACATCCGCAATGCGTTTTCCTGGTTAGGGAGGGTGTCCAAAATAACAACGTTATCTTTCAACGAATGAATTGTCTTATAGATTGGATCTCCATTGTTTATCTTAAGGACACATTTATAATTTGTTTTAAGCAATGTTTTTTACAATTATAATGTTGATAACTGAATCACGCTGTTTTCCCTTGGACCACGCCACCGTGGGCAAGAGAGGGTTCGTGACGACTGAGCAACGCACGATTCCCATACACTTGTTCAGGCTTTCGGCTGAGAGATGACAATTCATTGACATTGACGCTAACGGCAAAAACTAACGAGACAACAATTACAACCACAGCAAACGTTGCAAAGCAACCGTAAACTCTCCCATCCTTGGAGCAAACGTCATTGTCTTCTGAGAGATACGGATGCCAAACATTCTTTTCTTCATTAATGGTTTCCGTGCAGCATGTGTAGAGCAGAAGTGGAAAAGAGGGTTGGGGGTAATTTTGTTTCTTAGTAGCTTCTCAATGTAGCACTACTAAATGCTACATAAATCATAGAAAATTATTCTAATCATCCTAATTGATATAATTATACGGTTCGGCAAAAACAGTAATCAGAGATTGACTCAAATTCTAATTGATATATATATATATATATATATATATATATATATATATATATATATATATATATATATATAAAATATATATATATATATCGCGAGAAAAGTAGTTGATGCTTGATTGTAGCGAGAGGAGAGGTTGATTGATTCATTTTGGCGGGGGGCGCCAGTTACAAGTTGAAGCAAATATTCTTTCTCTGCTACATGAATCGGTGTTCAGGATTCGAGTTAATTTTTGAGGGTGACACTAAATCAATTTGGATTTGGATTTGCAAACAACTTGATGAAAAGGATCTTTATATTGTACTTGAGGTTCAATAAAATCAATGGCTGGAGCTTGTGAATCGTATCCATCGAGATGGATGGATCACAACGACGAAGAAGACGTGATTTGATCGACTGTATAGATAATGTGAATGATGAGAATAATGAGTCTGTGCTTAATGTCTGATTATTTTATATGTGTAGAGAAGGTAGGGGTGACCATTGGGGTTTCTATAAAGGAGCTTTGTCTGAATGTTCGTTGATGTGTGTTCGAGAGAGAGAGAGAGAGAGAGAGAGAGAGAGAGACCACAGATTGTCTATCAAAGGAATTTTATAGATAGATGGTGAGAAAACGATAAGAAATCTTTGGAAATAGGATATGAGTGTAGTTGACTGCCTTTAATAAACAAATGGAAGGAAATGGTTAAATGAGAGTTCTGTGGGAACAGAGTAGGTTGTCACCCAAAGGAAGATAACGTGACCACGGCGAGATGAATAGTCGCTCATGTCGGAACACGAGAGGCTGGGAAAAAAAACGTGTACATGTGCCTGCAACTTTTCTGTAAATGAATATATATATATATATATATATATATATATATATATTCACAAAAGTTGTACACACTCATGTACTCGTTCTTTACCACACTTAGATGTCCCGACTAGCAAAGATCTGAGCTCTCTATTTTTTATTTTATTTTTTTTTTTAAGAGCTCATCTGGCGACTGCCTACTTGGGCATTAGTCGCCGTATTAAATCTGAGCTCTCTATTCAGTTATCCTCTCTTATGTTATAAAATTCCATCACCACAAAACCCTCATAGAACCAACTATCTATTGGAGCCACCTTGTAACACTGGCAATCCTGTCTTTCAACTTTATCTTTTTTTTCAAATCTCTGCCAGGTTCTTT
Organism: Ceratothoa steindachneri; assembly: GCA_963969495.1. Classification (NCBI taxonomy): domain Eukaryota; kingdom Metazoa; phylum Arthropoda; class Malacostraca; order Isopoda; family Cymothoidae; genus Ceratothoa; species Ceratothoa steindachneri. The sequence goes on along the minus strand of OZ018317.1, from coordinate 142,946,280 downwards.
TTTTTCTCTCTCTCTCTCTCTTTCTCTCTCTCTCTCTCTCTCTCACGAACGGACATTTACTTGTTATTTGTTCCATTCTTGCAAAAGTCTAGTGTTATTTGTTCCTTTCTTGCTCCATTTTCGTCCATAAATCGGATACAGTTGAATGTTGCTGGTCTTGAACTTTTACTCCATTGATCTTCTCTAAATTTTCAATTGGGCTCAGGTTAGAGTTCTAAGCAGGCCACTTCATTACCTCGATATCTTCCAATTCGAGATAAAATTATACTCGTTTTGGCGTATTACATGGCCCGTTGTCCTGCATAAAAACTGCTGGTTGTTTCTGAGATGTTCTGACTGACGGTATAACATGCTGTACGAGGTTTAGTTATACATTCCCATTTACTCTTCCAATCATTCGACTAGCAGACCAACTACTTCAAACAAAAATATCACACCTACTATAACGCTGTCTCCTCCATACTAGGCAGACGTTTTAATACTTTAAAGTTAAGTCTGCCAACTGCAGCTTGTCTAACAAAGCGTCTGCTATCAGATCCAACTAAATTAACTTTACTTTCGTCGCTGAAATGAATTCTCTCACAATTTTCACTCATCCAACCAACATGAACTTTAGCATAATAGAGGTTCGCCTTATGGTTCATCTTACTAATGATTGGTTTAGTTGATGAAAATGAACTTTTAAAAACCAGATGGATTGAGCCAATGGAAGACTATGAAACGGCTCACTTCTTTGACATTATTGCTCTTAATCTTTGAGAAATTCTTTCTGCAATCTCGAAGTAATCCTTTATAGAGAATCACTTGCGAGCTCTCCTTTCTCGGACAAAGATAATGTGGGGTCAACCGACTTTTCCAGAAGAGTTATACGTTTTGTTTCCATTATATAACATCAGAACGCGCGAAATCACACTTCTAGACCTTTCTACTTCTTTTGAAATCGCAGAAAGAGTTTCCCCACGAAGTCTTCGAGTGAATAATTCTCTGACGGGGCTCAGAAGTCATTTACACGTGTAGTGGCATCTCTGCAGAGTGAGTACTAGACAAAATGTTGCCAGATGATTTCAAGAAAATTCTAGAATGTTTCTGAAAAAATCGTTCCCTTAATTTGCAAAGGTCACTATTTTATTTTGTCATTTTTATTATAATACCTTCAATATACGATTGTATCAAATTAAATCTTCATAAAATATATTAATGCATGTCTGTATGTATCATGAAAATTTCCCTTACTTACTCATCATATTTATTAAAAAAAAATTAATAAAGGAAAATCGTTCTTTTATTTTAGTCGGTTGTGTTTATAACTTTGGGGATTTTTATCACTTTAGATCTATGTAAAAAAATTTAAATTACAAAAATTTACTAATTTAACTTCTTGAAATTAAAAAGTCGTAATAAAAAATATTAGATAACGTAAAAATGTCGAGACTACCTTCCTCTATAGAAGGACATCCAGATTATTTTTATTTTTCAGAAAGGAGGAGAGTCACTTCCTTTGGAGATACTAGGAAAAGAGAGAGAGAGAGAGAGAGAAGGAGAGGAGAAAAATGCGCTGCGAAGGGGGTAAGGGAAGTACTACTTGGTGAAGTTCACCCGCTGAACGCTTAGAAAACAACCATGTCGGAGAAAAATAAACATTTTGGGGATGAAAGAGGAATAGTTTAAATGCCCGTTGCAGGTTCCGTTGCTTCCTGCAGGCATTATTTGAGACGGACGGCAATTTTATTTAATAAACTAAATAGAACAATCCTTCAAGTCTTTAACTTGTAATTTCGGTAAATATATCTAGACAAGGGCAGAAAATCCCACAGGAAAATGAAACGCAGATTCCAAATACTTTCGAACTTGTATCAAGGAATAACGAAAAATTATTACAAAGGTGGTATATATATATATATATATATATATATATATATATATATATATATATATATATATATATATATATATATATATATATATATATATATATATGAAACAGAAGAGCAATGCCCCGCCCATGTACAACGAAAGGACCCATTGCTCTTGATAATGAACTAAACAAGTTCGAAAGTACTTGGTATCCTCCTTTCATTTTCCTGGGTGATTTTTTGCATTTATTGTTCTACTCACGCGCTACTTTGTCAGTTTCTCATATCTATCTATACGAATTAACTTTCTGTTTTACTTTGTTCATATTGAAGATAGGCGACAACTTACTCACCACCCCATCGAAAATACCTGCTTTTTCAACTCTACCTCCCTATCATCTAATTCTACAACATTCTCCTCTTTGAATCCCATAATTATATTCGATACATTTTCATTCCTCCTATTTTACTACTTTTTAGGAATATGCGTCCGAGAGCTATCAGCCTTAGATGCCGCGGTTGGTTTCCTTTTTTTTATAAATCTAATTATGAAAGGGAAGTAAGATGGTTGATGTGCAACAGATACGAAAGCACCAAGAAAGGGAGAGGAAGAAAAATAAATGAACAAAGGACATGTTAGTGCTAAGGTGATAAATGGTCGAATGCGTAAAAGGGAGCTTCCAACCAATCTTCTTCATCTGATACTCACATACCCCTACAAATGTTAAAGGGTTCATTTATGCCCACATGTAGACAGCCCATTCTTTAAAAAGCTTGTTCCACAATAATAATGATAATAATAATTGTAATAATTAATATTTTGGTTAGCTGAAGTTTATATTATTTTTAAATTTCTCATTTAACCAACTCCTGTTTTGATGAACAAATGAATCTAGAAACCGAAATCAAACGATTAGTCCACAAATGCGGTAGAACGTTTAGCATGCAAGGCAATTTATAAAATGCAGGAAATTTAATGCCCCATGCGCTTACATACATTCTAAAATCACCTCGTTAAATGGGGTTTCATGCTGCCTTGGTTATGATCTAATATCAGGAAACATCAACGGTTAGGAAGAAACGATGAGCGGAATGGCTTCCCATTCAGCTTAATCTGGAGAAGGCGGTATTAGGGACGTGCGTGCACTTCAGACGATGGCTTTCGAGGTTGGTTGAGTATGAGACGCGTAACAACAAGCATATTTTTATTACTCATTTTATCCTAGAAGGAACAAAACAGCACCTAGCCCCTACGATGTAGTCACGGGATGTAGTGCTCAATGTATGAGCACTACATCGTTAATTATTTATTAATCCCCCACTATCATTATCCCTTAGGAAATCGATGACGATAGCTTTAAGAGAGCGCATTCAGAGGATAAAGATATAAATAAGGAAAAGCAGATTAAAAGGAATGATAGATAATGCAAAATAGGGATAAGAAGATTCAGCAGAATTATAGATAATGGAAATTTGATAGAGAATGATAGATTATAATTAATCGAAATAGGGAGAGAGAGGTTGGGAGAATGATAAAATGAAAAATAGAGAGAGAGACATTAAGAAGAATGACGTAAAATATAAAATAGGGAGACGCAGATAAAGTAGGATTATAAATAATGAAAAATAGAACTAGAGATTAAGAAAAATGATAAATAATGGAAAAGAGTGAGGAACAGATTAAAGATAATGAGAGATAATGAAATGGTTGGAATGATTAAATTAAATTGAGATCAAATTGATATTGCACTTGCATTAAGTTCCTCCCAGAGCTTTGTTTTTTATCGTAGAAAATGATTACGACTTTCCAATCTTGAGTATCGAGTTTCAAACCCAAAGAGACGAATATTAGAATTATCATATCACGTAGGGAGCTAACCGCAAATTGCCTGGAACGCTGAGGCCTGAGGTGTGGGCAACGGGCAGCTTCTTTCACTCAAGTCATTACACATACACACATAGTTCCCCCCCAATACCATGGCTTCTCCGCCTCTCCCCTCTTTTCCCACAAAACACTTATCATTCTTCCTTCCTGAAACCAGCGGTAGAAGTTGCCCGATCCATAGCCCCATGGCGCAGAAGAGGGTCGCGAATAGCTACTATTCACTGGATGGCGACAAATACAGTGGCGGCAACAAAAAAAGTGACATGTGACAATTCGGGGAAAATAAAACAGAAAAATGTAACTTACATATTTTATTATGAATATTTCATGAAAGTTATTACTTGGTCATGTTGCCCTTGCACTTGATGACCATCCTGAGTCGATTGGGCATTGATTCAGTGAGGTTTGCGAAGTAGGTGGGGTCGATCGTAACCCAGATCTGCTTCAGTGATTCTATCAGGTCCTTGATGCTGCCGGGTGCTGTCTCTTGAACTTTGGATTTCATCAGATTCCAAGCATTCTCAATAGGATTTAGGTCCAGGAAATTACCAGGCCACTCCAAAACACTAATATTATTATCATTGAAGAACCTTTTTACTAACTGGGACCTGTGAGCAGGGGCACCATCATACATGAAAAATTCACACTGATGAATTTCCCAAAATGGCAGCATGTGCTGCCTCAAAACTTCAAGATAGTTAGTCCCCCTCATGGCTACATTCTTGGCAAGGAAGTACAGACCTCCTCTGCCCTTTTTTCTACTAAAGGCACCCCACACCATCACACTATCAGGGTGCTTCACAGTTTTCACGGTATATTTCGGGTCATCCCGAGACACAGTGCTGGGACGACGCACGATCTTTGACTCTCCTCTGACCAGCCTAAAGGTGCTCTCATCACTGAACATGACCTTCTTCCAATGGGCAGCTGTCCAATGTTTATAGGTCTTGCAAAAATTGAGCCTTTCCATCTTCATAGCCTTGGTAAGAAGTGGCTTCTTGGCAGCGCGGCGAGACGGTAGGCCTAAGTCCTTCTGTAAGCGATGACTGATGGTCCTGAGGGCAACGTTCTCGAGGATGTCTGGGTGTTTTTTCTTGATTGAAGCGGAGGTTACAGAAGGGTCTGACATCACTTTACGCCTTAGGATATTATCAGTCCTTGGAGATGTCTTCCTAGCTGCACCAATGCCCTCCTTCCTCTTTGGTATGGTACCTGGTGGCAATAACTCAGCTGCACGTTTTAGGCGATGAATCGTATTTTTGACGTTACTAAATCTGCTGCTACATCAATAAAAGACTTTTCCTGCTCTAATAGGGTCAAGGCACGGCTTTTCTCTGTCATAGAAAGCTTTTTCCACCCCATTGTATCCACTTGCACAGAAGTTATAGCACGTCAAATGGAGGCACGAATGCAGATAATCAGCACGCTGGAGTGCCATATACTAAAACGTCGTTGTACGAGCTCAAACGAGACACTGAGTTCCAATAGAGCGCAGTTCTGTTGTCTTAGCCCAGGAGAGTCGTCCACTTGCGGCATAAGCTCCGCACATTTTCATTGGATTGTTGGCAAGTAAAATAGTGAAAGCGATTTTGTGTATCGATTTCTGTTGCCAATATTCAATGTCACTTTTTTTGTTGCCGCCACTGTATAATGAGACTTATTTTCACTCATTCCCTCTATGAGGAGTATAGCACCTAACATCCTTGCTGTTCCTAAAAAAGTATAATTCCCCGTCTGAGAGATTACTCAACTCGCTTCCATTAATTTATATTCATGTAGGACAATTCCAATCATATATAACTCGTACGATTTCTAACACAACATAAATCACCTACGTGCCCGCATCCAAAAATGCGTGCAACTAGAGAGGAACCGGCAGTGGCGAGAGGTCGTCCGCGTCGCGGACGACACCCGTTGCACGGACCCTTCCTTTTTCTGGCTACACATAAAAAGGATGTTAGGCACTGACCCATGCAAACCCATCACCCTCCAAGTAAACAACCATACACTCTTAGACACTAACCTCATCCTGGACGCATTTAGGTCCCACTGGGACACGGTACATACACACAACCCACCAAAACCACAAAACGCGCCCCAGGGCCTTCCAAGCTACCAGCCACACTTATACACAACTTCTGTGCAAACATATACCCCACACTTACACATCTATTTAACGCCTCACAAGCCTCAGGCCACTTCACCCAAAATATTCAAAGTCTCTCATAACATACTCCTACATAAAAAGCACAAAGACCCTAAACACCCTAACAACTACAGGCCTATTGCTCTATTAGAGCACCTAGGCAAAATACTCGAACGCATGGTCAACTGCAGCCTACGGGAGTTCCTGGAAGAGAGGGACTGGTTCTCCCCCCCTTAATACGGGTTCAGGAGAAGCCGGTCCACTCAGGCGGCCGTGACTATCGTTCCCGACAGAATACCCCAAAAAATGCCAGATACATCAAAAGACTCTCTCCGTCAGTAAGGACGTGGAGAAGGCCTTCAACAAAGTGTAACACGAGGGACTCCGTTAGAAACTCGCCAACAATACGGAGTTACCACTTTGTACCAGAAGGCTCCCCTCGCACTACCTCACTGAACGGAGCTGCCACATAAAATATAATAACACCATCTCACGACCATTCCCACCACGCTCATGTGTTCCCCAAGGAAGCATATTGGCACCCACACTATACATTATGTTCACAAATGACAACCCACGCCCCCCAAAAAACTGCTGTCACACATACACAGTGGCCTACGACGACGACAAGACCATTCTCGTCAGCGGCCGAGGCCCAAAAGAAATCGCGCTTCACGCACAAAGAATACTAGACGAGAAGACAGATTACGAGGATAAATGGCTGATTGCCACGAATCCTTAGAAGACACAGATGACACTCTACGGCGCTAGAGACCAATTCATGGACAACCTACAAATCTACTCACATACACCAGACATAAACCACCTAAACCCACCAAGGCTCGAATACACTCAACGCACCAAAATCCTTGGGGTAACTTTTGACAAGACCCTCATGTTCAATATACACCTAAACATAATACAAGCAAGAGCCTCACGAAAAAACGCATCGCTGGGTAGGTTCTACTCTGCGAGCAAAAAACTAAAACTACACCTATACAAAGCACTCGTGCGTCCTATTCTCACCTACACCCCACTGTCGTTCGTAGCTGCGAGCAACACGTGGAAGAGGAAGGCTCAGCGCATTCAGAACTCTGCTCTGAAGCGCGCTTGACTTTCACCGTTGTACTCGCGAATGGACGCACTACACAACAACAACAAATTAGCTCCTCTCAACACTTACGTTTACACCAGACTCACAAAACAACTCGAAAAACTTACCAGAAACCCACTATACACGGCGTTACACGTAAGAAAGTATGCAATGGCACCGCGATATCCCGCGGCTCACGAACACCCGCCATCCGTACCGTTTCCCGCATAACCAGTAGGCATCATGAATAACGCTTTTCCAACTGAGCGGACAGCCTCGCCCTCCTGACCTGCCTCCAACCCTCGTCCAGTCCAAAACCACGTAACCAACGCTGCCACAACAACACAACGCATCGGGGTATAGCCACCGACCTATCAACTCTCGCTATCTTTTCTTAAATGTTTTCCGCAACCCTTCTCTCTGACTACCTGACCGCCTGTATCACATACAGCGATCCCTCTCTGTCCTTTCTATATACATAACGTAACAAAATTTACTCTACGTACCGTCCGAGACTAATTATTTCAACCAATCAAAACCTTTGTCTGACGTATTTTAAACCGACCAATCAGCATCAGCTTTTCTCAGCCCCAATGTTCCGCTGACAAATTTGTTTACTTGTGCTCTTGTGATCGCCAGACAAAGTCCCCTTGATACTATAATTCGAGCAATTATTCTATGTCCAAAACTATTCCCAAGTCCATCCATCCATACATTAAATATATCATATATCCTGTAAATTATATCGACCAAATCTTATCTTAACGATATCCATGGATCATTCCATAATTTATAACTCAAATTTATATAAATATTTACTCTAAACCTACATTTATATTCGATTAAATTCATTATTCTCATTCTGTGTATTGCCCATTTTCTCCTTGCTCTTTGTTAGACTTTTATATATTTCTAGTTAAATTATAAATAAATATAGAAATATACCACTCTTCGTTTCCCCTGAAATTACCAGTTGCCTATTCTCATTTTTACTCGATTAAAATCTAACACGTGACTCTTCTATTCTCATTCCTCATTCTTATAAAGCATTGGTTGCCTGAGTAAGTCTTGCTCTTCTCACGTGTGTTCTGATAAAGCCAACCTTACGTTTGACTTCGCATACGATTTGTGAAATTGTTATTTTTGCGCGTTTAGTGATTGCTCGCTCAGGAGTACTGATTCAGCCTACGTTCGTTAGTGACATTGCGTTTTTGCAATCAAAAAGTGAATTTTCACTCGCTTCGTGCGTCGGTAGCGAGGGTGAGCTTGCTTCCGCCCTCCCCCTCCTTTTTCCACACCGGACTTCCTTTAAGGTGAACCTAAGATCTGCAGGCTATCGAAAAGCGCCTGCACCTAAGGTAAAGTGCCATTTTGCTCGGGTCGTTTTTGTTTTTGGACAGGGACTACTCACTTTGACCCACTCTTTTTCTCACTGGTGAAAAATATCACACAAAACACACACACGAACATAGCCAAACACTCCGAGTCTTCGTAAAATTTATTTCTTCAGACCCTATGCGGAAATGAAGAAATAAATGAGGGAGACTCGGCGGATACCACTGAGGACCCTCTGCGATGGCCCCAAGCCAGATCGAGGAGAGGTCTTCGCCATCACCCACGGGGAACAAGGGGTAACCCTAGTCAGACTAATCGAAATTCACAATGGATATTCGGCTATCTGCCAAAAGGAGAGTGACTGTGAAGTCCTCACCTCCCAAAAGCAGCTGAATCCTTAAAAAAATAAACCTCTGACCCCACACACCTCCACAAATAAAGACTCATCGCAGCAGCATCCTTGGACGCCTCGATCCTTAGGTCGGTGGCCACAGCACGGAAGAAATTCATGCTGAGGTAAAAAAGAACCACCCCTGGCCCAAAGTAGCGGAAGTCCTTAAGTTCAAGGACTATACGCACGTCTTTAAAATTGTTTTCACGGATTCCGCGATGGCGGTAAAGGCTACGGAGTGCGGTATGCTTCTCTTTAACGTTCGGATCTGCCCCGAGCAGGTTGAACGCGAGGAGTTTATCGACCTCCAAATGTGCTTTAAATGCTATAAGTATGAGGAGCACACTACAGCCAACTGCCCCAAAGGAAATGCTATTTTGTGTTTCATCTGCGCATCGGACAACCACTTTTGGAGGAGCTGCAAAAGCACCTCTATGAAGTGTCTTAACTGCGCCGGGGAACATAAAACACTCTCCATGGCCTGCCCTGTCAGGAAACAAATTCTAAAGAAAAAAGCCACACTAAAAAAACTGGAAGAGGATACGAAAGCCAACACCACTTATGCCAAGGTTGCAAAAGCTGCGGTAGCGGAGTCGAAAGGAAACCCTACATTTCTCCACGTCAAGAATGAAAACTCGACGAAAATTATGTGTTGCATATATTATGCTCATATTGCGAATCTTTCCTCCCCGGGGTGCTTTGCAGATGAGCTAAATAAGATTCTAACTAATAATGGAATGGAAAAGATGTGGTTCCCCTCGAACCCGCGGTCAGAAGAGATTTTGAAAATTATTCTCAAACCCCAGTGCGAGACTAGTTGTCAGAAGCTCCCAACCCCCAGCAATGCCACAACCCCAGCTTCCTCCAAGGACCCCAGGATCCAGGCTGCAAAAGCACGCACGGAACAAAAACAAGCGAAAGAAACCCACCAAAACAAAACCACCCACGCAAACACACCCACCAAGGTCAATAATGAAGTTACGGAGACTGGAGTTGCAAGAGCCGAGGGAGGGGCACGTTCACCCCGCTCACGGAAAACCTCGCAGCCCCAGAGACGCTCGAGATCGTCCTTTTGTTGCAAGAGGGAATCTAGGCACGCATACCATTCGAGAAAAATTAACTTAAAGGTATTCGCTGCTGAAAGGTCCCCTTTTCCTAAGGAGATGGACGCCCTGGATGTATCCGAAGGTTTAATAGCCGGAATATACAAATGGGAATTTACCTCAGACGAGCTCAGTGAAATGCGGGTCGAGGAGGCTTTACTCCAAGGCTGATTAAACTGACTCTGGACTCTTTTATCACCATAACTGACGGCGAATACAGAAAAAAAACGAACAGGAAAAACCATAACGCCCCCAAACACTCCACAAGGACCTAAACTCGTAAGAGAATAAGTCCTAAAAACATCATATTACACTCGAAAACCCTTAAGTGAACTACAAATGACGACTCTAAAAATATTACACTTGAACTCTGACGGATGGACAAACAAAAAAATAGTATACGGAAACGTATTAAGAGAATGCGACCCAGACGTTATATTTATTTCCGAACATGGAATAAACGACGCTAACCCAATAAAAATCTTTCCCTAAGAAGTCTTGACCAAAAATCACAGTGGGAAACGTTTTGACGGATGCGCCATAGCTGTGAAAAGAGGTCTTGACTTCAGATCAATAAGTGGACTCGACGAATCTTACCTTGCTGTCGAGGTCCGTACGGCAGTGGGACCCCTGGTCCTGGCAACGGGGTACCAACACCCGAGGAGAGGATATTTGCCCCTTCTAAACTTCTTGCAGTTATGTGGTCACGGCAGAACCGTTCTCTTTGCCGGTGACCTCAATGCAAGAAGCGCTGCCTCCGGCTATACGTTGAGCAACCCAGCAGGCAGAAATCTCGAGACACTTATTGATATACACATTATGACTAGAATTGGACCAGACTTCCCCACATTCATCACTGACAGGTCAGCCACCAAACCAGACATTGTACTAACCAGCAATATGTTCCCATATAATTACTTCATTGAGCCGGGCCCCCCTATTCCCAGCGACCACCAGGCTATCCTTATTGAAGTCTCAACCTCCCCCATTCAAATCCCTATCCCAGAGCGGAAGAGCTACGCTCGAGCCAACTGGGATAAGTATAAACAACTCCTCGAAAGTTATAACCCAGAACCCTTAAATAATGCCTCCCTAGAAGAAATTGACGAGGAGTTGGATAAATTAAATGAAAATTTATTAAAAGCCGACAAGGAAGCCGTCCCCCCGAGTTAAATTTAAAACTCTCCCTGCCCCCTCATGGACCCCTAGAATGAAAACCCTCGCGAGGGAATATAAAGAACGGATCAATGAAGGGAACCTCACTGGCCCCAACATCAACACACACCGACAAAAACGACTCATACGTGATGAACTAATGACTCCTATAAGGGACCAACAGAATGTACTCTGGAATAATTTAATTTACGGACTAAACGTAGAAACTGACTCACGTACATTCTGGCAGACGGTAAAACGACTAAAAGGCGGACAGCCAGCAAAGACTATCAAACTTATACGTGATGACATTGAAATTTCTGACGTGGAAAGAATCGAAGAGGAATTCAGACTCTTTGGGGCATCTATATTTAAGATTTTCCTGGAAGAGAATGATGACTTCGATTTGGACTTCGAAGACGGAATTATTAACGACCTGAATGATCAAATACACAGAATGCACCCTCACCATTGCGTATCACAGGATAGGGAAATGGAGGGACTCAGCGGTAGAATTACTGCCGAGGAACTCTCAAAGACCTTAAAATCCTTTCGACAGCGAGCACCGGGGCGTACAGGACTGACGAAGGAGAATTTTATTCGAGCCCCGCCCATTATCTTATTGGGGCGCATGAATATTATGAACGCATGCTTAAATGTGGGTTACTTCCCTGACCACTGGAAGGTAGCGAAAATGATATTCATTCCAAAAGCCTGTACACCACCGGACAGTCCAGCTAACTTCAGGCCCATATCTCTCCTAGAATTTTCAGGGAAAGTCTTGGAGAAGATATTGGCCAACAGGGTAAATACGTTCCTCGAGAATAACAACTCTCACAATATTCAACAACATGGCTTCCAAGCGAAGCGAGGAACAGACACGGCCCTAGCCGTAATTACCGAGAAGTTGGCAAAAGTAAAATCAGAAAAACGCCACGCAAATCTGGTGCTACGCGATGTCAAAAAGGCCTTTGACAAAGTATGGAGGAGAGGCCTACAATATAAGATCTTACAACTAGGCCTCAATCCCATACTTGAGAGGATTCTTTGTGACTACGTGATGGAGAGGAGAGCGTTTCTGAGTATCAAAGATTATAGCGGCCCTGTGTTCGAACTTGAGGCGGGGGTGCCGCAAGGCGGGTGCATCAGTCCCCTGCTCTATAACAATTACACCATAGACCTTCCCCAACCCTTGACTGAGGGTTCCTTATATGTCCAATTTGCGGACGATATAACAATGATATGTACGGGGCCATATCGGAATGCGAATTTCATGGCACGAAGTACGGCAGTGGAAATCAAAAACCTCAACTCTTTCGAGAGAAGATGGAAGATATCCACCAATGCCCAAAAGTTTCGTGTAATTCCTTTATTCCGAAAGACACTGGCATACATCCTTTTGGTGGGTGCATGCATCCCATTCTGCACAGAGGGCACGGTTCTGGGACTACAAATTACGACTGGTGGGTATAGGAGCCATATAGCGAAAACTACACAGAATGCACGGAGGGACTTGGGTGAATTTTTCAAATTCGTAAACCTGAGCACCTCCAACAAACTTAAGATCTACAATGCGTGCATTCGCTAAAAACTCCTGTACCCCATGGTCCCTATAAACGTAGTTTCCAAGACCCAAGTCCTTAAACTGCAAATGGTCCAGAATAAGGCAGTATACATCATTACGGGAACCCAAAGGAGAGAAGGGAGAAGGCAGAGCGAACTCCATGGTGAACTGGGGATGACCCCCATAAACGTGGAGCTTCACCTCAAAGCAACCAAAATCTGGGACAAGGTGCACCGGTACCTCCCCCCGAGTTTGTACTCGAGCACATTGACTTTGATAATTTACGTAACTTAAGACGACCAATAAGTTTCAAAAGCAGTAGACTACCGAATGGCATTAACGTCGACCCAAAGTTCACTCAAAGCTAGATAATCCCCATTCATAACACAACAAAACATGAACAAAGCCAATCGAGTTTAGCCACTGAATTAGCACTTGCTGAATTTAGTTCTAAAAACACTTCCCCAAATTTTTGTGCGAAATATCGCCAAGAAACAATTAAAAAAAATCAACACATAAAAATCCAAATCTAGGTGTCAAATACACAGAATCGAAGATGAAAATCTTCTAAAAATCCACGTAGAGATAATATCTATTACTACAAAGGCTTGAATGCCCAGTGCATTTACCAGATGGTATATTTATATACTATCAAAAAAAAAACAACCAAAACGCAAAGAAAGCTAGTGATACGCTTTGACCAGGAATCTGTCTTTCTTTCTACCTTTCATATTCGCTTTCCTATCATTTTTCCCCTTTTTCCCACTATTTCTCCTACTAAAACCCTCTTCTACTATATTCCTCACTTTTTATGTCCAATGTCCAATCAAGGGCAGGGACGTCCAACTCGCGGCCCACTTATTATTTTCATGAGGCCCCCCACTGCTTACTCAGATTTTATTTTTACGTAGTATTTTTTAGGAATATTTTCATTTACTTTGAAAACTAGATATTGAGAATATCATAAAAGGAAGGCAATCCCACAAATCAAATTGATTTTATTTTATTTTGTATTAGTCTAATTTAATTTTCTTCTCTTAATATACAGTATTTTGTTTGTAATTATATATATTTTGGAACTTTTTAAAAATTATGTTTAAGTACCTCTGTGGCCCGTTGAATATTCTTAAATTTCTAAGTTGGGCCGTTGGGAAAAAAGGTTGGACGACCATGATCTAGGGGCTTTACATTCCGGTCAACCAGAGTATATATATATATATATATATATATATATATATATATATATATATATATATATATATATATATATATATATATATATATATATATATATACCGCTTTAAGAGCAACCACGCGGCCACCGTTGTTACATGCCATTGTCGTTCTGATCTTTACTTAGATGATTTCATCATTGGGTTGATGGATCTCGTCTACCATTGAAAAGCGACGGTTGGCGCAACTAACAAAGCTCCACTTTTTTTCCTTAACCAATTTAACCCGGCGACAGCTAACCCGAGTAGGAAATACCATTCTAAGTTGAGCAAAGTTAAACCACATCGGAGGGGGGTTCGATTCGAGTCATCTTTCCTCTGCTGTCATGTAGTTGCCAACTGAGAGTAGCGTCAGACGGTGCTCTTTAATTGTAAAACATACTCCCTAAAAATCTAGGAAGTACGATTGTAGCCTTATTGGGGACCACTTTTCTTTTATTAAAGGACGAGAGGGGTAGATAAGGATTGGGGCACCCCATAGCGGTTTCTACCATTACAAACATTCCGCACAATTTGGCTTCTACCAACTTCAGACGCAGATTCCCTCATTGCTTTATTTGTGTTAAGTAAATTAAAATGGCTTTCGTTTATGCGTTACAATAGAAAAAAATGAGTGATAGAAAATAGGTAGAATTTAGGAAAAAAGCGCTTGTCCTCACTTATGGACGTCAGTGTCCCCCATTCTAAAGAGTTCATGGTATTATTATACAAGAGAATATTTTCAAAGCGTCTATGTACTTCTACGATAGGGAGGATGACACTAAGGTGGTTACTTAGGCCAAAGGTCCTTAGAGGAGTATGGAGTGTTGTGAGCTATCCCTGTTCCAAAGGCGCCTAGTAGTTTCTTCCTTTAAATTGTTGGGCTATTTTTTCTTCAACACTTTTTCTCTCCACTTTCTTTATAATCCCTCCTCACCGAATTTCTAGTGGTTATTGCCTCGTTATTTATCGCTTCTTAGTGTTAAAGAATAATAAATAATTCTAAAAATATTTCTAGGATGTTCCGCGCTAACGTTCTGCCCAAACCCGCCAATTAATCTCGTCCTAAAAATTCAGGTTAGGCATTTAAACTACCCTAACTTCACCCTCTACTTTACCAACCATTTTCTAAAACCTTTCGCTATAGATGTCCTTCCTATTTTTTATCTTTCTAAATAAAAGAATTGCTGTAGAGATGATTTCCCTATGATTACTTTCCAAGATAAATGAGGCGGATGTTCCCGATTTTGAGATGAAATCTATTTCGGGGCCGTTAATTGGCGCATATCGTCACAGGGGTCGAGTTTCTTGACGGCGCTGATTTGGACCTGAAAATAAAGAAGAGGATGCGAATCCGCCTGCAAATTCACGGTCACCCGAACTCGCAAGGGGATATCAGGTAATATCTGGAGTGATTTGTACCCTCCTGGCCCCAACAACAAGTTTTACCCCTACCTTCACAAATGAATGCAAGGGAAGCTATGGCTATATATGGTCCACATATGATACTTTGTCAAGCTGCATTACCTTTTGTACATATCTCTTCTTACAAACTATGTGCGAGATACGCCCTTGTTGGTATTGCGCTTTTAATTAGAGGAAAACAAAAACAACAAAAAATACTGAGGCTTCCCAGACGCACAACAACAGCAGGGATCAGATTCGCCTGTGTGTGCGTAGTCGCGTGTCCTAATAAATCACTCTAAGGACATGAAACTTAATATTTCAAGATTCCCTATCCATATAGACACATAGATACACACACACACACACACACTCTCTTTCTCTCTCAAACATATAGCCACACATTCTCTCTCTCTTTCTTTGTTTTGTTTCTCTCTCTCTCTCTCTCTCTCTCTCTCTCTCTCTCTCTCTCTACTATAGGCAGATAACTGAAGAAATCGTGACAATATTTTAGTCATATATCTTGGTTTATTAGAAGGACGACTCGATCTCATGGGTTACTTTTTTAGACTATCAATATCAGTGTTATTAAATCTTGAGAGACTTTATTAAATGACGCTCAACCTTGAGCAACCGAAACGAAACTCTTTCTCTCTTATCACAATTTAGAACGCCTTCTGCTCTCATGATCCGATTTACAACCCTTTCTGATCTTAACCTGATTTTCACCCCGTTCTGCTATCCTAACCGGATTTCCAACCCATTCTGCTATTTTCACCCGATTTTCAACCCCTTCTGCTATTTTAACTCTACTTAC
Source organism: Ceratothoa steindachneri (assembly GCA_963969495.1). Classification (NCBI taxonomy): domain Eukaryota; kingdom Metazoa; phylum Arthropoda; class Malacostraca; order Isopoda; family Cymothoidae; genus Ceratothoa; species Ceratothoa steindachneri. The sequence continues at coordinate 142,930,323 of OZ018317.1, read as the reverse complement.
GACCTTATATGTTTTCTTAAACCGATTGTGAACCATTTCTGCTCTCCTTCCGAAACCATTTTTATCAGGTTCTGGGTGCTGATCGTATACTCTGATTGAGAAGCACTTCTTTTCTTTTTACTGAAACGTTATAATTAGCTTCTGAGTGCTGATCTTATATATGCATTATGACAAATTTATTTAAGATTTCTTCGTTTCGCCATAACCTGAATGACAAGATTCTCTAGAGTGCACAGACGCTTTTTCCGGATCGATAAGATTTAATGACCCCCTTTCAAGATATATAAATTTGAACTCCTAGCTATTAGAGGCACGTAAATGAATTAAGGTATCTTGGTTCAATAGGTTTTAAGATCAAAATTAACAGTTAGAGGCACACAAATGGATCGTATTAGGTTATTGTAAAGGTTCAAAAGCGCCTAAGTTCGAACTTTGGAGGGGCAGGTAGTCGAAGGATGTTCCAGGTTTGTTATATTCCCTATTCCTTGGTAATTTAAGGAGGAAATGAAGTTTGACGAGTGTTGTGGGTTTTTGTTTTAAGCTACAAGATAATTCCTCTGTTTGGCCTCTCTTCATCCTTCATCCTCTGAAAGACAATGATCTCGTTGGTTACCTAAATTTCTTTATCATTCAAAATAATGGGTTCCTCTCTACCTTGTTTTCTTTTCTTCCTTATAAATTAGAGTATTGTTAGAGACCGGGGTTCAAAGCTGATTTCCTCCCTCGGCGTCCCTGAATAAACTAGATCTGGCTTTGCTTCAAGAATGGTTAAAAATTCTACTAACCAGAGTCAAAAACTGCATGAGTCAATATCTCTAAAGAGGGCCAACTTTATATTAAATAATAAAACTCGCCCTTAAGTTTATTTCTGTTATCACTTTAAAGTACATCGATTTTTAATAAGAATTCAGTTCGTCAAAATGAGAGAAGATACAAACAGACGACCCAGTCTTCTTAGAAATCTGGGCTAAAATTGTAATAAAGCAGGAATGGAATGGGTGAAAGTTTATGCCATCATCAATATTACTAGCATGGTTTTGGATTGACTCGGGGTTTTTTATGAGATAGGATGGCGAAAGAAAATCTTGGCTATAGAACATAGGTTGTATTGAAAGACTAAAAAAAATCGATAAATGAAATCAGAAAATGTAATAGATAAAATCAGAAATGTTTTACAGTTCGAATTAGAAACTTGGATTGATAAAATCATAAAAGTTGGCGAGTGAGAATTAAAATAACATCCTTACTCCTCACTATACATAGATTTGATAGAGACCCTCAACTGTACCCTTACCCACCTCTATTTGCTAAGCCTTCCTCTTGAGGCTTCATCATGAAAAGTGGGACTCAATTTTTGCTTCCTACCATTACATAGATCCCCACTCCCTAAAGTGCTACTCCGCTTTCTCCCTCACAATTCTCTCAGAGTTAATTTTCCTTTCCCTTGATGCAATTTGGCAAAAAACCTAACTCATTTTGTAATAATAAAGTTAATGATAATCATAATCATTATCTCTGCTTCCTTTTTTCCCATCAAACCAGAAAAATGAACAAATTTATCACCAGATATCTACAGTCATTCTAGTAACTAGTTATTCTCCCCTATCATTTCCAAGCATGTTGTCTCCGTTGCGAATATGAAGTAGAGTTAAGTAGCCGTATTTTAGCATCTTTATCAGTCTCTTATTACAGATATTCGGCCTCTAAACCTCCTCACTATTTTCCCAAGAGCTCAATATTTTTCTATTCTTTTTATAACACCTTCTTAGCAAAAATACTCTCTTCATTTTTCTTTTTTTAAAACAAGTAAAAATTGACTCACGTAAATATACCAGACAAACTCTCCGGTCCAATGGTCATGGGACATTGGCAGCCATAGCATTTACCAATAACTTTGTTTACATTTCATACCGAAACTTCCAAGTTTCGGTATGTGTAACTTATCTTTTCATGCTGCTGTGGGACGATAAATTCTCCTTTGTCCGAAATGCGTGTATCACTTAAATCAGTGCTCTAGATTTCAGTCTTTGATCTGTCAGTAAACCAAAAATTCCTATTGAAGAAAATATATATAAATACAATAAAAAATAAAATTAAGAGATCGCTTGACAAATTAATTGAATGAATCACTCCCGACACCAATTAAAGAAATTCATGTAAAGGATTTTTTGGCAATGGTGTGCGTTTGTGGATAACATCTAATATACATTAAATATATGTGTGCGCATGTGTATGCGTGATGTAAATTATATTTTATTGAAGGGAAACTTCGCAATACGAAGGAATTTAAAAGAGGCGAAATTTTTTAATTTAAGAAATGATACAAAAAGGTGTAATAATTTAATTATTACATAAATCAGTGTTACTATAGCATTACTAATATGGCAATAACTTCAACAACCTAACCGATGATGGATTCGTTTATAGCTTTAATATAAATATATATATATATATATATATATATATATATATATATATATATATATATATATATATATATATATGTTGCGAGAGAGAAGTCGGTTCTTTCTTGAGGATGTGCAACCAAATAGGTTCGTATTTGGATTTTTATAAATGACTTGCTAAAAATAGCTTTATTTCTGAAGTTGAAGTTTTTAGAAGATTAAAGATTGAAGTGGCTTAGCCTAGATCCCTTTTTCAGTGGAGGGAATAAATGTTAAACGAAGTGATGCTATCGAACGCGTTTGTAATGCTGATTTCATCCCATGAGCATAATGTCTCTTGTTTATATGTGTAGAGAAGAGAGAGGGAGGGGGAGGGGAGGGAGAGGGAGAGGGAGAGGGAGAGAGTTCGTGTATCCAAGGATTTGAGAGTGAAGTCGAGGAAGAAAAATAACGAAGTTGGAAAGCAGAATTATTGGTTTTACAATTCAAGGGCCAATAGATAATAGCTATATGGGTTTGTGCCTAGGGGGTTTAAGAGGAGATGAATGAATCTCACATAGCCGATAGGCGACACCTAAGTGTAAGAAAGAACGAGTACATGAGTGTGCACAACATTTGTGTGCATGGACCACTATAAAGATCACCCAGACCTTCTGAATTGACAAATGTAGTTACATTTGTGTAGTATACATAAAATAGAAATGATGAAATATAAGGAAAATATATATAATTAAGAATATTCAAATGATAACAATCATATAATTCAATTGGTATTAATCACTTAAGTAAAATACAATAATGAAGATTCATTGTGATGTTAAATAGAATAATAAAAGTATAAGGTAATATGTATAATAATTCAATTCACTGGTTAAAATGATACACGAGTACAATTGGACATTAGTTCTCATGAAAATCAAATATCATTAAAGTAAAATGATGATTTAAAAATATTCATAGAGAATATTTATTTCAAATTGGTACAAAGTGCGTAATAATAATTATGTCAGTATTTATTTGCTCTTAAATTGTAAAACCAATAATTCATGGTGATATCCTTGACTTATTCATCTCGAACCTCCATATATCTAATCTAACAATAACTGACCTTTGTAATACGATTTCCAACCACTTCTTGCTCAATTTTAAATTCTATATTCCTACCACCTACCTACTCGATCGTCCCGAGATCCTATTTCTTTCCGGCGACTATCGTCAATTGAGACTACTTCTCTCTTTAACGATGTTTTCTCTGCTCTACATCCTATTGATACTATTGTTTCACCTAACCAAACCTTAAAGTCACTATACCAATCATTACTTTCCTGCCTTGACGTGCATGCCCCACTTATCACTCCTTCAAGCCGCCATCACTGCGCCCCTTGGTTCACCATGGAACTCCTTCGTTCAAGGAGGTCCTTACGTGCCCATGAATGTGCCCTTCGTAATGCACGCTCCCATGGGCAGGACACGACCTCCCTCTCACTAGCCTATCGCCTTGCTACTTTGACTTATTCTTGCGAATTAAAATCAGCGCGTGAGGCTCATTCATTCAAACTTTAGTCTAAGAGCAAGAATGACCCCCGAACTAACTCTCGTCTCCTCTGTCTTCTTTTCTCGCCTACTCCCATTCCCCCACCTCTCCTCCCATCAACCCCTCTACTCTTTCTAAATTTTTCTCTGATAAAGTTATTAACCTTCGCGCCGTAATACCGCAGTCGTGTGAACAAGCCCATGTTTTTCTCCCCGACCATACTCCATTACTGCTTAGCGTCCTCACTAGGGCATCCTCTGAGGAAGTAACTACCCTGATCTCACGCTCTAACAAATCTGGATCCCCTAAGGACATCTTTGCACCCAAATTCTTCCACCAAATTCTCCCTGCTGTCTTCCCACCGATTCTTCATCTCTTTAACACCTCTCTTGCCACAGGGGTGGTTCCTTCTTACTTCAAACATGCTTCAATTTGACCTATCCTTATAAAAACCCACACCTTAACCCCTCTGTACCATCTAGCTATAGCCCTATCTCACAGCTTACATTCCTCCCTAAAATTCTCGAGAGAGTGGGTTTTTTTCTCGCCTTAATTACCATATTTTTAACTGCAATATCGTTGAAAAATACCAATCAGGGTTTAAAGCGAAGAACTCTGCTGAAACTGCTCTTCGTAATGTTTCAGACGGTTTACGTGCGCTACCGATAGGGGTTGTATGTCCATTCTAGTCATTCTAGACATCTCCCCTGATTTCGACACTATCTACCACACTGTCCTCCTTGATCGTCTTCAAATTTTTCTTGGTCTCTCGAGCACCGCACTTGCTTGGTTCCGCTTATACCTCTCCTCCCACACTCAGTCGGTCGCGCTCGATAACCTCTTCTCCGAGCCAGCGCCCATTCATTTTGGGGGGCCTCAAGGCTCAGTCCTTGGTCCCCTCATCTTTCGCATCTATTTACTTCCTCTTGGCTCCCTTCTTTGCGATTAAAGCTTGTCTTTCCGCCTCTATGCTGATGACACTCAGATATACCTTTCCTCATCCCCTGTGTCTTTCTCTCAATCAATTACTAAGCTCCTTTAAGCCTACACATCCATAAACGAATGGCTATCTGCCACTTTCTCAAACTTAACAACGATAAAACTGAAGTTCTCCTTGTTGGTACCGCTTCGATAGTAGAGAATTCTAAAGCTCTCTTCCCCCCCCCCCCTTAACCTTGGGGAAACCAATGTCGCCTTCTCTGATAGCGTTAGTAATCTTGTTATTTTCGACGAGCACTCTCGTTTAAACCACACATCCATCGTATCTATAAGTCTTCCCTTGGTTTCCTCCGCAACTTCTCACGTATTTGCCCCCATTTTGATCGACGAAACCTTAAGACTGCTATTCAAGCCTTCGTCACCTCACGCTTAGACTACTGCAATTCTATTTTAGTAAATCTCCCTTCTTCCTTACTTCGTTCCTTAACAACTAGTTAAAAACTATGCTGCCCGGCTCCTTCTCCGACGCCACCAGTTCTCTCCTTCGCTTCCTCTGTTACAGGAGCTACACTAGTTACCTATTTGCTTCCATACCCACTATGAAATTCTTCAAATCACCTACAAGGCCCTAAACCTCGAGGCACCACCTTACCTCTCGTCTGCCCTCTCCCGTCGTCAAACTTTTCGGGCACTCCAGCCTAACCACGTTCCCATCCTGAACACTCCTCGTTCTGTCCTCTGCTCGATGGGTGACGTTCTTTCTCAGTTTGTGCTCCTAGACTCTGGAATGCTTATCCTGCCGAAGTCTGATCCTCTCTATCCCTTGCTACTTTTAAAGGTCTCCTGAAGACTCCTCTCTTTGGAATCGCCTTCTTTCCCCTGTAAACTTACACTACAATCGCTACACAACATACGCTCTGTGAGGGGTAACAGCCCTGAAGGGCGCATTAAAAATACTTATTATCATTATTATTATTATTTACTTGATAACACTAATTCGTTGGTGTCGTGGTATGACATTACATTATATCAATACCATATTATATATATGGGAAAGGGACCAATAACTTAAAGGCGAACCGACGAGGGGACGGAAAGCCACGAGTTTCGACGCGCTGAACAGCGAGAAAAGAGTGCAACGAGGTGAGGTAAAATTTGACCAATGGCAAAGCTCAAGTTTAGTTAAAAAGGCATGTACAAAAATGTAATTTTATTTACATAAAATAAGTGAATTAATGGGCAAAATTAAATTGATAAGCGAGCGGGGAATTGCAGAGGTATGCATCAGACTCTGAAGTTAGAAATTAATGCGTTATAGAAGGAGACTATTCCAATGGGGAGGATTAACTCAAATGGGTTGCTGAAGGGAGGAAGGGTTGGCTTACGGAGAATTCCGGGTGAGACGTCAGGGTAAGGTTTCACGGATGTCTTATGCGGGCAATAAACGTGAGGGCGAGGGCGCTTGGAGCTTCTGAGCGGGAAGTTTACGTGATGATGGTTCTCAAAAGGGGGGGGGGGTAATGTCCTGTCTAGGGCAGAGTATTTCGGCCCTCCAAACGAGGATAGAACGAGGAGGGTTTCGACAGGAGTTGATGAGTGGAGTCGGAAAAATCACTCGATGGCGATAGTCAAATGGAATTACCACACTGTCTGGGTTAATTCCAAGATACAAAAGTTCAGCTTTCACTTTGCTTTGTTGTTAGCACCTGACTTGGAACTAGGGGAAACTTCTTGGATCCGGGTGAGACTCCTCAACTCTGTGTATCCCACATGGAAGACGAGCCCTATACATATCCGAGGCTCCCCCCCGCAGGGGTGGGGGAAACAGCGCTACTCTCGAATGGCCTCGAATCTTCACGTCGAGGCGATTCTAACGGGCGAAAAGGTGGTCCGAGGTGGACACGGTTCGAGGCTGCCGCTTGTAAATGGGGGGGTGGGGCGGAGGATTACCAATTTAAGCCTAACCAAATTCTAGAACCTTCTCCAGCGCATGGACGTTACTTCCGTGCTGGAAAAGAAATTCCAAGTGGAATTTCCACACAGTTGGTTAAAATAATACACGAGTATAAATGATATTAGTTCTTTTGAACTAAATAACAATTCGACATATCAATCATTATTAAAGTAGAATGATGAGTAAAATACTTACATATACAGAACAATTAGGTAAAAATGGGAAAGGTGAATGATGATAATTAAGTCGGCATTTACACGATAAAGCCCATACCTATGATACACTCTGAAATCTCAAGCGATAAACTTTTAAACTCAGTGGTCAAAAGGTCATTTCTGTCCAGCGGTAGATCACAAAAATGAGGATTGAGTGCACACATTTTCTTTTAATAATACAATGAGAAAGTAAACGTAAATGCAGTGAATCTGAAAAATAATTAGTCAACTTATGTAAATAATATAATGACCAACATTGTGAAAGAAACTAGTAAGCCTTAAATGATGAAAGGAAGACCATACGCGATGCATAGCCGTGCATTTAAAAGTTTTATCTCTAAGTCAGTTCTTTAAATGAGAAGCGTCGTGGTAGAATTATGGGAATGCTAATGAGTTTCGATGGTGCGTCGCCATAGCACTATGTGTGATGAATAAATTGATGGCACGTTGCAATATCACAATGTGAGGATGAGTAAATAAATTATGTGAGTGCGAATGAATAAATTAGAATAAATTAATACTAAGTGAAGCGCACAGATAATTCAATGATCTAGCAATTTGGCTAGAGATGGTTATGCAACCATATCTGCGGCTGTAAGTTAACTTGTCGAATTTGTGCCACTTACTGAAGAGTGGTGTAATTGAGGGTAGGAGAGTTGCGCCTCCCGTTGAGTTGAGTTGGTGCTTCAGTCAGATGAATGTGGCTGCTTGATGAAACGTTGGATGAGTCTATGTTCTACTTCGATGATGACTCTCGGAAAGACCCAATCATGTTGTTGTTCCCCTTCCTGAAGGGGCTGGCCTTTATCTTCTTGTCGTACTTGGTTGTCTTGTTGTCGGTCCCGTTGGTAGGGTGGTGCGATGATGTCCGGAGATCCGCTCATTACGTCTCTAAGTAGGTCACCCCAAATCTATCTCACTAATGCGGTCCATCTCTCCTGGACTGCTGAGAGACTTATTTACATTATCCGCCCTGTCCTTCGTCTCCGGTTCACTTGGGTCTAGCTTTGCTTCCAGCACAATAATATATACAACTTTGCCCCCTCCATAGACCTTATACCTCTCATCCACAGGATTTGGGTAAGATGGAAACCCACCTGCGCCACCCCTATAATTCTCTTCGTTGACGCCTCACCCACCAGCATCGGCATTACTCACGGCGTTTCCTCACTCTTCTGGGACGCCAGGAGCTGGAATCTCAACGTGTTTGGACTCGAGTTCCTCGCTGTCGTCCTTGCCATGCTTATGTGGCCAAAAGCCAGGATATTCTCCGACAACATTCTGACTATCCTTAATACCGTGAGAGGAAAGCTTCCGCCATCAATCCTCGAAATGCTATTGCCGGCTTCCTCGCGCTTCATTTCAAGGACCTTGTCCAACTCGTCGAGAAACTTCTAATACATTTGAAGCCGCAATACTCCGGCCGACGCCCCATATAGACACTTCGAAATCTATATTTAACCATTTACCGGGAGCTCTCTCGCTGGACTATATAAGCTTATGAGCTCTCTCGTTGGACTATATAAGCTTATGAGCTCTCTTGCTGGACTATAAAAACTTATGAGCTCTGTCGCCTGGGGAGCGTCATAGCTGTTTTGGTTCGCGTCACCTCTTCTTCTCCGTCGTCGGCTACCTCACCCTCCTTCTCTGATGGGCCCACTGGCCCAACGTGTCTTTCTTGTTAAATGGATATTGCTAGCCTAACTCCCCTTGTTTTCTTCTTCTGTTAAGTGAGCCTCTCTGACACACTTTTTGTAATTATGATCATCTTTGTTAAGTGGGCCTCTCTGACCCATACCTTTTTTAGCTCAATTAAAGGAAGGGTTCCCTCCAAGGGTAGAAGGATCTAAGCTGAGCCTAAATTTCTTTTTCAGTTGAGGAAATAAATGTTAAACGAAGTGATGTGATCGAACGCCTGATCTTATACCATGAGCATGATGCCCCATCTTTATAAAAGTAGAGCAGGGAAAGAGAGAGAGAGAAGAGAGAGAGAGAGAGAGAGAAAGAGAGAGAGTTCGTGTATCCAAGGAATTTGACAGAGATGTTGGGGAGGGAGAAAGATAACGAAATTGAAAAGCAGAACTATTGGTTTTACAAGTCAAGGGCCAATAAATAATAGTCATAGGGGTCTTGTGCCGACGGAGTTTAAGAGGGGATGAATGAAGCTAACATTGTCGCTAGGCGACACCTAAGTGTAACAACTAACGAATACATGAGTGTGCACAAATTCTGTGTACATTGATCAATATATATATATATATATATATATATATATATATATATATATATATATTACAATATTTGAATCAAGGTTTTATTTATGACTATCAAACTATCTGACTAATTTCGGCAAGATGCCATTTTCAACTAATAATGAACAAATTAGGCAAGAAATACTGTATATATAAGGTAAGACAAATCCTAAACAAAATGAAACAGCAGGGAACAATCTGGGAAAAAGTCGAGAGAATATGACGGGAATGACAAACTAAACAAAATGAAATGGAACCGGAAACAATCTAGAGAATTGCTAATCTCAGAGAGCCATTGGCGAATTTATTCGATATATATTTGTTAAATTTGTATTGCCCTTCAGATAAATTGAAATTATAAACTTCGTTGATGATGATAGATTCTGCAATTCTCCTCTCAATATAATTGTTTGATTTATAAATGATATTTGCATAGTTAAAATCTATTCTATGGTCGTGCTTTTGCATATGCGTAAAGATGATTGAAGAGTTGTTACACCTCCAGATATGAGCTAAATGTTCTTTCATCCTCTTATTAAAGTTGCCCGAATCTCCGGTGTATGTTAATTTGCAATCATAGCATGGTATGCCGAATACTCCATCACCGGGATTGATTGGACGCAGTCTAGTCAAGGATTTTCGAATGGTATTAGAATATTCGAATGTTATATTTATGTTATTTCCGTATATGATTTTAGGGAGGACGGGGGGGCAAGGCTGGAGCATATGAGAAACTACTACATTTTTAAAATGTCTCTTTGTAGTGTGGAGATGGCATAGAAGTTTTTTCGTGTATTGAATGGCATCTATTTATGAGGTGAATTGGGTATTTTAGTTCAAGGAAATTGCAGATAAGGTGTTTAATTTCATCCTGAAGAAAGATTGGTTCGCACGATCTATAGGCTCGGAGGTCCGGCCCCAGCTTAGCCTCTCTTCCTTCCTTCAGATAGCCCGATTTCTCCCCTACCTCGTCGCTTTTCATACAACCTCTCCCACAACTTTCTCTGGTCAGCCTCTAATTTCACAGGGTAGAATGCTGACCTTCTTCTCAAGCCAACCACCCCGGATCGGGGCTGAGGGGGGGAGGGGACATTGTTCCCTAACCCCTCAGCTCCGGTTCGGGATGGGGTTTTTTTAACAACCTGCTTCATCCCCACCCACATCTTCCTCACATCCCTTTTCCTCTCCTCTTCACAACCTATATTTTTTACGCCGTGTCCAAGGTGGAGCCGCCATGCCGAAGGACTGCCAGGCCACCAGGCGGGAGGGGTGGTCCCGAATGGCGGCGCCTGGCTCTGCCGGGCTTGTAAGCACCTCTCGCAGTGCGGGCAACTGCGAGAGGTGATGAGCTATTGCGTCCCGTAATCAAAAGAGGGTCACCATGCCCATGTATGAAAAAAAACAAAAACCCCAACCCCCAACTTCCCCAAAAACATCTACGGAGCCGCCCTCGGGCAGCTCCACCGAGAAAATGGAGGTCCCCCCCCTTGTGCTTGCGCAAGGGACCCTCCATAATTCTTTAACCGGAGAGGAGGCTTACTCCTCTCCTACGCCTACGGGTGTAGGGGACTCCCCCTCACCCCCTTCTCTGGAGGTGCTTTCGGGCACCTCCCTATCTCCAGCGGCAGTCCCTCCTTTGCTTTCTAAGGGGACTGCCAAGAAAGCCAGCAGGCAGCCCATTGCCGACCGCCCCTCGTGCAAGCGGCTCGGTAGGGCAAACCCCCTTAGGGGGGAGAGGGAAGCCAGGCCCCTTCGGTCGCTTCCCTCAAAAGACCTGCTGGCAAGAATTTTGAACCTTGCTGGGGTCAAGGCCTGTGCCTCCCCACACCACCTGACTAGTGACAATACTGCCAAGGGGACCTGCGATGTCCTGGGAGGGGATGGCCAACTGGAGGCCCCTCCTGTGATAGACATGGTCCTTGAGGAGACCCAGCCCCAGACGGTAGGGCCTTCTATAGGGGGGAATTCGGGCTCGGCGCCAAGCACCGAACCCGAATCCGCCCCTATGCAAGGTCCTCCTCAAATGGCTGAGGGCTCCGAGGCAGTAGAAGGAGGGGAGGGATCTCCTCCGACAGGTGCCCCTACGACAACCAGGACCTTCTCCATTTCGGAGAGGGACCTGGCTGAGGCTGGTCCATCTGGCCTGGGGACTTCTGCCGGCGGAGGTGAAAAGCGGGTTCATTCCCCGCCCTCCTCTCCTAAAAAGAAAAAGACTCAAAAGACGAAGAAGACTCGGGGCTCCTCTCCATCCGCGGGGGCTGCGGGGACGGATGGGTCTGCTGCCACTTTGGTAGGCGACCAAGCCAAGATCGGCACATCCGGCCCCTCTACCCCCTCGTGTGCGGAGCCCATGACTACGACTAAGACCAAGAATGCACAGGGCGGAGCCTCGATGACATCGGGGCCCCTGATTCAGAGGTTACCTGGCGTTTTCGAGCCCGCTGGCTTCAAACGCTTCCTCGTTATTCGCTCCACTGATGGCACCATGTTGTCCAAGGGCAACATGATCCATCAGAGGAGAGGATTAGCTAGTGCAATTGGTAGAGAGCCGAAGGTAACCCGTTTCTCGGACGGGAGCCTTCTGGCGAATGCGGCGAATCCCGCCGAGGCGGCCAAGATAAGTGCTCTTCGGACACTTCATGGCACCCCGGTGAGTGTGACGCCGCACTCTACCATGAACTTTGTGAAAGGAGTAGTTTATGCGAGGGAACTCGTTGACTACTCCATTGAGGACATCACCCTAGAGCTGGCCGACCATGGGGCGGTCAAGGTCGAACGTGTGATGAGAAAACAGGGAGGGGCCTCGAGACCCACCCCTACACTCTTCGTCACGTTCGACTGTGACAAGCTCCCTAAGTCGGTGCGTGCCGGTTGGTACCGCTACCGCGTGAAGGCATTCGTGCCACTGCCGCGGCGGTGCTATTACTGCCACCGCTTCGGCCATACGAATCGATCATGTAGACGTGCAAAATCGGGGTCACCCGAAGTCTGTGTAAATTGCTCCAAGGTCGCACACGATAAGTCCAAATCGTGTGTGGCCAATGTGTCAATTGCGGAGAGCCGCACCCTGCTTCTTCGAAGCAATGTGGTGCATATCTCCTTGAGAAAGAAATCCTGGCCGTTCAGGCCCAGGATCGACTCTCATTCCGCGAGGCAAAGGACTTGGTCCTGGCGCGCCCGGCTCTGCCTGGGACGTCATATGCCTCAATAGTTAGAAAGGCACCCTCTGCTCCTGGCCCATCCAGGCCAACGAGCACGGTTGTTTCCGCGCCCATTCGGAGCCCTTCTGTGGGCTCTACCCAACCTGGGCGCTCCCCTGGTAAAGCTGGCGGCAAAAAGGGTTCATACCCTGCCCCGGCTAAAACCAGGGCTCCCCCCTCTTCCCCCAGCGTGACCGTTTCGCGTAAAGCGAAACGGCCACGCGCCTCCACCGAGTCGTTAGACTCACAGGAGGCAACACCCCTGAAGATGGTCGCTAGGCCATCTTCCGGGGTTCCTAAAGCTGTTCCCCGAAAGGAGGACAGCAACAAAGGAGCTTCGGCCCCTTTGCCCACGCCTCGAGGTGGAGCGAGTGGCTCGGAGACGGTGGTTCCTCGAAAAGAGGGCCCCCCGCCTCCGAAGCCGCAACGCCCGCCTAAAGTTTCGAGGCGGAGGGAGGAAAAGACTCGCATGGCGAGCCCAACCTCCCCCAATAAGTCCTCGAAGGCGACAGCGCCTTCAGCGCTTTGTCCGGCAAACAGCGCCCGGGGTTCTGCCCCCGGGAAGCGTACGGCCATTCCCGTGAGGGTCTTCAATTCGAGGAGGGCCCCCGCGTCTCCTCCGAGCTAGGCCTGGAGGGCATATTCCTTCAATGGAATTGCCGTGGACTCCGGGCCAACTGGGAGGAGCTGCGGAGGCTCGCCTCATCCCGTTCCCCGTTAGCTATTTTTTTGCAGGAGACCATGCTAGGCGCGTGCCCCCTGCCTGCCCTCCCGGGGTATAAGGGTCTTGCGACCCAACCACCGCGGGACGGCCGGGCTGGGGGATGCGCGGTTTACACCCGGCATGATGTCTCCGTTCTTCCTTTCTCTTTAGATACCTCCTTTCAGGCAGTGGCTGTGCAGCTGCACCTGGATAGAAGGTATACTATCATTTCTGCGTACATTCCACCGTCAGCTGACTTCGACGCGGGGGACTTTCGCCGCGTCGTGGCACGGTTGCCGAGGCCCTATCTCTTGCTTGGAGATCTGAACGGCAGGCATCCTCTCTGGGGAGATTACACCATAAATCCCAGGGGACAAGTCCTTGCCGATCTGATCGAAGAGCTTGAGATGGGTGTCCTAAACGTGGATGAGTTTACGCATCACTGTCCGAGAACCGCTTCATTTTCTTGCCTTGACCTATCTTTGTGCTCTTCGGATGCACAGCCTGATTTTGATTGGGGGGTGGTCGATGACCTCCATGGTAGTGATCACTTTCCCATTCAAATATCATTTTCAGGGCAACTGCCGCCTGAGAGACCACCTCGGTGGTGCTTGGCGCGGGCGCGGTGGCCTGCATTTCAGGAAATGACTGAATTCTCTATCTCAGTTAAGGAGTTTAGGTCGGTAGATGAGGCCGTCGAGTTCTTCTCCGGCAACCTCATCGCCGTGGGCCTGACTACTATTCCTAGGACGTCTAGCCGTTTTGCACGCCGACCACTCCCATGGTGGTCGGCCGAGTGTGAGACGGCCCTCAAACAGAAGCGTTATGCCTACATGCGCTATAAGCGCCGCCCGAACGATTTCACCGTCGCTGAATTTCGTCGGGCTAGGGCTAGGTTCCGGTATATTTCGAAGCACGCCCGCCGCTCTTCTTGGCGGGCATACGTGTCTTCACTTAACGGGAAGACCCCTTTAGCTGAGGTGTGGAAGCGAGTCAAAAGGATTCGGGGCAAGTTCTCGCAGGACCCCCCTCCCGTTCTCCAGGAGAATGGGACCGCAATCTCGGACCCCGCGTCCGTGGCGGAATCCTTAGCGACCGCTTTTTCCGCATTCTCTAGCCGTGATGCTGCTCCGCCAGCATTCAATGCACGTCGTGATGTCGCGGAAGGCCGCCGGCTGGACTTTACCTCCAGAGGCGGAGAACCCTTCAACGACAAGTTTACTGTGAGTGAGTTGCGTTCCGCTCTCGCTTCGTGCGCGGACACCGCCCATGGTCCGGACGATGTCCCGTACGCCATGCTTCGACACCTGGGTGAGCGAGGCATGGCCTTTCTATTAGATTTGTTCAACAGGATCTGGGTGGAAGGTCTCCTCCCAGACTCCTGGCGAATCGCTACTGTGCTCGCCTTTCGCAAGCCGGGGAGAGATCACTCTACTCCGACCGGTTTCCGCCCAATCTCTCTAACCTCTTGCGTGTGCAAGTTGATGGAGAAATTGGTAAATGTTAGATTAGCCTATTTCCTGGACAGCGGAGGCCATCTGTCTTCTGCACAGTGCGGCTTCCGTAAGTTCCACTCCACGTCGGATGCTCTGCTCCGACTGGAAAATGCCGTCTGCGAGGCTTTCCTTCGTAGACAGCACTACGCCACGGTGTTTTTTGATCTGGAGAAAGCCTATGATACCGCATGGCGATACGGTATCATGGAGACTCTCCACACGATGGGGGCGAGGGGACGCCTCCCAATGTTTATATCTGAATTTTTGCGAGATCGTCGATTCCGCGTAGGGGTGGGGGGAGCCCTCTCCGGCCCAAAGGAGCAGGAAGAGGGTGTCCCGCAGGGAAGTGTCCTCAGTGTCACACTCTTTGCCCTGAGCATCAACGGCATCACCTCGGTGCTGCCGGAAGATGTTCTCGCTACGCTCTACGTGGACGACCTTTCGATCTCTTTTGGCGCGGCCCAGATGCCAACTCTGGAGCGCCGACTCCAACAGGCATTGAACCGCGTCTCTCGCTATGCCGAAGCGCACAGGTTTCGGTTTTCTTCGGCCAAGACTAAGGTGGTGCACTTCTGCCGCCATCCACGGCTTCACCCCGACCCAGATTTGTTTCTTAATGGGGTGCGCCTGGATGTGGTTGAGTCGCACCGTTTCCTTGGTCTTGTATTCGACCGACGCCTCACCTGGGAGGCTCACATTCGCAGCCTTAGGGTCTCTTGTACCCGCGCCATGGACATTCTCCGTTCCGTGACGTTCAGCGCTTGGGGCGCTGATAGGGCTACCGCCTTACTTTTTTATCGATCCTTTGTTCGCTCGAAGCTCGACTACGGATGCGAGTTTTATGCATCCGCAGCCGAGCGTTTATTGCGGAAGGTGGATTCGATCCACCACACCGGCCTTCGCCTTGCGACCGGTGCCTTCCGCACTTCCCCCATTGAGAGCCTGTTGGTCGATGCTGGGGAGATGCCACTCGCTCTGCGCCGCGTGCAGTGCATCACTCGCCTATACGCGCGAGCCCGGCGCCTCCCCCAGTCGCCAACAGCTCTCACTGCATCCGCAGCTGATCTCGATGGTGCCTATGCCGCCGAGAGACGCCAGTCATACCCTAAGCCCTTTGGGTTTAGGGCCAGGAAACTCCTTCGAGAGCTAGATATAGCTCTCGGGCCGGTGGCGCCCCTGGTTCTGCCCAGGACGCCACCCTGGAGGGTACCACATTTGGCTATTTGTCGCCACGCCTCTGCTCCCAAAGCTTGTACTGCGCCGGGAGTATTGCGTTCGATCTTTTTGGAGCACACATCGTGTCACGCTGGTACCGTGCCAGTGTATACGGATGGCTCCAAGTCCCAAGAGGGGGTCGGCTTCCACGCCGTATCCCCTCTGTTTGAAGTCAGCGGGGCTCTACCAGGCGCTGCGTCTGTCTTCACGGCCGAGCTGGTGGCAATACACCACTCGGTACGGGAGATTACGCGACGTGCCCGGTTCGGAGACCGGATTGTGATTTATAGCGACTCACAAAGCGCCCTGAGTGCTCTCGGGGCATTGGAATCTCCGCATCCCCTGGTTCGCGAAATCCGTGACGCCACGGTTTTGGCGAGCCGGGCAGATGTCGAGATTATCTTCTGCTGGGTTCCTGGACATGTAGGAATTGCGGGGAATGAGCGCGCCGATGAGGGCGCCAAAGAGTCCGCGAGGACTCTGCGACCGGACCAGCGTTTCGCTCTTCCTCACACCGACTACATGGCAGGAATACGGGCAGCTCTTCGGACTGCTTGGCAAAGAAGATGGGAGACGGTCGAGGGGAACTTAAAGTTGCGTGCCATTGCGCCGCGACTGTTCCCATGGACCTATCCCCCAATGCCGCGGCGGCTTCAGGTTGCTTTCTGTCGTCTTCGAATTGGACACACTCGTGTGACGCATCGTTACTTGGTGGAGCGCTCGCATGTGCCCTATTGCAACGACTGCGTCGTCCCCCAGACTGTTCGGCATATTCTTGTCGAATGTCCCAGTCTGGGTGATCTTCGCGCACGATACCTGTCTCGGTACCGGGATGGGCGGGGTCGCTACCGCCTGTCCCTTGTACTCGGGACGAGTGCGTGCACCATGACTGGTGGACTTATTGACTTTTGGGGGGAGGCCGGCCTTCTCCCCTTTATTTAAGGTTCCTTTTTTTGTTATTGTTTTGTTTTAGATTGCACTCTCCTGCACCGGGGTGAGGGGGACCTCCCCCCGCTGCCGGAGATTGCTTCGATTGTTAAGTTTTTCAAATTTATATTGATTGTTAAGTTTTCATATTTTAACTTTAAAGTAGCCTAATTCTAGGCTGTCGTGTTTTTCGGCGACTTATGCCCAAGTGGGTAGTTGCCAGATGGGCTCTATAAAAAAAAAAAAAAAAATATAGGCTCGGAGAAAGAGGGAAGAAATAACATATATCTTAACGGATTTGTCATGTAATAAAAAACGAATGTATGTAAGCATTTTAATTTGTAGGCTTTCGATAGACTGAGCACTGGATATGATTATTCAAACAGTGGATATTTAGGTCTAAAAACGGTAGAAAATTTTTCTGTTCCCATTCTACTTTGAAATTTATCGATGTGTGTAACAAATTCAGGTAGTTCAAAGATTCATTGAAATTTTTATTGTTTATGGGCCATGCAGACAGAATGTAGTCTACATATCGGAACCAGATAAGAGGTTGTGAATGTATCCTCTGAAGTAGGGTCATATCATATTTTTCCATAAATAGATTGCATAGGATGGGGGAAAGTGGGTTACCCACACTTATGCCATATTTTTTGAGAAAAAAACTTATCTTCAGTTGAAAATACATTATTCGTTACACATATGCGCATGAATTTAATAATTTTAGGGATCGGTATATATAGGGTCTTTCAATAAGGTCGCTCGATTTTTAACCGTAAATAAAACAAATTGTGTGTGATATATGCCCTTAATTCATTTTAAATTCGAAAGTAGATTTTATGGAATTAAGTGTGGAATATGACGTCGTTCAAATGTCCGCCGCGGCTTCGCTTAGTGGAACGTATTCGGGGGGGCCCAATTTTTGATGACTTTGTCGCATAAATCTGGCTGAATTTGCTGGATGGTGTTCGTCATGTTGACTTTGAGGACATCAACTGTTTGCGCATCATTTGCATAGACTTGCGATTTAAGGTAGCCCCAAATAAAGTAGTCTAATGGCGTCAAATCGCATGATCTCGGTTGCCAGTTGACGTCGCCGCCGCGCGAGATGACCCTGCCCTGAAATCGCTGGTGCAAAATGTATATCGTGGCGTGCGCAGTGTGGCACGTAGCGCCATCCTGTTGGAACCAGGTGTCGTCAGTATCTATATCAGGCATATAATCCAGTTGAGGCCACAAGAATTTGCTTATCATCGATCTGTAGGTCTCGCCGTTGACGGTTATGGCAATCCCATCTTCGTGCTCCAAAAAATACGAACCGATGATTCCGTTAGACGAAAATCCGCACCAATCAGTGACATTGTTCGGATGAAATTGGTGCTGGTGTATCTCATGTGGATTGTTTTCGTCTCAAATCCGATCATTTTGCTCGTTCACAAATCCATTCAGCCAAGTGACAGAGAACTGACTTAGATCGCATTCCATTATTAACATAATTCCCGAAATTAGTAAAATATTAAGAAATAATTCTTTTGTAATCCTTTGCCAAATTATAGTGTTCGCCAAAACTGTGGATTTCCATATTTCTTGTATATTACTGGTAAACTGATCTATCCTTCTTTAAAGATATCTCATAAAATAGATAATTATTAAATAATTTCCATATTTTTGCATGATTTAATAAATTATCATTAATGCAATGTAAAAATTTCATTAATCATGAATGGTATAAATAACACCCGAATTTTCTAAGAAACTGGTGAGGTCTTGCGATCGTCATTTGCCGAAGTAATAGAAAAAAAGGCTTCAACGGCTCATATTAAGTGTCGTTAAGTTTCATCGCAATAAAAGCCCTTTTTGTTTCTTGTGTAATTGATTGCCAAGCAATTAAGCAATTCTGTAAATGATCGTTCTCTATTTTGCACGTGTCACTACTTTATTCTGTTAGTTTATTTAGTATATTTTCGTGAATATACGATTGTATCATTTGAAATTTTCATAAAATATATTAAATGCATGCCTTTATGTACCAGCGAAATTTTATGTACCTACTCATCATATTTTTGGAAATATTTTAATATAGTTGGTCTTTACTCATATTTATTTTTGCTCTTTCAAAAACCGCTTGACAATTAAGGAAAACGAACTTTGACTTCCTGCCAAGTTATGTAAATTTTTCCCCTCCAGCTTCATTTCTGTCCTCTGAATATTGATTGCCTTTAATGAGCCGTCCTAAGCTCTCCTGGATCTTTGTCTTCCGGAAAATCTACCATTCTTTAAGCTAGCAAAACTTCGCTCTCTTGTCTCATCTTCTTTTTACGTGTAATTTTCATTTTGGTCCTATATATATATATATATATATATATATATATATATATATATCATTTTCCCGTTTGTAGGCTCAAAAAGTCCGAACTTAAATTAGACACTTGGTCCCAGGCTTTTAAACACAGGATGATTAATAATGGTAGTGCTTAGTTATATTCAGTTATTTGTCCAAGTAAAAAATGATAGATATTTTTCTAATCCAATTGAATTGTTTAAAATATTGATTAAAAAAACAAAATATATATATATATATATATATATATATATCAAGAAGGAGCAACTACAGGATCTGCGGGTGATTATACAACCACTACAGGGCTATGCTATTTTTATTTTCTGTCTTTCAAATAAAATTTGAAGAGAGAAAGAAAGGTGCAGAAACCTGGTGTAGCTGACTATAAATACATATAGTACCAGAGGAGTAAGAATTGGACGCGAATGAGCAAATGAGACAAGAAACCGGAGGTTTTTAAAGGCAAAAGAGAGGGACATTAGAAGAATCCAGAATCAAAGGGAGCAGAGGGCGGCACAGTGAAGGCAATCCCTTTACCGAGAAGACAGAAATCTGCTGACCGGCAATCAGCAGACCCGGGTTCGAGTCCCGGCCAGGAATTCAAAGCTTTTTTCCCCCGCGTTATTTCTGTCTTCTCGGTAAAGGATTGCTTTCACTGTGCCGCCCTCTGCTCCCTTTGATTCTGGATTCTTCTAATGTCCCTCTCTCTTGCCTTAAAAAAACTCCGGTTTCTTGTCTCATTTGCTCATTCGAGTCCAATTCTTATTCCTCTTGGCATCGAACAAGCATCAGCACAACAAAAGTCTGACGCCCCAGCAACCATACCCAACTCACCCAGGCAGAAGAAACCCCGAAAAGCCAAAGTGGAGCCCAAGATCCAGTCAAATGAAGCTGATCAGAAAGAAGATGACCTCGAGCTAGACGGCAGAGAGATCAGACTCACTCTGGCAATTAATGCACAAAACATTGATAAGAAAGAGATCTCCACTGAGGAGGTTGCTGCCAGAGTCAAAAAAGGACTGATCAAAGTATGCTACAACGCCCCAGTCTCCGGTGAAACCATTCGAGCCTCTCTACTCGCGTGTAAGACAAAGCTCTACAACGAGAACTTCAGGCTCTATGACCCGGAACAGTACAAACAGATTAAAGCTGGCCGCCAAACGGCCAAAGATTAATAAAGACTAGCGGGATAGCCAATAGATACAGAAACAAGTTAACCATCCTGGCACACAATGTGCAAGGATGGGAACCAAACAAAAATCATCTGTATAACGTCTACAGAGAACTGGACCCTGATGTTCTTCTGCTGTCAGAAACAAGTGTTAAAGACTTGGACAAGCAGAAGATCTATGGATATAATGTTATACAGAAGAACTGCACCGGCGAAAGATTCGACGGTGCGTTAATAGCAGTAAAAAAAGATCTTCAATACAGAATAGGCAACCCTATGGATGAGTCCACGCTGTCCATCATCCTAAGGTGCTCAATGGGAGACATTGAACTTAGTGCGGGATACCAGCCCCCTCGCAGGTCATATCTTCCATACCATGACCTGTACACCCTGTTCACTAAAGAGCACCCTGTCCTGTTCGCTGGAGACCTAAACGTCAGGAACAGAGCAGCGGGTTACTCCTCTACAAATTCAAGAGGCAGATCACTTGACCTCTTGACACGTAGAGGCGTTGCAGATCGCATTGGTCCGGACTTCCCCACATTCTTTTACCCCGGGACGGCCACTAAACCGGACGTGGTGCTCACAAACCCCAACTTCCCGTTTCACCATCGTGTTGCGCCTGGACCCCTAACATCTAGCGAACATCTGCCTATGATAATTACCATAGCAACAGCCCCTATCCCAGTCCCAGTTATCCCTAGAAAAGACTTCTGGAATGCAAAATGGGAAGAGTACAGGAGTGCATTTCCAGAAGTTATCCCTGATTTGCAAGACGCATCCGAAGAAGATCTGGATGACGAGCTAACTGCTATTAACGACCTCATATCAGCCGCCGACGCTATTGCTATCCCGATGACGTCACACAAATTAATCTTACCCACAAAACCAACACCAGAGAGAGTGGTGCTACAGCATCGTTTCGCGGAAGTCTACGAGACCATCCTCAATTCGGGCTACTCCAGACCCATGGACTTTCGTAGCGTCCAAAACTTGAGAAATCAGCTGAATTTCCGAATAGGAACAGAAATTCGGAACAAATGGAATCATCTGATTGAGAAATTAGATACTGAGAGGAACCTCAAGACCTTTTGGTCAACCATCAACAAGCTAAAGGGAAATGCTTGCATCCCTGGCCGAACTGAAATCAAGCATGAAGGTACAAAGGCGGTCACTCCTAAGGAGAAAGAGAAGCTTTTCCGCGGAGTCTGTAAGAACGTCTTCAGAATCTCTGATGAAGAAGAAGAAGACTTCGACCTAGGCTTCGAGGATCAGGTTCTTGAGTACATGGAAAGAAGAGAAGGGAGGTTTGACCCTTACTGTACCACTTGCTACCTCCGATTTCAAGGATCCTCTCAGGACGGCATTAAAATCTCAACCGAAGAGCTTGCCAATGCCATTTCATCATTTAAGTCTAAAGCACCAGGGCTAAGCCTAATCACTATCAGGCACCTAAAAGAAGCCCCGGAAAGACTTAAGACCAGACTGCTGAACCTATTCAATGCGTCTCTTGCAATGGGATACTTCCCGGATGGCCTGAAGACATCCAAAATGATCTTCATACCCAAGCCGGGAAAACCATCTAACCAGGTCATGAATTATAGACCTATCTCACTGCTGGAGACCATTGGGAAGGTTTTTGAAAAAATCCTCAACAGCAGACTGGCTAAACACCTAGCTGAAAAGGACCTCCTGAACGAAGAGCAGCACGGGTTCAGGGAACACCGAGGCACAGAAACAGCGATAGCCCATATGCTGCAACATGCGGCAGCATGGCGAGCTAGAGGTTGCTGGATCGATGTCGTCTGCAGAGATGTAAAGAAGGCCTTCGACAAGGTCTGGATCGAAGGCCTCAAATACAAAATCTCCAGACTGAGACTCGCTCCTCACTTCGAAAAAATTCTCTGTAGCTATCTCACCAACAGACGAGCAGTGATAGCATTCGAAGGACACGTAGGAGAATCCTTCGACCTTGCCTCCGGTGTTCCTCAAGGAGGATGCCTTAGCCCCACTCTCTACACAATCTTCACTAGGGATATCCCTAAACCAGCTGATGGGAAAACCCTCAACATCCAGTACGCAGATGATGTCACCCAAGTTGTGGTGCGAAGGACGAAGTCGGCAAGGCTGATGGCCATGGCCTCAGCGGCTGAAGCCGAGAGAATCTCCAGATTCGAAAGACGCTGGAAGATTCAGACCAACGTGGCTAAGTTCTCCGCAACCGCAATTGGAAGACAGCGTACCATCCCCTTCAAAATCAGAAACACCGACATTGAATACACTCCTCGCGCGTCTATTCTCGGTTTCGGACTCTCCAGTTCCGGAATGAGCAAGCACGTGAGGTCCCGAATTGGATTTGCGAAAACTGAACTTGACAAACTCCACCGATTTAAGAATCTTTCCACAACCAACAAAAGAAAATTATACATCAGCTTGGTCAGATCCAAGCTGGTATACCCAAGCATCCCACTCAATGTAGCATCCGGCAGGAACATGTCGATGCTACAAAGAGTACAGAACCTAGGTCTCAAATTCGTTACAGGCTCCAAATGGTACGACTTCCGGACCTCAAGGAGCCTACACGAACAAACAAATATTGAGCCAATCAACTTATACCTCTACAAAAGAGGGAAAAGCATCTGGGAGAAACTGGAAGGGTTTCTTCCAAACGAGACACTCGATGCTCTGGATCACGAAGAGGGAGGTTACATGAGTTACCTCCCAAACACCAAAAACGAAGAGCCACAACCCAGATTCAAGTGAGTTGAACTTTAAAAAAAAAAACAAAACAAAAAAAAAAAACCCCTTTTATACATATTCATATATGGAAGAACATACAGAATAATTGTTTGAGAAAAAATAGAAGGAAAAAAAAAAAAAAGTTCAACCATCACTTAAAGTACCTATTCAATGGAGATGGCCCGTACACCGGGCAACTACTCTGTTAACCTAGTACTTTTTTCATTTTCGCATCTTTCGCCCCCCCCTCTCTGTACTCACTATCTACCCCCTCTTTTTCACAACTTTCTACAACTAATACTAATACTAATACTATATATATATATATATATATATATATATATATATATATATATATATATATATATATATATATATATATATATATTATATATATATATATTTATATATATATATATATATATATATATATATATATATATATATATATATATATATATATATATATATATATATATATATATGAAAACGCAACAAAAAGCAAAGGAAGGAGACGGGCCGAAACTAAATTATCTCTGAATACTATGGCAGGTAATGTAAACATCCAATTATTCAGGAGTGTTTGGGCAAAGAAACCTTAGACTCTTTTTTTAAAAATAGGTACAAGTATACCCGGTATTTATTTGAAAATAATCGGAAATCAAAGAGTTCAATTTTAATGGAAAGCTTTGTAAGGTACAGCACATAGTTAGTACCATGTGGGAGACAATTCTTAGAGTAGTAAAGTTCAACATGGTCCGCAACTCTGTTGACAATCACAAGGACTAAAAGGATTTAAGAAAACCTAAAAAGCCTTAACCCCATACTTAAAGAAGCTTCCGTATTTGAGTGCCGTGTTTTGCAAAAGTTCTGTTACAATCGGGTTTTTTATCTTTCGAGAGGTTTAACTGTGTGATAGAGCAAGTTCGGTTAAACACACTTAGTGTTCTATTTTTTTCGCATGGGTCATTACAAAGTCTTCTCCATTGTGTTCAGCAGTGAAAAGAATAGAGATCTTTGCTCTCACGCGTGTATGCAACAACAACTCCGACATGGCCCTGCGGGTCAAATTCAGCGGGATGACGGTCAACAGAGTCGCGGAGAGGTTCAAAAACGGGAAATTGCGCAAAAATCGACCTTGTTCAGGCAGACCTCAAGTTACCAACCGTTCGGTTGTGAGAAAAGCCATCGAAAGTGATCCGAAGCTCAAAGTTCCCACTCGCGATCAGGGATGCCAGCGCTAGGTTTTTAAACCTAGATCTAGGTTTTATAACCTTATTCTAGGTTTATAGGTTTTAATTCGGAAAATGTAAAAAATCTAGGATTTTTAATAAATTATGGTAAAAAAATTAATATAAATATATAAAATGCACCATAACTTATATTTCCTAGCTAAATAAGACGGTTCATGGTATAATAAGATAGTAAGATACATTTAATAATATGAATGAAGGCGTTTGTAAGGAATATTATTCAAGTTTGGTATAGGTTGAGGTACATCAAAAATGTTTGGGGTCAACCTAAATATGAAAACCTATGAAATTTCATGACAAATTTAACTGTCTTACCCCACTCGTCGGCTTGTGTAGAAAGGATTTTCGCTCAAGTGAACACCATTAAAACAATTCATACCAACAAGTAGAAATAAAAATACGATGAGGGACAGAATCCAAGCTAAGCAATCGGTAACAAAATATAACAATTCAAGTGTAATGTGGCAACCCAGGAAGGAATTGTTACAGGTCTTAGAAGATGGAGGCTCATACAGACGTTACGCACAGCGACTGAAAGGTGTAAATAATTCTGCTGAACTGATAACAGTATATGAAGCAAGTAACGACGAATAAATGACGTAAGTAAAGAGTAATGTTTTTTATACTTGAAACTTTGCAATAGAAAATGGACAAATGTGAAAATCTACAGTTATTATAATTGATATAGCGTGTTCTAGGTTTATTCTGCAACATCTAGGTTTTTTTCGGGTCGCAATCTAGGTTTATCAATAAATCATCACTGGCATTCCTGCTTGCGAGAACATCTCGGTGACTACAGTGCCCAGGGCCGTTAAGGAGGCGGGCGGTGTAGCAGCTCGCTGGTACAAAAGTTCCCCAAAATGCAGTTGGTATTTCCCCATCTGAGAAATTATGCATCTCGCCCCGTAAAATTCATTTGTATGACATTCAGATAATATTTACCCAATACAAGTTCCATATTAGATGTACGGTTCCATCCAACCAATCTCCACCCTTGTCTGACGCATTTCAAAACATCAAATCTGTGTAGACCTTCTTGTTCCTGCCTCACTCGCACTTTCAATCTTTCACTCGTGTTTTTCCTACCGTTGGACAAGTTTTCCTTAGGTTATAATTCGTGCAACTTTCAGGGGTTATAATATAAAATTTACCAACTATAATCTATAACAAAGTATTTTCCACAATGTTATACACCTCATATTAATGTAAACCAATTCATATTCATTCGCGTTGTATCGAATATAATTTCTTTAACCACTCAAATCATTAATTAATTTATAACACGAGGCAACAAATTTTAACTTTTTGTTTGTTACAGACATGTTAATAGGTGTTTCTAATTAGGTCGAGTGCGCTGAATCCGAATTTGAAAATAAAAATTTTCTATCACGTTTAGATTTTGTATAATGAACCTCCCCCATCCTTCTCCTTTACGCTATTTATTCAGATTAAGAAATACAAAAATCTTTTTATTTTGTAATTTTTTAATTTTTAAGCAAAATTGTTTTAAAAGTGGGCAAACTTCCTTCTTTATTCTGGCTTATGACAGACAGTGTACAGCACTAGCGAAGTTACCCCCCTCCCTCCCAAGTTATGAACATTTTATTATTAAGTTTGTTATGCACGTAAAGTTTAAAGAAACTTTGCTGTAGCCTTCTCGCTTTTCATTTGTGTAACATTAAAGTTTGTTTTTGTAAAGACCAGCAATAATCCCCCATCATATTTGGATTAAATTTTCCTTGGTACCTCGTCTCCATAACCAAAATTTGTTGATGAAAACGTTCACCATGTTCATCACTAACCGCTTCAAGATTTTTAGGAAAAATCGAATGACAATGCAGAAAATACATTTTAAGTGAAATTATACATCTTTTCATAGGCTTTCAGCATATTGTTTACTATTTCTCGGAATTTGGAGATTTAAAATTGCCGAGTAAGTTTTTAGTCACTTTCACAAAGGATGTCCATGCTCTGCGTTCCTTTTCATTGAGACACAAAGTGAAGGAATCATCAGAAACAACCCTGCGAATTTGTGGTCCAGTGAAAACTCCAGCTTCTATATTAGCATCCGTTAGTGATCCTTTAAATTTGTTTTTCAAATATTGAAAGACTCCACTTCTTTGATCCATACCCTTTACAAAAATTTTCATTAACCCTAATTTAATGTGAAGAGGTGGAAGATGAATCTTTTGGGGATCTACTAGAGCATCATGCTTAACATTATGTTTGCCAACAATGTGTTCTTCTCTGTCTGGCCATTCTCGCTTTTTATAGTTATTTTTATCATCTCTGAATCCCATAGACATAAAAAGCACATGTACTTTGCGTATCCCATCTGTAACCCACGAATAAGTGATGGGCAATTTGGATTAACATTTTTAGATTTGTTTTTCTTTGAAAATCCAGCCACATTAGTTAGGCAGAAATAACAATCATCAAAGTAACTTGAGGGCTCACACCATATCATGGGAACAGCAAATGACATTGACTTACTCTTCTCATTTAACTAAGCTGTCAACATTGTGTTACACTACGTGCAACAAATATGAGGGGTCCAATCTTTATCCTGGTCTCCTACTTTGCATCCAAAATAGTATCTGTAGGCTTGTTTCATCGTTATTGCTGTTTCTATTTTTATCCGTTGTGCAACTAGTGTGATTTGCCCACAAACATAACAAAATATGTTGGGGCTGTTTACACATCCGCGTCTAGAAATTGAAGTCATGACAAGATTTCAAATACTAACTTGAGCGAGCAAACGATACACAATGTGAGATCCTCATCATAAAGTTCTTATCAAAGCAAAATTTTGATAAACGTGTTATCTTCTTTACCAGTTACTAGTAGCAGAAAAGTTATCACAAATAAGCATGTATTAATCTGAAAATCTGAAAAGAACTGAGCCCCCCTCCAGTAATTAGAATTCCATGATATTTGAGCTTCAATATAGTCTACTTTATATATATATTAAAAATATTAATATATATTAAATATATATATATATTATTTTTTAATATATATATATATATTAATTATATATTTTAAATATATTAAAAATTGCATATTGGTACAATATTGAGCAAAAGTGTGAAATGGCTTGAAAAGGAAAATCCAAATTACACAAAAACTAGACATGATATGCAAATTCTAAAGACAAATTTGTAATCAGCACCTAAAACCATCTAGAATCACCTATTTTCTGGTCTGTAACAAAAATCGTGTTACACAATGTAATCATTCATAATTCATTTTCTCCAATTGTGTGTTTCCATTTTCATCCTTACTCTTTGTTATCCTGATGTTCTTTCATTATTAAGTTTTAGAAATAAACTTTGTTGAAAATTACAGTAAGATTATTGAAATTACCCGGTTACTTTAGTCACGCCGGTACCTTATTTTATCTGTTTTCTGCTAAAACGCTTTCTCATATATTCCTTCATTTAAAGCTAGCTTAGTCATTAACCAAACGCCACCTTATGCTTTAATTGGTACCCCCAGACCCGCTTTAATTTATTATTATATAGTTTGACGTATAGTTACGAGAAGCTATATAATTCTTTTCATGGGTTAATTTATGCCCGCGATGGTTTTTCATTTTATTTCAAACTCCCTCACTTACTCATCACCCTCAAATTTTATTTTAATGACTGGAATAGTTTCAATAGCACACATCATCTAATGAACATAACAGATAATATAGTCATGAATAATTGTGCCTCCACAACTTCTGCCTCAATTACAACCACACATGCAAGCCAAACATTATCCACTTCACGCATCACGTTTACCTCGGCCGCGTTGATTAGGATTGGAATCTGACAAGAGAGGAAGCCTGACCTTCCAGCCTTAACGTGAACCCGTGAAAGACGAAATCAATCTAGCTACCAATGGCGGCTTAATAAAGCCCAGTCAGCTTTCCAAATTTAATTAATATCTTAGTGGACTGGTAGCTAGCTTGAACCTCTACACACCCTCTGATCGAGTAAGCTCCGCCCAGCGATCGGATCCAAAAACACACGCACATATCCTCTGATCAGATAATCTCCACCCCGCTCTCAGGTTGGACAATTGGAGCCACGCCCCCAAATTTGCGGTCCAATAAATAGGCTTGCAAAACACACAACGAGAGAATAATCAGTAATCGTAGCCACTATTATTAGTATCACAATTAAGTCAACCACCAAGAGTCAGACAGTCCCACAGCGATTTCATTGCTCGAACTGAGGTAATACTAAGCCAAGATTAAAAGCCTACAAAAGCGCGATTTTTTCTTCCGACTCCCTCCTTCCGCCAAGTAGTCAATCCGGTTACCGTAACCCAGTTAAAAAGTAGATAATAAAACGGACATTTGGACTCAGATTTAATTCTAAAGTACCGCAGTCTTAGCCTCGCTTACAAATAAATTGGATTACCCCGTTTACCTATAAACAAGTCACACCCTTCATTCCCATATGACTTCGTCCGTACCGTGTGCTCTGCTTTCCCGTTACTTCTTGTGAGCCGGCTCACCGTCGAGGGCGGCTACATATGTTAAAACAATAAAAAACTTGTCTAACTGCATTAAAACTATCATGTGTTCTCAGTGTCCTTTGCTCCCTCCCAAGCGGTGAGAGGGGGCAGAGTTCATCTGCTCCTGGGGTTCAATGAAGAACAATTCATCTTCAATGAGAATCAGTTGCGATTTGTAAGCCTTGTTTCGCAATTTTCTCTGCATAATTGCCGGTTTTAGTTCATTTGCCCGAGCCTGGACATTTTCTAGGCTTTACACGTTTTTCTAAAGTGGGTAGACACACACTTGTTAAAAATACTCCAACTGTGGCAGTACGAGTAAATTATATCGATTTGGAAACTGAAATTGTCGCTTGATTTAATCCAGTATAAGCATTACTTTCCTCTCTTTATTTGTTTGTTTTTCTGTTTTATATGCATGAACCCATAGGGTCGTAGGCACATTGCTTTCTTCTCTACATCGAGGCATTGTTTTGAAACATTCCTCCCTTATGCGTGCGTTATATTTTGATTTTACTTTATTTTTATCTGTTGGGTTGTTAATTCTTAATTTATAAACATCTTTATGTGAGAGGTGCAGAGCTGCTAAAATTACATAAAGAAATATTTAAATAAATTCTAAAATTATTTATAGCCTAGTTGTATTGCTGCATAGCATTTTCCTCTTGAAAATTTTCCCACATCCCTCGTAGGACTATTCTCGTTGGCAGTTTTATATCTGAAATATACCCAGTAGCAATGTCCCTAGAGCCCCTCTGGGCATAGAAGTTGAAGCAATTCTAAAAATTTTTGAGATTTAGGTGTAAACTGGGTGCTGTATTAAGGAATGAAAGGGAGAAGCATAAAAAGTTCTCAAGTGCAGTGAGAGTTCTGAAAGCTAGAGTAAATGATATATAGTAGCTTAGAATCTAAAAATGGTTGAGGTAACAATTGTGTTATGGAAGTGGTTTTGTGCTTGTTTTAGAAGGCATATGAAAGTGGAAAAGAACCAGACGACTAAAAATATGTTGTGATAGTACCGTTTTATAAGGTAACTGTAAGAACTGCATGAAAAGAAGTCTGTTGAATGTTTTATGCAGTGTGTATGAAAAATATCAGATTTGTTATATAAGAACGATAACAGATTAATTGAGGATCGATGGTGGTAAAACGAGTTGACACCCTAGTGGCTATAGGTGGTGTGAATTAAGTATTTTTATTGAAATAGCTAACTGAAGAGAGAAGCCAAGTGTATACTTGATTAATGGCTCTAGCTGAATCTTATGTTGGTCTAGATAGGGGGGGGAATTATGGCAAGTTCCTAGAATATATGGAGTTAATCCTGCACTTGGTTGATGTGAAGTATATTGAGGTTGGAAGTAAGACTTGCGTTAAGATGAAATTTGACCAGAGTGAGTGATTTGACAAACATACGTGTAGTGGGTATAGATGCTTAGTATTTTTATAAGTGGAAAATTGCCGGAACTGCGAATCGAAATTGGCCAAATAGGTATGAGTGAACTGAAGAATAGCGGAGGATGGCTTCTATTTATTTTCCCTTTATGCCTATGTCTTGGTATTGCTGGCTGAGAATGAGAGGGATTTGGAAATGTTCGAAGCTTTGAAAGAGTATGTGTGAGGAGTAGGTTAAAAGTAAATACAGAAAATAATAAGATAATGGTAATTGAAAGTGAGAATATGGTAGGAGTAATATTATAGTAGTAATATTAGATTTTATACGGTAATCTCTGGGACGATCAGAGCGTTAGTGAATACGATGGTTTTGGATAGATAATGTGCCGGTAGGCTGTGTGAGAGTGTGTTGTTGCAAAATTTTGTGATATAAAAGAAGAAGAAAAGTTATTAATTGAGAACAATGCAAAAACGACCATTTAAATGGGATGATTGATGTACGAAGAGAAGTTAGAGTAAAGTATGCCTGGGGAAGTAATGTTTATGGCCCAAAGAATAGTGTGGATGATGTTGTAACTAAATGTTCTGATGATATATGGGTATGAAATGAGAAAAGATGGAAATAAATTTATTAAGAGAATATGAGAGATTGAGTGTCATGGTGTGGGAAGTGTTGGAAGATGGCATACAGGGTGAAATGATTATATAAATGAGTGTTTGTGGTAGAGTTGTTTAGCACTTTCATCCCTACCCGTAGAGCGATTTCAAGCTCTTCATCGTGTTGCTGACACCCTTTTCGGACCTACTGGAATTGCTGTCGTGCATAGTGTTTGGGTATGTTGGGTGTGTACGTTGTCCCAGCGAGATTTGAATGCAGCGAGGAAGTCGTTAGTGTCAATGAGGTAGAGGTTATTGTAGTGTAGGATAATGGGTTTTGGGTGGTCCGAGCTCATCATCCTCTTGACGCTCCGCTAGGGGAGGAAGGGTCCGTACATCAATCATTATCCACTATGCTTGTTGTCTCGCGCCGCTGACGGTTATGATCTAGCTGCAGACAATTAAAGATGCTGGCAGGTAGGAGTGTGATGTTGTTTTGGCGTGAGCCTCAGCCCTACTGATTGTTGTATTTGATAATTAGTCTTTGTGTGTATAGATAATTTGGTTCATAATGCATGTGTGTTTAACGTGTTTTGTACTTGTTTCATGTGGTGTTTATGGTATTTATGAGTGTTTTCCAGTAGTTGTCTATATGTACAGAGTTTGCTTTTTAGAAATTGAGCTTGTGTGGTGTGTTCTTGGAGATGGGTGTTCATAACTCCTCTGTTTGTTTTTGTTTAGTAGTAAGAGGGTATTGTATGTATAAGGATAGGTGAAGAAGAGAGTAAGTGACATACGGGTTGTGTGCTGAATGTACGTGGGGACCTGGGGCTATGTGTGTGTTTAAACCTGTGGCGTGATCGTTGAGAAGGACTATGTACGGTAATGTCGTCCCTTCACAGTGGCCTACATGCTCGCAGCAAAATCGCCGCATGCACAATTAAGATACATGCATCATTTATAGTGTTGCAAAGTAATGTAGGATGATGTGCGTTCTGTCAACCAGTAAAGAAAAGTGAAGGATTTGGTTGGATAAAGCCTGAAGAGGACGTTTAAGTGTAGTTGTTTAGGTCATATGGCCACTAGGATTGCGGCAGTGTCAATTTGTGCTTTGCAGGCTAAACAAGGTATGCTGACCAAAGTCGCCTGCTTTCACTTATTCTGATTTATGACCTTACGACCTTCAAAACTTTCAATAATTACAGCACTAACCTTAGTTGGACCTCGGCAATTAATTGATTCGAACGAAAATGTAAAACAACATAAGGGTTTCAAATTTCGTTCTAATCAGCCGAATAGTTATAAAGCTATTTTCAAATAGTTCCACGGCTCACCTTGGGAGGGCCTTAGCAATTATATTATTTAATAGAGAATGTCAAACAACATAAGGGTTTCAAATTTCGCGAGAATCGGCCGAATAGTTATGATTTATTGCCAAAACAAAATAATTCCCGGGCTAACCTTGGGAGCACCATGGCAATTTTGTGATTCGAAAGAAAATTTAAAACAACATTTAGTTTTCAAATTTCGATAAAATTGGTCGAATAGTTACAATGTTATTACCAAAACAGTCGCACGCGACTAAAGGAGGTTATATTGCGTTTTTATTGGTGTATGTTGAGTGCAGCGCTTAACTAGGATTGCTGATCCAATGTGGGGCGCTTATAGGGTGATGAATGTTTGATAGCTTCCAATGTGGATTCTATTGTTTGGTGAATCCAAACTGGTGAAGTTCAAAAGTATCATGTCTGGTCATTGTGTATTGAATAGCCAGTTGGAGATGGTGTGGCGAACCCTATGCCAACTGCATACGTTTACTGTAGTTTCACTTTACTAAGCCAAACTATGGTCGGAAACGTAGCGCACGTAAAGAATTGTTGGTTGGGCCACGTTGCCCTCCTTAATCTCTTGGTTTGCATGAAGTGAGTGTAGTCCGCCGTGGTGATATTCACGTTTGTTTGTTGTGGTGAGAAGGAGTTGGTAGAAGATGAGGCAACGTGTATTTTTTGTGTACCTTATAGGTGTTGGGAGTTGATTGTTTTGGCGTTGGGAGGGAGTGACCATAGGGCTGAGTGGGAGTTGGTTGAGTGACAGAAGATGGGGTGGGTACAGTAGAAGGAGAAGTTGGAACATATGATGGAGCGGTGTAAACAGTGGATTTGGATGGCGGGGGTAGTTGAAGGAAGGGTAGTGGCTAGACGGGGATGGGGACAGAGGAGGTGGATTTTCTGCCAAAGCAGAGTCGGGGGTAGGGTCCAGGGGAGTGGAGAGAGTAGAGTAGAAGGCAGGTGGATTTGTGACGGGGGAGGAAAAGATGGAGAAAGAGGGAGTGGGTAGGAGCCGGTGTGTGCACCCTGCTGTGAAAATAATTTCTGGGTTTCTGTTTCTATGTCCATAGATTATGGTTAACATCGTCTCAGGGAAGACGATCTGCCCTAGTCCAACTGCAGCATAAAGCTAATTTAGGCGTAGTGGGCGGAGGTTGCCACAGTCATGTTTTTTCCACCGTGGAGAGCACGGCGGTAGGTTGTATATTTGGTTTGCTTGGAGTGTTGGTTGGTGCCAGGTTGGGTGGACTGTGTGCTAGTATGTCGGTCTGGGGGCCTTGGTGGCCCCTGAAGCGCCGACAGTGTTGTCGTATGATCTTGTGAGGGTAAGTGGAAGGTGGGGCAGTGGGTGCCATGGGCGAGGGAGAAGGTGAAAGTGTGATGCTGAGAGAAGGATTGTCGGCTTCTTAGTTCTAAAACGTCAGCCGCGAGCTTTTTTACAAGGCACGGACACCTTATGCTCACCGCAACGTGAATATTGCCTCAAATAATCCGGGAAGGGTGGTGCATGTACACTCAGTGCAAAATTGCCTTTTTTACTGCATTTTGTGTAGACACGGTCTGCTTGGCATGTAGTTTCTTGATGTCCCATCTTGGAGCAATGAAGACAGTGGTGTGACATTATGTTTTGTTGAGTTTCTATCTTATGTATTATGCCCACCTATTGTGTGGTGCGGTTTTAGTAGAGGCCTTATATGAGATCTTCACCATTCTCGTGTCTGAGTTTGACGAGAAGTTCTTCGTGGAAGAATTCTAACCTAAGATAGTTGGTTCTGCTTTGCATACTTGATTTCTTTTTGAGATAATGCCTGAATGTTTTGTGAAATCTTCCTCAGCGAATGTGGGAAATTATTGTGCATCACCTATGGACCTAAGTATTAAGTGTTGCCTGATGTGTGAATAGAGGATGTTGGTGGTCGGTGTGTCCAGATTTTATGATAGTTTTAATGTTTCGGTGCGTGTGGGTGTGCATTTGATTCCACCAGTGTATAAAAAGCGTAGGGTAATTTATCCGCCCATAATATTTACTGAGCTCCGGGTAAATGATGAATGGATGAATATGTAAATATGGACCTGGATGGGCTGCTCAGAGGGTAAAAACCATTGTGGACCTAATTATAGATGGAGGACGAATCAACGACCTCCATCCGGTGGGTGCCGCACTCACACAGCATTTGGTCATTCATAGTTACCTCCTACGTACACAAGGACGGTTGTATCTGTGGTCCTGGCCTGACCATAAGGTTATAACTCCGTCTCATTCCATGATGAGTCTTGATTTCTGGTTGCGCATTGGGGTAGATCACAAACCTCAAGCATACAATTATGCCATTTCAAAAGAGCGGCACAGTTGTAACGAGGGTTGTTGTGGAGTCTTCATTCACGGGGAAAATTCAGGACAGGACACGGGATGAAAAAGAAGTTATAATTTTACGTGCGGTCACAACACCCTAAAAAGAACTATTATCCTCTTTTGTAGGGTGAATGGGAGGGAGGTAGGGCCAAGGCTAGGTCTTTTTTTATATGGAGATGGGCTCAGTATGTTTTTGGTGACGTTTTCCGACGATCTTGCTTATTCCCTTGGCTCCTGAAAATCTGGCGGTGAGAGGAAGCGCAATACTTGTGCTTCCAAGCCTGTAGATGGTCTGATTAGAAATGGTTCTAAAGGTGGATTGAGATTGCTAGTCGATTTTATAAGATACCATTGAAATTGGAATGCGTAGAGAGATGTGTTAAAAGTATAATATGTGTATTTAGTTTCCAGGTGACTGGATTGTCCATTCCTTTAATGATTCTTAACCAATCTAACCGTAGACTTCACAGCTTACTCTGGTCTTTTTGTCTATATCTAATTGCTGGATGTTACATTTACTTCCTTACTTTTACCTTAATTCATCTATAGTCTTTGATTTACTTTATAGTTTTAGGTTTAAACAAACTGCAAATCAACATTTCTAACTCTCTTCCCCCTACCCAGGGCTTGTAAATTTAGATTTCATTATAATTCCCTCTCTTAGTCTCAGTCAATCTTCCTAACTATTCCTCAGTTTGTCCTCATTCTTCCTCCATATTTTTTTAGTCCTTTCATGCAGCACTATATTGACTGGTTTTATTTTAACTCCCCCATGTAACTCTTTATGCCTTCTCATATCTAAGCTTATAGTGCCTATAATCCATTGAAAAAATAGATTTTGTGCCCGCTGGAGTTTGTCCATGGCATTCTTTGAAGTACAATGAAGCGGAACAGTCTGGTACAATAGATTGACTTTAACTATCTCCAAGTAAAGTTTCCTTTTATGTTTAGGTGACAGTCCTGAGAACCTCACCTATTCTGCCAACTTGACCTTTGCTATTCTTATATTATCCACTTATAACCCAATATTTTCGATTCGTTCTCATACTCATATCTTTTATCCTTAACTCTTATGTTCTCTACCTTTCTACTGCTGATGCATATTCATCATTATTTTCAATTCTCTCTTGTGTCTATATAGAGTTCATGATCATAGCTTTATTTTAGCTGCCTTCCTTGATGTTCTCTTTGAGCTTGCAATAAATTGTGTGACATTATACGCAAAGTGCCCATAGGCTGTTTCTCAGCTTAGCGGGTAGGGCAAATCATTAGTATACATGGCGTAGATGGCTGAGAGAGACAGCTCTACCGAGGGAAGCCCTCCTTGGTCTTTAATGTAAGGCCTTCATTACAACCGAATCGCATGAAGACCTTCCTGTCGCTTCAAAGGTTGCATAATAACTTGTTAATTTTCTCCCCATTTTCCTTACGTGCAAATTTATATTGAATCCATCCTATCGCGCCTGCTGCAAAACTCTCGCTCTTTGCTTTGGCCAGGTTCTCCATAATTAGCTCTCGGGCAGTCTAGGTACCTTTCTTTCTCCTAAAACCGTATTATTGAGGGTTGAACTTACGGCTTGTTTGGAGGGGTGTCCACCAATCTCATTTATATGTTTTTTTTCCAAAACCTTGCCCATCAAAATTGAGCAGCGAGATGCACCTATACCAGTTAATGACAGTAAGTGACTTGCCCAGTTTCGGCACAAAGATAATCTTGGTCACTTATAATCTATCTTGGAAGTAGCTGATGTTCCAACTTGCGTTGTAAATTTCCAAGAACCCCTCTGACATTTTTTTCCTGGAGATTGACTAGACTAGCTCTTGTAGGTCCTGATGTCCCTGAAGCTTTCTGTTTGAAGGATTGGATCCCCGTTCTGAGTTCATCCGTACATAGTTTACCATCGCCTTCGTTATCTTCCTGTACAGTGTTATAGCTTGCGCTATTAGCTCGCTATTTCTTAATAAAAAATAGACATTAGACATATTAAGATGTAAAAATGGATTATAGAAAAGATTTATATAGTGAGAGAGGGTATTGTGGAGAAATTGGTGAATAGATAGGAATAGGAAAGAAAAATTTGTGTTCCCTGGTGAAAGAGTAAATATGGCGTGTACGTAAATCCCAGTAAGATCCTCTTTTTGACCTTACTGTCAGTGAAATTCGACCCGTTGTAGCAGCGGTGTATTTGCGCCACTGCGATAAGTCATATTCAGTTATCAAAATATGGATTGCAGTTCCAAATTGGGAATTTTTGTAAAGTGAGCGTGAGGAAATCGATACTACTCCCCCCACCCCTTCGGAGACCACAGAAGGCAATAATCAGCTCAGGTCGGAATGGAGACCCTAACATCGGTTTAAAACTGCATGATTTCTTCTAAGAGTGGGCATTCAATTTGACCTCAGAGGCGAAATTAGTAGAGCGTCGCCCGAAATCCAGAAGGTCTCACCAGGCCATATGTACGACGCCCTGAGAAAAAAACCGTTGGAGGAGGAATCTTCATACGGCCTGTCCACAAATCCTCCCCCTCCTACCCCTACCCCAGTGGGGTGACAACGTATATATACCATAAAATTGAGAAAAACGAGGAAGAATACGTGAGTCAGAAAGGCTAAGAAGTTCCCGACAAGAGGCACGTGCTACCAAGAGAAGGAACTAAGAAGCAGGTCATCCTCGAGCTAGTTTCTGGTGATCACATCTAACTTTAAGTTAACTTGATCAAGTTCAACTTACACTCGTCAGAGAAACTTCCCCTATCCTGGTGTAACCCAAAGCACCGAGATAGTCCTTGGCCTTGAGGAAGACTGGAACTAAAAAGAAGAAGCTCATCCCCGAGCTAGTTCCCGGTGGTCACAACGAACTTTAAGTTAACTTGATTTAAGAATCAATTTCAACTTACTCTCGTCAGAGAACTCCCTCCCCCTTATCTCAGGGCAGCCTAAAGCACAGGGATAGTCCTCGCCCTTGAGGAAGACCCCCGAGTGCACTCCCACACCAGCACTCTTCTGAGTCAAAGTAGTCGAGAATTGGCTCATCGCTAGCCAGTGCGAATTATTCTCCAGAGTAATCCAAAGAGAAGAAAGAAGCATTCTTTCACTATTCCGTGGGGATATCATTTCCTGCAGAAGGCCTGTGGCTTCCCTCTCTGCCACACTCGCCAAAGTCCTCTGTGGATTTTAAGCTATTTCGTCCGCACCAACCATCTGGACGAGAGGCACGCGTCATCCAGCCAACCAGATTCCTGAGCTGAACTCAAATAGACATGTGCGATATGCCAGAAGGATAAGTGGTGCGTGGACTTCCCGGAAGGATGTTTTTCGAAATGCCACCCGGGAAGTATATGCACTGACTGCATCTTTAAAGAAGAGGTTCGAGAGGCAGTGGCATACTGCAATGAACTCAAGGATCTCTTCACAACCTCTGAAGAAACGCAGCACGCGCTTCATATTCGGCGTCTCGAGGAGAGAATCCTAGTGCTGGCCTCTAAACTGAAGGCCCAGTTAGCTCAAGCTCGAGACAAAAGTCCCCCTGACTTGGGTGGTTCCGCCAATGTGAGTCCAGCTCAAGGAGCTGAAACTGTATTGGCAGTCCCACTTCAGCCATGCGGAGAAGCCAAAAAGAAAAAGAAAAAAAGAAGAAAAACGACCTTGATGCAGCTCACCCCAGTGTAGAAGATTCGAACGTTAACGGTGTGCAAGGGAAAATGGAAAGAGAAGAAGAGAAAATAGAAACAGAAGAAAAGACTAATGAAGATCGAAAAAGGGAAGAAGAAGAAAAACAAGAAAAACAAGGGATATACGGAGACGAAAGAGAAAAGAGATAAGTCTATGGCGAAAGAAAAGAGTGCAGTCAAATGTGTAAGGATCAACCTTATTGGGGACTCACAAGCAGGGGCCCTGCAACCTCTGCTAGCTGCAGGCCTTCGCACGAGTGTGAAGTTAACTTGCCTATCAGGAAGGAGAAACCAAACACGCAGACTTGTAGTGGTCGGGATGCTCCCGAGAAGAGGTTCAACCCGGACCACTCACTCGAGGAACGTCTCCCTTAATCGACGCCTCGAAGATTTGTGTACGGTGGAGGGTTTCTTTTTTTGTGGACCTTTACCGCACCTTCTATGGTAGAAATGTACTCTGTAACTTAATCCAGGATGTCGTAGAGTGGACGCAGAGGAGCGTCCGACCCAGAGTGAAGGCGGACGTAAGACCGCATGCCCGTGTCACTCCTGGAACGACGTTCTTAGATGTGGCAAAGAGATGTACTGCCACACAGAAGAAGCCAAAAAACGGAAGAGCGTAGGGAGTCCTACATTGGGGGACTCCCTCAAAGTTCTTCTGTTCAATGCGAGGTCAATCAGGAATAAGTTTTGTGAGCTCCGTGGCCTCGTAGCAACAGAGGAACCTGAGATGGTGGCCATAACGGAGTCGTGGATAAAAACCTCAAGCCGAGATTTTGAAGGTGAATTCACGATTCCCGGTTGGCAGCTCTTCCAGAAAGATAGGCCAGACAGAGAGAATGGCGGTGTGATGTTGTATATCAAGGATACTCTCAACTCGACGGATTGCAACATCGTATCCGACCATGAACTACTAGGTGTTTACCTAGAGATAGGTCTTGCCAAATACAGGACCCTGGTGCTTTATAGACCTCCTGCCCAACTCGTTGAAAAGGACAAAGATCTGTCCTAGCTACTAGGAAAACTTGTCGAAGACAGAGAGTATATCGTCATGGGTGATTTCAACACACAAGTTGACTGGGAAACCAGAGAACCCCGTGGCGAGAACGCACTACTCCTGGAGTTCGCGAACAACGAGTTCCTGACTCAAAGGGTGAGAGAGCCAACGAGAGGAGACAATATCCTCGACTTGGTTTTCACCTTTGAGGATGACATCGTTGAGGACCTCTCTGTTGGCGAAGAGCTCGGTGGCAGTGACCACCGACGAATTAGATTTGTAGTCAAAGTCCCGAAGGCAGGGCCTGCAACTAGTAAATCGAGGAAACTCGATTTGAGAAGAGCAGACTTTGCAGGTTTTCGTGCTGGACTGACTGACGCGAGGCTAGAAGTGCGCGATGCTGTTGAAGACTCGTGGAATAGTTTCAAAACCACATTCATGAGTCTCCAATCGCGTTTCATCCCTCTGAAATGCCCCCTTCGGTCTTCTGTTCAACCAAAGTGGTTTAATCGAGAAATCGGCAAACTGCTTAAGGAGAAGAGAACTGTGTACCGGCAATCGAAGATCTCGTGTGACTTTGACGAATACCGGAGGGTAGCCAGAAGGTTGAAGTCCAGCTAACCGGTCTGAGGAACTACGAGTAGCGAAACTCTGTAAAGAGAATCCTAAGGAGTTCTTTGGATATGTAAACAGCCGTTAACCAATCCGTCGAACGATTAGCCCTTTAAAAAATGAGAAGGGGGGAATTAAAGCACTAAGATGCAGAAAATGCTAACCTCCTCAACGACTACTTCTCTTCAGTGTTTACTGAAGAGTGTGGTCCCATCCCCCAGCCGACGGATTCCTACTCGGGGGAAAACTGGAAGATTTGGACTTCACCGAAAGATTGGGGAGTGGTCTGATACGTGGCAAATGCTTTTCAGCGTAAACAAATGCAAAGTGATGCATATCGGCCACCGAAATTCTCAATCACCCTATATCCTTAAGGGTACTGCTCTTGAATCCACTGACACTGAGAAGGACTTGGGTGTAACTATCACCAGTGACCTCAAGTTCTCGAAACAGTGTATTGAGGTGGAGAAGAAAGCCCAAAGGATGTTAGAGTATATAAAGCGACAGTTTGGATATCGGAACAAGGAGATAGTACTGTGGCTGTAAAACTCCCTCATCCGACCTCACCTCGAGTATGTCGTACAATTTTGGAGTCCTTTATTTAGAAAGGACATCACGAGATTGGAACGCGTGCAAGCCAGGGCAACCAAACTGATTCCCTCTATCAGACATAAAAGTTATGAAGATAGATTAAAGGAATTAGATATGTTTTCGTTGGAGACCCGGAGACTACGTAGTCAGCTTATCGAAGTGTTTAAAATACTTCGAGGCTACGACAGACTGGACTACGGGGACATTTTCCAGCTCAGCGTGGGGAGAACAAAAAATCACAGTTTTAAACTTGAACTGAAGCGATACCACCTTGATCTGTGTGATAAATTCTTCACTTAAAGTATCTGCGGTAGTTGGAACGCACTTCCGGCGAAAGTTGTCAACAGTGAATCTGTTGACCAGTTCAAGTCAAGACTAGATAAATTCTTGCGAAATTGCCGTTAAGATCCTCGCGAGTGATCTCTTGAGGTTGCCAACGGATACCTTCAAGGATTGCGCCAAAAATACCCTCCTTGTATGGACCGTAAGGTCTTCTAGGGTACTTTTTTCCTTGTAGCTCCTCTTAGCTCATTGAGTTCAAGGTCAGACTCAAACTCGTCTCAAGAGGGATCTACAAAGGTTTTTAAACTCCGGTATCCGTCCGGTGAAGGCTGGTAGCATTTTTTTATATTGAAGTGAGCGGTGGGTCAACCGTCACTATAATTTCGAGTAGGTCAATTTAGAAAGCCATACTTAAAAATTATTGAAGTCATTCTTGTGTATTTAGTGAGTAATATTTCTATGGTCCATGTTTTTTGTGTGTTGTAATTAAAGTTTTAGTTTGTTTTAACAAATTTTTATTCTATCCTCGAAACGCTAAGTATGGCACAAGGAACCCTCAAAGTAAAATCAGTAATAATAAATCAAACATATATAGCACTCTTAGAGAGATATAACGTTAATCACAGCGTTTTTTGTGTACTACGTAAACAACCCATACGTACGAACTCCTTCCATCACTCGGTCCTTCCTATACCACGACAGTGAGGTTAGGTTACTTTTATTGGTAAATGGTGTATTTCAATATACAACGAAATTTTGACACTATGCTCGTATGAAGCGTACATGTTTATGTTAGTCCGTATTATTCTCATTCGATTTTTAGTCTTTGGCGGTTACCGGGAGCATCCTCCCCTTGCCGGACCTTTTCTTACCAAATTTAGCATCCATTACCATGAAGAAATAGTCGGTGGAGACTTTAATGATTCCATGTAGGAGGACTTCTTCGACCAAGTTTCTGGCCTATCATCAGAATAGTCCTACTTGAATTTTCCGGTCTGTAGACCTTCTACAAATTGCTTGTGGTCCCCTTCGTCAGGAAACGGGTTTCCTTCGGCAGCATATACGTTAAAGTTTATCCCCGTCGAATATTACATGTAATTAGGGGCCCACTCACATGATGAAGAAGACCTACTCAAGCTACGTAACTGAGAGGCCTTCTGGGGGCTAGGCGTATGCTCCACCCTTTTAGGCCTCATAACCAGGGCCTCCATCCGGTCATCTCGTAGCTTAGTGGGTGTTGTTGTTCCTGTGAATGTGTTTATGAGTGTGCTTGTTCTTTGCCATTCTGCAATAGCCCCTAGACGAGGATCCGGTGATAAAGTATTTCTCAGGACTGTCTGTTTTTGGCAGCTCTTCTCGATCTAGCGTTGGAGGCTGAAGCGAAGAATTTAGTCGGTGTTTGTGGGAGGGGGTTCTCGAGAAACCACATTTCCTCCATATCGTTTTTCACGATCATGGTGTTCATCTCATTAGCGAAAGTGCCTGGATGGATGAGGTTGGTAATGTGTGCAAAAAAATGCAGTACATTATTTTTTAGACTTTTCATTCTCAATTTGCATTACTGTATGTTTTGGTGCCACTCTAATTTCTGAGATCGAGGCCTAGGCAACCTTCGTCTAGGTGACATTAACTCCTTTTCTCGTCTTCAACAAATGTATAACATTGCCATTTAATAATTGTCGTAGAATGGACTTTCGACCATATACCATATATAACTATTCGTTGAGGGAACTTATTAATTATCTTTAGAGTGCGTGGATGTCTGGCTGGCCGATATTATGTATCTTCGATATGCTTAAGAAGTGGAACTGAGCTCAAGGATAATAATATTGCTATCATTAATAAAAGAGAGTTTTATTAATAATAACTATCAACAACACACAAAACGGAAAATATTGACATAAACAGAGAATGGAAAGGGTCATGTGGACTTGAGCTAATCCGGGGATTAAAGATTTAAAAAAGGTAAAACAAATATAAAGTTAAAGGGAGGTGATGGTTCGCTAAACCATTTAAAGCACAGGATAGAATTGACAAAAGGGTTAAATACTCAAAGGTAACGTTCGGTTTACGTAATTTATACTTGTTGTGCAGAGGAAGGTGACGTGAAAGAGTTTTCGGTCCGCTGGCGAGTTCCAGCCAAAAGGGGGGGAATAAAATGATCCTGACGTGGCGTCTTGGGAATGAGAACCGTTTCTTGACGAACGGCTTGAAGAACAATGGCTGTTCTACGTTGTTCTCTTCTGAACAACAGGGGCGGTGAGAACCGTCTCTTGTCTACGGGCTCAAGAACAATGGCTGTTCTAATGTTGTTCTCTTCTGAACAACAAGGGGGAAGGGTGAGAACCGTTTCTTGGCGAACGGGCTCAAAAGAACAATGGCTGTTCTACGTTGTTTTCTTTTGAACAACAGGGGGGGGGGGGGTGAGAACCGTTTCTTGTCAACATGCTCGAGCGAACAATGGCTGTTTCAAGGTTGTTCTCTTTCTGAACAACGAGGGGAAAGCCTTGTGGACTCGGCGTCACGAAGGCTCGAACCTTGGCACTCAAGGGATATTGTCCTTCTTCTGGTCAAGTGATGGTGAATCTCGACGTCGAGTCCCTTGGCACACAAGGTGAGAGAGGGTCGTGTTGATGTTTTGCGACGAAAATTATGATCTCCAATCTGATCTTAGTGGTAAAGTTTCCATCTAAATAGTCGAGACACTCCCTTGGCGTGGGGGACAATGGAGTGAGAGCTTCGAGGGAATGCACAGCCGAGCCTGAGAACAAGCCTTATCTGCCCATAAGCCTAACTCAATCTGGCGAGGTCGGCATATGGGGGCGAACGGGGGAAGATAGACCTCCTTGTTTAAACATTGACTCAGGTGGCTGCGATAAGGCGCCAAGCTTCAAAGCGAAGATGCACGTGGGGAGCATCGTGGTTTTAAATAACATGTGATAGTGGTTGAA
Source organism: Ceratothoa steindachneri (assembly GCA_963969495.1). Lineage (NCBI taxonomy): Eukaryota > Metazoa > Arthropoda > Malacostraca > Isopoda > Cymothoidae > Ceratothoa > Ceratothoa steindachneri. Next base: position 142,886,695 of record OZ018317.1, on the reverse strand, counting down.
ATTAACGCGGCCTCAACCCGTTCTATCACAATAATAAATTAAATAGTTTAAAGGACATATTTGGAAAAGCGGGTATTAATCTAGCCTTTAAATATAATAATTCCTTAAACCAATTGATGATGGCCAGGAAACCCAAAGAACATCATAACATAGGAGTATATGCAATACTATGCAACGATTGCCATAAAGTTTATATAGGGAAAACGGGGAGAAATCTAGACAAGAGATTTTACAAACATAAAAGAGATATTAGAGTGGGCAGCGAAAGCAGTGGAATATTTTACCATGTTAGAGACAAGAATCATACGATCGATTTCAATGGAAGAAAAATGGTATTTAAATCGGCGATATATGTTAAGAGAAGAATCGTAGAATCGAGCTTGATATCGTCAGTTCCTAATTTAAATCTATCTGAGGGTCAATTTTATTTTACTCCTGTAATAAGAAAGCATATAAACAAAATAGTTAAATGTCAGCCCTGCAATATGTTTAGGCCTAACCCCAATCTCAGATTAGCCACAAGTAGGAGATTGGGAAAAAGAGGGGATCTTGTGTTATGCTTATATGCACTTCTCTTAAATTTTCTACCCAGTGTCAGTTGAAAAAGGGTGTGAGATACACCGAAACTGTTCTGAATTAAATTGTCTTCGGAGAATGTGGTTTAATTCCTCATATATATATATATATATATATATATATATAAGTCGCGTGTTACATCTCAAAATTACATAACCTCTTAGAGTGTATTCAGTATAAAGCGACAAAATTAATTCGTGAGCTTAGAAATAAATCATATGAAAGACTAACGATTCTTAATTTGCTTTCACGTCAAAATCTTCGTGTGTGCGGAAAAATGATTGAAACTTCTAAAATACTAAATTGTCTTACTAATATACAGTATGAGTTGCTTTTTGATTTAGATAATAGAGCGGTAACTAAAAAAAATTTAGTCAAACTTGTTAACAAGAGATTTAACACTGCGATGGCATATAGTGAATATACATATGTTCAAGAAGAGAATCGATAATTATTACTTCAAAATATGAATATTAAAAATATAAAATGACTTAAACTTTTCATTAACTATGATCCTTTCTTCTTCTCTCTTTTGTAATTGCCTCGAATGGAGCTTAGAGTCTTTGTTAGTCCGTATTTCTGTAAAGTGGTCAGTGATGTAAATCTGAACATGTACTGAGGGATTCTTCCCTTAAGACTTACCCTAACGCACAATACTGAATTTGAAAACAATAGATTTATATACATCTAAAATTAGTGACATAATCCAAAGAAAACTTACTCCCTATATATTTACGATGGAAAATAGACATGATACAGAAATGTAAATTTATAATATGGATTTGAAAATAAAGGTAAAGTATCGCCTTGTAATAAAAATGCTTCCTTCTTCTAATTTGCCCTATGTTTTCACATATTCTAACCTCACCAGTTTTCTTCCTCTCCTATTTCTCGATTATTTTTGTCGTCTCATTAAACCTATTTTACGTTCCGAAACAGAAAATGTCCTTGGCACATCTAGGTAGAGTGAGGACATCTTACGGGTTGTCTTTCTTAAAAACATATATTTAGCACGGATCTTTCATATGATTTTCTCATATTCTGTTATAAGGTATCTTAATCGAAAGTTGGAATATTAAATGCTGCTTTCGCAGCACTTTTAATGAAAATCTAATCTTATCCTTTTGTGGGTTTCCACAATCACTGTGTTAAAAGTTGAATTTCAAGGAGGTTTGTTCTTATGAATCACTATTATTTAAGGGACATAGTTATGAGTGGGTTTTGTTATATCTTTTGAAGCCCGGTATGGAAATTTGCAAATATTTTCGAAGCTCATCCGTTATTTCGAAGCTTTTGTGTAAAGAGTTCCTTAGGAAAGTATTTAAGTTATGAGAGGTGAAGATGTCTGAAAGTTGGACAGAATTAGTAACCATAAGGACAATGCTAAGGATGTTATGGCCCAATAAATGAACCCAGTTCATCATTTGAGCCTGGCTCTTTGCAAGATATCAGATGTATATATATATATATATATATATATGTATATCCGATAGATTTTCTATCCTTTTCTTACCATAGGTTTCATCAGATCTGCGTAAGAGAAAATAACATTTCCACTGAGAATAGTTAAGATGATTGTATTCAAGCGTGCTGGAACTCCAAACATCGTGCTTCGCTTTTTTTTTAAATAAGGAAAAATATCTCTGTTCAAATATCTCGGTTAAAATAGAAAATTTTATAAAGTTAGGAAAATTGTCGATAATTTTTAATCTATTAAAACAACTATGGTACCATGACTCTCGAATAGATTCCAACTTATACATACCTTATATTGGAATACATGACCGACTCAGTCGAGTGAACAATACTACTTTATTTAAGGGATAACACATACGCCTTCTCAACTTAGAATCATCATGGTTTCCATTCTATCTCAGACACGGTTATGATTAAATTAATTTAGAAATGGGAATCACCTCAACTGTAAGTTTCTCGCAATTCAATCCGTCAATATTGTAGAAAATGGTCGCTTCTCTGTATATGATTGGAAGAAGACTTAAAAGTTCAACAGAGACTTTACTGTATAGACCAATACAAATAGATATATGATGATTTACTCCGGAAGATAATTATTTCGTACACGCCCATACACATTGGCTGTTAAAAATAGCAATTAATATATTCAAAGGTATCATCATTAATTGAGAAAAGAGGGAAACCACTAAAACAAAGAATTCTTTGAAAGAACAAAGACTATAACAATAATGAACCTCGTTCTTACTTCTTTGTTTTATGATTTTTATATATTCTTTTTCCTATAGTTTTTCCTTTAGACAACATTAAGTGCCAACGAACCTACGCTATGTGAGTCGTAAAAACCATTTTAAGAGTGTTATTCACTGCTTTTCTTACTCACTCAGGGCCACTGGGCGTCATTTAGTGCCACACGGCTCGCTTGAGACGTCAGTTTAGAAGCACCCAACCGCGCACAGCTTTTCTGCAGCTTCTTTTATTTCATCTCTCGATAAGAAAAGGGTTTAAAAACAGTGAAAAAAATACACAAAGTTTTCAGATAAAATCTCCTTCTTTCAAGTGCGGAGACGATTACACACATATATACAGGGGCTATATGTCTCTCTTTGTGTCAGTCTCTGTAGGTATTTCTGTCTGCCTGTCTCTCTCTCTCTCTCTCTCTCTCTCTCTCTCTCTCTCTCTCTCTCTCTCTCTCTCTCTCTCTCTCTCTCTCTCTCTCTCTCCCTGTCACTCAATCTACGTCTTTCGCCCTCTTTCATTATATGGTTTATTATTTATATCTGTATCTCATTCTCTCTCTTTCACTCTCTCGATATATATATATATATATATATATATATATATATATATATATATATATATATATATATTTATCTCATTCTCTTTGTAAATATCTGTAACTAATTCTTTTCTCCTGCATATTCTCTCTCTCATTCACTCTCCTAATCTCACTCAATCATTCGCTCTCATCTTTTGGCTTAATTTCTCTCTTAGTCACTCTCATTCTCGTTCTCATTATCGTATCTTTCTAATTCTTCTAATTTTCTCTCATTCTCTTCACTACTTTCTCTTTAAATCTCTCTTTATCTCTTTTTATCCCAACCTCATTTTCTATATCTCTTATTATGTGACTCATACTTTCTCTCTATCTCTCTCATTCTCTCAACCTTATTTTCTATCTTACTCATTCTCTAGCTCATTTTCTATTTAAATCAAACTCTCTCGTTGCCTCTCGCATACTCTCTCTCATTCTATCTCTTATTATCTTTCTTATTCTATCTATCTCATTCTCTCTAACATTATCTCTCACTTATTCTTTCTTTTAACCATAATCTCTATCAATGTTGTGGCAGAATTAGGTCGAAGGGTGACCACGTGCCCTTCTGTACCTACGTGGTCTTGAGATCACCGCATGGGGCCTTGAAAGCACGAGTGAACCAGGGCGGGGGTGCAGCCCACGCTGTTTATCACACCCCAGCTGTCTTTGCTTAGGGACAGATTTCATCGTCTCCCCCGCCCACCTTTCAGTAAGTATGCCTGCCTTCCGTCATAGATAAACGTTCGTCAAACATTCTACACCAACGTTATCTCAATTCTCCTCCGAAGGAGTCACCGATGTTCCCCCCAAATCGCTCATGTGTGTGCAGGAGCTACCAATCCATCTAAAGCCATCTCGCCGAGCGTTTATATAATCCTTTGACTCAGTTTAGTAGGCAACACTAATAGACTTCTCACCTACCATCGTTAACAAGCTGAATGACGCTCCCATACCCCGCGATCTGAGACAACGATGATTTCGATTCGAGAAGGAAGGCTAAATCTACATCCATGAACACTGCCATAGTCAATCGGTGAGTATCTGACGAGGATTCCCATCTCCGAAAGCCATCGACTTGTGTTCCCTCATCTGAAGCGTGGCGTAACCTGACTTCCCCCATCGCAGTCATCGTATATCGACTGGCCCTTCCTTGCACCGAGCATTCTAAGCAATTGTAACCGTTGCCACCCGCAGATTGTTCTATAGTCTGGCTTACCCAATCGATCTCTTCTTTGTGTGCGCGCCCGGTTTAAAATACATCTTTTAATCACCTACCTGAACACTACCACCTTAATCCCCTAAGAAACCCACCTGTATCTCACGTAGACATTTAACTCCATCTGTGCGACCATTCCCTTTAAACCCAATATCTGTGTATATTTAAATATTATTTTTGTTGCTAGTGAAGATATATTTTTGTCATTGTCTTTCTTTTGCAACTCCAACGTGTACCAGCTACCTGTAAATCATTGGCCTACTGGCACTCTGAAGTACTTGTTTTAAAAAGGACCCCGAAAAAGTGAATAATAAACCATCCCTACTGGACTCATACTCATAACAAGTTCCCCATTCACTAACCTAATGGTCTTCGACTCGGCCTTAAAACCAAACCCCAAGAGTACCTACGTGTGTGTGTATATATATATATATATATATATATATATATATATATATATATATATATAGAAAGAGAGAGAGAAAGAGCCTGGCCATTCCACGACAAATGTCAATCATTGAATCTTTCATTGTCTCTTTCTAGGTTTTTCTCTGCTCTTTTTATATCATTGTTTCTGTATTATTTACATCCATTTTACTCTCTCGCTTTCTCTCTCTCTCTCTCTCTCTCTCTCTCTCTCTCTCTATATATATATATATATATATATATATATATATATATATATATATATATATATATATATATATATATATAGATAGATAGATAGATATATAGATAGATAGATAGATATATATATATATATATATATATAGATATATATATATATTCTCTATTTGTATCTCTCTCAATCTATCTTCATTTTCTTTCTAACATTATTTCTTACTTATTCTATCGCATTCTCATTATCGCATTCTCTTCATCAATTTTACTTAATCATTGAATCTTTTTCCCTCTTTCGCGATTTTACCTCCCTTCATATTTTTTCATTGTTTTTTTTCTCATTTACATCTCTTTCTATTTCTTTTTTTCTTTTTCTCTTAATATATATATATATATATATATATATATATATATATATATATATATATATATATATATATATATATATTTTTTTTATTTTTTTCTCTCTCTGTCATTTAAAACTTTTCAATCCTTTGTTTTTAGAAGCTTTGACTTCTACTTGACACCAGTTCTTGGTATGATTAGCCCTCGACCAGAAAGATGAGATAACGCAATAATTTGCCATTTAAGTTTTAAAATGTAGCATCCCATTTTTATACGAAAGAAAAGTTAGAAATATTCTGGCCTGTTATTCAAGGTATGCCTATTTTTAATAAAATCTAGAAATTTATATATATTTTATGGTGCCTTACATTCTATTATACCCCGAATTGTCTTATCCGGAAATCTAACACTGCACACCCTTACGTTCCCAGAAATAAAAGATAACGAATAGTTTTCATATATGTCGTTTCATTATGAGCTGATGGTAAAGAATGTCAGGAAATATATTGACTCTTTTTTTAATTTCAAAAATTTATCCTGATAACGTTTTGAACAGCATTATTTAGTGTCGGGCAAAAACAGTTTTAATTTTACGTTAATTACAGAATTACAGTCCTAGAAAGGGAAAGAAGGAAGGCGAGGAAATCTGGGAGAACCGAAGGGTGAAATGAAGAGGGCATAAAAATCGACTATCAGTTTTGTCCCTAATTGTTTTTTAATAGGCCTATGTTTTTATATTAAAGCACAACATTGTATAGAAAAATTATCAGGTGAATAAACCCAAATATAATCCTTGTTTGTTCTTATAAAAAAAAAACAAAGTTGCTTATGTATCATTTTTCCTTATTGAGCATCTACCCTGTCACGTGTTATTGTGGTTTCCCTTCATTTTTATGTAAGTAGGAAATATTTAGCAATGGAAATTCGGTTGATTTAATACTTAACGCTATTCGTATGCATAGCGTTAAGTATTAAACCAACTGTACCTATTAAATACTGTACTTATGCTTTTTACGGTTTCTTCCCAGTGAAATATTCGGTGCGTTGAGATAAGTTCTCATCTGCGGAAGAAATTCACGCTGCTCGAGAAGCCTAGATTACAGCTAAGACGCGCAAGTTCTTTGCAAATGTCCTAAAAAAATTGCCTGAGAAACAACCAAAAAATATATTACAAATGAAAGCGATTACTTTGACAATTTTTCTCTCACTAATGATTTATTATCTTGACTCTTTTGATTAAAGATTATTTTTCACTAAGATAGATGTGTCTACTAGTCCAATTTGTGAGTGGGCATTTTCTATCTAGAGGAACTCATCACGCATTTGGTAGGTAGGTAGCGCCTCTCTTCTTCTTGCATCGGGCGAGATTACCGATTCGGATATTGAGATGCACAGAAAGATCATAATGCCAATCAATAATGACTTTAAATGCACTATAGGGAAGTCATTACAGTGGGCGATTCCGCTTCAAGTGTAGTTCGATATGACTGTCCCCATATCTGACACTGGTACTTCATTAGTAGTCTTCCAGAACGGAGAAGAAAATAAGTATGTTATGCTGCAGATCCGGGTTTATAGTCTCCTACACTGATAACTTGATTTTTCATCTATTGTTTACAGTTTCAATTCCGTGATTAAGTAATAAAAAGAATAGGGATTTGTTTAGTGCTGTTAAGTAAAGTTGTTTATTGCATTCTTACGTTCCTTTGAACATTCTCTCCTCTCTCTCTCTCTCTCTCTCAAAGAATGTAGAGGGAGAGGTGACGCCCCCTTGTCGCGGGAAGAGAGCTTGTGTGTACCTTTGACTTTTCGAGCTATGACGGCGGGGGTACCTCTTCTGGGTACCCCTGGTAGGGCTTCCCTTGACGATTTGGTCGAAAACGAGATTCCAGACTAAGTGCGTCATTCCTTCCTTTTTTTTACTCTATCCTTCTCCTTTTTTACTTTTATTCTATCTCTCCCACTTTTACAAAAAAAAAAAAAAAGCCTACTCCTACATGTCCCTCTTTCCCTTTTCTTCCTCTATCTACATATAAGGACCTGGCAGCTACCTCATGCGTCAGAAGAGAGGCTTTGGAACCTCTATAAACAACGCCAATCGACGCTCACTGGTTGCGAGAGACTAGGACTAGAGGTGTCCTAGGCGTTGGGGCACGATGAATGGGATGAGGGTAGTGCCCCGTTAACCCCTTCCCTGGCGCGTAATTATTGACCGTTCCCAGTGCCCGTTGGCGGGTGCCTCTGGTAGCATCGGTCCGAGGTGACGGCCCTTTGTTCTCAGGTTGGTTGCCAGGCCAATAAAAAGCCTTGGGTCGAGTCTCTTGGTGGGGCGGGATATCGATTGAACGCTGCTCCGAGATCCTGGCCGTTGTGAAGGGAACTAGTAGGAGTTTAGTAAGGGGCGTGCTTTGTTGTTGTTCACCTGGTGAGAAATCGATGGCCCCTTCGGGGACCGTCTGTGCTGCTTGGTTTGGAGCCGAGGATTAACGACTCGGTCGGACGAACAGCAGCACATGGAGCGTGCCTTCTGAAAGATCCGAAACGTCTCCAATCGATAGGCGGGAGCGACTCACGCGGAGAGAACTCACCAACCCCCTTTTTTCTATTGATTGGTCACAAAGTTTTGAAAGAGAGAAAGTGTTTAAAATGACAGGGAAAAAAGGTCCAGCTGCACTTAAATATACATGTGCGATATGCCAGAAGGATAAGTGGTGCGTGGACTTCCCGGAAGGATGTTTTTCGAAATGCCACCCGGGAAGTATATGCACCGACTGCATCCTTAAAGGAGAGATCTGAGAGGCAGTGGCATGCTGCAATGAACTCAAGGATCTCTTCACAACCTCTGAAGAAAAATCTAGGGTGCTGGAAAATAAAATACAGACCCTAGAAACGCAGCATGCGCTTCAGATTCGGCGTCTCAGGGAGAAAATCCTAGAGCTAGCCTCTAAACTAGAGGCCGAGTCGGCTCAAGCTCGAGACGAAAGTCCCACTGACTCGGGTGGTTCCGCCGATGTGACTCCAGCCCAAGGAGGTGAAACTGCATTGGCAGCCCCACTTCTGCCATGCAGAGCTAATGAGAAGAAGAAAAAGAAAAAGAAGAAAAAGGACCTTAATGCTGCTCACCCCAGTGTAGAGGATTCGAGCGTTACTGGTGCGCAAGGGAAAGTGGAAAAAGAAGAAGAGAAAAGAGAAACTGAAGAAGACAAGAAAAATAAGATGAAGAAGAAAAAAAAGAAAAATGTAGAGATACAAGAGGAAAGCGGCAAGTCGCTTCCGAGGGGGAAGAATAATTCGCCTGCTGACAAATGTGCAAGAGTCACCCTCATTGGTGATTCTCAAGCACGGGGCCTGCAGTCCCTGCTAGCGGCCCGCCTTCGCACTATTGTGAAGGTAAGCTGCCTGTCAGGATGTGGTAACCACCACATCAGAGTAGAGGCTGAGAAATCACAGATTTCTGAGAGCTCAGTCGTTGCTCTGATGGTCAGTGGAAACGACCTCTACCTGAGAGGAGGTAGGGTAGGCCCTACAGATAAAATCCTCCACACGGTCATGGGTGCCGTGGACGACTGTGGGCTGAAAACCCGCAAGCGTGTGGTAGTCGGGATGCTCCCGAAGAGAGGTCCAACACGGACCGCTCACTGGATGAATGTGTCTTTAAACCAGCGCCTGGCAGATTTGTGTAAGGCAGAGGGGTTTTTTTTTGTGGACCCGTACCGCACCTTTTATGGTAGAAATGATCTCTACCAAAGGGATGGGGTACATCTTTCCTTTAAAGGAAAGGCCTTTCTGTCGAACATGATCTAGGGTGTCGTAGAGAGGACCGAAAGGAGCATCCGGCCCAGAGTGAGGGCGGACATACGCCAGTACGCCCGTGTCACTCCTGGAACGACCTTCTCAGAGGTCGCAAAAAGGGGTGCCTCGCCAACAAACAAGCCGGGAAACGGAAGAGCGTAGGGAGTCCTACAGTCGGGGACTCCCTGAAAGTTCTGTTTAATGCGAGGTCAATCAGGAACAAGTTTCCTGAGCTCCGTGGCCTCGTAGCGACGGAAGAACCCGAAATGGTAGCCATAACAGAATCGTGGATAAAAACCTCAAACCGAGACTTTGAAGGCGAATTCACGGTTTCTGGCTACCAACTCTTCCACAAAGATAGGCCAGACAGAGAGGGTGGCGGTGTAATGTTGTATGTCAAGGATACAATCAAATCTACGAACTCCAACATTATATCCGATCACGAGCTCCTAGGCGTTGACCTAGAGATAGGTCCTGTCAGATACAGGACCCTGGTGCTTTACAGACCCCCTTCCCAACCCGTTGAGAAGGACAGGAAACTGTATCAGCTGCTGGGTGAGCTTGTTCAAGGCAGAGTGTGCATCGTTATGGGCGACTTCAACAGACAAGTTGACTGGGAAACCAGAGCAGCCTGTGGCGAGAGCGCGCTACTCCTGGAGTTCGCCAACAACGAGTTCCTTACTCAATGGGTCAGAGAACCGACGAGAGGAGACAATATCCTCGACTTGGTCTTCACCTCTGAGGATGATATCGTTGAGGATGTCTCTGTAGGCGAAGAGCTCGGTGGCAGTGATCACCAGCTAGTTAGATTTACCGTCAAGATCCCGAAGGTAAGGTCTGTTGCCAGTCAATCAAGGAAACTTGACTTGAGAAGAGCAGACTTTGCAAGCCTTCGTGCTGGGCTGACTGATGTAAGGCTAGCGGTATGCGAAAAGGTTGAGAATTCGTGGAACAATTTCAAAAATAAATTCATGAGTCTTCAATCAAGTTGCATTACTCTGAAATGCCTCCGTCGGTCTTCTGTTCAACCAAAGTGGTTTAATCGAGAAATCGGCCAACTGCTTAGGGAGAAGAGAAATGCGTACCGGCGATCGAAGATCTCGGGTGCCTTTGACGAGTACCGGAGGCTAGCCAGGTGAGTGAAGTCCAGCATAAGGGCGGCTAAGCGTAATGAGGAACTCCGAGTGGCGAGACTCTGCAAGGAGAATCCCAAGGAGTTCTTCGGCTATGTAAATAGCCGTAAACCAATCCATCGTAGGATTGGGCCCTTAGTGGACGAGGAGGGTGCATTAACTCAGTCAGATGCAGAAAATGCTAACCTTCTCAATGACTACTTCTCCTCAGTGTTTACTAAAGAGTGTGGTCCCATCCCCCAGCCCACGGATTCCTACTCGGGGGAAAAGCTGGAGGCAATGGACTTCACCGAAGGAGAAATAAAGAAAAAGATCGCTGACCTAAAGACGAATAAGTCCCCTGGACCGGACGGGTTTCTACCCAAGGTGTTGAAGGAAGTGTGCGATGAAGTATCACGACATCTGTGCGCTATCTTTAGCATGTCAATCCGGACCGAATGCGTTCCTAGAGACTGGCGTGAGGTGGAGGTGACTCCGATCTTCAAGAAAGAAGCCCCCAGCCATCCGTCAAACTACCGACCTATCAGTCTGACTTCGATAGTCGGTAAACTCATGGAAAGCATCATGGTGGAGAAAATAACGTCGTATTTAGAGTCAAACCTGCTACTGAGGAGTTCCCAGCACGGCTTCCGAAGGCAACGGTCATGCCTGACGAACCTTGTGGAATTCTTCCACTTCGTGTTCAGTGAGCACGATCGGGACAAGGTGGTGGATTTGGTTTACTTAGACTTTCAGAAAGCCTTTGATAAGGTACCACACCGCCGCCTTCTCCGGAAAGTGCGAGCTCTGGGCATAGACGGAAAATTAGCCGGCTGGATCGAGAACTAGCTAAGTGGCAGACGGCAACGGGTGGTGGGGAATTGACAGGCTTCTGAGTGGGTGCCCGTTACTAGCGGAGTGCCTCAAGGTTCTGTCCTGGGACCACTACTATTCATCATCTATGTCAACGACATGGACGGTGACATGGTTGCCAAGATTTCCAAATTTGCCGACGATACCAAGCTTGGTATGAACGTTGCAAAGGATGGAAATACTGCCCGCCTGCAGGAAGATCTTGGGAAGATTGGGGAGTGGTCGGACACGTGGCAAATGCCTTTCAACGTGAACAAATGCAAAGTAATGCATATCGGCCACAAAAATCCCCAATCTCATTATATCCTTAAGGGCACTGCTCTTGAATCGAGTGACACTAAGAAGGACTTGGGTGTTACTATCACTAGCGACCTCAAGTTCTCGAAACAGTGCATCGAGGCAGAGAAGAAAGCCCAAAGGATGCTAGGCTACATAAAGCGCCAGTTTGGATACCGTAACAGGGAGATAGTCCTTTGTCTGTACAACTCCCTGGTTCGGCCGCACCTGGAGTATGCCGTACAATTTTGGAGTCATTCGTTTCGAAAGGACATCGCAAGGTTGGAACGCGTACAAGCTAGGGCAACCAAACTGATTCCCTCTATCCGACATAAAAGTTATGAGGATAGACTAAGGGACTTAGATCTGTTCTCCTTGGAAACCCGTAGACTGCGTGGTCAGCTCATCGAAGTTTTCAAAATACTTCGAGGGTTCGACAATGTTGACTACCGGGATATTTTCACACTGAGTGAGAACAGAACGCGCAATCACGGCTTCAAACTTGAACTGAAGCGTTACAACCGCAATCTGTGTGGAATTTTTTTCACCTACAGTATCTGCGGTTAGTGGAACGCACTTCCAGTGGAAGTTGTCAACAGTGAATCTGTTGACCAGTTCAAGTCAAGACTAGACAAAGTCTTGAAAAGTGGCCGTTTAGGGACGCAAAACAATTGAGCAGCCATGCGCCCGCTCGATTGCTAGTCCAAAGGTACCCTCTTTGAATGGACCGTAAGGTCTCCTAGGGTACCTTCTTTCCTTGTAACTCCTTGATTGTTCTCGAAGGCATTTTTATACCATGAGCCAATTCCTAATTCTCTTTCTATCATTTTTTGTATATTTTCTTTATCGTGTGTTTTCTTAAAAAATATTTGCATTCTACTGATTTATGTTATCCATTTGTTTTTAATGAGGTTGTACTAAATATTATGTTGGATTCTTTTATATTTTCCATAAACAGCATATATAATACAAAACTTTGTTCGGATATTTTATCAGTGAGCTGGTATTAGATACTTTAAGCCTCTGGCCTTTACTTTCCTCATCAAGTTTCTGATTTCTCCTTAAAGTTTGTAGTTCTCCTTTCTTTTGTGCTTTCTTGTAGTTTTAAGCAGTTCTCGAAAGTTGTTTTAGGTTGTTATTGGTAACGTCATGGCTATTATTCTTACTACCTGCATTAAAAGGTTTGATTACATCATATGTTTTTAAATCTTTAGCTTATATTTAAAAACAGGACTATTTTTTTAATTAGTTCACCTTATTTTTGGAGTGGAATAGCTTTATCCTTTTGGGAGAGGATATTTTTTAATCTGTATTAAATCATCCTGTGGTGATGTATTTATTGTTCACTGAGTAATTGTAAACTATTGAATAGAATGTAGGTGTCTACAAGGATGTCGTATATTTAGTATTTCATAATTTAGACTACTTCACATCAATTTTTGTTGTTTTCTTCTTTCAGCACCTAGTGATTGCCATTTAAATTCTATTATTATTTTAAAGTCAATCGGATCATTTCTGCTTGCATTTCTCTAGCACAGTAGCATTTTCTCTTAGTTTATTCATTTCTTTGAGTAATTTGGTATTGAAATCTTCCATGACTATATTGAAAAGGATTGTGTTTCTGATATCATCACAGACGTAATCTCTTTTCTTGAGTGTACAGCATATGTTCGTGCGCACACTTGGCATTCTTTTTTATTAAATCTAGAAAATCGTTTGACTCATATGTTTCTCTTTCAGACAAGCCACGGTATTCGCTGATTATGACTTCTTTGTATAAGAAACCTCACGATATATTTATTCCTTTGGATCTTTTCCTCCATTTTTTTCAGTAAGGTTCATTAGTTTCAGAAATAGTTTCACTAGTTTCGAGTTTTACTAAGACCAACTATGTCCCATTTAAGAACCCTGATATAAGTAAGAGGTTATGTAGGATGTACCGCATAATACATTGTAGTAGCATCGTTTTATATGGTGAAAAGGTTAGTTCTCAATGGTTATGAGTAGTAATATGATGTAGAACAAAGTCAGGTGGCTGACATATTCTGTAGGAGTTTAGTGATCGAATTGCACTTTATGATCGTGAAATCTCCTAAGAGAGGCCCCCAAAACAGTTGTAAATCGCAGGTAAGACCCGTACACACGCAATCCATTCTTTGCCTCTCAGAATGCAATTAACATAGGCGGCTACAGTTAATCGTTAAAGGTTTTCTTTATTCTCACTTTTTTCTCCTTTATGCTTTTGACAATTTTTTTATTTTATTTTTTTATTTTGAGATGTTTTTAGAGCAAATATCGGTTTTTGTATCGTTTTATAATAATAAAATAATAATTAGGATAAATTTACGGAAATTTGGCACCCCTGTTTTGAAACAAAACCATGTCCAAATGTTTCGAGAGTAATGCTTGAAATACCCCAATAACGTAAAATATTTTACTATGTTTAGATTCCTTTATTTCTATAAGTCATATCTAGTTTATTTATAATTAAAAATACCTAAAGGATGCCATCTATAATTGTGGATGTATGAATTCGAACGCGCCTTGTGGCATAACCTTTTTAGGACCAGCGTGCCCCCCTCTGATAGCGTGGCCACCCGTCTGGCCGCTGGTGTCTCCCTTGTCAAAACGGCGCTTATCAAACTCCCTTGTTTGCAATGTTTGACACCATGCTATCCCTTGAAACTTCGCACGTCTCGTGTGCCCCCTTGTCCCAAGACGAAACGCCCCTATTTAAGACGAAGTGCAGAGTTCTCATTAGAGATTACGAGTTAGGAATCCTTTTCGCTCAGATCAAGTGCATCCCTATCCCAGTCGAACCGAGTTTCGTCGTCGTGATCTCTCGAGCAGATCCTCTCCGTAATCCGCTTTGTTCAGAGGAAGATTACCAGTACTTTATTACGTCCCGAAAGACTTTCCTTGGCTCGCCTCTTCTCATCCGTCTTCGTGGAGATTCTACGCGGTCCGGTGACGAGCTTCTACTGTGCTCCCACCCCCCCGAGAGTTGGAGTAATCGCAAACCCGTTAGAGTTCCCTAAACGCTCGTACCAAATGTTCGTTCTACGAACACATCTGACCACTGGTCTTCCGATCCCATCAATCATCCGAGGTAATCCAGAATCCTACCCTCATAAGTCACTTCATTATCTCAATTACTAAGAAGACCCTATAATCGCATAACTAACAGATTTAGTAATCTTACTCCTCTTATTTAAACCGTCGAATTAATTAATAATTCCCTGGTCCAGCTTCCATTAATTCCTGCCCGCTATAATATTCATTGTCACGCTAACCTTATTGCTAATTTCCATTATTATTCTTGTCTCAGTATTTAACCATGAATCTTGTATTAAAGCTTATTTTTGCAGAGGTGTTTCCTTAAATAATTCCTGAGTTGAATCTGGCAAATGAGTTCTCCTTTCGAATAGCCAACCTGTAATTAAGTCGCACTCTGCATACCTGCCTGAGTACAGGACCGAGATTTGCCGGTCTGACTCAATTACGTATGTACCCATATTAGACCGTAGGACATAATGTGTCGTTCTTAGACAATAATCAAATAATATATTAAATTGTGACTCCCTGAACGAAACTCAGCGGTAAGTGTGACATGACTACTTCTGCTACTGTACATTACATGTATAAAAATATTAACCTAACCATCACCCATTTTCATTCCCGTCACTTTTTTATTAAATAAAACAAAGAAATAGAAATGGATTACATTTACAAAATTAGGTAACCAGAACACAAAGGTAGACTATTACAGACCTTGAGAGGCGCTCTCATTTTTTCATTTCAACCTTGTTTTTCCTTTTGAACAATTCTATTTTTGTAGGTAGCAAATGAACTAGAACTGTTTGTAAGAGACTTATCAACTTCGGGTTTTCTAATAGTTCCTTTTATTCCTTCCTTCCCCTTTGCCATAATCCAGCGTCGTAATTCAATTAGGTCAGTTTAATCTCTCTCAATAATTCAAACTTCATATTTTTAAAAACATTTTGAAGCAATCGGTTACCATATACATCTCTTTTCTTGACAAACAGAAATTTAAACTCCACATCCTAGGGAAAAAGAGTGGAATTGTTCAAACAATCATATCATCTTTGATTAGTAATTACTGGTTAAATTACTTTAGAAAATGAGTACTAATTAGTTTCTGAAGTTATATGTTTTTCTCGTCTAGAAAGTCTTTTTTTATCATTTACTAACATTTCTAAGTAACTCGTTTTCACAAAACAGGTTTTACTAATCAAATAGCAAGTAGTTTATGGTTCATCTGCGTAAATTTATTTTTAAAAATGGTGTAGATGCATACATCATCATCATCATCATCATCATCACTAACTCTATAATTTAAGAAGGGGATTTTTTTGAGTATTTGAATAATAATTTCATCTTAGTTTGGTTATGACTTATGTTTTTTATCAAAGTTATTTCTAATAATTCTTTTATTATATCAAAAAACAAAATGGTGAAGTTGAGAAATAAATATAAGTATCGAAATTTTGTGAATTTTTTAAACCCAAAGAATTACATATGGTGAAGTTCAGAAAATTTATTTTTATATAACTTCTTCTTCTATAACTCTATATTTTAGCAACATGATATTTTGCGAGGGGAGGAAATTTAGTTTAATGCACCTTTTTAAAATTATTATAATTGGCGAAGTTCAGAAAATTTATAAAAATTTAACCATGGCTGTTTTTTTTAGATTTTAAATTTTAATCTTAGTAGCGAAGCGCAAGCTTTCTCCCGTAGGGGGAAGTGGCGAAGCCATTGCCTGGTCTCGTATATTCTTTTTAAGAGTAAAAAGTTTTTATATGTGGTGAAGAAAAAACTGATTCCTTTCTTGTTAATTGAGGCAATGTGAGCATGTATACATATTTCTACTGAATGTGTAGGAGAGCTACAAACGCATTTTCTCATATCCCGACATAAGACAGTCATATAATCCTTCCTCGCTTCACATTTCTTGTAAAACCCGCGGCCAAGTGTCATTGGCAAAGGACAGAGACGAAGATATATTTCGGTTTGTAACACGACACATCTCTTCAAATGCACACTTTTATTCCCTGGTTTTCTTTCATTTGCCAAATTCCTTTTACACAAAATTCTAATTTGTATTCAAATCTTGGTGGGGGCACACACCCATGCAGCATGGTGTCGTATCCCTTCGCTGAGGAAGGCGATAAATGATTTATTAAACCATTCCAACTCTCTCATGAAATTCGATCCCAAATTGGGTCGGTATCAAAAAATGAATAAAAAAATGAAAAAAGGAGAGAATGTGTTTTGTTTTACCGAAGAGTTTGTTACCGTTTTCGCTCATGAGTCAAGGCGGAAACTGTGTCGCAACATGCAATAGAAGCGACATCTTCCAACAACCTGAAAAAAGGCGCATCTAAAGGGAAACATTGTGTTTTCTCTTGAATTGAAAACTTTAATGGAAAAATAGTTTTATTGTAGACGCAAATAGCTTAAAAATTGCCTGGGAGTGGTAGAGAATAGGTTAGACTACTTCCAACACCCTTGGTGCATGGCAAAAATTTCCTGCCCCTGAAATTTATATATATCCCATCCTTTAGTGGAGGAGTAGAAATGCCACCACTCATTAAAAATACGCGACCTAGAATTTATTTAAATTTTACGGTATCCAAAAATGAAAGGAGATGAGCCACTGGGCTATAAACCTGCTCTTGTGTATAAAAGCTCAGAAAGTCATGACATGATCTAGGTCTGATGAGGAGAGAAAAACTCAGTTACGAAATTTATTCATCTTAATAACACTTTCTATCAAGCACTTCCACTACATACGCGAAAGTAACAGTTTCTATGTATTAAGAGATGGTAGGACAATTCTGGGCGCGTTCCAGAGAAGCTCGTTCTCTCGAGTTAATTGCTCAATCCACTAATGGCATCAGACACAACTCCAGAAAAGAAAATCATAATGATGTTTTTTCCCGAGCAAATATCATCACCTCTGACCCCTAGCATTCACAGGATGATGCATTAATATAATTTCCAAACCAAAATGGTAATCTAACACCCCTTTACGAGTCGTTTACTTGCTCGATACTTTGATATTCAATGAGTGACTTAGAATCACTCAACAATGTTCAATCAGTAGAGCAAACAGTAATTTCATTACAAGCAGGCTCTGCCCCTTCATTTGAACTTCATAAGCTTAATAAGCCTTTCACTACCTTCTATATCATATGCCTCTACCTCATATCCAACATTCTCAATTTTGCATCTGCCTATTATCCCAATTCAGCTTATTTGCAAACGAGTCACATATTAAGTCAAATCCTCGACCGATTTTCATGGAAACAAAACGAGGAAAGAAATCCCAAAACGAGTTAAAAATTAAACTTATTGGATTGCATGAAATCAATGTGTTAGAAGCATACAAAGCTACAAACACAAGTTTCAATACACACAAGTTTTAGCTCCAGATTCCATACCATTACACCTCAACTTGTTAGTAACATTTTCTAACATTAATGAAGGCTATAATTATCTACTCATCATCATTTCCCACTATACAAATTTGATAGAGGCAAATCTGTTGAAGAACATTACCATGAAATCCATTGATGAAATCCCTTTCTACAAATACATTGGTTGCTTTGCAGCAACTGTTCAAACATATTTTCCCAAAAGCCCTTCAGTTTCACTCTCCACTTCTTAGACTGCTATTCAACCTCGCAGCCCTGAATACACATTGACCTCCATTGAGAACCCCTGAGGGAAATCTATTCTTGTAAGATTCCATCACCTGGCCAAGCATTCTCACTTTATAAAGAAAATCTCTATCCTCTGAAGGGGGTTAGCGATTTTTTTCACCCTCAGATCACATATAGATGCGCATTTCGCATGAGATGAGGCTTATTTGTGTCTCGACAATACGACTTACCATGGAAGCAATATGATTCTTGAATTCCAGGAAAGGAGGAACTCAGAAGCTCCGCTTATTTCCCTGAACTCGGCTCCTAAAGAAACCTTGATCTAAAAAGGACTTGGAAACTTGCATACATGGCCTCATGAGAGACACATAGGTACGACTCAGCTTCCTCACACCATAGTTCATACAAAATCTTGCACCGGCACAAGCACATCTCCACACTACAAGACATACAATGGAAAGATTCGTGCAGCTTTACGTAACCTTAAACCAGTTAACATGGCTTAACATCACATAATACAACACAAGACCTACAGCAGAGTACAACATACTAACTTAAAATTACAAGCATCCATATATTCCCTAATTATGACCAATCTATTCTCGCATAACTCTCCCAACCCAAGGATAGATAGAGTTGACATTCTGATTGCCATTCTGCCAATCGTTATTTTTTTTTAATATTCATTATCACAACTTTTTATTTAGCCCCCAATGAACCAGCTAGTCACAGATTTTAATATTGATATATCATTACTTGTCTTTTTTTTCCTTGACCAACCCCCGTTGGTCGACTTTTTTAAATAATTCTCGCAACATTATAAATATTTACTTATCTACAATGTCTATTTATCAATGCTCACATAAATTGTCTAAATTACTCTCATTCCTTGCTTTACCATTTTTATCAAATTACTTGGTGTTCGGTTCTAAGTCTCCTCTGCCACATGCTCCAGTAACAAAGTGTCAGGTGGCATGAGCCACTTTTCCCAATTCCTCCTAAGTCCTTCTCATGTTATATGGTTCAAACGCTTGCCCAAGTGCCCATAACGCATCTTACCTACATGAAATGTTATACTTCCTAGCTCTAAAACAGAGAAACTTTCCTTTATCTGATATCATGGCAATATGTATAATTATTTCATTCCAACCTTACCAGATCCATATGCAAAGAATAACTGGCCTAGAAATGAGGGTTCGAGGAAAATAAGCTCCTGCATATGATCGTTAGAATCATTGAATTAACATCATGCACAACCAAACACGTAATTTTCTGAGAATTGAGTGAGGACATCTTTTAGAGATCAACCCAGCTTGACATTATTAAAGGCCCGCGATTTCTCCTTAATATAAAAATAAATACTCAGACAAAGCATAATTATTATCATTAATTTTCATCGCTGTTATCTAGTTAGCGTTTCGCTCTACTCGCATTTGTGCGTCTATTCCTCCCTGTTTCAAAGAATTCGCTCATTCAATATTATTCAATAAAAATCTTTGTTGTTCTTATTGTGAACACCTGGCTCACTCACAATCGTACATTCTGAACGGATTTTCAACCGATGTTAAATTGATTCAGTTGGTTAAGTTCAAAGTTTTAATATATAAATAAAAACTTTTGATAATTCCCTGACTTACTTTAGGAGGACCTTGGCAATTATGCAATTCGAAGGAAGATGTAAAACAACATAAGTGTTACAAATTTCGTTAAAATCGGCCGAATAGTTATAATGTTATTGGCAAAACAAAATAATACCTGGGCTAACCTCGGGAAAATGCAAAACAACATGAAAGGTTTGAAATTTATTTATAATCGGCAGAATAGTTACAATGTTATTAGCAAAACAAAAAATCAGCAAAATTGGGACCGACGGACAGACCGACCGACCGACCTAGTGAGATATAGTAGAGTCGCACACGACTAAAAGGGGACTGTTTTGCTTTATCTGTTGTCGGATAGTTTTAATATTGGAAAAAAGCGATTATCACACGAAAGATGGTCAGAATGCGGGAATGATGATCGAGTGTTCGTGACTTGCTCTGAAGTCAAAATCTTGGCTCCCTTCTTTTCACGTCATAATAAATGCAAAAGGATATTTTTTTATTAACAAAATAAACTTCTTTTATATACTAACTTGTTTTGCTTTACAACGATGTCATATCAACAGGGGAATGCCAATTGGTGGTATTTGACAAACTGAGTATAGCGAGAATCCTTGTTTATATCCGAACGTGGTTTTTATTACAAAAATAACTTTTAGTCAATAATTCTATTTCTTTAGCCAATTGGTATATCATGTTGTTGCATAAGCCTACCAATTAGTCTTACTATGCTTGTTTGACCAATCAGAAGAGTAGTTTTCTACGAAATTTCAACGACCTGTGATGCATAATAAGCTGGTGTGGCAAACTTACAGAGTAGTAACAGCTACCTGATTACTATGACAGAATTGGCCCAAGCCAAAGAAATTTGGATTTGAATATCAGTAAATGCTCTAATGTCTAAGTAAGCATAGGACTGACATGTTGTGTTTTCTACGGTATTCATAATTTATATAAACTACAGAGGGTTGTGCTGCAGGCTTTCTGTAAATAATTTATAGATCGAATAAACTTTGGATGGCTATACTCTCAATTCGTTTGAACGTTTTTTTAACATTAGAAGAGCAGATTGTTGCAATTATATTTGTTGTAGTATTACATTACATTATATCAATACCATATTATATCTATGGGGGAGGGACCAATAACTTAAAGGCAAACCGAGAAGGGACGGAACGCCACGAGTTTCGACGCGCGGAACAGCGAGAAAGAGTGCAACGAGGTCAGGTAAAATTTGGGCAATGGCAAAGCTCAAAGTTATTTGAAGATGCATATACTAGGGAAGAATTGCAAAGTTATGCATCAGACGCTGAAGTTAGAAATTAATGCGTCACAGAAGGAGACTATTCAAATGTGGACGATTAACTAAAATAGTTTGCTGAAGGGGAAGAGGGGTTAGCTTACCGAGGGGTCCGGGTGAGACGTCATGGTAAAGCTTCACGGATGTCTTCTGCAGGCAATAAACGCGGGGGCCAGGGCGCTCCGAGCTTCTGAGCGGCAAGTTGACGTGATGATGGTTCTCCAAAGGGGGGTGGGCGGTAACGTCCGGTCTATGAGAGAGTATTTCGGCCATCCGTAAACGAGGGGCGTACGAGGAGGGCTTCCACAGGAGTTGATGAGTGGAGTCGGAAAAATCGCTCACTGGCGATCGTCAAATCGAATTACCACACTAGCTGGGTTAATTCCAAGGCACAAAAGTTCAGTCGTCCCTTTGCTTTGTCGTTAGCACCTGACTTGGAACTAGGGGAAACTTTTTGGTTCCGGGCGAGACTCCTCAACTCTGTGTCTCCCACATGGAAGACGAGCCCTATATATCCAAGGCTCCCCCAGCAGGGGTGGGGGAAACAACGCTACTCTCATATGGCCTCGAATCTTCACGTCGAGGCGATTCTAACCCGCGAAAAGATGGTCCGAGGTGGACGCGGTTCGAGGCTCCTGCTTGTATATGGGGGGGGGAGGCTTACGAATTTAAGCCTAACCAAATTCTAGAATCGTCTTCAGCGCATGGACTTTACTTCCGTGCTGGAATAGAAACTCCATGGGGAATTCCCCCACAATATTCTTTGACATTTTCGCGTCATTCTTCTGTGAACTTTTATTGCTTGTGAAATTTTGCTACCATCTAAGAAAATAAATTAAGTATTTATGTCACAGAGATATTGACAATTCAAAATTCAAAATTGTTCATTTATTATTGACAGGAATACAATGGTTGTACATGGTTCGAAAATTTCTCATACATAATGGTAAATGCAAATATTGGTTGTTCATGTAACCATTAACAAGCGAAAGATGGGTAAAATAAGAGGGAAAACTAGGCAGCGATTTTAAAGTATTCGTGTGCGGTTATAGTCTTGCCATTGGAGTGGAATAAAATTACATAGTTGGATAATAAGTTTCATCTTACGGACCTTTTTGTTTACGTCAGGAACAGTGTTTTTCTTTTTTGTCATGTCACTTGTGTCTGTGGGAGTGAAAGTGGATTTGAATTCGCGAACATTGGCTTAAAAATGTTCTTTTCTCCCTGTGGAAGCTAGTCGTATTGATTGAATTAGATTACCTTATGTAGGCTGTTGTGAAGTGTGTTAAAATTGTTATGTATCTGAATATCTATTGCAAAAACAGGAAATACACTTTTCTTTTTGTTTAAGGGCGTGTCTTGCTTTTGAATCACATTGAAATTATGCTGGAATTGTATTTGTGCGTTCATTCCGTCCCTATTGCAGGGAAGAGGGTTGTCCAAGATGCCTATACCGATCACGATCTATTAAACGTGTCTGGCTGGCCTCTTACTCTTTCTATTAGTGAATTTCTCCTCTTACTTTTAGGATGACTTTTTCTGAGTATCTTAATAAATAACTCGGTCTTCGCTACACCATCACAGACCTAGATTCGGAAGCCTAAGTAAATACCATGCCCTCAGGTAAGGACTAATTTCCAATATACCTGAGTGGGAATAACATTACCTTCTGTTATGGCTCGTTACAGACAACGAGCTAAGGCCACTAAAACCATTAGTGGAGAGAAAAAGTTATTGGCTTCTGATATGAAGTTAATATCGAAGAATATATTCCTATTTCATTTTTGTAGCTTTCTCGCATATTACATCCTCGCATCGTCATGTCGTCTATCGCCCTACGACTGTTCTTTTCCACCATTTCTTTGATCACTTGACAACTTTCTGGACGCTAACTACATGGGAGATTGAGTCTAGCCGTATTATTCTTTTGCTGTCGTTCCTCGTCCATCCTGAACCTACTTGAATCCGCTCACCAACTTTGCTCCTACTCACGGGACGTTCTTGGAAGTTACTCAGACTCCATCACAGTAAACGATAATGTTTCCTCACGATTTTATATTAATCGAAATTTTCTTCTCTTCCTAATTTATGGCATATTTTTCTCCATTCTGGCAAATGCAATGAATTGCAATGGCTACATCACGGGAGCTCCATTCAGGCCATTTATGCGATTTGTCGGACGAACGAAATTTCATTGGCTCTTATCTGAAATAATATTTAATTTCTTTCGTGAATAGTTATAAATTTTAAGTAAACCATTAAACAAGTGAGCATCTTGATTACCACAGAGAAATAAACCTCACATATTATTGTCGGTTCTTCATTTAATGATGTTAGAAAGCCATCTATTATATCATATATTTGCTGTCAGATTTAACTTCATATATATCGGTTTGATTTTCAGTACTCAAAGGATAGATGAGATCGCAATAATAGATTAGAAGAAGAAAATTAGAAAAGCGAAACGAAGAAGAAGAATTATAAAGCACTCTTTAAACAGCCAAAATTAACAGTTAGATGCTATACTATTAAGTAAAACCTCCGGGTAATATAAGCTTACAGGTACACGAACAAAGGTTGCATGTAAACAAAAGCTGTTTTTTTTTAACTTTTTATTTGGTTACAAATACAGAAATAGTTTCAGAATATCACACACCATTCTTCAGCTGTACAACGACTGAAAAAAATACTATTGTGACATTCTTTATATGCAAATTGGAAAACCAACAAAAATAATCACTAACACACTATTTGCACTCAGGAGCAATGATGGCTAAAACCGTCATCCCTCAGTAAACTGGCTCTGCGCATTCTCTCGTGATCATGCAGAAATAATTGCGATAGAGCTATTCCTCTATCGGTAAATAGGTGAAGAGTGTGTTGCAGTGCCTCTATAATTGGCATATCCAGAGTGCGCATTAAAAATATTTGCATTTTATCATCTCATAAAACAAACCAAGCGATCAGTTATAGTCACCAACCTCTCAATTAAATTTTATTCCCGGTAATTTCCATACTTTCCTTAAAATATTATGCTAAAATCTATACGTAATGACCCTTGAAATATGAGAACTCATAATAAGATTCAAATTTACCCCATACTTTACGTCGTGAGAGTATAGCCCCTCCATTTTCCAGGGCCAATGAACTATTTTGCTTCTCCATAAACGATACATTAAACGATAAATAAAGGACACAAAAATTCAGCAGGGAAAAAAATTGAAAAACCAAAATAGAAACTACCATTAACTTCGATAGTTTGCGCATTATTAAAAGTTTCTAGCGTGTATACATTGGTCGAGTTTCGCATTCATTTCTCTTATTCCTAATAGTAGCAATTTCACAGAAAAAGATGTTTAGGACCAGATGACAGCTAAGCCAATCATATTTCTTTGAAGCTGACATAACATACAGTCGTACCAGATAGTCACAATTCAAAGTATATATTTGTAATCGCTCGAATGTGTATATTTTAATGACTCTGGATTTAAGCAAGAATGCATCTGGCGTTAGCACGGGATTTAGTCATAAATAACCTCATTATGGTCAGAAAAGTTATAAAGACGTAATTATTGGGCAACTTTAATAACTACCGCGGTTCATAGGTTTTGTTAAGTGTACGTATAAAAGATCTTATGGCCTTTTAATGAACCCAGCTTAAAAGGAAAGTCATCTGATTTTATCTTAATCTATAACTGACACTTGCCAAGAAATAATAGAAATAATTTCAAGACAAAATATATTTTATATCGACTGAAAACTGCCATAAATTAGAATGAAACAAACACTTGAAGAGAAGTTAAAGTAACCTAAGAAAGTTTGTCTTATAAATAACTAACAATACCATTTCGGCGAAGTTAAAAACATATGATGACTGTTGGCTTTATTGACAAACGGAACTAAAAATCTGATGTGAATATAATATTCGTTTATGTCAATACTAAGATTATATTTAGCTGCCAAGAAACAATTACCTGTTCGCAGAAGCTGCAATGATTTATCATCATTAGTAGAAATAAACTTGTGCTAATCGAAGAAAAATAATGATGTTCAGAAATGACGTTATGTTTCACGTTCATTAAATATTTATGGGGGTATGGTATGTTTTATTAAGCCTTCATGACAGTATTTCAGATATCATATCATTTATTGTAGTAGCTTACATAGGAAAGTTGTTACAATGTTAATATTTAAATACATATAACAGCATTTCGAATTCTGTGCTGAAATCAATTTTGGGCTGTGTTAATAAACAGGAGGTAAAATTTTGCTTGTAAACGCAGAATTCTTTTAGAGGCAAGATAGAAATGGATAGAAAATTAAAAATAAGGTTAAAAGTCAGTTCGAATCGAGTTTAATGGTGCCCTCAAGGGTAATCTCATTTACAATGAAACTATTTTATTCTATCCTACCAATACAGGATTGATTTTTAGATTAAATAATCCAATAATAATGATAATTTAAGCCTCGCTACCTCTGAAGTATCCCTAAATTTAATAACGCATATTAATTATCGCATTTATAACTTATAATATTGCATAAATTAAATAGTTGACCTGAGATGGGGGCGCGTAACTAAAAATATAAAGCCCATCATTGCTTTAATGGTATCCAAATGAAGAGGACAGAACCCCAACCTGCTTTAATGCTATCCAAATGAAGAGACCAAAACCCTAACTTGTTTTATTGGTATCAAAATGAAGATACCAGCAGCCCAACTTGCTTTAATGGTATCTAAATGAAGAGACCTGAACCCCAACCTGCTTCAATGGTATCCAGAACCCCAACTTACAATGAATCGCGATTTATCGAGGTACAATTTCATCTTTAGTATCTATACTGGCTCTCTCCAGACAAATGACGCCCTCCCCCCCCAAATCTCAAGAACTACTTTAGAAAAGATGCTGGAAGTAAATACTACATATTAAAATACGAGTAACAAGAGAAAGCGTGAATTAATTTTACTGTATATTTATTTATTATAAATACATCCCTTTTACTCTAAAAAGTTATAAATAAAAATATATAAACAAATTTCATACGATAAATCAATCATCATGAAAAGGAGGACCAACAAAGTGGCTCGCAAGGTCCCCCAATTTGACAGCATTGGATTTTTAGTCGCGAGCGAGTCTAGTCGCGGGTGACTGTATAGCTCACTATCTCGGGCGTTCGGTTCCTTTTAGCGTTTTTTGTGTTTTGTAATAACATTGTAACAATCTGGTTTTACATTATGTTGTTTTACATTCTCTTAAAAATAATATAATTGCCAAGGTCCTCCTAAGGTTAGCCCTGGAATTATTGAAAGTTTTGAAGGTCGTCAGGTCATAACTCGAAATAAGTGAGAGCACGCGACTTTATGGTCAGCAGTCCTTGTTTGTTTGGGAAGGGGAAAAGGCCAATGTTAACTCAAAGTTTCGGCAGACAAACCAAGAAACATCGTAATTGAAACATCGCATTCATCTCATCATCTATACTAGAAGATTTTATTGAAGATTTTGACCGTAAAATTAAATTGGTTTTACTAAATAATGGAAAACACGTAGAGGATTAGTGTAGTGTATACGCTGATAGTGAATGAAAAAGAAAAGCTTTGAGAGACTTTTTTATTCAGAAGTACAAGACTAGTATCGGAGCATCCCACTCTATCCTTCGGGTGTACAAAACTGACAAAATATTAACATAACACAATTAAAGAGTGAAGATAATATATCTTCAAACAAGGGATAGAGCGACATGCACAAAAAACAAGGAGACAATATTTATAAGGGAGGTTGGCGTCGCCTACGGTTCAGGTGATATCTATTTGTGTTTGTGTTATTTTAATATTTTGGCAGTATTTGTATAGCTGAACGATGGAGCGTCGTGCTCCGAAGCAAGTCCTGTACATATGAATGAGTCATTTTTTCCCTAAGCTGTTGCTTTTCATTAATCATGTAGAGGTAATTAGTGCATGGCAATAAAGTTACACTTTGAATAATTGCTTTATTTTATATATACTCCTAACCACTTTTATCTAAAGGATATTAATATTTCTTTGGGAATCGCTCTTTTGGGGCCACCCTGTATAATAAACGCTTAGGTATTAATCCAGGTATTTTTTTTATTCTTTGACACAACTTATATCGGAGTATTTTTGCCACATAGGTGTTGTTATTGTATTACAAAAGTCCTGTCGCACTGATTACGACGCTCTCTAAAAAGAACACAATGATAGTCTTAATGCAGTTAGATAAGTTTTTATTGTTTTACCATATAAATATCTGTTTAAATTTTAATATTAATCAATGTGGCCACCCTCGGCGGCGAGCACGCGCTCCAGGCGAGAGCTGAAGCCCGCGCACACGTTGCGGACGAAGTCCTTCCACATGCTGGCCCACACGCGATCGACGGAGGATTTCAGCTCGTCATCGTTGCTGTGGTGGACCTTGAAGCCTTTGCTCTGGACATGCACCCACACGTTGTATTGGATGGGATTGAATTAGCGCGACTGCGGCGGCCAAAACTCCTTCGACCAGAAGTTCATGTTTGACCCCAACCACTCTTGCACGGTCTTGGCTGTGTGGGCCTGGTGCTGTCCTGCTGAATGATTTAATCCGACTTTTTCATGATATTCTTACCCAGGTCAGGACTTTTCTTGGCAAGATGTTCCTGTAATGGGGCGTGATAAACCTGTAACCGGCCCCGAACCATCCCGGCGACGTCTTCGTGCCATTCGAAGCCACGACGCTGACCTTCATCACGAAAGCCGAGAGCTTTGTCGTGGACACGCAGTGGACCCTGCAGGCGTCCTGGCTAAAGCTCACCAGGTGGTCGTTCTGCATGTTCATGAAGGTGGAAGTTTTTTATCAGATACATAAGAAATCTATTTCTATTGACTCTTTAGGTCACTGAGAAGGCGGAGCCAGACGTCCTGACGTTGTTCTCGTAGACTGTTTGGGAGCAGAGGACTTTCCACGCACCTCGATCTATTGACGCCCTCCTCCTTAACAATTCTGGATGCTTTTGTTCAGAAGCTTCACAATAAATAATATAATAAATAACTAATTTCACATCCCATTAATGACTAAGTATAGGTTGCCTTCTGTTTTTAGAGACCATTTCTAGGAGTATAAATTGGGTTTTATTTACAATCAAGCCATTCGTTTCTCCTTAAGATTGCAGGGAAGAACTCACTTTCCTTCCCCCTAACAATTCTTTCCAGAAATTGTTCACGGGCTTTTCGACCTAATAGAAATGAAGAAATATTGACACGTTGTTAACTTTATCATTCAATCAATTCATGTGGCACACAAGAACCATTTTTGTGGAATTTTCCTGTTTATGAAATGGGTAGGCATTATTATTTTAAAAACGGTCTAATTATTGTCAGTTCAAAAGAGCATATGCATTAATACAGCTTTTAAAAGGTATATGCATCACTAGTGTTAGCTTTAAACAGCTTGCAGCAACTTTTTGCACCATTTTTTTATATTGTAAAAAAGACATTAATTCGTGACAATATAATATATTCATTGTGCGAGACTTTGTATTCCTATTTATTAAATTTGATGGTAGAATTCTAAATACCACGTACATTAGTGTACGCAGGAATACCCTGACACAAGCTGCGCGTCCCTCCCGTATTCCAAAATCAGCTTTCGCCTCGAATTCCCTCGGCCCATTTTCGTGCCTTTGCGAAAACCAAATTCGAGACGGTCGTTCAGGAAAATGTCTGCCGCTAAAGAACACCTGATAGCCGACGAAGGTCCGAGTTTTTGCGCCGTCGAAAACTGCGACGTGGAGCGAAGGTATGAAAGATTTACTCTGTCTGCAGCAGATGAAAAGGTTTTTCACGCAGCGATACGGACTATATGAGAATTCGGTGGTCTCTCTCGATTTCTGCTCGTGAGGGAAATAAAAGAGATACTTCTCCCTGGAGTCAGGCAGAACAGCTCGTCCCACAAAAGAAACAGTTTGCTCGTTGTAGGAAAGAAACTTCGGGGAATTTGTGTGTTGCAGTTTATTTGTTAACTAGAATTACCATCCCGAGCCCATAACCTCGATTATTAAAAGTGATTAATTCATTGCCAAACTTCTCGCAGACCTACCCCCTTCAGAGTCAGAGGTTACATAGGACCTCCCTTTTCGGATTACCCTAGAAGTAGCTAGGTAATTGGTTTTGGCTACCCACTCCAGGAGCCGAATAATCGGACGGTCACTTCGAGGAAGAAGAAGTCCGATTTGAGCCATAGTTTGGCTCGCTTTCGTGATCCAACATACGATCATTATATCACCAGTCTAGGATTACCTTCTCATTGTGTGACCTCGGACGGCCGGACTAAGTGCGATCATCGTCACCAGAAGAAGAACTTCACCGTCATTCTCAAAAATACATACGAACTCAAAGGTATCGTTAAAGTGAATTATCCCCTCCCCTAACTTCACCAGTTTATTTGTTAACTAGAATTCCCATCCCGAGCCCATAACCTCGATTATTAAAAGTGATTAATTCATTGCTTAATTCAATAATATTATTCCATTCATTCTGTCAGGTGCCATTAGGACGCAAGCATCCTCGTGAGTAATTTTTAGGTATAATCCCCACGACATTTTGTAGACTTACTTATTCAGTGCAAAGATTAAATCTATTTATACCTATATACGCTGTTTTATATTTCTAATTTATGTACATTATAGATTATTTTTTCATCTGTGCGTTTAACTATTTTGGACGATCCTTTGGCAATTATTAAGCAATCCACTCGGCTTAAATCTCAATATTACACCGGTCCACCCATGACTGGCTTTTACTGAGTGGGGGCACACTCAGGGGATCAAAAGGGGAGCACCGGGGTTATTCTTATTGACCGGAAGTGGCTACAGTAGGTGTATTGGATACACTTCACCTCCGCTTCACCATGGTGCAGTTATAAAATATATGTTGAGGAAGTGGGACTGCGATTACCCACTCACTAAACCTCGACATTGATTTACATCGATTTGGAACTTTGGTCAAACATCAGTAATTTTTACCATTCTCTGTGCTTTTTGTTCTAAAATCTCGATGTGTTGTTCATCGCAATTCTGATGCAATTCGAATTCTTGTTTGCTTTTGTTCTTTTAAGCAAACGTTAATCACCGAAAATGCTTTACTTATAATACGGGATAGACACGTTGCAATGGGTTTAAGGTAGACAAGTTCAGGTTTAAAAACGAGATTGATATAATTGATTTACAAATCGTGTGGTAGATGAACCTAATAGGCACAGTAGTTAGGGGATAGAAGCTTCATCCTTTGGAGTTTTAAGGATAGAGTGGATTAATGTATGGACAAGGATGTTACAAGGTGTGACTAAACCTCCAGTCACCATACGAACAGGAGCTGGATCGTATAAGCTATTTATTAGCTTTTTCCAGACTCCTTCTATTCTTATATTAAATCTCCTCTTTATGAATGTTAATTTTGTATCAGTACAGTGATATTCCAAGTTTCGCTAAACCATATATGTTTATCTTGTGTGACTTCCTGGCTTATGGTGTTTCAAATGTTTCTCCTTTCTTGCTTCATTATTTATTTTAGAAATTAAGTAATTATTGTTCGACAGCTTTGTCTACACATGCTTGTCAGAAATAACCCCTGTTCTGGAATATTAGCTGCAAAATTTCCATTTGATCGTCTTTAGGGAGGGCTACCTTTTTTAGGGTTTTGTAGCACAATGGATTTCCAATCACTATTTTTTCTTCCTTCAAATGTATTCAATACATCCAATCCTTTAAATTTAGAGCAACGTTTGTAATTTATTTACGACTACATTACTCTAGGTTATTTTCCCGTTAAAGGGAGGGGGTTGTCATTCCTTCCCTTTTCAGAATGTTAACCAAATCGTGCTCTGTAATGTTCCTATAAATTCATAATTTAGGGAGTTTGTCCCTTCATATGGGACCAATCTGCCGTTACAAATCTAATGTTGGTGTACTAATATAATTTAGGTAGGGTGTGGTGGGCACTATAATTTTTTTAACCTGATTTCGTAAGCCCTTTTTCTTTTTAACACGTTTGTTTAATTCCATCTTATTCGAGGGGGTTAGCATGTTGAACGTCTTCTTTGGGAACATTTGAACTTAAGTTTCAGTCTGATACATTCTACAGAGTCAGTTGCCTGACTGTGGGAGGGAAATATGTTCATGAGAGTTGAGTGCCCACTAAGTAACTAGCATCAACCCTTCCATTACCTTAACGTCACAACTTTGTTTTGTGAACGCTGATGCCGTGGATAGTTTTCGTTTATTTTTTAGATTGTTTATAGGATACGAGGGTGCCAATATCAGGTTCGAGTTTGTCTCGTAAAAGGCGAAAAATACTGTGGGGCTTGAGAATCTCCTGATGTTGGACCCCCCCCCCCCTCCCCGATACTCTTTCTACCGTGACCTATCAACGTGTTTCCCAAATGAGCTCCTATTGTGTACTTATAATAATCAATTCAGGAATTGATGCGCCACCGCATTTTGTTTTGTATGAACATGTTGGAGTGAATAAGATTAGTATATTATAAAAAAATCTCTACTAGATTTTGTTTCATTTATTTAGTATTTTCATGTAATTAATTACAAGGAAATTTAAAAAAGAAATTCTCACACACTACTAATCTGCCTTAAGGGATTCATTGTTAAACTACTCATCTTGTTTGGGACTATGATGGATTCTTAATTAGTTCAGGCAATTATAATGTTTTAAGTAAAGAAAAGGGTCTGGGTTTTCTCTTCAGAAGACTACGAGATGATAGAAAAGTATATAAGATTTGGTAGCATTAGTTATGCTTAAATTCCGCCTGAAAACTGCCCAGCAGGCAAGGCTGTATTTTTTAAACTATAGCCATCCTGTAGGGCAATAAAAAATAAATGTAGAGGGGTGAGTCATGTCCAAGTAGATATGACATGACCCACTCCCCCTTCTCTGATGCAATCCTGGTATGGGACTACCTCACTTGGATAGAATCTGCGTGAGGTTTAAGCTGCAATTGAACTTCCACTTCCTAGTCGTTTCATGGACTGCTATCAAAGTAGATGCTCTAAAATTCCCACAGCAAGCAACAGCCACCCTCCACTCTAGAAAGTTTCTCCCGTTCGGTTTCCAGTCTTGCTCAAATGAGGTTTATCGTCGGTTGGTCATGTTTCTACCTGACATCGAGCCTCGTCCAGAGATCACGTACGAAGGGGAGGAAGAAATAGATTATTCTGTCATTTTTGTTCCCAGCTGCCTAAGATCTCCATGGAAACATGATTCTGCCAGGAAATGAGGGGAGGGAGAGGCGTGGATTTCACCCTACTAGGGGAGAAAAAACTAGCCAAAGGCCAAGACGAAAGACAAT
Source organism: Ceratothoa steindachneri (assembly GCA_963969495.1). Classification (NCBI taxonomy): domain Eukaryota; kingdom Metazoa; phylum Arthropoda; class Malacostraca; order Isopoda; family Cymothoidae; genus Ceratothoa; species Ceratothoa steindachneri. The sequence continues at coordinate 142,854,152 of OZ018317.1, read as the reverse complement.
AGGTAAATTATTTTTGTGACATGGGCGAAATTCAACCATGTCGAATTTATGCGAGACAGAATTTTGCTGGCGAATTTCTATCCAGAGAAAACAAACAATATTTTTTATCTCTACTGATATATGTGTGTGCTTTCGCTCTCCTCTTTTTTCTCTCCCCTTCCTTCCCATCTTTCCCTCCCCTTCTCTTTTTTTTTTCTCTCTCTCTTTCTCTCTCTCTCTATATATATATATATAAATATATATATATATATATATATATATATATATATATATATATATATATATATATATATATCATGAGATATATGTGTTGCCGAGCGAAAAAGCGTTAATACGATCGTTTGAAGGGAGAAACTCGACAAAGAGCTTTGTGAGGCCTTTAGTAGTAAAGCAAAACTCAGGCAATTCTTCGCTTGTGTTAACAGCCGAAAACCGGTACAACATCACATAAGTCCAACTCAGAAGTTATGCTACAAGTCCGTGATCTTGATATTGCCAATTTTCTTAACGATTACTTTGCCTTCGGTTTAAAAGAGCGTGTGATGGAGAGATACCGACCCCGCAAGTGAGACTAGTAAAAATCGATACAATTATTGAAATAAGCACAAATTGACGCGGAAGTAGCATAACGGCTTAAGAATTTTAATCCGCACAAATCAGCGGGTCAAGGACAAGGTAGCTCAACATCTCCCCTAAATATTCAATGATTCTGTGGCTGCTGAAGTACCGGAAAACTGGCGGATGACAGACAACTCTCATTAACAAGAAGGGTGATCGTGATCGTGCCGGTAATTATAAGTCTATAATTCCATCCGCTGTTGTAGGGACTTTCTTAGAAAATATTATATCATTTAAAATTACTGAGTACTTAGAAAGCAAGGGATTGAAAAAAAGACCCCAGGCATGGAAGCCGTAGAAAGAAGCCGTGTCTGTCTAACTTGCACAAGTTTCTTCATGACCTAATTAGTCTCGAGAATGATAGAAGCCAGCAGAATACAGACTGTACCTTTCCCTACAAAGTAGCTCTACCGTAGACTAATGACCAATATACTAGCATTGAGAATTAGCAGAAAATTATGCGCGTAGCTCTTCAGTAACCACCAGACTCACTCATGGTTCCATGTTTTGCCTTTATTCCGTTAATTTCCTATATATAAACGAAATATAGGATGTACCAGTCAGCTAAAAAGCCAAGTTTGCAGACGACACAAAATTTCGTGGGCATATAGTGTAGTGTCAGTTGAATGCATCAACCTGCCTCAGATAGGAGAGTTGTCGGAAACGTAACAGATATTCTTCAACATAGACAACTGTAAAGTAATGTACATTGGATATGTGCCAAACTACTCGAACTACACTCAACAAAGGCAGTATTTAAAGGAAATAACAACATGAAAGCATTCTTAAATATGTTGATTAGCTGCGACTCAAATTCTCCAGAAATGCGTTGCGCATAGTAAATGGTTCGCTCACTGTAAGGTTGCAAAAGAGGCCGTTGACTTAGAATAACCGGGTAGGTTTGGTACTCCTGCCTTTGTAAAGATATTGAACGGCTAGAAAGGATGCAATCCATAGCCACAAAACTTACCCCGTCGATTAAGTATATAAACTATCAGAGCTTTATTATAACATTTCTGGTTGTTCTGGTTTCCTCAATACAACCATGTATCTTTTCAACTCTTCAATACCAGCAGATACGGTAGTAGTGGTGATTGGTGAAACTCTTCACCTGTTTTATTCTTTTTCTCAAAGTGTATGTTATAGCCTTCAATAAATAGTACCTCCTCCTTATGGATAGCAATGTCTTTCCAGGAAGACATTGCTATCCATGCTTAAGAGCCAATTCGATTACGAAGGAAAAGTAGCTGAGCGCGCAACTGTCCTACTTAATTAATTTGTGCTTCTTGTTATGGTTTCGTCAGGTATTCTATGCGTGCTACAATGTAGTTATTTAATTTCAGTCCATAAATTTAACCAAATATTTTTTGTCATTCATATTCAATGAATGTAATCACTTATTACATTTTAAAAGTAACCCGTATCTTAATTATTATTAGCGCTGTTGGTGCAGCGAATTATTTCCTTTCAAGAACTTTGCTTACTCTGAATTGCGAGTTTTAGTTACTCATTCAAGAATTATAACAATCGCATAATTAATCAATTCTCTTAATTTTTTAAGAATACTAAAGTACCAATATCAATCTCTTTGCTTGAAATGGTCCATAGTACAGAGTATGCAGTCCACGTCCTCAATTGGCTCTTGATTTAATCAACCTCATCGGTTTTGGAGTTGAATCAATTAAGCAAAGGGTACCTGAAGTCCACATTTTTTTTTAAGGCATTTATTTTCCTATGTTATGAGTGTGAACTGGCCCAGGTCAGTTACGTTCCCTTCTGCTACTTACATATGTAGAGGTTCATGTAGTATCCATATTTGGCTACTTATTTATGTACTATCAACCTATTTTTACCTTTCTTAATACAAACTTTCCTACAAACTTCGTTACAATTGCATTTTTCAATTACTCTTCTGTTATTTTGCAATTTTCTAAATAAACAACAAATAATCATATCCAGTTGAAAAAAATATAATTAAAATTTTCACTTGAAATGTGACAAGTCGATTTGGGACTCAATGATCTCTATATACACAACCTTATTCGTCTATTCTCATCAGAAAACCCTCTGATTTGGACACTGATTCTGCTTCTCAAAAAGATTTCCTTATGAAGTGCATATTGCAAAAATTTAAACCTTGATTACACATCCTGGTATCAATCCACGATTCGTAACTAGCAGCATCTAGAAAGAATGAAATAAACTTACCTTGTGATCGCTCTTTTGGCTTGTTCCAAGTATTACATGGTTAGGTTTATATGATTACGGAATACGCATAGCTAGACTTTATTATTGTAGTTACTCTATATTTGATAAGTGACCTTTAAGCAAAACAGATCTCCGCCATGGATTTCAACCATGCGCAAATCAAACATTCATTCTTCTTTTCTAGTCGTTCAACTTCACTGAAAATATAATTCATTTTCTTTATATATTTAGAAAGAAGCGAATTGTAAATTCAACTGTTACTTATAAAAGTAAGTCAAACGTCGGAACTGTGTATACTGCTAAAGAAGTGAGGTCATTTAGTTCAAGATATGTAGTATTGAAAACCTAAAAGGTTGGTTTTGTTATATTCTAACAATGCAACGTAAACTATAAAGAAAAACACGAAATACTGTATATTACAATGAAAAATAAAGCACTTAACCCTATTCTGTTACTTTTATTAAATAGTTAAGGATAAATATGTTTAGCAGGCTTATTTCAAACAATTATTGAAACTAGTAAGTTGATTTTCGACCATTTTATGAACCCCATTATATAATTTTTTTTTAATTATGCGTAGCTAAAGTGAAGGCAGAGCTGTTTATTCTTGGAAATACTAAGTAGTAGAGCTCTCACAACCCTTTAAAAGATAAGAGAGCTCTCGAATTCAAAAATGAAACATTTGTAAATCCTCTTCCCTCTAATCAGGACTTTTTTTAATTACTTTATTTAAAGAAAAATTAGTTTCTTAGGCTTATTTAGGACAGGTTAGATAGTCTGAGTTTTTTTTAATTGGACTGTGTTTGCCCACCTATTGAAATGTATGATAGTGCTATATTAGATCAATCTAATCTTTACTATTTTAAACTAGCAAACTCAGTCGATTTGAAGAAAATGCAACATGAATAACGCAAAGATGGGCATATAGAGGAAATAAAAGAAAATTATATCCATCCGGACAGGGAAGAGTATATAGAAAATAATCTTATAGTTGGCCTATGCACAAAAGGTAGTATTGAAAAGATAAAACTGCAATGAATTTTTAATCTAAAGAAATAGGGTTGTTTACGAGGCGAATAAGACGAAGTCTCCATCTTAATAGGTCAAATTGCAGTTTTCACCTGGTTTTGTGGAGATCTAGAATTTTAGAGGCCTTAAAGGAAAATACGAGGCTTTATACGACGAAATCATGAGCTAATTCTATTTTAAAACCATAACTAATTTTAAAGCTTAAAAGTTTTATCTTCCTTGAACAACGATAACCTATGTGCAATAAAAAAACATGTTTTTTTAATACTGAAAATCATAATCCCAAACTTAATCAAATTATTATTTGACAATAAAAGTTTCATTTTCTCATAGCTTCCCAAGCATAAAATGCGGGAGACACAGATAAATGGAGGTATAAATATGTTTGTTAAATATTTAGGTAATTGAATATTGTGGGATCTTCAAGTTCTTCAGCATGGCATAAACAAATCTAATTTCTCCTTACTAAAACTGATGCCAATGCAATTGCGGATTGAAAGTAAAAACAAAGACAGTTCTTGTAGTGTATGAAAATAAAAAGCCAATTTTATGAACAGTGTTAGAAGCATGACATTACTGCTTTGAAAAGACGTCAAGAATAGAAGAGGTGAACTTACATGAGCGTTTGATATTCTTAAAACCGAATCTTAGCAAATGTTGTATTTTACTAAATCACAATCCTTGTATGGGATGATGTTAGGAAACGATTCTCTTCCTCTGCCTTAGAAGAAATTAATAGGAAGGGTTAAAACCGACAAGAACAATTAGAGCTTTAAAATGTGAATAATCCCCTTATATTTATTCTATTCCTTTAATTTTAGTTTTTACTATTTGATCCCCAAATAAATCATAATATCGATGATATTTTTGAGAAAACTTTGGCTTATATTTCCGTTGATTATTGGCCATTAAAGCTACCAATGGGGACCAACTCGATAATAAGTAGGTGTGTGATAGAACGGTCTGAGGCCTCCATGCTTAAGCCCCTATCACATGTCGAAACACATGCTTCTTTACGTGTATGCTGCGAGAGGAAGTAGAAGGCACGTATCACCCCCCTATCCCCAAGTTTAATCAAGGAGATTCAATCCCCCGTTCGCCTCCATGCGTCGATCTCGACAGATTAAATTAGGCTTATGGGCAGATAAGATGTTTTTTTCAAGCACCAACGGGACATTCCATCGAAGTCCCCTCCCTCCATTGTCCCCTACGCCAAGGGGCTGGCTCCGGCTATTTATGCGATAGCATTTCGCATTAGAACTAGATCCCGATTATCTTCGCGAGGAATCACGCCGATCCGGTCTCCCTTGTGCACCTAGGAACTCTACCCCGAGAAACCCCTTATTCTCCAGAAGAGGACAATATCCTTTGAGTGCCAAGGTTCGTGCCTCTCGAGAGGCCAAGTCAACAGGGCCTCCCTGTTGTTCAGAAAGAGAACAACTTTGGAACAGCCATTGTTCTTCGAGCCCGTTCGACAAGAAAAGTTTCTCACCTCCCCCCCCCTGTTGTTCAGAAAAAGAACAACATTAGAACAGCCATTGTTCTTCAAGCCGTCCGTCAATAAACGGGTCTCGTTCCCAAGACATCACGTCAGGGTAATTTAATTCCCCCCTTTTTTAACGTTCTTCAAGAGAACGCTTGGTTACAACAATAACCTCTATTGTTTATCTAGAACATCTCCGATATCCTAGCTCAAGGGGCACTCACACTTCCGAGCCCCAATTCGCTCTTACTCCTCGAAGACTGTCCTTCCCCCTCGTTAAGGACAACCTCCCGAAGAACCCCTTCTCCTGGAAAAGAATCGCCAGTTGGACTAAAGATTCCTTCCCATCGCCTTCTTCTGCACGACAACCTTGTAATTACGTAAGCTCGCATTACATTTAACCATTTAACCTTTGGACAACGCAACTCTGTGATTTAAACGAATATAGTCAACCATTCCCCCTTTTCGTTTGTTTTTCCGTTTTAAATCCCTCTAAATCTTAATCCTCAGCTTTTTCAAATATTCCCATGACCTTTTTTTATTTCCTGTGTTTCTCTCATTTTAATCCCCGGTTATGTAAGCATTTTCCGTGTGTTGTTTTGATAAATTAATTAATAAAACTATTTTATTAATGTTTGCCATATTATTTATCCTTGGGCTACGTTCCACTTCTTAAGTATATTGAAAATAAATAAGCCCTCTCCAGCCCCCCCCTCCTTTTGAACCATTCTCGGAATCTGATTACCACGCATCGAAATATAGAATAATCCCCTCACCGAATAGTTATATATAGTATATCGTCGGGAGCCTATTCTACGACAAGGTGTTTTCATTCAGATTTAAACGTTCTTCCGCATGTTTGTGTCCTGTTTTTTCTATTCCTTTCAAGTTCTTCTGTATATAGGTGGGGATAGTTATTTATGTAAACACTTTAATTAAATGAACGGAAATTTATCGTGATAAAATCTGAAGCAAGAGCTAACGAAGCGCAGAGAAAGTGGCCAATTAGAAGACTAATTGGATCGCTAAGAACTTATAGGGGACATAACTTAAGTCAACCTATCCCGTTTCGGCAAGAAGGCAGGACTACCTCGGGATTAAATCTATCAGGAAAGAGAAACTTAAAATTTTCAGGCCAAAGAAAGCTTGGCTACAGCCATTATTGGTCATTTTCTTTTATCAGGTAGCATTTGCATGTGTAGGTAAATTTTGACTTTTCAGAAATCGATGAGGTACCTGAGATAAGAGAGGATTGCAGTAGATACGCATCGGGCTTGTACTTCCTTGAGAGTCTTCTTGTAAAGAGTATGATCCTCTTTTGTAAGTAGATTAAATAAAGATTAATTTTTATTTACAATTACTATTAATATTATTTTCCAAAATTAGAATCTAAGTTTCTCGCTGTGGAAAAAAAGGCGCCGAACATTGACGAGGTGGTAGCTCACCGAAGAGGAAGATTAGGTTAGGTTCGTTGAAGTTATGTTAGGTTAGGTTAGGTAATGCACTTGATGGCAACACTTATGCTGCAGTCACACATAGCCGATTGTGTGCCCCGGAAGAGCAGGAAGGCGATGATTTTGTTCCGGGAGGCTTCCTGAGCCAAAATCGGCAGGACAGTAGCAGGAAGCGGGGCCGGGCCGGTCCGGCAGGAAAATCGCATCCACCGCGGTATGTACGGGGGATGGAACGCGAGTACCGTTACTTTTCCGGCCAGACACGCGCGGCAAACCGCGCCTTCCTAGGAAAAGCGCGGAATTTGCCCCCCGGATGCTCCAGTAGGAGCTTATTCCGCGGCGTTCCAAACCTGCCTGGCCGGATACAAGGAAAGCCGCGACATGTTGCAGCGGATTTTAGGACACGCGGGGATGTGCACGGCGTCAGCAGCGAACCATGGCAGGAAGCATGCCCCGGAATCCCAGGATTAATAAAGGAAACGCCCACCTTGGCACCATCACTTTTGCCTGAGCACTCGTACCTTGAACATCACCATGGATAACGCCACCAAGAAGAGGAACATCACCTTGGCCCTATGTGTCATGCACCAAAGCCTTATGTCAGCATTGGCTGTGGAAGCCCTCGATGCCTCCCCACCTCCAAAAAAGAAGAAAAGGGCTTGAATGTGGCCCTATTTGCAGAAACGATTACAATATGGCCACTACGACACCTTGATCGATGAACTCTATGCAGACAACCCTGAACTCTACCGAAACTACACCCGGATGGACAGAGAACAATTCCAGGACATAGTGGCTAGAATAACACCCATCATCGAGAGGAAAACAACCAAGTGAAGGCATGCTATTAACCCCAGCACAAGATTAGCCATTACCCTAAGGTTTTTGGCCACAGGTAATTCCTACAAGTCACTCCAATATGCATTTCGGGTAGCCCACAACACCATCTCGGGGATAGTTCCAGACACGTGCAACGCTATCATCACCGCATTGGCCCCTGAACTCCTACAGCTTCCAGACTCAGAAGACAAGTGGACCAACATTGCCAAGGGGTTCACTGATAAATGGAACCTACCCCATTGCATTGGTGCCCTTGATGGCAAACATATCAGGATCCAAAACCCCAACCTGGCAGGCTCACATTTCTTCAATTATAAGAAATTTTATTCTATGGTGCTCATGGCTGTTGTAGATGCTGACTACAAATTTATGTATATTGACATGGGAGCTGTGGGTGCAGAATCAGACGGTGGTGTGTGGGCTCGGACCCATATGAGTGCCATGTTGGAGAGTGACCAAGCTCTCCTACCCCCACCCAAATGTTCTTCTCAACACCACCCCACTTCATCAACTTCCCACTACTACCTAGTAGCCGACGATGCCTTCCCACTGAGGCCCTACCTCATGAAGCCTTTCCCCTGCAGAGGGTTGACTAAAGAGGAGAGAATATTTAATTACAGATTGACAAGGGCACGACGAACAGTGGAGAATGCTTTTGGCATCCTTGCCAATCGGTTCCGTGTGCTCCACACCCCCATCTGTCTCCGACCAGACCGTGTAGAAGCGGTAATAATGGCAGCATGTGTACTACACAACATGCTTAAGATGAGCCTCGAGGGAGATACTGTGGATCCTGAAACCCACGACAGGACTGATGGCTCATGGCGAAGTGACCCACCACTTGGAGAACCCATGCAACGAAGTGCTGGCAACACCTCTACCAACGAAGGCAAGACACAGAGGAACATGTTGAGAGATTACCTCAGTTCTCCACAAGGAGCAGTACCATGGCAGGAAGACAAAATATAGGTGAGTCATTCATGTACATCTACTTTAACCACAGTATCCAAGATGACGAAAAATGGCATGCAATAACATTATTAACATTATGGAAGGGAAATTACAGACAACAGCTCAAATAAAAGGTTTATTGCAAAAAAATATATACACATATAAAAACATACAACCATTCATAAATAATACAGGTAGACTCTGGAACTCTCTTCCTCTTTCTGTGTTCCCCACTGACTATAATAACTTGTTCTCCGTAAAAAAATATGTGTCCAGGCACCTCGATACACTCCGAACTTGATCATGGCTTTGGATTTGCTAAAATTATTTCTGGGGAGTTTTGTTAATGTTTGAGTATTGTATTTAGTTAAATTATAAACATTGTCAAAATATAATATTAGCGTAAATGTTTAGCGGACTAACAACATTATTAAATAAAGTATAAATAAACTACCAAATCTTTTACTGTACATCCTTAAACTTCGTAGAACACTGGTAAATTCATATATTTGTGTGTAAACATCCACTGCTAATAGCACTTAATAATTACATAGTACATACCTGCAAACCTAGGGTGTTGGTGCGCCGTTGGCGAATAATGGGAGGGGTGAGGAAGGCGAAGACCTGGGTTATCCACTTTTCCCTCATCGTCAGGAGTTTGCAAGACGCCCCCTGACCACTTTTCTCGTTGGGCTTGGTAGCTTTTGAGAACCTGGTACGCACGGAATCGTACCAGGGAGAGAGCTGGGTGCCTGAGAGAGGTGGATGTAGGGAGGCGCCCTTCTCCTCCCAAGCTCTGTTCACTTTCAGTTTATCCACGTGGTCCTTGTGCGACTTCATGTAGATAAACGGCACCTCATGTTCCAACCACTCTGCCAGGTCACGCTCTTGTTCTTCTGTCAGGATCACTGCAGCAGCTTTTCTCCGTTTCTGGGTGGTTTTGGGGTGTCTGTTTTTGATGGGTCTCTTGCGTGTGGGGAGTCGATCCACATCCTGGCTATCATGGACCTCATCGTCCGAACCTTGGGGGTCAGTGTCCGTTGAAAGTTCTTGCTGGGTACATACTTCGGCGTCATGCAATTCCATTACAATTTGTTGCTGGGGGCCTTCGTCAGAGGTACCTGGTGTGGGGCTGGCGGCAGGTGTTGCGGTGTCAGGTGAAGAAGACAATGGGGTCGGTGGTGGTAGCTGCGACGCTGTAGTACCGTCACTAGGGTACAGGGCCTTCTTGGTCTTCATACTCGACTTCCTCATTGCTTTGGCTAGGCTGCAGAAGTAGATGTTGAGGTGGTGGAGTACCTGGTGAGGCGCTGAAGGTGGGGTGGTGGCAGGTTCGGTGGAGTGGCGACGGAGCAGAGATGTGTTTGGTAGGACGCGGACTGAGCGAATGGTGTGACTGGCTCCCGGAGGCCTTATATAAACGCGCGACAAGACCCCACGCTCCGCTCCTTCCGCTTGGCGGGAACGCGGGTGCTGCCACCTACCTACGTCATCCCAGGAAGCTTCCTTTTCATCGCGCATGCGTCGGCGGACTACGCGTTTGGCGCGAACTGGAACGCGCCAATCGCGCCATACGCAACGGACACCCCCGTTTCTCCCGGAATGTTACATATTCCTGGGCGGTTCGGCAAAATTTTTCAACACACAATACTTTTCGCCACGGACCGCCAGGTCCCACAGGACCGCCAGTCACGTCCGGATACCCCCGAACACCCCCGAACATGTTTCCAGTTTCGAGCGATTCATGCCGCGAATGCGTTTTTTTGCCTCACGAACGCCACGAATCACAAAAACCCACATCCGGCTCTATCGGGGGCATACAATCGGCTATGTGTGACCGCAGCTTTAGTCATTTCGCAGGTAAAAATTTTACTTTAAGTTTGCTATAGGATAAAAGAGTTGTGAAAGCTGAAATATCGAATTTGTGATAAGGTTTGTGGTCTTTCTTGCTTTAAGGGGAATACTTTATATTTGAATCAGTGAGAGACCAATGTTGCAAATTATCCCATATATTTTGTTTAAACCTAAAAGCTTGACGGCGTATGTTGAAGTTTACATACTCCTTATCGGGGATAAAGACAAATGAAGTGCCATTTTACCTTGGTGTATCGCACTCCACTTACACTTTAATCTTTTAAACTCTCATCAAGGGCTTTCTAGGTCTAATTATCTTGTAGGAATCAGTTGCCTGTTGTTAACGCCCCCACCTCTCCCGTGTTGCCGCAGGGCAAGCCTTGAAAACCCACTTTTTCCATTGAACCTTTTTTATGTGGTAGACAGGTGTTCTGTGAAAGTATATTGCCTTGAATACTACCATACAAAAATAGATATTATTTTTAAAATACAGTTTTACTAAAGGAAACAGCTGAACAACAGTGATTTTAACACAATGTATCTACGTAGTAGTAACATAGTAGGTGCGCTATCTACTCTGGATTTCCTCAAGGCTAAACCGATTCGATTTAAGCAGAGTTCTCAAACGCCTCCTATTCTTTGCTCCGGATAGCCACTGTAGAGCGTATATAGAATATTTTATCTCAAAATTTCATGCATTTGATAAATTTTAGGGTCATTATGATTATCTTGGAAATTTTTGACGTTAATAAACTTTTGTTTCAATATTTTTTGTTTTGTATGGTTTTTATCATTTGTTTTATGTCAGTGTTTTTTGTCGGTTTTGTGTCCTGTTTCATTGTTGTGTGTTGCTTCAGTGTTTTGTGTTTGTATCTCTGAGTTTAAAGCTGGATACTTGCTGTAATTATTATGATTATTAAATTAATTTAATAAACATTGTTTGAATTTTGAACTTATAATAGTTGGAATTAATTCCTAAGTATTTTAGCCATTATTGATTAATGTTAGTTTAACACTTGTCTGTTGTCAATCCCGAGTAAGAGACCTTTCATCAGTGAAGTAGCCACTGCTTATAATGTGACCATATTCTTCAGAGCTTGTGTAACAATGTGTAGGCTTGTATTGAGTAAGGAAGGAGAAAACGAAGAAAAGGATTTTACATGGAGTTATTTAAAAGGAAAGGTATAGTTGAAGAGGTTGAATGCCGCCCGGATAAGTAGCTAATCTCTAATATTCATTATATTTTCTAGTCTAAGAGATAGGGAGTGTATGGCAAGAAATGGATATTTAGGTAAAGTAGATGGATTTTTTTATTATTGTAGAGATTGAGGGTCACCCCCCCAAAAACGGGCCCCAACTTTCGATAGGCCTCATTTCTTAATTTTATGTAAGGATTGAATGAAACTTTGGTGGTGACTAGTTAATTGTATTTAAAAACATCATATCAAAACATGAGAGTCTTTGGACTTTTCTTCTCTATTCTACAGCACGTGTTTGAGATGACCTCCATGACTTCCTTACAAACTGACCGACTAATGGCTCTGATCTCCTCCCTGATGGCTTCATTGAGTTCCGTGATGGTCCTGGGTCTCCCTGCGTACTCTCTGTCTTTGAGGTAGCCCCAGAGAAAGAAATCGGGGGTGGTTAAGGTCTAGGTTGTGATGTACCCACTCAAAATCAGTCTTAAGGCTGATCACACGGCAACCCAAGTTTTCTTTTAGCCAATCTCCGGACAGGTCTGAGGTGTGAGAGCTTGCTCTGTCTTACTGAAACCATAACTTCCCCAGAAACGACGGGAACAGGGTATCTAACTCTCACTTAAAGGTTTTGAGGACCTCAACATACCGCTACTTGGTGACTGTCACTGTCCCACCAGATTCCTCGAAAAAGACTGGTCCGATGATGCCTCTGGCTGAGTTTGCAGTCAATACCGTGCACTTAGGGGAGTGTAAGGGTTTGGTGGCTACTTCATTTGGTCTGGACGTCCACCAGAAGACATTTTTCTTCGAGTTTACCTTTCCTTCAAGTTGGAAGTGAGCTTTATCTGAGGTCCAGGGGAGGTTAAGGAAAGTTGGGGTCTGATGAATCTTCTCCAGTATCTTGACTGCCATGGCCTATCTCTGCTCCTTGTCTGAGGCTATAAGAGAATGCTTCTTCTGTATTCTGTATGGGTAGGCCTTTACATCACATAATAGCGCCCTCCTGCAAGTCTCCCGAGATATACCCAGGGACAGACTTCGCTTGCGCACAGAGCGTTTTGGACTCTGATGAACTGAATCTCTTACGTTCTAGACCAGCTCAGCTGTACGCTTCCTGGGGCGTCCTGAATTTCTTGGACAGCTTTCACTGCCTGCATTGAGGTTCTCCACTGTTCCATAGGTCTCGAAATGGTACCCAGTCCTGAATTCTTCTCTTGGGAGGGAAGGGGGCTTTTTCACATTCGAAATGATGCACAAAAGTGTCATGCACTTTCTTGAACGAGCCTGTCTTATAGTAATGTTTTACGCAATATATATTTTCCTGGAGCTCTTATTTAGATCTAGTTGTGTTCACGGGAGCTGCTTCTGCCATGTCCTGCAAAGTAAGGATATTAAGTGCAGGAATGAAGGATATATGAGTAAAAAGTGTGTGCAGGCCTATTTATTGGGGGTGACCCTGTAATGGCAAAGTGACCATCCACAGAATGGTAGCAAAGGTTAGTTTTGCATGCAAGGATGTGTTAGTAGTAGTGAAGGTCGAACCCTAAGTTTACGCATATACACGAGCGTACACAACCTAACGTTTTCAATGGACCAGGCCTGCCCCCCCCCCCATCCTGATTGGTTTGTCATCAAAATGTCCACCTTCTCAAGGTGGACGAACATTTTAGAGCAATGAAAGGGATACGAACATTCTTTTTTTGTCATAAATGAGACATGTCTGAAACTAAGGGTTAGTTTCATTCCACGTAGGTAAATATCGGAAGATTAATCAAAGAGTATAATGTCTAGGCCAAAGTACATCTTCTGATTTTTTTTCCAACGGAAATAATTATGGTAGCAAAGGTTAGGTTTGCATGCAAGGATGTGTTAGTAGTAGTGAAGGTTGGACCCTGAGTTTACGCATATACACGAGCGTACACACACCTGACGTTTTCAAAGGACCAAGCCTTCCCCTTTCCCCCTGATTGCTTTGTCATCAAAATGTCCACCTTCTCAAGGTGGACGAACATTTTAGAGCAATAAAAGGGATACGAACATTCTTTTCTTGTCATAAATGAGACATGTCTGAAACTAAGGGTTAGTTTCATTCCACGTAGGTAAATATCAGAAGATTAATCTAAGAGTATAATGTCTAGGCCAAAGTACATCTTCTGATTTTTTCCAGCGGAAATAATTGAAAAATAATTATAAGGGCTTAATGACGCAAGGAGATAAACATCACTATTCTACCATTTTAGAGACCATACTGATTTTCTCCAAATGCACACGCACACATATACATGGACATACACAGGCATGACTTTTTTTAAAAGACCTGGCCTTTAATGAGGCAACGAGATAAACATTATTATTCTACCATTTCAGTGACAATACCGATTTTCTGCAAACACACACGCACGCAAACATACATAGCCTTTTTAAAGAGCCTGACCTCCCCCACCCCAAATTTGTTTTTCAAGTGAAAAGAGTTGAAAATTATTCAAAGTGCTTAATGAGGAAAAGATATAAACATCGCTATTCTACCATTTTAGTAACCATACCCTTTTTCTGGTTTAACCGAGATTTGAAAAGTCCGATTTACTCTCCTAAAGATGTCAGTTTCCCCCTCCCCCCTCATTTATACAGGTATAAAGAGCCATATCAAACTTTCCTCATTTATCATAGAAATTGTAGCTTTCTGGCAAGAACTTTATTTTCCTCATTGCTTAGCTGATCGAAATAGATGTTTGTAACTATATAAAGGGTGTTCCAATAACGTGGACCGAATTAAAATTTAGGTTAAGTTTAAGCGTCTAATGATTTTTTTATTTTTCTTTGAGATTTAACAACTCCAGTCTTTGACAATTTCAACCATGGAAAGATTAACAATCAAACAACGTGTCAAAGTTATCGAAGCCTATTACGAAAAGGGACGTTCAAACAGAAACGCCTTTCGGGCACATCGCGAATTTTTGGTCAAAATAATCGACCAACCGAGAGTGCAATTGGGAAAATTGTTCGTAAATTAAAACAAACGCGGTCGGTGGCAGATATAAAAACGCCATTGCGTGCTCGATTACGCAGTTCAGCTGAAAACATTGTTGTAGTGCGCGAGAGTGTGGTCTAAGATGCAGACACCTCTATTCGTCATCGCGCGCAGGAATTGAACCTCTTCTCAACAACGTTACATCGAATTTTGACAAAAGATTTGTCTCTACACGCTTACAAAATTCAATTGACACAAAAACTGAATACTGCTGACCATTTGAAGCGCCGTACATTCTTCAATTGGGTGCACGAGCAAAGACATGCCGATGATGATTTTTCGCAAAAAATCATCTTTACTGATGAAGCCCATTTTCATCTTGGTGAATTCGTTAATAATCATAATTGTCGCATTTGGGCTGATGAAAATCCCGGGAAGATTGTTAAAAAGCCACTGCATTCACAAAAGGTCACAGTTTGGTGTGCATTTTTTGCTAGCGGAATCATTAGCTTTATTAAATGAGAATTTCCCAGGTCACATCATCTCTCGAAACAGCGATGTCAATTGGCCACTACGATCGTGTGACTTGACGCGTTTAGATTTCTTCCTTTGGGGTGATCTCAAAGGTAAGGTCTATGCCAATAAGCAAACAACAATTTAACTGCTGAAGGATGAGATAATAAGGCATATTGGTGAGATCGAGGAGCAACCATGCAGAGACGTCATCAAAAATTTAACCATCGAGTGGAGGTGTGCCACCGAAGCCTTGGCGGACATTTAGGCGATATTTTTTTTTCAAACATAATTGCCATGACACAAATAACATGATCCAATAGTGGAATAAATAAATTCTCCCCAGTAACACTGTTTTTTTACTTCTAACTTCGATCCGTCTTAATGGAACACCGGTTATAAAAATATGAAGCTATTAACAGAAGATGAATGTCGTTCATGTGGCAAGATCAGTGATAATCTCGAAAACTTCACAGTTTCTCAGTTTACAGCTTCGTTTACAAAGTAAATAATTTCTTTATGTGTGTAACTCTTTTTTTCAAGTCAAGGTTGTTATAATGATTTATTTACATTAAAATTTAAATATGCATAAATTTTCTAAAGATTTATAAATCTAAAAAGTTGTTGCTCGCCGCCTCAATGTACACGGTTCAAAACCCACCCCAGCTCGGATTTTTTCGAAGTAAGAAATAAATATTTCCGAAGAAAAATTATTCCGTTTTCTCTTTCCGCCGTTCAAGTTGGATATATATATATATATATATATATATATATATATATATATATATATATATATATTATTTAATTGATACTAACCAAATTACATAATGGCATATAATATATACATTTAGTAGATAAAGCTACATAATTACACATTTCCAGCAAACAATTTATATTTATTGGATGTATACTATCAATTTTATATACATTATACATGTGTTCCTTAGAGCGACCTCTCCGTTTCTTGAAACTGTTCAATAAAAGCTCGATATGGTTTACAGCTTGTGATTTGATGAATGAAATGGATACAAAACAAGCCGGAATTGTATCAAAAGTAATTCTGAACTCTTAATTGATTGTCGATAGTAATTTTATTCATTTTTACTAAGTTTTAGGAATTTTAACATCGTTTTGGAACCTTAGAGATAGGCTATCAAAATAACACACAAAATCTTTTCTAAAAACATAGCTACCCAATGTGACCTAGGTCGATGGCTGCTGTCCAGATTGATAATGTAAGCTGCCATAAAAAAAATCGTTTCCTAGTTTCATTTCAATACAATAGTTCTATTTCTATTGCATTCAGTTTATTAATAATAAACTAGTACCTTCCTAGACTTATCTCACAAGTAAAGACTAAACTCTGCATATATAATAAGGCAGACAAGCTCTATTAATGGGGATCTAAACTTACCTGTATTGATAATGTGCCCTCTTGTATAAGATTGGAGCATTCGCCAAGACAAGCCCTGATTTAGTTTAGTACAATAAATATTTTTACTCTTAGAAGCAACTGGATCTGCATCGTCTGCCTAGTCTTTCAACTTCTTTACCGTTTATATAGATACTGACGTGATTCAAATTATAAGGAGTAAATTCAAAAGGTGATGCATCATAGCTAACAGAAAATGCTGAATAGTCAAACATACCAATCATCATCCACGTAGGTAATCTCTCCATGAAGATATTATCCACACTCTTCATTAATATTCCATTCACAATAGTAAAATTTTGCATCAGAACTTGTGTGATAGGTTATTTAGCGTTTGATGTAATTAACCTATTTTTCATCTCCAGATGAGTATATGCTGAAAGATGGGCTTTTCTCAGGTAAAAGAAACTCTGATAATTCTATTTTAGCTTTTAAACCTGTCTGGCTTCTAAATAGTGTTAATGAATGTGGTGATATGGATAACTTTATCCTTACTGAGACTCCATTCATCAACAGCTTATGTTGCGAGAAGAAATCGCGTCTAGTTTTCTCTATACATCAATTAATTTTTTATTTGATTTGCTATATTACTTTTCTATATTTTCTCTATTAAAATAATATCCTGAAGTGGAAGGATATGTAGATTTTTCTTCTTCAGTATAATTCAACAGGGTCTCTAAATATTCACGATAGGGGTCATTATTTCCAGTAGAATTTACAGATGTTTCATTTAAATTGAGTTGGTCGATAATGTTAGATTGTGGAAGTCTTTTACCACCGAAGATAAACATCCCATCATTACCATAACTGAATCCTTGTGCATTTTTTAGTGTCTGATAAATTATTCTAGCTCTTTCGCGAACACGATGCTCCAGTGGTTCCAGTACTTCATCTGTATAACCTTTTATTTGATCCTTGCCACTTTCATTAACTTTAACGGTAGATGTGTTCAAACCCCTATCGTACTGTTTCAAAGAGTGTTCCAACGTGTCGTGGTAAAGTATAATACGTCCATCTGGTGGTATGTGCTTTCGTACCCTCAAATAAGGAGCTCTTTTAATCAAAGAGAAAATCGTTCTCGTGTAAAAATTATACCGTTAAGTGAAAACAGGCATGGAAACCTTCTCAGCATTTTATACCGTGTAATCGTAGAAAAGCCAGAAGAAGCTGGTCTTAGCCGAGCAGTGTTGAGCTTCCATGGCAAATATTGAATCTGTAATGGCTTCAGGAAGTTGTTATCGTGTGAATATAAGTTTTGAAATTGCGGATGCAACCGGTGATACGATCTATTTACACATTCCATTCGCTCAACTGCGTGAATCGACACTATTCGTTTATATCATGGGACGATTCGAGACAGCATTTCAGTCTGCGGATACAATTGAGTTTAGAACTTTCAATCTCATAGTTCATATATATAGGATTCCTGCAGGCCATGCAATAATACCATCTAATGTTCAATTTGATTGAAATAAAATATACACAAGACATATAAATTCTGCAGGCTGCACCTTGTTCACTCAGTTCTCGCGACAAAAGTGAAGAAAAATGTTCCTTCAAAAAACTTGGGGCTTCCAACAATAATAAAAGAATCTCAGGAGTTACTAAGAAAGTTTAATCTTTTGTATGAAGATTTTACCACTACAGCTCAGTTCTCCTTGAGCTGAGCTGAGATGCAGGATCCTCGTAATTATAGCTAGAAGAGATGAAAATAAATTCCAATTACTCCATCAACCAACATATCCTTAAAAATCAGCCCCACTCCTATTCATTGGTATTGAAGGTGGAAGCTACTCCCCAGTTTGAAAAATTAGTGGTACGTATATTACACAGAAGATACTTTCTTTTAACAAAGTTATGTTTTTATCTTGCTATACGTTCAATGACAACTTAAATTAAAATTTATAATAATTGGGATCATCCATAAATTTTCCCTATATATTCTTTATGCAGATTATCTGTGAACTCTGTTTAGATAATGAGGATGAAACAACATATAATAAATGCAACAACTGTGGTCGATGAACAAGGATTTTTTTAAGAGATGGTGAAAGCTCCCTTGTAAACCCTTTTTAAAAGGTCGATACGAATAAGTGGATCGAGATAAAATGTGGAAACATATATGATGGCACGTGATAACATCAAATTCGATTGCCAATTAATATATGACAAGTTGCTTAAATATTTTAATGCTTAATCTCTTCACTTCGAATCGAATAAAGTGGGGACGAAAAATCTTTAAGACAACTCATTCAAGGAAAAGCCTTTAAGGATACACTTTTATTCATGCACTCGTCACTGAAAAACTGCCAACAACAATGGGAATCGTCGAAATGGCAAAGGTTATTTTCCTTACGATTTTCTTTCAGAGGAAACCTTGAACCCGTCGTAGAATGGACTCTCGACGATATACCATATATGACTATTCGTTGAAGGAATTATTCATTTATATTTAGAGTGCGTGGTGTCTGGGTTGACCGATATTATTTATCTTCAATATGCTAAAGAAGTGGAACTGAGCTCAAGTATAATAATATGGCTATCATTAATAAAATAGAGTTTTATTAATAAAACTATCAACAACACACAAAACGGAAAATATTGACATAAACAGAAAATGGAAAGGGCCGTGGGAAATCTAGCTAATCCGAGGATTAAGATTTGGAAGAGATTTAAAAAGGTAAAACAAATAAAAATTAAAGGGATGGGATGGTTCGCTAAATCATTTGAAGCACAGGATAGGGTTGACAAAACGGTTAAATACTCAAAGGGAACGTTCAGCTTACGTAATTACACGTATTGTGCAGAGGAAGGCGACGTGAAGGAATCTTCGGTCCGCTGGGGAGTTCCAGCCGAAGGGAGGGGAAGGAATTAAATGATCCTGACGTGGCGTCATGGAAATGAGAACCGTTTCTTGGCGAACGGGCTTGAAGAACAATAGCCGTTCTACGTTGTTCTCTTCTGAACAACAGGGGGGGCTGAGAACCGTCTCTTGTCTACGGGCTCCAAGAACAATGGCTGTTCTAATGTTGTTCTCTTTCTGAACAACAGGGGGGAAGGGTGAGAACCGTTTCTTGTCAACGCGCTCAAAGAACAATGGCTGTTCTAATGTTGTTTCCTTTCTGAACAACAGGGTGGAAGGGTGAGAACCGTCTCTTGTCAACGGGCTCAAAGAACAATGGCTGTTCTAATGTTGTTCTCTTTCTGAACAACAGGGGAAGGCTTGTGGACTTTGCGTCTTGAAGGCTCGAACCTTGACACTCAAGGGATATTGTCCTCTTCTGGACAATGATGGTGGATCTCGAGGTAAAGAGCTCTTGGTGCACAAGGTGAGACTGGATCGTAGTGATGTCTCGCGAAGAAAATCTGGATCTCGAATCTCCTCTTAGTGGTAAAGTTTCCGTATAAATAGTGGAGACATCCCCTTGGCGTAAGGGACAATGGAGTGGGGGCTTCGAGGGAATGCACAGCCACGCCTGAGAACAATATCTTATCTGCCCATAAGCCTAACTTAATCTGGCGTGATCGTCGCATGGGGCGAACGGGGGAGGAATAAACCTCCTTGGTTAAATATTGACTCAGGTGGCGCGATAATCGCGCCCGGCTTCATGGCAAAGATGCACATGGGTAGCATCGTGTTTCTAAACAACATGTGATAACGGTTGAAATTAAGCGGCCTCAAACCGTTCTATCACAAACCATATTGGGTCAGTTCCTGAAAAATGTTCTTTTAACTCTGATAAAATAAACAATGAGTAAAAAGTATAATTTGACAGTACTTTACCCGTATTTTCTAGGTAGAAGAATACAATATTCGTACAGAGTGTATTAAGTATTGCCTTCAAGATATTTCTATCCTTCACCTGTGTTTTTAGAATTTCTAAGTTTTTCTTTATTAGAAGAATTAGCATTGATCCTATGCAGTTTTGGATCACAATAGCTTTAATGTGTTACAATCTGTATAAATATGTCTTCTTACTAAAAAATTCAATTTCATTTATCGACAGAAAAAAAATCAAAAGCTCTTTCTTATAAAGATATACGTTAGCTTATGTTTGAAGAACATGATAGTGGAATCCCGATTTCCCGATTTTCCTAAATGCAGCAGCATATCTAAAGAGTGATGCTCGCTATCTAGGAACGAAGGCCATTTCCGCCGGTTCCGACACTGTTCAGGATATTATGCATGGAAAGAACGCGAATCAAGCTTTGAAAGTTCAGCTGGGAAGAACGAAAAATAATATTACTAAAGATACTAGAAGATATATTAGAAGAAAGTTAAAGTCTGAGGGTGATAATGAGAAGAAATCTGAAAAAATAGATGAATAAGAAGTTAAAGACTAGAAAAAAGTTGAAAATAGATAATAAAGAGGATGATGATTGGTTTTTTTCTCATAATATAAACAAAAATACATTTCATAGATGTTCTCATATAGTTATCAACGGCTGAAAATCATAACCGTGTAAAAATGAATGCTCTTCATCCAACAAGTTATATCTGTTGGAAGACAGAACTCCATCGTGAGAGCAATTATCAGTCTTACTCACCACTTATAAATATCTTCTCCGACCTCACTGCGGTTGAGGTTTAGAGAAAGAAATGTAAAGGTAAACTCAAGCAAAATTAAAGATGGGGAGAAGAGTGTTCCAGGCAATAATAATCTTCACTCTTTGTTCAGCAATGTTGCTATTAATTTAAATAAACATCTGTAAATTCCATCTCACAGATGGAATCAAGAAAGATCACTTAAAATGTGCGAGGCCTACAAGGCATATTTAGGCATGTCAGCCGGAGATCACGACAAAACGTTGGGCACCTCATTTCACCTGCGAGCTCTTCAAAAGAAGGTAATATATATGTATAAATATATATATAAATATATATATATATATATATATATATATATATATATATATATATATATATATATATATATATATATATATATATATATATATATATATATATATATATATATATATATATATATATATATATATATATATATATATATATATATATATATATATATATATATATATGTGTGTGATAGAACGAGTTGAAGCTGCGTTAATTTCAACTCCTATCCCATATTATTTAAAACCACGATGCTGCCCACGTGCATCTTCGATTCGAAGCTTGGCGCTTTATCACAGCCACCGGATGTCAATGTTTAAACAAGGAGGTTATCGTCCCACCGTTCTCCCCCATACGCCAACCTCGCCAGATTGAGTTAAGCTTATGGGCAGATAAGGCATTGTTCTCCGGCTCGGCTGTGCGTTCCCTCGAAGCTCCCACTCCATTGTCCCCCACGCCAAGGAGATGTCCTGGCTATTTATATGGAAACTTTACCACTAAGATCAGATTGGAGATCCAGATTTTCGTCGCGAAACATCACCACGACCCTCTCTCACTTTGTGCGCAAAGGGATTTCGACCTCGAGATTCACCATCACTTGTCCAGAAGGAGGACAATATCCCTTGAGTGCCAAAGGTTGGAGCCTTTCGTGACGCCAAGTCCTTAAGGCTTCCCCCTTGTTGTTCAGAAAGAGAACAACGTAGACAGCCATTGTTCTTTCGAGTCCTTCGCCAAGAAACGGTTTTCACCCTTCCCCCTTGTTGTTCAGAGGAGAACAACACTAGAATAGCCATTGTTCTTGAGCCCATAGACACGAGACGGTTCTCACCCCCCCCCCCCACCCTTTTGTTCAGAAGAGAACAACGTAGAACAGCCATTGTTCTTCAAGCTGTTCGTCGAGAAACGGTTCTCATTCCCAAGACGCCACGTCAGGATCATTTTATTCCCCCCCTTCGGCTGGAACTCGCCAGCGGACCGAAAATTCCTTCAAGTCACCTTCCACTGCACTACTAGTGTAAAGTTACGTAAGCCAAACGTCACCTTTGAGTACTTAACCCTTTTTTCAATTCTATCCTGTGCTTTAAATGGTTTATCGAACCATCCCATCTCTTTAACTCTATATTTGTTTTATCTTTTTAAATCCTTTAAATCCTTGGATTAGCCGAGCCCCCACGACCCTTTTCATTCTCTGTTTATGTCAATATTTTCCGTCTTGTGTTTGTTGATAGTTATTATTAATAAAACTTTATTTTATTAATGATAGCAATATTATTATCCTTAAGCTCAGTTCCACTTCTTAAGCATATCGAAGATACATAATATCGGCCACCAGACATTAACGCACTCTAACGATAATTAAGGAAGTTCCTCAACGAATAGTGATATATGGTATATCGTCGGGAGTCATTCTACATATATATATATATATATATATATATATATATATATATATATATATATATATATATATATATATATATATATATACTATTTAAATTTGGTATTTGGTATCAGGTGTGTAAGGTTTAACGCTATATCTTTGCAAACACTGGTCTCAGGCGAGTAAAGCATAGTGTTATTCGTTATAATATTAGAGTATTATTAGTTCCCTTTTGTTTTATCGATTGCTATCCCCTTTTTTTAAACTTAAGAAGCTGGAGTAGCTCAAGGAACTGTTATAATAATTTGGTTGTGTTTTTTTTGTGATTTTAGTCATTGGTTATTTAGATTGAGAAACCAAGTACGAATAGGTCAGTGCACATATTTAGGTAAGCTAATTTCTCTAGAAGGCATAATTCTTGTTGCAAGGAATTTTAGTTGGTTGACTAGTGAACCCCCAAGTGCAAAGATGACTCAGTTCGAAATCTTTAAAGCACAAGGAGAGTCCTGTGGACTTTCCGGAAAAGAACTAATTAAGTACATGAGAGAGGAACGGATAAGACAAGTGGAGCTTCACCATCAGATTGAATTAGCTCGGATTGAAGCAGAAATACAAAGAAAAAAGGAAGAAAGAGAAATACAACGAGAAGAACGAGAAAGAGAAATCCAACGAGAAGAACGAGAAAGAGAAATCCAACGAGAAGAAAAAGAAAGGGAAAAAGAAATCCAACGAGAAGAAAGAAGGAAGGATTCGCGATCCTTCCCAGGAAAGCTGACAAAGTTTCCGAGCCCCGTAAAACCCCAAAACTTCTTTCCCCCAAACCAACAACTGGACTCCAAACCTCCCGTTAAGATTTCTTCTCCATCTCTCTTTCCGAAGCGACCAATAATATGCTTCACCTGTGGTGTAGAAAACCACATGAGCTGGAATTGCCCCCAAAATTCTAGGCTTAAAAGCGGACCAGCCCACCAAGTTTACCAGATTAATACAACCCCGGCTCCCCCGGTGGTACAGACCCAAGCAGAAACTTCTTCCCCTCCGTCAGGCCACCAGGTAAAGTTGATTTTTGATAAAAGTTCATCGGGAACTTTGAAATATGAGGAGGGCAGCGTGGACGGCTGCCGAGTATCGACTCTCGTCAGGGACACAGGATGTACGTGTTTCATCGTGTCCGACGAACTCCTCCCAGTGGCCTCTAACCACGAAAAATTTGCGGTGGTACATGACCACCTTGGGCGGGCGAACCGATACCCCGTCGTTAGATGTTACCTGCAGTGTCAATATTATAATGGCTGGTCTTAAGTCATTATAGCACCCATACAATTCTGTTCCGTACTTATAGGACAGAGCCCCCATGTAAGTTCCGACCCTGTGTTTCAGGCCGCCCTTCCTCGAGGCTGAGCTAAGAAAGAAGCCCAGGAGCCCGTCCCCATCAGAACCCCAATACCGTCCGATTTCTCGGAGACCCCTAACCAGGACTTTAGGACGGCACAAGAGGAGTGTAAATCACTAACAGCCTTAGGTGATAAGGCCCAAGACAAGGACACGGAGATTGTCCGTGGACCCCAAGAAAAAAAGAATCCCCAACGCGCCCATGGACATACCTTCGTAGAACTGGACGAAACATCTGCGCTTGAAGAAGATTACCCCGCGGAGTCCCTTAATGTAATACAGACAGTGTGCATCCAACCTGATGCCGATTACCCTCCTCCTTCCCTACCAGGCGAGTCTTTAGAACCCTCTGACCTGGATAGTGACGCGCAGCTGACACCACGTCAGAAGAGTCAGCTACAAGAGCTATTTGAATGGAGTCACCATTTAACCACCCTATTAGCTCTTTTCGAGCGACTGCGCGAAAATGGCCTCACCCTTGGCCCCAGCAAATGCCATTTTGCCCACGAAACCTTCAAATATTTGGGTTTCAGAATAGGACAAAGCAAGTTAGGTCCCCAAGAGAACAAAATCAAGGCAATCGCCGACATGCCCCTCCTGATTACAAAGAAGCAATTAAGATCATTCCTAGGATCAGCTTCTCCATATTAGCGATTTGTTCCGAATTTCGCTGCAATTTCGACCCCCCTCAGCCCCCTTCAAAAAAATAATTCCCCCGATCGTTTACGTTGGAATGATGTCGCTGTTTCCTATTTTAATCAGCTCAAGAGTAAGTTCAATTCTGCCCTCATTTTAAAGTTGCCTAACCCGGAAAAATCCTTTGGGATTAAGACCGACGTGAGCAACGAGGGCATTGGAGGTGTACTCGTTCAATACGTGGACGACGGAACGATTCATCCAGTTGCATATGCTAGTCGTCAATTATTGCCACGCGAAAAAAGATATGCTACTATAGAAAAGGAAGCTCTATCAATTATCTGGGTCATAGACAAATTTAAGATGTACTTGATAGGTAAAGAATTTCAGATAGGAACGGACCACCGTCCGTTAGCCTATATTAGGAATGTGCGATACTCCAACGGCCGCATCATGCGCTGGAGTTTACTCTTGTAAGAGTATCAGTTTAAAAGAAATTATATGAAATGTTCCGATTACCCAGGGCGCTGACGCACTCAGTAGGAATGCGTTACCGAATAGCGTATAGTAATTGTATTCATAGGATTAGTATCTCCATGTAGGTATATACCGTCTTGTACGACTTAAATTAAGATTCTCTTGTAATTTAATTAATTAATGTATATGTCTGAATTTTGTAACGCTCAATGTCTAATTTATTTGTATGTATATATATTTGTACCCATTAATTTACGTATAAATTATTTTGTCCCGTATGTACTAATTTTATATCATTTCATTGTTACATGCCCTTTTTTTTCTTTGATTAAGTTGTATTAAAGGTTATTTTCCCCTGTAATCTAAAAATCAAAATAATCATATGTATTCAGGTAATACTAGTTAGGTGCAGGAAGGTACGGTTGTTACAAGAAAACGAGTTCCCCACAACGGAGCTCTATCGTTGTCCCTTCTCTCTTTTTTTTTCGAAGTGACAACTTCCCCTGGAAAGGAGGGGTGTGATAGAACGAGTTGAAGCTGCGTTAATTTCAAATCCTATCCCATATTATTTAAAACCACGATGCTGCCCACGTGCATCTTCGATTCGAAGCTTGGCGCCTTATCACAGCCACCGGATGTCAATGTTTAAACAAGGAGGTTATCGTCCCGCCGTTCTCCCCCATACGCCGACCTCGCCAGATTGAGTTAGGCTTATGGGCAAATAAGGCATTGTTCTCCGGCTCGGCTGTGCGTTCCCTCGAAGCTCCCACTCCATTGTCCCCCACGACAAGGAGATGTCCTGGCTATTTATATGGAAACTTTACCACTAAGATCAGATTGGAGATCCAGATTTTCGTCGCGAAACATCACCACGACCCTCTCTCACTTTGTGCGCCAAGGGACCTCGACCTCGAGATTCACCATCACTTGTCCAGAAGGAGGACAATATCCCTTGAGTGCCAAAGGATGGAGCCTTTCGTGACGCCAAGTCCTTAAGGCTTCCCCCTTGTTGTTCAGAAAGAGAACAACGTAGACAGCCATTGTTCTTTCGAGTCCTTCGCCAAGAAACGGTTTTCACCCTTCCCCCTTGTTGTTCAGAGGAGAACAACATTAGAACAGCCATTGTTCTTAAGCCCGTAAAAAAGAGACGGTTCTCACCCCTTCCCTCGTTGTTCAGGAAGAGAACAACGTTAGAACAGCCATTGTTCTTTTGAGTTCCTTCGCCAAGAAACCGTTTTCACCCTTCCCCCGTTGTTCAGAGGAGAACAACATTAGAACAGCCATTGTTCTTGAGCATGTAGACAAGAGACGGTTCTCACCCCCCCCCCTTTTGTTCAGAAGAGAACAACGTAGAACAGCCATTGTTCTTCAAGCCGTTCGTCAAGAAACGGTTCTCATTCCCAAGACGACACGCTAGGATCATTTTATTCCCCCCCTTGGGCTGCAACTTGCCAGCGGACCGAAAATTCCTTCAAACCAAGCATACTGAGCCAGCGACTTAATTGAGATCAAAGCTGTTTCTCGCTGCAACAGTGTGCTTAGTTCGAATCCCACCCCTGTACGGAATTTTTTGAATTAGGAAATAACTTTTCCCGGAGAAAAATTATCCTGTTTTCTGTTTCTTGCGGTTTGCTGGATGCATATATATATATATATATATATATATATATATATATATATATATATATATATATATATATATATATATATATATATATATATATATATATATATATAATATTTATACTTATATTTTCATTTTCTGCTTTTACAGGACGGTACAGAAAAGAAAAGAGAGCTATGAATTTCGCAATCCCACGAATTTGGAGGGAACCCACTGACCAATCAAGCAATTGTTTCTTCTGCCTGGTTAACCCTACCAAAGGTTGTATCCAGCCCTTCACTTATCTATTGCGCCAGTGTCACATAGTTCTGAGATGTCAATACATACTCCTCCAAATAATGATCAGCAGTTTTTAGAAAGGAAAAGCAGTTCAGAAGAGCATGAAGTCATTGATCCAGATTACAGAGGTGCAGCTGAGGAGAGAAGCCCATACTACCTCAACCAAAAAGATTTTAACGACCTTATCAGAGATCTTGTTCTCACAAAGTCCAATGCCGAGCTTTTAACTTCAAAGAAAGCATCACCAGTGTTTTTCAGGCTTTTTTACACGTCAAGATGAGCTTTGCTTTTGTCGCAATGTGATCAGTCTGTTTGAGACAATCGAAATCGCCTATAACCCCAACGAGTGGCGCCTCTTCATTTACAGCTCAGCCAGGAGCCTCAAAGCAGTGCTGCTTCATAACGAGAGGATGTATCCATCTCTTCTCCTTGCTCACTCGGTCCAGCTTAGAGAGGAATACAGCAGTGTCAAGATCTTTTTAGACTCATTGAAATATGAAGAGTACGGTTGGGAAGTTATCGGAGACTTCATGGTGGTGGCCTTCTCGATGGGTTTCCAAGGAAGCTTTACCAAGTTTCTTGGTTATCTTATATTTGCCTTTGGGACAGCAGAAACACCGTGGCACACTACCACCAGCGGGATTGGCCACAACATACCGAGTTCAATGTTGGGAGAAACAACATCAAATTGGAGCTTTTGTTGGGCCCCCGAAAAGTACTGTTTCCTCCTCTGCACTTAAAATTTGGCCTCATGAAAAAAATCGTTAGAGCTCTAGTTAAGGAGTCTGCAGCTTTCAAGTATCTCCAAGATTTCTTTCCTAAGCTATCTGCGGCGAAGGTGGAAGCCGGATCTTCGTCACTCCACAAATAAAAAAGTTCATGGAGTGCAAGGAGTTTCTCGAGAAGCTCACTAGGAACAAAAAAGCAGCGTGGGACAGCTTTATCGCAGTGGTGTTCAGCTTCTTGGGTAATCACAATGCCGAAAGCTATGTAGAGCTTATTGATATCTTGGTGAGAAACTACGGAACAATATGTTGCAGGTGCCATTGAAAGTCCATTTTCTTGACGATCCTCTTGATAAATTTAAAGAGAACATGATAGCATACTCCGAGGAACATGGTGAGTGCTTTCATCAGGATCTACTGGACTCTCAACGCCATTATTAAGGATTGTATAATGAACATCTGATGGGAGACTATATTTGGGGGCTGATTCGTGAAAGTAATTTACATAGAGTATAAGCGTAAATCACGGAAAACTGCTCATTTCTAATATTTTAATTGTTTAACTAACGTAATTCTAGAATAAATAAATGCTATTTTTCTATCATGTCGTTTTGTTTCTACTTTAATGCAAAGGAAAGTTTAAATTCGCCGCTTCCTTCCAGACGGAATAGGTAAATTTCATATAAATATCATTATCCTGGACACAAAAGTTGGAAATAAATAAGTGGTTTTTTTCATGTATTCTAGACACAAAGAAATAGAAAATAACAATTGATACCCAAAGACAAAAATCGTGTTACAGAGTAATTAGAATCATCTAGATTTTATTAGTAAGTATCGATATGGGGATACAGGCCTGGTAAGGGGCGGGTTATGACTAAATAATATTAAAGTAGTATCTAAAGAATTTACTGAACTATTTACTATCTTGCATTCAATATTTTTCACTCCCCTGTATATATTATATATATATATATATATATATATATATATATATATATATATATATATATATATATATATATATATATATATATATATATATATATATATATATTATATATATATATATATATATATATATATATATATATATATATATATATATATATATTCCAAACTTGCACAGAGCAGGAGAACAGAGATATTATAGGAGATGACCCTGAGAAGTCGCCCCAGCAAGGACTCAAACCTCAGACGGCTAGTTATCTAGATCGGTGCTCTACAATATATTAAATGTTATAATTGGTCTTTGTGGAACCCGATGATTTGGAGAAGCTATCACTGAAACAATTGACCATCGTCTACTCTACTACAAAGGATAAGAAGACCAAAGCATCGTGGAGTTGTATTCCTGATACATAGAGTGCTCAAACAATTGATAATATAATTTCACGGCATATTGGAAAGATTAGTTTAGGTAAACGTAAAAGTCTCTAACAAGTATAAACTCAAAATTGTCCAAGTGTACGCACCGACATCTGCTAGTACATAGGAAGAATTAGATAGATTCTATGATGACATCAGGAGATCATAAACAAAAACAATGCCCATTTTAACATCGCCCTGGGTGACTTTAATGCAAAGTCGAGCAAATTACTGGGTCATCGATAGTAATGTTCTGAATGAGGGACTGAAATAAAAGAGAACAATACCTGTTTGAATTTAGCCTGTCCCAAGACTTCAAAAGTGTCAACACTATGTTATAAAAAAAGCAACAGCAAAGATGGCTTTGGAGGTACCCAAACTATGAGATATACAAGAAAATTTATTATATGCCGGTTAAACAAAAAATCACAGTCAATAATTTCCATATCATCAACAAAATAAATATGAGACCAGAAGAGGGTAAGATGTAAGATAAAAAATATGTACTTTCAAGAAAGAGAAAAGAAAGCTACTCATTTAAAAAATAAGCCCATTAATATCCATTAAAATCTCGTCCCAGAATTCCAGCCCCATTTTCAGATAGCACGCCATGAAAACCCTCTTTACAAGATAACACCAGTTAAATCCAAGTGATAAACAATAACGTAATAAGGCACCTGACAGGCACTGCTGAAACTACAATGAAACACAAAATGGAACAACAAATTCTCAGAAGAAATCCTAAACGTAAAAAAGAAACGCAAACACCAACCAACAAATTTAATTAGCAGAATTAAACAATATCAATAAAGGAAACAGAGAGGTGACATCATAAAATATAATACAACTATTGTTGAATACACGAGGAACGAAGGAAAATGATGCTATAAAATGGCTAAAAAGAGACATGGAAAAGTTAAATTTCACATAATAAATATAAAGAGGAAAATGGTACTATCAGCCAATACCTAGAAAGAATAGTTAAAAGAACTAAGATGTACTCTGAAAAGTTGTACTCAAACAACAATACAATCCAAGATCACCACCAAGCAACAACTCAATAATGTCTCGGCAGTTCTCAAATCAGTAATTGAAACTGCAATCAATCAAATGAAGAGCCACAAATCCCTCGGTCAGGACAACATCAATTCGGACGCACTGAAAGATTCTAGAGATGTTTTTGTGGACAAACTACCTTGCCTATTCACAGAATATCTAAACCAAGTCAACATTCCCGAGGACTGGCACAATGCCATAATAATCATTCTACGCCAATAAGGTGATCAAACTTATCTTACAACCTATTAATCAATCAGCCTTCTCTCTTGTGTCTATATTCTCTTCATAAGAATTATCATAGGTGGGCGTTATTAAGATAAATTATCGCGATAACGATATCGGGTTATCGGTTTTCCTCCCGCGTTATCGATTCATCGGTATCGCCGATACTTTTGGTTCAAAACTAGTGATGATCGATAATTTTAATTTTTGGTTCCAGTTAGCACAGGGGCGACCCGCGCATGCCTTGGACGCAGAAATACAGTCGCCGCAACGGGGTCTGGACTTTTGATCTTTTATATGCATTGATATAGGTCCAATAATTGTTGCAGGGAAAATGCTATAATTGATTAATGTTTTGTGCGGTTTCTGGCAACGTCTGTTAAGTATATATGCGCATTGTGTCCGTTGTATTATTCAGTACGCGCTCAGACTTAGTCGTGAGGGGACGCTCATTTTTTGCGATGTGACTTTCATTTTGGTGGTTTCTTGAAGATATTTGGCTGATCATATATTTTTTAACTAGCACTCCAACCATGGGACTCAAGCCTCTTACAAATGAGGAAAAGGTCCTTATTCTCACTTTGAGGGAAGAAAATGTTAAGATAAGTGAAATATGTCTGCGAAGAGGGCGGGCAAAATCTAGCGTCATGGCGCTCCTCTCTGCTGCCAGGGAGCTTCCCTAAAACACCATACCCCAACATAAAAAGCGCCAGGGACCAGAAAAAATACACACAGGGGACAGATTTCTTGCTAAAGAAGGCTGTTATGAAGAACCCTGCGATAACAGCCAGACAACTCAAGGAAATGTACCCGAACCTCCTCCAAAATGTCTCGGAAAGGACCGTACAGCATCATCTTCTGTATTTTTGAAACTCCCTAGCTGTACTGCCTCGCTCACACTGCTGTTGAATGACCGCATGAGGAAGAAGAGGCTTCATTTTGAAAGCAGCAAAAGGGCTGGACAGTGGAACAGTGGTCAGGGGTTATGCGGTCAGATGAAAGCACAGGCCAGTTGGGTTAAACAAGTACAGTCCCCAGTACACAGGGAAGACTGTAAAACACAGTCCTTTAGTTATGGTTTTGGGTTGTTTCAGTGCCAAATTAGGGGAGGTGGTTTATATTTCCTGCCAAAGAATGTGACAAAGAATGCTTAGCGTTACAAGGAAGTTTTGGAAGGTCATCTATTTAATCATATGGAACTTCATGGAACATCCAACTTTATGCATGATTAAGCTCCTTGTCACAAGGCTAATTTGATAAAGCAATTGCTACAGAGAAAGCGCATCAACGTGTTGGCCTGGCCTAAGAACAGTCCCGATCTCAACCCCATTGAAAATGCATGGAAAGTGATCAAAGACAAGGTTAATAGGGTCAATGTGTCATCAGTGCAGGATCTTCATGAGATCATCAAGAAAGTCTTGTGCACCAACATGGACTTGAATTACTTCAAAGATCTTGTTGCAAGTATGCCCAAAAGGATGCAGGATGTCATCAAGACCACGGGGTGTAGCGGGATGAAAGCAACACTAACCCCGCGTTCTAACCTTATCCTAGAATTTACCGACCTTGAGAACCCAGAGGGAGAATTGATACGATTTGCTATACAGTCCTTTACTTTACAAAAAAATAAAGTTTTAATTAGAGTTTATATTTACAAAAAAATAATAAATAAACACCGGTGCAAATTCAAAATAAATATTCTATACAAATTAAACTTCTCCAACCGAAAACAAAAATAAAATATGACAGGCGCAGAGAACAAATTTCAACAACCCAAACAAGGTCCACACAACAAATCAATCAAAACAACACCCGCACGAGAAGGGGCACAGGACTATCACTTGAAGCTCGGGGGTGGTGTTGGTAGTAGTAGTAGTTGTCCAATAAGAAGGGGGACGGGCTCGTCAGCCAATGAAGGTAGGTAGTGCAGGTAACGCCCTCCGTTTCAGGGCTGGGCTGGGCGGAGCACTCGCTTCGAGGATTCCTCTCAAAGTCCGCTGAAGCTTCCCTCTTTGGAGACACAGGATGCGATACTAGCGTAATATTCCAATGCGCTGGACAAATAAATTTAACTTAACATTTTAAATATTAACTCTTATATTTATTTTTAGAAAATTATATCTTTTGATAAAAGATTATTTTAAACAAAGTACAATTAGTTATTATTTGTATTCATAATAAAAAATCGGAAGGCAAATTATACCCACACACTCACACAGAGGTAGGGAAAGATATATGTAAAGGGGGGTGGGAGAATGGCCATACAGACACACACACACACCACTCCATCACAGGGGGAGATCATAATATATTAAAAGTATCAAAAAAGTGTTTTTAATTATATTAACCTAATCTAATGGAGGTAAATAATATAAAAATAACATAAAATAGCGAGGTTCCAGACTTCCGTTGCGGTGACTGTAGGTAGGTCCGTGCTGGGAGGAGGATCCTCAAAACCCATAAGGAGAGGAAGTAGAGCCTCACCAGGTATGAAATTAAGAAACAGTATTCAAATATTCCTACTATTGTGTTATAAAATAACGCTATATATAGTCAATAACCAATATTGTATTATAATTTTGGATTTATCGATTTATCGGTTATCACCTTATCGGGCGATAAATTTATCACCAGTTATCAGTTATAGTCGATAAGGTTATTGTTATCGATTTATCGGTTATCGTGATACATTTTTTTCATTATCGCGCCCACCTATGAGAATCATTAATGACAGCTGCCAAAACCAGCTTGATTACTAACAAACAAGAGATCAAGCTGGCTTCAGAAACGTCTGACAAAATACATACTCACAGATAGCTCATTAAGAAAACTTACAATACACTATTCCTCTATACTTTGTATTTATAGACTGCCATAGAATTTCTGATTCAAAAGAAACACCAGCCTTGAATATTTAAAGTATAGATCCAGTCTACATAAATATCATAGTACACATATATGCACATATCTGCAATTTTGCTATATATATACCAAAATTGTAGATCGTAAATTAGATTGCTTAGGGATTCAGACATCTTTCAATTCCAGCAAATGTAAGACCAAGAGATATTATCTTTCCAAAATTATTGACGTGCTGTTACAAAGAAGTCTTTAAGAGGCTAAACTGGAAAAACAAAGGCATTAGGATCGATGAGGATTACTTCAATCACCTGAGATTCGCAGATGATATTGTATTCATAGCTGGTAACCTAAAATAGATTAAAACAATGCTTCAAAAGTTTATCCATGCAAACAAAAATGTCGACCTAAAAAAAAATCGTGAAACGAGAAAAGTAATGACAAACCAACAAAGGGTTGTTATAATATTCCTCACATTTTACAAGGAGCAAATTTAAATGGTAGACAAATATATCTATATGGGACAACAGATTACAATTTCACCAGGAAAACGTCAAAGAAATCTAATGCCGAATTACTCTAGGCTGGAAGTTATTTAGAAAGGCAAGCTTCATGTTCAACATCAAAATGCCCATGTGTCTAAAAAGTAAAGTATAAAACCAACACTTATCCCAACTATGACCAATGAAGCAGAAACTTGGAACCTAGCCCTAAAAACATACATTAAAACTTAAAACAACACCAAGAGCCCAAGAATACATTATGATCTGGATAACTAATTGGTGTGACAGAAAATCAGCTATATAGATTTGTGGACAAATCAAACTTCAGGATGTAGTGAAAGTTTTAGAAAAAACTGAAACGTATCTTGGTAGGGTATGCGTCGAGATTTCAAGCCGATAGATTGACCAAAAAACAAGATTGAGGGGTCATCTTGAAAAATCTGCTAAAATTTGGAAAGAAATTGCACAAGACAGACAAAAATTTAGAAAGATAAGAAAGGGTTTTTTTGAAGAGGGGCAGATTGAGTTTGAGATCTCGTCGCCTTATGTTCAGATCGTGTGTCTGTTTCCCCAAGTCCCTGGTATTCGCGTATACCATCGAGGTTAGATCTCACCAGGCAGATCCATCTCTTTTGTTACTCTGTTCAGAGCAAGCCTCGAATCATTGTTTCAACCCCGAAGGACTGGCCGAGATTCCTCTCGTCATATCCGGAACCCTCCCTCAAGGATCTCCAGATTCCGGTGTGAGATTTTGCGCCGAACAGCGTCAAAGTCTCGATTTTTGGAGGTTGCACTTCTTTGGAGCAGAGGTGCAATAGTCCGTCTTCAAGAAGGATCGTGAACTCGTTTTCTGCCCCCCCTCCCTTTATCCTCGTCACCACCAGGGTATTCGGCCGAGAGTCACGACCATTTTCCGTCTTCATTCCATCGCGCCGACTCGCAAAGGATTTTCCTTTATGGAGGTGACTCTCTTTAAGGTAAAACGACCTTTGATTATATCTCCCATTAATCAACCCGCTTTCCGACTTTTAAATATTCATTCTGTATAACTGATTTATAGTATCCCATTTAAAAGCTAATTAACACGTAATTAACTTCACCCGATTGTCAATTTTCTATAGTCTCTCAGTATTATCCTTATTTACAGTTCCTATATTTCCTGTATGTATATATATGTTAACTAGTGACTTATTAAAATTATATTTATGGTTTTTACTCTTTAAATATATCCGTGAACTGCAACTTGGTAAACTTATTAGGCGCTATCAGCCCCTGTATTAAAATCGCACTCTTATACCTCGTATTCAACGGATTACTTTTACGAAGTGAACGTACTTGTACGTAGAGAAGGACGCATACGTACATTAGAGGATATATGTGTATATAACAATATATATACATATTATCGTGGCTTTTATCTCTTTCCTCCCAGCCAGTAGATACATATATGTATATATAGACGTGTTGTCTGGGGAGGTGGCCTATTCCTCGACATATATATATATATATATATATATATATATATATATATATATATAGAGAGAGAGAGAGAGAGAGAGAGAGAGAGAGAGAGAGAGAGAGAGAAAGAGAGAGAGATGATAAGCCTGAAATCGTTGAGCACTTTAAATTTTAATAACCATAAGTTTAAACAGTCGATCTATCTTACTCTACATTATTTGAAATTTTAATTAGTAAAGAATTATAACCAATATGTTCAAAATTGACAAATATAACCATTTTATCCTTTCTCTATTGTCTTTGTTTTTGCATTTCATAATATGATTCTGAAATTACTCTTTTCCCTTGATTTCAAGCAATATCTTGCATCGTATTATTTGCTTTGTAATTGGCCTAAAGTATGAGGCCTAGTAGAATTAGACGTCATCCTTTTAACTCCACATCAAAGAACACGATTGGGTTCATATCGTGATTGATGAGATATTTGTATCCCGGTGAATGGGAATCTGGCGGTTTATTGGCTTGATTTTAATTTAGTCTTTTTATACTCACGAATAGCCGATTTCGATTAGGAGTCCAATCTAAGTGGAGTTAATGATGGCGACTCTCGTCACCACTTCTGTTTCTTTCTTTTCTGACAACCCTTTATACTCTTACCTCTTTCCATTTAGATTAGTCAATCTTTTCCAACCACAATCTGTGGGAAATTTTCATTAATCAATTGCTATTTCTTAGAGAGGAGATAAAATAGACCATGCCGGGGAAATAGTATCTCTATCAGGTAAAATGGAAGAAAATTGGGGAGAAAAGCAATTTTGAAACGAACTCAATTTTACCCTTCAAAACACTTAAAAATATTTTATTTAAAGCTATTTTTATCTATTACAAACCCGGTTCAACGTTAAGAGAATCTCACTACTGTTCTTTAAAATCATTATGATTCTCA
Organism: Ceratothoa steindachneri; assembly: GCA_963969495.1. Classification (NCBI taxonomy): domain Eukaryota; kingdom Metazoa; phylum Arthropoda; class Malacostraca; order Isopoda; family Cymothoidae; genus Ceratothoa; species Ceratothoa steindachneri. The sequence goes on along the minus strand of OZ018317.1, from coordinate 142,817,816 downwards.
AAGGTTTAAAAATATGGCGTTTCTGCCAAGTCTTACACCTAGAGATGAAAGAGATAACTTTCAGACTAATTCTCTTCAAAAAGTTTGCGAAATGTCTTGTGTAAAGCTTCAGATATTAGCTCGCAAAAATCCATACTGCAGCTCACATTTCATGAAATTTAAAACGATTGGAAATATTATTCGAAAATAAATTAATCAAAGATTTAGTGGAATCTTTTGAAAATAGTGAACCATTAAATCTAATTTTGTGACAAATATAAGGATTTGAATAACAGTTAAATATTTACAATTAAAATTTTTAAGTATACAATGACTTAGAAAATATATATATATATATATATATATATATATGCGGTTAAGAAGGCAATTTTTTTTGTTAACTTAGCTTTTCATCGAAGCACTCGGAAGGATCTCTTCTCACAGATACAAGAAGATAACGAATAATCCAGTTTTTCTAAGACAGACCCCAAAATCTCTATTTCAATCGGCTATTTTAATTGTTTTCCCTACTCATCGAGGAGAATGGAAGATTTATTTTTCTCCAATATAGCTCGGCTTGTAAAATCGAGAATTATTTGCAATTGCGCGATGATAATTATTCGCTTAAGAAAGAAATTCTTTAGGTAACTTAGCTCTTCATCGAGCCCCTCGGAAGAATCGCTTGTCACTTGCAAGAGAAGATAACGCATAATCAAGCTTTTCTAAGGAAGACCAAAATATCTCCTTTCAATCGGCTATTTTAATTGTTATATCTACTTAGTGAAGTCAATGGAAATTTATTTATCTCCAATAGCGCTCTGCCTTGTAAAATCGAGAATTATTTGCAAGTGCGCAATCATAATTATGCGGTTAAGAAGGCAATTTTTTCGCTAACTTTGCTCTTTAGCGAAACCCTCGGAAGGAACTCTTTTCTCATAGACAAGAAGATAACGCATAAACCAGCTTTTCTAAAACAAACTCCCAAAAATCTGTCTTTCAATCGGCTATTTTAATTGTTAGCCCTACATATCGAAGATAATAGTAAATATAATTTTCTCCAATCTAGCTCTGCCTTGTAAATTCGAGAATTATTTATAATTGCGCAATCAGGTTAGAAGAGCATTTTTTTAGCTAACTTAGCTCTTCATCGAAGCCCTCGGATGGATCACTTTTTACATACACTAGAAGATAACGCATAATCCATCTTTTCTACGACAGACTCCAAAATCTCTCTTTCAATCGGCTATCTTTAATTGTTTTCCCTACTCGTCGAGGAGAATGTAACATTTATTTTTCTCCAATATTCGAGTAGCCCGGCTTGTAAAATCAAGAATTATTTGCAATTGCGCATCATAATTATTCGCTTAAGAAGGAATTTCTTTAGGTAACTTAGCTCTTCATCGAACCCCTTGGAGGAATCTCTTGTCACTTACAAGAGAAGATAACGCATAATCCAGCTTTTCTAAGACATACCAAAAAATCTCCTTTCATTCGGCTATTTTAATTGTTATCCCTACTTATTGAAGAGAATGGAAATTTATTTTTTTGCCAGCCTTCGATGAAACCCTTCGTACATTAGTAAATCATTCTTCCCTAAGTTGAATCATTTTACTTAGTAATATTTTAATGCGAAAATGAATTGATGAAATCACAGATTATATTATTTTTTATTTATTTATTTCGGCACCAATATGGCTCCTGCCTACTAGGGCTTAAGTCGCTATAATTATCCATAGACTTACTAATGATGCTCCAGATTATAAAAAGTGCAGAACGACACCAAAAACCCAAGCAAAAAAACAAACAAAAAAAACACAAGTAAAAAGAATGAAGCACGCTCCGACGTCGGCGACAGTCCCGCCTTCTCCAAACACCAAGTAGAGTGAAATAAAATAAAAAGGCCAGCATCCTCCAAGAAGTAAGTTAGTCCAGAAGTCTGTGTCTACAAACTCATCCAAAGTACGATGGACAAGTTGTAGCGACCCGGCTCACCCCGGTAACGCAACAGGTAGCGTTCGCGAAGATCATCAAAAATGGGACATTCAACGAGAATGTGTATAACAGTCTGAGGGACAAGGCAGTCATTACAGTTAGGTGTAGGGAAACGCGACATCAAATGGCGGTGTGTCCTGCAAGTGTGACAAATTCGAAGACGACAGAAAGGTACCTGAAGCCGTCGCGGCATTATGGGCTAAGTCGATGAGAACACTCACGGCGTAATTGCATGCAACTTTTGGTTCCTCTCTACCGTCTCCTATCTATGCCAAGCAGTCCGGATGGCTTCTTTGATACCTATCATGTATTCGGGGTAACGAAGAATCCTCGCGGACTCTCTGGTGCCCTCATTTCTCGCAATCTCCACATGTCCAGCAACTCAACAGAAGATAATCTTGACATACGCCAGGCTTGAGGCAACCGTGACGCAACAGAATCTGCCTACCAGTGATTATGGAGATTGTAATGTTTTGAGAGCACTCAGTGCGCTTTGTTATTAACCAAAGATCACAATCTCGTCTCAGAAATGGGTAAGGTGAGTTATCTCCCCTACCTAGCAGTATATTACAGCCGTGAAGACAGACGTAACGCCTGGTAGAAGCTTTTTGAGTTAAATAATAGGGGATAGTGTGGAAGCCGATCCACTCTTTGAACTTTGAGCCAACCGTGTATACTTACACGGTTCCAGCTTAATAGGAAGCGTGTTCCAAAATGTTCAAGTCAATACGCTCAGCGCTGTGGATGCTTTTGGAGCAGCAGCGTGGCGATTAATAGTTAAAGTTGGAGTACCCACCGGATGACGTCCTGGTGAAGACATTGAAGAAACCTTATATAACATACTTAAAAATCACTAATTTGATTTATATCTAGGCGAATCTACTCTCCCAGCCATTGAAGCACTACTTCAATTACAGAAAAGAAAATTGTGCAAGAATTAATGCTTGGAACTTGAAACACACACTAAAAGTGAATCCATGTTAATTATAGTTGAACAGTTTTTCAAAGAAAAATAAATATTTATGAACAATATAATTGCTTGTATGTACAACATATTGTGCTCCAGCAATAACAAGGAGGAGTACAGGTTTCCTTGCATTTTTAAAGAAAACTGTACTAATGTCTTCAAAATATATTGCGTAATTCATCATTAAACTCTAGTGGCTGAGTACATGAGAGATTAGCTCCATAAATCTCTTGATGTTATTTCCTCAGTAAAGGCAATGATGAAGAATCTGATCGTGTTCTTTTACATACTGAAGTGAGATGGTTATCCAAAGAAAACTGTTTAAAGCGATTTTAATCTCTTTACTTTTTCAATACCATCATAAAATTTTCCAGGAAGAATAAATGTGACCTTCCCTATATTACAAATTTATTTAATATATTTAATGATCTGAATTTGCAATTGCAAGGCTGGACTGTAAATCTTATCAAAGCAAAATCCGTATTGGCACATTCATGGACAAGATTTCACTCGTTAGGCATAATATTGGTCTTCGGGCGCTATCTCAATTTTCAAATCTCGATCGACTAGAGAATGATTATGATTATGCTGTCTTAATTTATTACGACAATTTGAATTCTTTGCACGATGGTATCAGCCATAGATGTCAGGATCTCATCAATATGAAAATAGCGGACTGACTGATGAACTAATTTATTGATGGCGTACAAATGAAACCGATTCTGCAATATCAGAGAGGTTAATTGCTTCAAAAATACGACTTGAATTAAAGCCCCTCTTTAAATAATCATATCAAGAATTTCGGCTACAAAATGAAATTTCTGAAAGATATCCAGAGCTCTGGGAAGCTATCAAACCTTTTTGCATTGCTTTTCCATCTTCCTATATAGTTGAACATGGTTTTAATTCAGTTACTTAGCTTCTTGTTAAACAAAGAAACCGCCTTCAAATTTCAAAACGAGGAGAACTTCGATTATTTCTAAGCAGAATGAAATCTATAGTCAGAACCTTAGTCATTAAGAATCCAAATTCGACCACCGTATTGAAAACATATTGAGATAAGCTACCAAATAAATGTGTTTTTTTAGCATTTATCAATAGTCCTTATAATATAAATAAAAACTACCTTCAAATTATTTTTGGACTAATACCTAAGTGTTATCTTGCTATAAAAAAAATTAGGAGAGTATTCGAAATTTAATTTAACAGGTGGGGCGACTGCAAAAAGTTTGTTTTCAAGGGGGCTGCTTGTCCAATAAGGGTTGGGAAAAACTGTTCTAGCTTATAAAGTGTCTTATTAGATTTTAAACCTAAATTATTTTACTTCAAGAATATGTGTTTACAAATTAAATAAAATTTGCCGCTTTTTCGCAGTCGTATAGTTTCGGTACAAATATTTTTCAATTAATTAAAATAATGCAGCAGTATAAATAGGTCTCCAGTGTATGTTTTGTGATTATTTACTAAGGGATGTTTGAAATAATTTCAGTAATAGTGAACACGTTGCATATTTATTTAAGGTTTATACATAAATTCAGTTTACAGTAAACCATATTGAAGCAATCTAAATTATGAATGAGCATTTTATCCATGATTACATTATATATAAATTTCTGGCTCATAACAATACCAAAAATGTGGGGAAGAGTCTAAGCTTTTTTGGGTAACATTTAATATGGGCCTCTTTGTTCGCTTGAATCAACGCAAATACAATGTATGTGTAGGAGTGCGAAGATGTATCAGAGAAAAGTTCCTTCCAAATCGATAAAATAAATAATAGCCCATTAAATTACCAACTCAGGACGGACTCCGCCGTAGCGTGATGGCTAGAGGGCTGGCCTTTGAATCTAAAGATACCGCGCTCGAAACTCTCAAAGTCCACAATTTTTACGAAGAAAAATCACGAAGAAAACGGAAGACAAGGAAAACCGCTCGAAGGACTAACTCAAGAAGACTTAAGATAAATGGATCTCCTCATGAAAGAAAACGGACTAACTCAAGAAGACTCAAGATAAATGGATCTCCTCAAGAAAGAAAAACGGACTAACTCATCAAGAAGCAAGAAGAACTCTTCATATCATCAAGCAGCAAGAAGAAATCATCAAGAAGATGCATCAAGAAAGCAAGGATACGAAGATCAAGAATTAACCCAGCCCACCTTAAGAAGAAGGAATCTCCGCCAACAAGAATACCAAGAGTCAGAAAAATGGAATACAAATGTTTCAAGGGGCAACTTCACTCAAGAAGAAATAAATAGATTTGAATACAAAGTGAAAATTTAGATAAAGAATGATATTGATAGAATAAGAAAAATATATAATAAAATGGCCCCTTCCCATAACTGGTGACCCTCAAAAGGCCAAACAATCTTCTGATCTTCGTTTCAACTGCAATTGCTCTCCTACTAGAGATTAAGAAAAGGTGTTGCTGGGAACTTCAGGAGATCCGGGAATGATATGCTATTACTCATTGATTAAGAGACAAGACTTCGTTCGTTCGCTCTCCTCAATCACACTCAATGAATTAACTCCACTTATCCCTCAGACTCGGAGGCCGGGGAGGGAAAGCTACTACTCTACTCGATTAAGAAATCCAAGACTAGTCTCCATCCAATCCTCAAATTTGATCCGCGTTATAGAAAGGGACCTGTGTAGGGGTGCGACGATGTATCAGAGAAAAATTCCTTCCAAATCTATAATATAAATAATAGCTCATTAAATTACCAACTCAGAACGGACTCGCCGTAGCGTGATGGCTAGAGTGATGGCATTTGGATCCAAAGTCCCACGATCGAAACTCCTAAGTCCACAACTTTTACGAAGAAAATTCACGAAAGAAGACGGAAATCAAGGAAAACGATTTCAAAGGCTAACTCATCTTAACTCATCAAATAATCAATCAGCAATAGAAATCATCAAGAAGATGCATCAAGAAAGTATGGATACGAAGATCAAGAATTAACCTAGCTAACTTAAAGAAGAAGGAATCTCCGCCAACAAGAATACCAAGAGTCAGATAAATGGAAGACAATGTTTAAAGGGGAAACTTCAGTCAAGAAGAAATAAATAGATTCGAATATAGAAAATCTCAAGATGAAGAATGATATTGATAAATAAATAAAGTTATAAAATATGCCCCCTCCCCATATATGAATAAGGGAATCGAAGTGTTTCTTTGTGTATTTATCTGAAATTATCATTCCATCATATAGAATTCCGCGAAATTCATTTAAAATTTTCAAGGCTACTAAAGATATACTATTAAATGTGATTTAAAAATTTCTTTGCTAATATTAAAATTTATCTCGGTCTTTTTAAACTGATCCTATTATTTTAAAAATGTAATTGAGGAAAGGGTTCTTCATTCTATATCATAATTTGTTGTTGATATGCTTTACATAATTTTCTTTTCATGTGTGTCGTAGAGTCGAATGTCGAAGCTATCCCAGGATTAACTCTGCGGTGACGCGGGAAAGGATCATGCCAGAAATTGCGAGGGATAAATAATAAAAATCGAGTGCGGTTGGCCTAAATAATCAATTCTTAGAGGTTATGGGCTTAGATAAACTGATTGTAGAAAAGTAACTTTAACCTGTACAAAGAAAATATTATTAGCAAAAATAAATAAATGAGAATAAATAAGATGAGACCCGTGGTACAAAACGGGGGGAGGGGAAAGATACAAATGACTCCACGGAGAAGAGAGGCTGAGAGAGGATGTACGGAAATTGCTTCAAGAAAAAGGGGGAGAGTGCACATGACGGGGAGACTCATGTAAAACCTAATTGACTGAAGGCTTTGGAAACGACGAGGAAGCCGGGCGCTGAAAAGTTCCACTTGCAAAATTCATTCTTCTTTAACCATGCTGAGAAATGAAAGAGGGAGTACTCTAGACGAGAAAGAAAGCAATACCCGAGTAAAAGATACCCGTCCGTGTCGGACGGGAACTTTTGCTTTAGGTACGGGCGAGGCCGGGTAGAGAGATGATGCGTCGTGTTCGTAGTTGGAAGCCGTTGGGAGGCGGAGCTGGGCGTACGTGACTGTACGTGGCTGCTAACTAAGACAGGGCTATATGATACTAATTTCTCAAAACATTTCCTCGAAATATTTATACTACCTCGGCGGAAGCGGGTTGCCAGCAGGCCGCAAAATGGGGACAGGTATCTCATTAGTCTTGGCGTACCAGGAGGAGGGGATATCCTCGGTGAGCATCACAGGCTCGCGCAAAAGTCCTCGACGCCGTAGGTCTGGCGCCGATCAGGCGATGTGACGAGGAAGAATGGGATCCCAACACGGATCACACGCCCGCGGGACATTTTCGCTGATTCCTTTGAGATGTCAGGGTGTGTAGGTGCATCTTTTTCAGGCGCCATAGGTAGAAGTTGGTTTCTAGGGGGGAGGAGGAGTAACCTTCTCTCTTTGACAATATGTATGTAAATTATATTTGTGTATCACCCATTCAAACCAAGTACCTATCAAGGATAGAAGGAATTTCCAATTGATTTTTATACCATATCTGAAACCCGATTACAATTTTAAAGCTCACTATCCATATGACTATCCAAAGAAACAAAAAATAAAGGCACTGCGATTAGTAACAATAAATACAGGGCTTTAGTTATATTTAATTTTTTGCCTTCCATAGAAACTTGAGAAGGCAGAACAAAAGATGCAGGAATTCTTTTATAACCATGTAGTACAAGATAAAGAAATTTGTTGTGCCAGGTAGCTTAATGGTAGATCATCTAACGGGCAATAAGAAGACGCGGGTTCAATTCTCCGCCAAGTTAATTCAATTTTTCTCAAGGGGTTATTTCTGCGTTTCATTATTGATCGCCTTTATTGTGCCTTCGTTTGCTCTCCTTAATCTTTGTCTTTCAATGCCCCCTTTCAATTGCCTTAAAAACTTATTTCTTGTCTCATATGCTCATTCACGTCCATTTTCTCTTTAACTTGTACTATTTGGTTATTCCGGGTTTTGCAAAAGTTCTGTTACACTCCTTGTTTTATCTCTCGAGAGGTCAAACAAACTTAAGGTTATACTTTCTCAGCACGTGCCATTAAAATATCTTTACCATTGTTGCAGGTGCGTCGAGATGGAAGTGAAAAGACTCAAGATCTCTGTTCTCCTGCGTGCGAGTCAATACAAGTCTGGCATCCCCAAGCGGCTCATCGTCAGCCAAATAACTGTCCACAAAGTAAAGAAGAGGCTCTAAAATGCGCTAGATCTCAAAGATTGACCTCGTTTAGGCAGACCTCTAGTTGTCAACCGGTTGGCTGTGAGAAATGCTTTCAAAGTGCTCCGAAACTCAAATTAACTGAGTTTGCCATAAAGAAGAATATCTCTGTTGACACGGTATTCGAGGTCGTCAAGGAATAGGGCGGCAAGAACTTGAGGTGCGTGGAAACACCTATGCTAACCGACCGTATGCGAAAACAACGTCAGGAACGCTGCATACGCCTAATCGACGATTTGAAGAGTCATGACAATCGAATTCTCCTTTTTTTTTCTAATGAAAAATTATTAAATGTCGATCCGATCATAAACAACCAGAACCTGCGCGTGATAAGCTTTGGCTAGGACGTCTCCAAGGTCTATTACGTGTCCATGACCAAGCACCCGGCCTCCTTAATGAGGCTCTGCGTCGTGGATTGGAATGGAGTGAAGACGCCGTCAGTGTTGTTCACGTCCCGTTACAGTCTCACCGGGGCCGATATGCCAATTACCAATCAATGTAAGTGTGTGTGTGTGTGTGTCTGTCTGTCTTTGTGAAGGGAGACATAGAATGTGTGCATAGACAGAGCGAGGTAAAAGTGGTGAAAAAACAAGATTATGGTCAATTTTGGAACGGAGAGTGCCAAGCAGATTTTCACCTCCGTCATCAGTAATTGGAAGAAGTTTTGATAGAAAAGAGGGAAAACATTCGAATCAAAACCATACACATATTCTATTTTACGAAGGATTTCAGCTGTACTAAAGGAAAATGGTGGTCCAACACTTTGTCGATAACCAAATATATGGTTTCTGTCAAATGTTTATATTATTTTGCCGACCTATATATATATATATATACAGTGGCGGCAACAAAAAAAGTGACATGTGACAATTCAGAGAAAATGAAACAGAAAAATGTAACTTACATATTTTATTATGAATATTTCATGAAAGTTAATACTTGGTCATGTTGCCCTTGCACTTGATGATCATCCTGAGTCGATTGGGCATTGATTCAGTAAGGTTTGCGAAGTAGGTGGGGTCGATCGTAACCCAGATCTTCTTCAGTGATTCTATCAGATCCTTGATGCTGCCAAGTGCTGGCTCTTGAACTTTGGTTTTCATCAGATTCCAAGCATTCTCAATAGGATTTAGGTCCGGGGAATTACCAGGCCACTCCAAAACACTAATATTATTATCGTTGAAGAACCTTTTCACTAACTGGGACCTGTGAGCAGGGGCACCATCATGCATGAAAAATTCACACTGATGAATTTCCCAAAATGGCAGCATGTGCTGCCTCAAAACTTCCAGATAGTTAGTCCCCCTCATGGTTACATTCTTGGGAAGGAAGTACAGACCCCTCTGCCCTTGTTTCCACTAAAGGCACCACACACCATCACACTATCAGGGTGCTTCACAGTTTTCACGGTATATTTTGGTTTATACCGAGACACATTGCTGGGACGACGCACGATCTTTGACTCTCCTCTGACCAGCCTAAAGGTGTTTTAATCACTGAACATAACCTTCTTCCAATGGGCAGCTGTCCAATGTTTATAGGTCTTGCACAAATTGAGCCTTTTCATCTTCATAGTCTTGGTAAGAAGTGGCTTCTTGGCAGCGCGGCGAGCCGGTAGGCATAAGTCCTTCTGTAAGCAATGACGGATGGTCCTGAGGGCGACGTTCTGGAGGAGGTCTGGGTGTTTTTTCTTGATTGAAGCGGAGGTTACAGAAGGGTCTGACATCACTTCACGCCTTAGGATATTATCAGTCCTTGTAGATGTCTTCCTAGCTGCACCAATGCCCTCCTTCATCTTTGGTATGGTACCTGGTGGCAATAACTCAGCTGCCCGTTTTAGGCGATGAATCGTATTTTTTGAGGTTCCTAAATCTGCTGCTACATCAATAAAAGACTTTCCCTGCTCTAATAGGGTCAAGGCACGGCTTTTCTCTGTTATAGAAAGCTTTTTCCGCCCCATTGTATCCATTTGCACAGAAGTTATAGCACGTCAAATGTAGGCACGAATGCAGGAAATCAGCACGCTGGAGTGCCATACACTAAAGCCTAACTGTACGAGCTCAAACGAGACACTGAGTTCCAGTAAAGCGCAGTTCTCTTGTCTTAGCTCAGGAGAGTCGTCCACTTGCGGCATAAGCCCCGCACCTTTTCATTGGCTAGTTGGCAAGTAAAATCGTGAAAACTATTTTGTGTATCGATTTCTGTTGCCAATATTAAATGTCACTTTTTTTGTTGCCGCCACTGTATATATATATATACGTAGGTGAGTCAAAAAGTTCTCAGACAAATGCCAGATTATTGAAATGTTTGATTTTGTACAAGTAAATACAGGGTCAAACACGACTTTCATGTTTTCTGAACAATTCCTACAAAATTCGTCATTCAATTTGTCGAGACTCTTTGTATTAGATGTGCTTCAAAAAGGTTACTTTTTTGAACCCATAAAATGGCAAATTTTGAGATAAGAGCGAACATTAAATTCCTGACTAAACTTGATTGGAAGCCTGTTAAGATTATTGACGCTCTACAACAGGTTTATGGTGACTCTTCGCCATGTAGAGCGGTAGTTTACGACTGGATTAAGCGCTTCAAGGGGGGCAGAGAAGAAGTTGAAGATGATCCACGTGAAGGGAGACCCTCCACCTCCATTAACCCAGAAAATGTCGAGCTTGTGAGGAATCTAGTGGATAAAGATCGCCGTATTACTATTGATGAAGTTGCCAATGCATGTGAAATCTCTCATGGCTCAGCATTTGGAATTCTAACTGAAAATCTTGGCCTGAGCAAGCTTTCAGCACGTTGGGTCCCGAAAGCGTTGCGAGAAGACCAGCTGAATCATAGGGCCAACCTTTCTTTGGCTATTTTGACCAAGATTGAAGCAAACGAGGATAGTTTTTTTGAGCGCCTCGTAACGGGAGATGAAACTTGGGTGTATCAGTTTGATCCTGAAAGTAAAAATCAATCAAAAGAGTGGCACCCAAGGGGGGCAGCAGGGCCTATCAAGTTCAAGACAGAGAGGTCCGTTAAGAAGATAATGGCTACAGTTTTGGGGGATTCGGAGGGAATTATTTTAATAGACTTCTTAGAAGGACAAAAAACTGTTACATCCAGCTATTACGAAGGAGTTTTAAGGAAGCTGAAAACTTCAATAGCCAAAAAACGACGAGGAAAGCTCCACAAGCAAATCTTGTTCCACCATGACAATGCCCCTGCACATTCGTCCAAAGCTGTGAGATCTCAGCTACGGGAATTTCGATGGGAAACTCTTGCTCATCCCCCTTATAGCCCTGATTTAGCACCCTCTGACTTTTTTCTGTTTCCAAATTTAAAGGGACACCTAAAAGGAACCCGGTTTCAATCATTAGATGAAGCAAAAAAGCAGGTCATTACTTGGTGCCAGAGACAACCCCGTGAATTCTACAAAGATGGTCTTTACCGTTGGATTCATAGATTAAGAAAGTGTATAGATGTTAATGGAGCTTATGTAGAAAAATGATTACAGTATTATTACAAATAAATAGATTAAGAAAGTGTATAGATGTTAATGGAGCTTATGTAGAAAAATGATTACAGTATTATTACAAATAAAAATTTTATGCCATTTATCTGAGAACTTTTTGACTCCCCCTCGTATATATATATATAATTGATGACTATCCTCCACTTGTCATGTTTCTTCAATTACAAGGATCCAATCCCAAAGCTTTTGAGGTCTTTGGTTGTCTATTTATTCACTTGCACGACTTGAAATAGTCGCTACATTGTTTTAACCAGTTTGCAGACAGAACTAGTCATCTAAAAGCGCTTGGAGATTTCATATAGAACTGGTCGCCTTATTTCCAAATCAGAGCAAAACTCGATACATTCATATATTATCATTAGTGCTCATTTCATTGCTACAGATGATTTTTCTGTAATTCAGACTGTACCTAAATCCGTAGACTTATAAATTCTTGAATACCTTCATATTAAAAGATTAGACACCGAATTAAATGAAAACGTTCCATCAATAAAATTAATGACCCATTAAACATCTAACTCAACACAACTCACTCCACCACCATTTCTATTTATATAATCAGTGCTCCTAAAACTTCCACAGTCAAGGTTAGTAATTGTAATGTTTTACTTTTAATTCAGATCTTCCTCATTTTTACTTTACTTGCAGTTAGTGTAAATAATCTTATTTCATTTTTATCTATGTAGTCATTTTAACGAGAGTTTTTACCATGCTTGTTCAATATTTCCACGTTTTTAATTCATTAGTTATGTTAAACAATGTCATATTCCCACTTATTATCTAAAATTCTCTATTTTTTAATTATCTAATCTTTTTAAGTATAAATTTGTTCGGGTGTCCTTTGGGTAAAGTTCCATATTTATTGTTTCATTTTTAGTCATTATTTTTACTCTTAGTTATATTCCGGCTGATTAGTTGCTAAATGTTGTCTAATATATATGTTTAATATTTTTATTTAACTTCATTACCCACTGAAGATGAAACGAGCATTGTTTCGAAACGTTTGGTGTACAAATCACGTTCTCTACCACTGTGTACGTCTTGATTTTCCTGTTAAGAATTCGATTCCCGACAATTTCGTTGTTGGTACCTTCCAATCTATCTATAGAGAGGAAACGTAGCAAGTCAACAGTTTCAAGCGTAAAAAGGCCGTTTTTAAAAGTCGACGTAGCCTAAAATTTAGAATCACTCTTTGATGTTATTTTATTAGAGCTCTTTCATAGCCATCGACCCTTATGCGAGCGACTCACCGGTGAAAGAAAGCTAATACCAAACTTTTCATAAATGGCCCATTATATTTGCCTCTCGGGTGCCCAAGTTTCATGCAATCTTCATTACTTTCGTTGTTGTGTCTGGTTTTGTTAGTGAAAGTATCCTTAATGTTGGACCAAATAACTAGGTCTCTTGGTAAAAAGGAGGCTTTCCGTTTCTCTCTTCGCGCTCTTTCAAATTTTGGCTGAGAAGATGGAGGACGGGTGCTCAATGACTTCGATTAGGATAAGGCTCTCCAGGCATACATTTTGTTGACATTATGTTATTATCCTTTAGGGAGGTAGTGGGTAGTATAATTTATGGATTCAATACGGATACAGCCAAACTTTGGCAATATTGGTTATTGAAGTGTCCAAAACAGTTGTCATGAAAATGATTTGATATTATACCTTAATTATCAGTAATATTTGGTTATCATCCAAACTTTATTTCAACGTGACATTTTATCTGATCCCACCTAGAGATGAAGGATTTAATGACATTGACTGCATCTGTCATTATAGGATTAATTAATTATACATTGTTTGTTTTGCTTCGTAAAGAAGTAATTAGAAGTAGGATTGTGCACCTCTTTCCTGATCCCTCTCACCACAAATAATGTATCTTCTCTTGGATATTTGTCCTATTCTGAAAAGACTTTATGGCTGATTTGCTATAATAATAATGCATTTACGAAGCCATGGCCCACTGTCAACCAATAGCTCCCCGGGAGCAGATGAGATCTCTGGAACCTCCGACCGTTTGAGAGATTCAGGAAGAAAACTTTGATCTTAAAGCCTGCGTTGTAGGCCCTGTTCAAGTTACCACAATAAAGTAGGACTGCGCTTTCAGAGAGGCTGTCCTGAGTTACCATGTTTGAGTTTAGAGAGGCTGTTGCATTCTCTTGGAATTTTATAACTCTACCCTCCACATTGTGTTAGTAGTCCATGCAACGGTAAGGAAGTGAGGAGGTCCCACTGCAAGATTGCATGGAGGTAGGGCGGTCGTGTCATATCCACTTGGAAATGAGTTACCACTCCTTTTCTCTTCCTCGACAGGGTGGCTAGAGTTTAGAAAACAGCCTTGCTCTGCTGCGTGTTAGGTGGTTGAGGCACCCAAGACAATAAGATTCGGTGTCTATTTTTGAGGAATTGCATGCGAATCACGATGAAAAAACGTATGCAAAGAAAAATAATGCATTATGGTGAGCTACTCGAAATAATTATTTCAGAGAACAACCCTTACAAAGTTAAAAGTGGGATTAATAGAATTAAACACCCTAGTATTTGGGAAGTATTCTGCAGATACTACATAGTTCTGAAAGTGTTAGGCTTCCATCTTCTGTCCGACCGTAGTTATGGAGCCAGAGTAAAGTTCCCTAAATACCAACATTCGAAACAAAAGTTTAGCTAATTCCAGGGTTATTGATCATAATAGGCTGAAATAATTTACTAAGGTTAATACTGTTTTAGTTTAGATTAACATATTTTCAGTATTTGATTTAGTAAATTATTTCAGCTAATTACAATAAAGAACCCTGTGAATAGATAAAATATTGTGTAGACTGTAGGTATTTAATTCCTATTACTGTGGGTCCAAAATTGGTGTGGACTGAAGATGGAAGTCAACGCTTTTAGGAAATTAGTACCCGAATAAAAAATCCGATATACATAATAGTGTTTAATCCTATCATTTAATTTTCCTTTATTCAACTAATACACACACACATACATATATATATATATATATATATATATATATATATATATATATATATATATATATATATACATATATATATATTTATATATATATATATATATACATATATATATATATATATATATATATATATATATATATATATATATATATATATATATATATATATATGCGGTTAAAATGCTATTTTTGGCAAACACAGTCTTCCTCAAAGCCCCCGGAAGAAGATCTTTCACATACACGAGAAGGTAACACTTAAAATAAGTGTTCTCTCAGATAGCCAAAAAACTATTTTTCGATTGGCCTTTTCAAGTGTCACCCCTGCTTATCGAAGAGAATGGAAAATTTGTTATTCACCATTTTTGCCACGCCTTATAAATTAAGAAAAAATATTGCAGTAACGCAATTAATTATGCGGTTTAAAAGGCAATATATATATATTTACTTATTTAAATACAATTTTTCTTTAATGTAGACAATATTTTTCTTGGACAAATGAAAAAAAAGTACTTTTTTAGTATTTTGGGGGGTAGACTATTGTAATCGTAACGTATTGTATTATATATAATTTTCAAGTGTATTTCCAAAGGGGGGCTCAGCCCTATGACCCCCACTTAATTTTGGTGGTCGCACTCCTCTTAATTAAAAAGACTCGTAATATGCCTAATTCGAAAGCATAACCTTAGATTCGAATTCAAAAGGCGATTGATAAATATCGTTAGGCCTCTAGTTTTTCTACCGCGTTCCTTGACTTCAGACATGTAAGCATCTCACCTGAATGTTATTAAAATCAATTATATTTTCTTCCAAATTGATTAATTTCCATATCATATTTTCATTGCTATAAAGAAATCCTTTCAAAATGATGTAGAATACAATATGATGCGATTCCAATTAACACTGTGGCTCCCAAGATGGCGGACAATGTATTTTTCGTCATAACACTATAATTAGAAACTTGCCCACATTAGGCAGTAAAGGGGTTATATAGTATTTGCTTATTTTTTTTTTAAAAATAGAGACATTTTTAAGAAAGCGCTCACAAAATTTGAGGGTGATCATAAACCTAAAATTAACCATATATATATATATATATATAAATATATATACAGATATATATATATATATATATATATATATATATATATATATATATATATATATATATATATATATATATATATATATATATATATAAGTTATAGCATCCTTGTCAGGGAGAGGTATCTGAGAGAGATGAAGGAAGGCTTCCTCTTTTGTGGCAATGAGTGTCAATAAGACTTCTGAATGAGTCAGCGAGTGACTTGCCCAAACCTAAATTAAACTTGTCTAGTATGAATGAACCCTATATAATCTAGCTGAGCTAATGACGCTTTGCCTCTTATTCATCATAGGATAAAATATTATTAAACTTCTGATATTTATGAATATATCTATGAATAAAAACTAACGGAGGTGAGAGATTTTCTCCTTAATATTCCTAATGGTAAAGGATTCTTACATAGTGGTAAAAATCTCTATGGAATAATGGTGAAAATGCCTTTTCGAAGCAGTTGCAAAAAAACCTCTTCGAAGTAATACCAAAGATCTTTTTCGAAAGACTGAGAAAATTTTATACGAAGGAATGAAAACAAGCCTTTTATTAAAAGAACGAAGAGCCTTTTGAAGGGAATGTATACGAGCCTTTTCCAAAAGAGTATATAACAGTTTTCAAACGGTGCGGGAGAGACAATGCGATAGATTTAGAAAGAGCCCTTTCGTAAAATGGAAAGAGAATTTTCATGAGAATCGATGTGCTTTCTGCAGGAAAGAGAATAAACCTTTTCTGAAGTGGTACAAAAAAGCCATTACGTAGGAGGCAAAGAGCCTTTTCAAAGGAATTTAAAACTTAAAAGCGCATTTTCCCAGGAATTGAGCCATTTTTAAGTATTGAAAAAGATCCTCTTTAAAAAAATAATATTATGGAAACTCTGAGATCTATCAATGCTTTGCGGCTTTAAAAATGGGTATCGTTTTTGCAAAAGCTTACAGTGCTTAAAGTAAAGCGAAATATTCAGTGCAATAATAATAAATTAATTATTTTTTGTAATTTCTGTCTCAGTGAATAATTCTAACTTTTCTATTTAACTACTCTATTTTGCATATTTTATTAATAAAGAATAATTGATTATTTGTGCTTATTTGTAAGGTACAAAGTCCGATCATTTTTTGGCAATCATCCAAAATAAGATTATACATTCACCGAAATCAAAATTCACTCCAATCAGTCAATGCCGTTTTTTTCAGTCCTCCATCAAAGCTAAGGCAAGGTAAAAGGTAAGTCAATGTAATAGCAACCCCTTAATTCTAAATGATGGAGTCCGAGCAGTGCTAGACAAATCTCCAGGAATAAGTTCGTACAATGAGTGGAGAAACAAAAAAAAGAATGCCTCTATTAAGGGGAAATTGAAACTCAAAGTGCGTCTAGCCTTTGTACAAACTTGTTCTCCACATGGTTCTAATCCACCTTTCCTGTTCCAGCATACAAAAATCATGAATATTGCCATCATTTTACTTCATTTTACTTCACTATTTTCTTTACGAACTTCCTTTCTCAAAATATTTGTTAGAGATGCCCTCGTTGGTTTTAACCTGTTCGAATCCATTTTCGATGCCAGGGCAATTTTCTGCTGTCTTTATCGCTCTTTATCTCTTTGTGATATACCTATCCTTTTTTTTACGCCGTCTTTCTTGTTTCGTCCATGAGTAAAAAATTATTTTATTTTATATTCTATTTTTATTTTATTTATTTCTAATCTTATTTTTCATTTTAAATAAAAATACGAAGAATAACGAGAGAAAGTGAAAGTGTTGAAGATAGAGGAAGTGAATTGTGTGGAAGATATATAGCCATAGATCTCATCTGTGTTGATGATGGGCACATAATCCTCTAGATGTCAGCGGCAGCATTGAAGCCCGTACTAAGCATAACCTCCCATTGTGGGGCGGAGCAAAGTTGTTAAACAGAGATTCTTAACGAAAATGGTGAAGTAAGAGAAAATGAAAATGTGTATAAAGAATAGAGTCAATTCCCCTATTCCTTGAGTGTTCGGTAGCTGAAGGCCGCGCAACTCTCTTGGACTAACGTCTAATTGGCAACGAAATGCCCCTACTAGTCTTTCTTTAGGATTATCGGGCGATGTAACTTCCATATATTTTCACTTACGAGGATCCCAACTTAACAACTTTCTTACAAATCTCTGCTCATAAATACCATATATTGGTGCCCTGATTGATTTCTCTTGTTATTTACAAGCAAATAACAACAATAACAGAAACAAAGAGAATTCTGTTTTTGAGTTTCGGTTCTGAATAACAAATAAAAGAAGACGAAAAAGAAGAGAAAATAAGAAAAAATGAATGACTAAGAGAAAAAGAAATTAAAGAAGATGAATAATATTATTCATAAGAAGAATAACTCGTTGAAGAAGAAGAAATAGGAAGTTGAAGATGAAGAATAAGAAGATGATTAAGAAGAAAAGAAAAAGACGACAAACAAGATTGATAATAATAATAGAATAATAATGAGATGATGAGGAGAAGTTGAATAAGAATAAAGAGAAGATGAATAATTTAAAAATAAAAAGGAATAAAATATAATAATAATAATAATAATAATAATAAAAGTTATAATAATAATAATACTAATAAAATAGTAAGAAGGAGTTAAAGAAGAAATAAAAGATGATGTTGTTAAGAAGAAAAATATATAATGAAAGATGCGGATGATAATAATAATAATAATAATAATAATAATAATAATAATAATAATAAAAGTACGAGGAAGATGAAGATTAAAATAAACAAGAAAAGAATAAGGAAGAAGAATATGATGAAGAAAGAATAGTTAAATTGGAAGAAGGACATATGAAGCAAAATTGAAGATGATGAAGTAGAATGAGATGATGAAGAAATAGAACAATGAAAATATGAAGTAAAAGAAGATAAATAATAATAATAATAATAATGAAGAAGAAGAAGAGGAGAAGATCAATTTGAAGAAAATTAAAAAATAAAAGTTAAAAGAAGAAGAAAGAAACAAGTAGAGGAAGAGTAAGAAGAAGAAGAAGAAGAAGAAGAAGAAGAAAAAGAAGAAGAAGAAGAAAAAAGAAAACGAAATAATATTGGTGGAAATAAAGTTGACACACAAAAGCTGCACAGAAGGAAAGGAAAAAACGGTTAAAATAGCATAACCCGAAGGAATCGATAGAAAATTCATGTAAAAGCGAAGTAAATGGTTGAAAACAGTAAATGACAAAATGGTTGAAATGCAATATATAGTAAAATGGAAAGAAATGATACAAAATCCTGCTAAATGGGCAGTAAATGTCATAAAATCAAGGCAAGTGATAGAAAATTCGAGAAAAAGGACATTAAATGGTAGGAAAAGGAAGTAAGCAAAGGAAAATTCATGTCAATAAGGAGTAAATGGCAGAAGAGGGAGGGTTGCAATAGAAAATTTATGTAAATGTCAGTACAAGACAGAAAAAAGGAAGGATTGAAAATTCATGTAAAAGGGGCAGTCACTTAAAAGAAAGAAATAAGCTATACAAAGTTCCGGTAAATGGAGAGTAAATGACAGAAATATCAAACAAGGTGATAAGAATTTAATGGAAATGGGCAGTAAATGGCAGAACGAGGAAGTAAGCGAATGTAAATTCTTGTAAGAGGGAAGTAAATTGCAGTAAATGGAGGGATGTGATACAAAATTAATGTAAATGTCAGCCTATGGCAT
The DNA here is from genome assembly GCA_963969495.1 of Ceratothoa steindachneri. NCBI lineage: Eukaryota > Metazoa > Arthropoda > Malacostraca > Isopoda > Cymothoidae > Ceratothoa > Ceratothoa steindachneri. The sequence continues at coordinate 142,798,375 of OZ018317.1, read as the reverse complement.
AAAACGGAAGGAGGCGATAGATAATTATGTAAAACGTGAAGTAAAATGGCCTAAAATGGACGGAAGTTAGAGAAAATTGATGTTGGAGGGTAATAAATGGCATAATGTGGAAGAAAGCAATGAAAAGCTTGATATAATGCAGTAAATGGCATAAAACGGAAGAAAGCAATGAAAAGCTTGATTTAATGCAGTAAATGGCATAAAACGGAAGAAAGCAAAGAAATTTCATTTATAAACGCACCAAATGACAAAAGATAAGTAAGAAAAGGGATATTCTCATGGTACACCACTCTATACCATACACTAGACCTATATTGTGGGGAGGGGTGACTTCTTCACCTACTGCAATGCAAACCGTTGAACGACTGTTTGCAGGAATTAACGATCGATCAGGAGGTCAAACTCGAAGCGTTGGGTTTCAAATCCTTAACAAATCAGGCAGAGTGCCAAAACTGGTTGGCGAGATTTACCTGAATAACCCGAGAGTATCGTGCAAGGTTAGTTGAAGAGGAAACAACAAAAATATAATTTTATTTACAAATATCAAAATAAGAATAAAAATAGGCCAAAGGGAATTATTTAAAATGAAATAGTCTCTTGATAATTATGATAAGGATACATTCTTAAATAAAATTAATTAATTAACGTTACTATGGTCAGATCAAAATGGGGAACTTGACAATAGTAATAATTGAGGGGGGTTTCAATATTACGGGTCGGTGCCTTCGAGGAAGGTCCTGCTTGGAATGAGCGAGTGGGTCATGATCCGATGAGGCAAGTGGAGATTTTCTTTCGATCGATTAAACGAAGGGAGACTGTCGTGCAACTTCAAAGGATTGCCGTTCATAGAAGCTACCAATTGATTAGGGTAGAATCAAAGTGAAGAAAGTCTTCCTGTCTGATGATCGCTCACGGGACTTCGACTCGAGGCGATGAGGACGACTTTGAGGAACGTGCGGGATTCCTCGATTCAAAGTCAAAACCAGGTATTTGTACGAGTGATCTGGAAGGGAGAAAGGGCGATTTGGAGCATGGGTTGAGGAAGCTCCAACTATCTTGATCCGTGAGGCGGACGAAAATTCAGCTTTTAGCTGCAAGGCGCGAAAAGAACAAGCGGCTCGTTCTCTCCTTGTCGCCGGGGCGACGGCTCTGGATTCTCAGGATTGGGGGATAATTCCACAATACGCCTAGGAATCGAAACTTCTCGAATGTTCCCGAACAGGAAGTGACGTTTTCCATGGCGGGATACAATCGCACGGGGTTTCAAAATTACGTGAGGAAGTCAGAGGTTGTTCTTTTACACCTATTCATGTCAAAAAGTAGTTAACGACAGAAAAAGAAATGATGTAAAGGTCAGTAAATGTGAGAAACGGAAGGAGGCGATAGAAAATTTACGTTAAAGGGCAGTAAATGGCATAAAATGGAAAGAAGCAAGATAAAATGTTATCAAAGGGCAAAATATATAGAATAAACCCGGAAGGAAACGTTAGAAAATTAATGCAAAATGGTAGTAAATAGTAAAGGAAGGATGCGATCGAATATTTATGTTAAATAAATGACATAAGACAGAATGAGCTAAGAGAAATTCATCTAAAAGAGCATTAAATTTTAGAAAACGAAAGAAAGTGTCATAAAACTGCTGGAACAGTCTATTAAGTGCCGCCAAACGGAAGGAAGCGATAAAAGTTAATATAAATGGCCAGTAAATCACAGAACACGGAAACAAGCGATAGAAAAATCATGTTATAAGACAGAAAAAAGAAAGAAGAGAGAGAAAATTGATGATAAACGGCAGTAAATAGGAGACAACGAAAGGCGGCCGTTAATGATAGAAAATTGAAGGATGCGATAGAACATTAATATAAAAGGCTATTACATAGCAATAAAACGGAAAAAATTATATTAAATGGTAGTAAATACCATAACATGGAAGGAGGTGTGAGAAGTGTATGTATGAGGGTAGTAAATAATATAAAATCGAAGGAAACGATGAAAGTAATATTAAAGGGTAGTAAATAGCAGAAACTGAAGAAAGCTATAGAAAATCCATGTAAAAGTAGAGTAAATTGCAGAAATGGAATGGAGCGATATAAAATTTATATAACCTGCCGCTAAATTGTAGCAAACGGAAAGAAACAATAGTAACTTCGTAGAAAATGGTAGAACACAGAAGGAAGCGAGAGAAAATTAATATAAAATCGCAGAAACTTAAGAAATTGAGAGAAAATTCATGTAGAAGTGGAGGAAATGACAAAACAGACTGAAGCGATAGAAATAAACAAGTATAAGGGAAGTAAATAGCAGAACAGGGAATTAATCGATGGAAAGTTCATATAACTGTGCGATAAATGGCAAAACCGGTAGCTCCTTCATAGAAAATGATAGCAAACAAAAGGAACCGATTGAAAATTCATGCAAACGGTAGTAAAAGGCAGAAATCGGAAGGAAACGATAAATATTATTTATAAAGTGCAATAAATTGCAAAGCGCGGAAGGAAGCCATAGAAAATTCATGCTCAAAGGCATAAAAGTGAAAGAAAACCAGTTAAGATGAGAGAAAATTCGTGTTAATGGGCAGTAAATGACAGACAATGGAAGAAAACGATTAAAAATTGATGTATAATGGCATTAAATGGCATAAATTTTAAGGAATCGATAAAATATCCTTATAAAATCGCAGTAAATAACAGAAAAAAGAAGTAAGCGATAGGAAATTTATGTAAAATGGGAGTAAACGCCATAGCAAGGAGGGAGGCGATAGAAAAGTTAAGCAAAAGGGGAGTAAATAGTAGTAAAGAGAAGGAAGTGATAGAAAATTGAGGTCCATCAAAAGGCAGTAAATGGCAGAAAACGGAAGAAAAAAGTGCAGTAAATAGGAAAATTAATTTAAAAGGTCAGTAAATGGCGAAAAAGGAAGCAAAATTAAGGAATTAGGTGAAATTAATTAAAAGTTAAGTCATAGTAGAAAATGAAGGAAGCGATAGAATATTTATGTAAAACGACAATAAATAGCAAAAACGAGAAGAAATAAAATTTAGTGTTAAAAGGCATTTAACTCGAGAAAACGGAAGGAATCGATATGAAATTCCTGGAAAATGGCTGTAAATGGCAGAACATGGAAGGAATCAATAGGAAATTTATGTAAAATTTGAGCAAATTGGTAGAAAATGGAAAGGAAATACAGGAAAAATAAATTTGTATAGAACGGCAGAAATTGGCTCATCACTTCGCAAAGAGCTCAACTATGGACGATGGGAAAGCGAAATAGAAAAAGGTGGCTTCACAACACGCTTTAGGACTTCAAAGAAGGACGATGAGCGTATCACCGGGCAGATCATTCCACATCACCGGAACAAAAATGGTGAAAGAACGGTCAAACATTCAACAAAAGCTACTTTGACCAAAAATCAGTTAGGAGGAAGAGCCCCTGCGCGTGGTTCTGTGGACCTGGGGTCAGTTATGAGATCAGGTCGGAGGTTAACAACATTTGTCTTATATTCAAACTGAGAGATCTTAAAGTTGAGTCTATATCGAATACTGAGCCAGTGCAGAGATTTAAAGCTTGTGCTCCAGCGAGAAGGGAGTAGTTGTAGTAGTCAAGGGAGTGATGTAGGCATGAGTGGCAATCGCAAAGATGCTCTGATCTTAGTCATTCCAGATTCGGCCAGGACCATTTAAAAATGTTGTCAACATGAGTTTTGAGAGATGACTGGCAATCAAAGGTTATGCTCATATTTAGAACCGGATCAGAAAAGGGAGCATGAGAAGCGACAAGTTTCGCAGTGAGCCACATCAGGACGAGGTTCTACTATTCGTACCTCAGTTTTCTCATGGGTGGCTTTCAGAAGGAATAGAGGCAGGTGGTATGCCAGAGTATGTATGGCTGCCTTGTCACAGAACAATGCTATGAATTCAGTAAGGGAGAGAGAATGAGGGAACTAGAATATAAGGGAAAGTAGTAAAACCCGTAAAAAAAAACAGGACTAAAACGAGAAATGATAGAAACCCTAAAAACGACAAAAGAAACTGTGGAAACTGAAGGAAACCAATGGAAAACAGAAGAAACCGTGGAAAACGGAACAAAAGGACAAGAAATGGTTAAATGTTATACAAGGCAGAAACGATCGAAAACGGCCGGAAACTGTTGCAAATGGGTGAAAGCGAGTGTAACCTAAATAAAACGGAAGAAAAGGTGCATAACAGAAGCAACTGGAATAAACAGCAGAAACGGTAGAAACTTCTGCGAAACGGCTAATACCAGCATGAAACGGTAGAAAATAACCGAAATCTGAGATAGCATTCGGAAACTTTAGAAAACAGTAGAAACAAGAAAAATAGATAACGAAAGGAACAATAGGAATGGCAGAAAGATGAAATGGTAGAAAACGTAAGAAACTAGGGAAACGTTTAAAAATGAGACAAACTAAAAAAGAATTGGTAATTTTAAGAAAACGCGAGAAACCCTTAAAAACGGAAGAAAACGGTATAAAACATATGATGGAAAAATACAGAAAAGTCAGATGAAAGAAGGTTATAGAAGTTAACAATTGAAAATAGCAGAAACGATTGATAAAAACAAAATAATTGAAAGAGTAGAAAACGAAAAATACGGTAAAAAAAAAGAAAACGAAAAAAGAGCATAAATGATAGAAAAGGAAATAAATCAGTAGGAAACGAACAAAACTCTCGCATTTACTTCTTAATTTCGCGATATAAAAAATTATGAGATATCATAAGAAATGAAAGCCTGCGAAAATGTCCCTTAAGAAAACCGTGTGATAATTTATGTCGCAACTTGGAACTATCTTGGTTTCTATGCGATTTACTCTGCTCTTTTTTAGCCCTGCAGATGGCAAATAAATGGCCGGCCGCGAGGAATTAAAGACACTTTAAAGTATGCAACTGATATCGGGATCTTTAATAATATTCACCATACACCGATTTTAAAGAGAGACTCTCCAAACCTTGGTATCTAACGGCAATTGGGATAGCTATTTTCTGTCTTCCTGCGGGTAAGTGTTTGTGAGATGAGGTTTATTTGGAAATATAGCGAAAATATGGGGGAAGTCGGGGGAGATATATAGCCGCAGCTACACCTACAGGAATTGGGACAGGGAGGGAACGCATTCATGCAGGATTTAGCGGCATGTTGGTCTATGTTACACTTGAGCCCCACACTTCCTACTCTCTTTTCCCTGTTGGGTATATACTGAGGGAGAGAGGTGTGCTGTTCCTCCAGGTTTCATGTTTAGCGGGGTTCTTAACCTCTGCTAAATTATCCACCTCCTCGGCGGCCTAAATATGCGGAATGATGCAAAGAAACTTTATTGTATCAGAGCTAAAATGTTGCATGTTATGGCGGAAAATGATACAGTAAAAAAATGCACCAAACATTTCGTGTAGTGAAATGGTTACAACCAGAAAAAGTAGGGGGGGGGAGTCAAGTTGAAATCCAACTGGAGCAACTACGCCTCCTAAAATGTAAAAGTTCGTAAAATTGCGAATTGAAAATGTGTAGAAGATAAATGACCCGAGTATTCAAAATACCATATAACGACACATCGAAAGGGTGCGCAATTCTCCTTAAACTTTACAGAACAGAAAATACGTAACCCGATTAAACCCTAAAAGCCCGCTTACGGCGGTTATGTGCAGATAGATGCGCAATCTATCTGCACTGGTGAAAATGTGGGAAGGACATGTACATAAATCTACTTAAGGTTGTAGGTACTGGAAGGGCACACAACTCTACCCGCCGACATTCAGCACGACAGTTCCTATTGCAGGCCAAAAAATGAGAAGAAATAAATTTTCAGCCCGCCTTCCTCAGTGATGAGGCTCCTGTTGCCGGATAAAGTGGCAAATAAATTGGATACAAATTGGGTAAATAGCAAAAAGGCTTACACGCTATTCTTACTCTAATTCCTCAATTAAGTTTATTCAAGAAAAACAATACTTTTTACATATTATGGCGATATAATATATTGTATGCTCGTGGAGTAACAATGCTTAAGACGATTGTAGAGCTGTATTAAATTCTAATTGGTAAGACCTGTGTGGTATGGTTTGAATAAATTGATTTAATCAACGAAGGCATTCTTTTTCTGAATTAAGAAAGATTGGGAGCGGGAGAATATGAATAGAAATAACAGATAAATGGGAATAACATTTTTTTTATTCTGTTAGCAAGACCAAAGGAGTGAGCATTCGTTTCACCTCAACACGCTACTTCTCTTAATTCATCCAATGACGATCTTCCCATGGCAACGTCTTAAGCCTTTAAGCTTCTGTTTACAAATAGCGAAGTCGCAAGCACAAGTGTGGTTTCCGGTGTGATGGGGTTGACAGACTGGCGCTAGGTAATCTGATTAGACTTCTGCTTCCATATCTCATGGAAGGTATAGAACGCTGACTGACCCAATGGATATGTTACAAGGTAAAATTATAACCAGACGCCGGTGGTCACGATCAATAAGCACTCGTCCAAAGGGAGAGTTAATGCCTAGACGGCGTTCACACTACTAACGAGAAGTCAGATTAAAACTGATTCAGGTCTAGGAATTTATACCCCCCCGCCCTCATATAACAATACTAACTCACGAATTATGTGCCATTCTTCCCCCATTAAAGCAATATTACCGCACGAATTATGTACTTTTCTTCAATTTGCCCCATTAAACCAATACTACCCAACGAATTATCCACTTCCCTTTCATTTCGCCCATTATATCAATACTAACGTACGATTAATGCTCGTCTCTTCCATTTACCTTCATATCAATACTACCACACATTTACACTTTAAGGCCCCTTGGTCAGTTGTTCATAAAAAAATCTCTCAACTTTTAATACATTTCAACTAGATCCTTTTATTACACAATCATTGCCTATTTTTCTGTCCTGCAACTCTCACCCATTACTTTGATTTGCCAAAGTTTGCCATTTTTCAAAACACTGACGACTCCTTGGATGCAGATTGCCGCCAAACATATACAACAACACTGCTATTCACGTTCGGACTATCGTATTGCCGGTGTATAATGCCCTTACAACTTCTGAAACATGGACAATCGGATCGCAATGCCCTCCCTGCCTCAATGCCCACAGTTAGGCACCCTCCCTTCCCCAATGTTGCAGGAGAACATGCTGCTATACATCTTCCCTAATTTTAACTTCGTCAACCTTCACTACCATCTCTGGAAATCTCTCTTTTTTTCTGCGTGATACGGCCTCGTTGCTAATGCGCTTTAAATTCAAAGACATAAACAATCACGTTCTGAGCCAATTATATCCACATTTGTGCCACTCACTACTCATCAATCCTCAAACAGGTGATCCGACCGGATAATGAAGTTCACATACCGATTAGAATGACAATTACTAGCGAACTCGAATGCACTAGAGGTAGACGCACTAGAAGTCCAAACGATTCATTCATAATACAAGCGCGAGTTTAATGAGTTTCATGTTCACCTTTGCTTTTTCTTACATGTCCATATTATACAATTTATCAAATTACTCATGCTACGGAAAGACGGAATGGTACACCACTTCCGATGCTAGCAAAGTAAGCCAAATCGGAGGTGGTTAGTGAAGGATAGATTTTTTTAATATTATTTTTCCTTGAACGACTGCCTTTAAAGGTATAAGTCGCCGTAATTGAAATTTCAGGCTAGTGCTAAGCTACTCTTAAATTCCCAAGCTAAACCAAGCAAATAATTTTAAAAAAAAAACAGGAAACAAACAAAATCAATAAGAAAAAAATAAAATCTGGCGTTGGTGGGCGGCATGCAGTAGGAACATACTGCTATCATGCCTCTCCAAAAAGTCAGATAATCCACAAAACTGTGTGTATTAACCCGTCCCCAGTTCAAAGAATAAGCGATAGTGACCCCGTTCGTCCCAGTAACGGTACAATTAACGTGCCTAAAAATCACCCAGACTGGGCCATTCAATAATAATGTTCCCAATAGTACGGGTCACAGCGTATTCTTCGCTGTAAGTTGCAGGGGAGCGCTCAAGCAAAGGGCGGTACGTCCCTCTGGAGAGTCCAATTAAAAAACGACAGAAAGCTACCTTAAAACGACTATCAATGGAGTGAAGGTTCATGAGAACGGTTGCGGCCCAATGGCACACAACTTTAAGTTCCCCTCCGTCGTTACCCATTTTTTCTGCCAGTCAGCGCGAAGATCTGTTCTGATTCCTGCCATGTAGTCGATGTGAGAAAAAGCAAAACGTTCGACTGGTCGCAGGTTTTTGAGGACTCTTTGACTCCCTCATCGCTGCGCTCATTCCCCGCAATTTACACATGTCATGGAACCCAGCACAAGTTAATCTCTACATACACCTGGCTTGCGGCAACCGTGGCGTCACAGATACCGTGAACTAGGATGTGTGGAGATTCCAATACCAGGATATCACTCAGGGTTTTTTGAGAGTCGCTAAAAATCACAATTCTGTCTCCGAAGTGGACAGGACATGTTAACTCCCGTAAGGAGCTATATATTGCAACCAACTCTGCCATGAAGACAGACGCAGCGAATTCCACGTTAATCATTAGGCCGAACTGAGAAATAAAAGTGTCTTGGGAGTGTAGAGTGGTGATAAAATGCCTAACAATTATCTTTTCAAGTTAGTCAAGCTACCTAATTACTCCCACTACCTAAATACTCACGACACTTAATTACTCTCGCTACCTATTTACTCACGAAACATAATTATTTACGTCATTAAATAAATCACGCTAGCAAATTACTCACATGAGCCACTTTATCTTCCTCATTACTTACGAATGCACTGCAATTCTTATCCGTCATGTTTCTCTATCATTCTTATCTATCATGTCCTCCTGTTACGTAATCTGTTATGCTCACCTGCCATTCATAATTGTCATTTTCACTTGCTCGTCTTTTCCGTTATGTTCACGTGTCATTTTTATCCTTCATGTATACCTGCTACGTTAACCGTCATTTTCAAATGTAATTCTTATCTGTCATACTCACTGTGTCAGGGAACAAGCACGCGATGGGAGAAATAACGTCGCTTTTAAGCATTGCCTCCACGTGATGAAACTCGTTGTCGCTTACAAGCAATTTTCTAAGCTCAAAAGCGTGAGAAAAAACAGGAACGGGCTCATGGAACGCAGCCCTTACCAATCGGAGTATTTGAACAAGGAGTCTCCCTCGCTATCCCCACCCCCCTTTCCAGCCACGCTGAGAGCGGCTGAGACAAACGCCAGCCGGGCCGCGTTCGCCATTACTCAAACGATGGACGATAGTCCCCCCCCTTCTATGGGGTAAGCTCCCTCACTCTAGGCATGCATGTGTACCCGTGTGAAGAGGAATCGAGGAGATTGGTGCGAGAGAAGCTTACGGGAGCAGACGACCTTACTCCTCCTCGAGTCGGGTTGTCATACGCCGAAGGCAAGGAAACTTTGTGGGATAAAACAAATATCCACCCCAGAATTAGTTAAGAATTCTCTTCCCGTAAGAATACCCGTCTGGACGCCGTGAAACGTATCCATCTCCAAACAAGAACCAAGTGTTGTCCCAAAGGGCTTCAGTGAAGATTAACTTCGCGTAATACCCCCTTAATTACGCATAGTCAACCAAACAAAATGTTTAACCACTCGGAGAAACTCACCCTCCGTTTTCTTCAAAGGAATTCCCCTGGAAGAATTCCCAGCTTCCAACCTCGAAGGCTCTTCCCCCCCCCCTTCATTTTAAAGCAATACTTCAACTACAAGCAGTTTGACCCTAGACCCCGTCGAAGTGACCCAACCATCATCTCACCGATTTGCTGCAAACGACCATCGTCTCTCCCACTCCCTCCATTTTGTACAAGGTATTGTAACGAATATTTTAGCTTCCCCAAATTTATAATTGCTGCCTACCGTTTCCCCATTATCATTTGTGTGCATACTATGTCCCCGTGCAAAGCTCAATTTTAATTCCATCCAGCCTACCCAACTTTATTGCATTTTAAATACCTAATCTTCTTATTGGATCGTTGACCACTGTAATGATTTGTCTTATTATATGTCTGATGTCTGTTTATTGTTGTACCATTTAACCTAAATCATTAATATTTATTAAAGTCTATTTTTGTCGACTCCTTTACTCTCAACCTTTGAGTCATTATAGCCGTGTAATAGCTCTATTGTACTAGCTTTCCCTTACGAGAATCGGACTTCGTAATCGTACCCGACTGAACCAACTGTATTGAAAAGGAAACCCCACGCACTCTAAAATCAAATATGATAGATATTTGTATGGTATATAGGAATCTATACCACGACACACTGGTTATTATTATCCCTCATGTACTCTTGTCAATCATATGCTTCATGTTCACCAGCTGCGTTATTCGTCATTTTTACCTGTAATTCTAATCCCCCATGTTCACATGAGTAGTATTTCAGGGTGGATTCCTAGACTACACACACGCACACATTCATGAGCACATTCAAACAGGTACACACATACATGAGCATACATACAAACATGACTTTGCACTCCGAGTCTAACCCCTCCCCATAACTGGTTCGTCCCCAAAAATGTTCCACTTCCCCCCTAGGTTAGTGACATTTTTTTCGAGGAAATCGGAGTCCACACACAGACACACACACGCACATACACGCACGCACGCACACACTTATTTTATTGGTGCGTCGCCAAAATATTTTCTGCCTCGCACCCCCATCCCCGTATTGTCTCCCTTGATTCAACATTTAGTAAATCCTTAAAAATAATTAGGAGGGTTTAACATTTTAGTGACAAAGATTTCGAGCAATGGTTACTGCCATCTGTGGCACATTCGACATTTGTAACTAGTAGAAGAGTAATCAAATGATTATAATATGTAGACCATATTTAACATATCTGTCATCTACCGTTGTTCTTTTCCAGTTTTTCTTTATTCAGCTAAACAAACTTAAAGTTTTTAAGTAAACAAAAGAAATGGAGCCATTAACAGAAGTTGAATTCATTTCATGAGGCGAGATCAGTGATTTTCTCGAACATTACATCGTTTTACAGTTGACATCTTTGCTCACAAAGCAACTCATTTTTTTAGGAACTTTTTTAACTCAAGTTTGTTATAATGATTTATTTTCTATTTAAATTCGAATAAGCATACATTTTCTACAAATTAATAAATGGAAAAATAATATATTTATTTTATACTAACCAAATTACATAATGGTATATAGTATATACAATTTAGTAGATAAGCTACACAATTACATATTTTCCAACCAACAATTAATATTCATTGAGTATACAATATCAATTTTCCTAACATTTTACCAAAATATTCCTTATAACGATTTGTTTGTTTCTTTGATCATTATAAGAATCAAATTGTTCAATAAAAGCTCAATATAATTTACCAATTGTCATATAGTGAGTGAAATAGACAAAAAAGCCACAAGAGTCTGAAAAGTAACTCTGAACTCTGAATGTATATACGATAATAATTTTTTTCATGTTTACTAAATTTTTACGAATATAAACATAATTCTGGAACCCTAAACAAAGGCTATCAAAATAATACACAAAATATTCTCAACAAACCAAGCTATTCAATGCGATCCAGGTCGACAGCTACTCTCTAGATTAATGATATAACATGTTGGCAGTATTAAAAGTAAGCATAGCTGAGTGCCTTTTGCTAAACAGCCATGAAAAACTCGCTTTGTAGTTTTATTTCAATACAAAACTTCTTCTAATTCTATTGCATTAATTTTATTAAGAATAAACTAGTACGTTTCTTGACTTATCTATCTCTATAACAGACTGAACTTTGCAAATATAACTTTCGAGACCAGGTCTATTAATGGAGATCTAAACTGTAGCTGTATTGATAATGTTTCCTGTTGTATAGGATTGGAGCATTTGCAAAGAAAAGTAGTACTCTTTTCCTGATTTAGGTTAATTCAATAAATATTTTTACTATAAAGAAATTGTTCATACCTAAGTCCAATATTCTGCCCACCTTTAATACACCCTATTCCGTGATATAACGGGTAAAAAGCCCTTGAATCAACTAGATCTGCATCGTCCAAATAGTCGAATTCGAATGGTCTTTCAACTTCATTCCCGTCTATATAGATAGTGATGCGATTCCCATTATAATGTTTAAATTCAAAAAGTGTTCCATCATAATTACCAGAAAATTCCGAATGCTCAACCATCCAATCACCATCCGCGTAAGTATGCTCTCCATGAAGTTATTATCCGCACTCTTCACAATTGTAAAATTTCGCATACGAACTTGTGTTATATATAGGATACTTAACGTTTGATGTAAGCAAGCTATTTTCCATCTCTCGATGTGTTGATGCTTAGAGGCGGACTTTTCCAAGATAAAGAAGACTCTAATAATTCTATTTTAGCTTCTAAACCGGTCTGGCTTCAAAATAGTGTAAAAGAATGTGGTGCTCTGGATAACTTTATCTTTAATGACACTTCATTTATCAGCAGCTTATGTTGCGAGAAGAAATTAGCGTGAAATTTTCCCTATACATTAATTAGTTTTTTCTTAGATCTGCTATATTTCTTTTATATACTTTCTTTACTAGAGTAATATCCTGAAGTTAAGGGAAATGTAGATTTTCTTCTTTATTATAGTTCAATATGCACAATAGGGGTAATTTTTTCCAGTGGAATTTACAGATGTTTCATTTAAATAAATATCAACATTGCTGAGCAAAGTGTGAAGAATATTATTTTCCGGAAAAATATTCTCCCTATCTTTAAGTTTGCTTCCGTCTGCCTTCACAATTCTTGCTTCAATATAAAGATAAACCCACTCGGGTCTATATAATACTCTCCGCTATCAGATATCTAATATTCAACCGAGGTAAGATATGATGAGATAATATTGCTACGTGGAGAGTAAGACTGATAATTGCTCTCAACAATTGATGTTTGGGTGGGTGGAACGGAAAACAAATTGAATTTTGTCTTCGAAAAGATAAAACTTGTTGGATGAAGAGCATTTATTTTTATACGTATGATTTACAACCAATGATAACTTTATGAGAACATCTATGAAATGTGTGCTTGTTTATATTATGATGAAACAAATTCCCATACTCTTCATCATCTATTTTCAACTTTATTCTATTCAACTTCTTATTCACCTTTTTTACTTATTTTTTACACCTATTTTTTCGGATGTACTCACATTATCACTTTCAGATTTAAACTTTCTTCTAATATATCGTGTGGTATCTTTAGTAATATTCTTTTTCGTCCCTCCCAGCTGATCTTTCAAAGCTTGCTTAGCGGTCTTTCCATCCATAATATCCTGAACGTTATCGAACCCGGCGGAAATTGCCTTCTTTCCTAGATAGCGAGCACCATTCGTTAGATAGGGTGCCGCTTTTTGGAATAGGGATCCAAGACCATATCCTCTCTGAGCTTTTAACCCTTTGAATACGCGTGAGCTATTTAACATTTTTTACTTATTTTTTAATGTCGTCTAATGTGTAGTTTTATCATCAATTGACAAAGAAAAGATGAAAACTTTTCACCTTCAACCGTTCTTATTTATATATAAATTGATCTCACGTCCCCAGAGCTTAGATTCAGATAGTGTCAATTTTCAAAAGTTATACTAAATGAGCCATCAATGAAAAGAAGGTAAATAATTCTTATCAGCCTCGACTGTGCCCCCCCTACTAACTGATAGTCTACAACCTTAGAGTAAATATAACATGATCTCGGGTAAGATGTAAGAGCCGGAAAATCTATATCAAACGTTATGCAATGATTTAATTTGGTATATAATCTCTGATAGATCTTTTCATTAAACTGAAAAATTCTTCTGCAGTGAACGTTGCGTTTTGTCAGATTTAAACATTAAATATTTTTAGATTCATTTTCTCTCTGGGTGCTTTTTTATTTGTATAATATCCGGCGTCTATCCATATCTCATCATACGCATAGTCAATTCCTTTTATTTTCCGTTCCTTTCCTCTTGCGAATATAGTACTTGATGCATAATTATTTACGTCCGTCATTTTCCGATAGACTTTGATGAATACATGTGTAAGCTTAGTAATCTCATAGATATTCCCTGTAAATTAAAACTCACAAAGCCCTACTTCATGCTGAATGGTCTGTTATAATCGAGTTTTGTAATTCAATTCTATATTTAGACATGGTATTTTGAAAGTAAACATCCAGAAAAAGAAAGCTAACATAAAAAAACTCGCTGACTCCATTTCACAAGATAAAACAAACCTTTCTGACCTCCTACCTTTACATAATTTCACAAATGCATTTGCTCAAGATTAAGGAAGGGGGGTGATATCACAGACCTTGTTGTATGAGTTAAACGACTTTGGGTACCCTCACCATTTTATTAAATATAGCTTGTTTTTTCCATGCCCTTTCGCTTTTATTATCCTCTCCACTACATATTTCTTACGGGAATCAAACTATACTTTTTGTAATTCTTCTTCATAAACCCCACCTTCAATATGTTCTTCATTTAAATCCTCAATATAATACAGGTCTAATACATTTTAATTCTATATATCTTGTAGATTTCCTCTATCTACCCTTCTTCGTGTTCCAAATACGAAGCCCAATACATCTCTGCGGGCTACTTCAATATTTTAATCCTAATCCCTTTACTTCGATTTCAATGAAGAGGGGACGAAAAATCTTAAGGATAGAGCTCGTTCAGGACATACATTTTAACGATACACTTCTATTCATGCCATCATCGCTCAGAAAACTGACGTAAACAATGGGAATCCCAAAATGTAGAAAGGTTATTTTCCTTACAATTTTCTTTCAGAGGAAACCTTGAATTATATTGGTCCGGTTCCTGAAAAAGAGGTATTTTAACTATGAGAAAATGACCAATGAGGAAAAGTATATTTTGACAGTAATATTTACCCGAATTTCCTAGAAAGAAGAATACAACATTTGTACAGAGTGTATTAGCTATTGCATTGAAGATGTTTCTATCCTGCGACTGTTTTTGAGAAGTTTAGGTATTCCTTCTTCAGAAGATTTAACATTGATCTTATGCAATCTTGCATTACAATTTCCTCATTGTGTTACAAGCTTATAAAGATATCTTTTTCCTATAAATTTTGATTTGCAATTATCACCAGGAAGAATCAAAATCTATATTCTTTGGCTTATGTTTGAAGAACATATTAGAGGAATCAAAATTTTCCATGCAAGAAACGGTGGTGAGCGAAGCCTTTTTGTTGGTGGGAGAGTATTTTTTTCTGCCGGCTTTTCACCATCAGAAGGAGGAACCGTGTTTCTCTTTCATGGATGCTATTGGCATAGGGGTCAGAAAGAGAACTATAGTCTTAAACAAGATGTTGTCATTGGTGGACTTGAGTGATCGAATTCTCAATAGCAAATGTGAGGTTATCATTCTCTGGGAGTGTGAATTTGAAACCATGATGCAAACCATTCCAATATGACGTGTGGCAGATAATAGAATCACCGTCGATGTAGTGAATAGTGTATTTAATGTGAGAAGTGCACTTTTTAGCGGCAAATGTAAACCATTTATATTATACTACCCACCAAATGAAGGTGCGAAAGTCTATTACGTCAATTTTTGCTCCATATATCCTTACTGAATAAAAACCAATCCATATCTCATAAGATCACCTCTACCTTGCGTATTTGTGGTAGAAATTCCGTATATTCAAGAGTTCACTGAAGGTATCAATAAGACATATTTCGGTAGCGTGAAAGTTGATCTTCTCCCTACTAATGATCTGTATATTCCAGTTCTCCTTCAATCCATAGGTGGTAAACTTACTTTCACACTCTGTACCACATGAGCTCAGCGTAACTTACCCAAGTGCGATCACTTTAATAGGCAGCGTATGATTTGTGGAGTGCACACAACCTCGGAATTGAAACTTACCCTGCAAAATACGTATACGAACAAGAAAATGTACGAGTTTTGGGAGTTTGAAAAGAGCGATGGGTTGTTCGCAGAGCATATAAAAACCTTCTAGAAGAAGAAATAGAAGCTTCTGGTTTCCATGAGGAATAGATGAAGAGAAGCAGAAAATGGAATATGTGAAGAGAGTGAATCAGGCTGAGGGGCTAAATATACAAATAGACAACATCGAAACGAATCCTGGAAAGCGTTTTAGAGCAACGCTAGGTCTAAACAGGTAAGTTTTTTCTGCGTGATATATTACATTAAAAATGTAATTTTTTATAAATATTAACACATTGTACAACAAAAATGAAGTCAATATTTTTTAAAACCTGAAGGCGATAATAATAATAATATAAAAAACAGCCCATTAATCTTGATCATATTTGGTCCTTTACAGTCTTGGGGGGGGGGGGAAAATTTGCTCAGAGGATTCGCGGTATGAAAACGGTCATCTATGGTTCAGACCATGAAGTAATCGACCTGATCAAAAACGCCGATTACATTGTGAACTCTTTGTTTGTTGGTGGCAATGCATACCTAGCGAAAGTGAAGAATGCTATACATGTAGAAGTTGACTCCCACGTAACGAATCTTCCAATTGCAGCATTCACAATATAGCCTATGCTCGAATCCAGCTATATGGCCTGTTAAACTCTTTGGGTGAACGGTTGTTGTACTGTGACACAAACAGTGCTCTCTTCATTGCTAGGAAAGATGACCCGCAACCTCGACTTGGAGAATTCCTTTGTGATTTTACCGATGAGATAAAAAAATGTGTACGGTGCCGATGAGTAGCAGATTCATTTTGCTCTATGGGTCCCAAATCCTTTCAATACCTATCCAAACGACGATTCGGGTGAACTATTTACTTCGTGCTAAAGGATTAATCATTAACAACTCAGACGAAGGATATAATAACTTATGATACTATGAAACGCATAGTTGGAGCCGATTATGATAGAGAGAATTCTGAGCCGAGGAACACGGTGGAGTGAAAATGGTGAGAGGGGAAAAGGTTTTGAGAAAGATATTTCGTAAACGAGTTAAGGTCCCAGGGAGTTATTGAACCATACCTTTTGGTTTCAAAGGGATCTTGCATGACATTTAAAATAATTTAATATACATTGAATCCAAGTCATCTATTATGAACTCTTTATGTATATATTGTTTTAGCATTTATAATATTCTCTGATTAATATGAATAAAATAAAGATGAAATAATACGCGTTATTCTACCAATGTTTTAATAGTTACTATACATTGAATCTTGTGAACTTTTATGAACTCTTTATGCATAGAAATTTTTTAGCATTTATAATATTCTCGGAATAATATGAATAAAATAAAGATCAAATTATACGCGTTATGCTACCAATGTTTTAATTTGCATATAAAATAACTCATCACATTCTCTTCATCTTGTGAGAAGGAAAATTTTTTCAGCCTTGCCTCTTCAATCTTGGTTTTCATCATATCAGTGAGCTGATGGGAATACTATGAGAGAAGGCGAAATAACATGAGTTTGGGTCAAATATAGCGATGATCACTACTTTCTCACCATCATTCATCATGTTAGAATCTAATATGCAGAAAAACTTATCCCCCATGTACTGTGATGGTCGGCTCCCCTAGACCTCCTACAAATAAAAAACTGGTCCATAAGCTCGTTTTTAAATTTTTCACCTATGATTAAATCTTCTAAATCCATAAACTGGAGATGTTCAAGTACTTCATTTTCGTTATTGTAGTTGAAAAGTCGTTGGACTGATCCTTTATTCAGAAATTCAATCCGATCAATTGGGTTTTCATGAATAAGTCGACAAAGATGATAAAAGAAATCAACCGTAGATGAATAGGCTGAGCTAAATTTATAATCCAATCCAAAAACGTCTTCGGTTGCAAAATATTTACTAAGCCTGCTGTAATATGGTGTGGATGAAAGATCATCTTAGAACGTGTCACACACAGAGTGGTTTAGTGACAGATTATTTAAAAGATCGCAAGTAGACGGACCAATTAAAAGATTGTAAAAAGGTAATCGGCAACTCCACTGTTACAATAATACGAGACAATACATGAAAATTCAAACCGCGTCAAAGAAACCCTACCGATTTGCTCCAAAAAAAGGTCACTAACATAGGGTGGGTGGAACTGGGCTGGGAACATTTTGTCCTGTTTCGGCCTCTCAAGCATTCTCTTATACTCATTCACCTCATCTCCCTCAAATATATGCCATTGACCTAGAGGAGGCTGGGAACATTTTGGCGACAAACCAATAAGGGGGGGGATTAGACTAGAGGTGCAAGGTCATGTGTTTGTGAATGTGTTTTTGTGTTTAAATAGGCTCGTGAGTGTGTTCGTGTGTGTAGACTCGGACTCCACCCTGCAATACTACTCACCTGCAATTTCATCCGTCATGTTCACAGCTATACTTATCCGTCAAGTCTACCGGCTATTTTTATCCACCATGTTCACCTGTAATTCCTAACCGTCATGTTCACATGCCATTCTTACCTTTCATGTTCACTTGCGATCCTTTTCTGACATGTTTACTTGCTAACTTCACCTGTCATTTTTATTCTTAATATTCACCTGCTACGTTATCTGTCATGTTCAACTGCTATATTTTTCCGTGATGTTCACTTGCCATTCGTATCTCTCATGTTCACTTGCTATTTTTATCCCTCAGGTTCACCCCCAGTTTTCTCTTGGTTTCTCACTTTCTTCAAAATGACCTCTTTTGTTTCCTGATACGAGGGGCAGTCAATAATTTTTGCGAATCGGTGGGGGAAAACAGAGGAAGGGAGATGGCTGTTTGTGGGGGTGTTAGGGCAAGTTATGCAAGTCAGGACCTGCAGCCGCACGCTCCTGCCTCGTCTATTCAAGAAGCAGTAGCTGATCGCAGATCCATGAACGCATGGTTGCAGTGTACACCGACACTGCCCCTTCCTATGCAACTATTGCTCGCTGGAATAGAGTGTTCCGCCATGGTCGTGAGTCCCTTGAAGATTACCCCCGTCCAGGATGCCCGTCAGACGTGAGCAGCGGGGACAATGTGGCCCGTGTGGAGAGGATAATCCTCGAAAGTCGAAGGGTGAAGGTGGAAAAAATTAAGCGAAAACTTGGAATATCACATGGAAGTGTTATCAACATCATCCACGACAATTTGGCCATGACCAAGGTCTCGGCCCGTTGGGTCCCTAGAAAGCTCACTCTTCATGATCAACTTCAACTTCGTCACGTCCACAAGGCCAGAGGTGCACAAGCTGCCCTGCGCGAGTGCGGATTCAAGGAGCTCAACCATCCTCCCTAAAGATAAGACCTGGCACCTAGCGACTACTTTTTATTCCGCTAGTTTAAGGCTTGACTGCGTGGACGCCGGTTTGGGGACGATGAAAATGTCCAGCTCGCCGTACAGGAGTATATTGAACAGCAGTCGGGAGATTTCTTTGTTGGGAATTCGAAGCTTCAGGGACAAGTGGCGCAAGTACATTAAAGTCGAGGGTAGTTATATTGAAAAATAATAAAACACTTTTCCTCATATCTCGTTTCCTTATGTCCGAATTGCAAAACTTATCGACTGTTCCTCGTATTTATCCTTTCACAAAATCAACTTATATCACTTAATACATTAAAATTTTATTTCACTGGATTTCTAAACATTTTAGAAATTGCGCCCCTAATGTGATTAACCACTCTTTTCTCTGCTCTATTTCCTCTTATGCATTTTACCACTCTCGTTAATGCGTCATCTGTCCTGAAAAGGGTTCCATTGTACGCTTTGCCTTTCTTCTCTGCCGTACGTTTTACATCACCATTCAATCATTGGCATTGCTCTTTCCCTTTTTATTTACATCATACCCACACACAGAATTCGTATTTCCAATTTCACTTCACTTTATACATTTCGAATTTTTTTTCTCGCCATGTTTATTCACATTTATGTCCTGTCTCGGCCTCTCAAGCAGTCTCTTATACTCATTCAACTCATCTCGCTGATCTAATAGATATTAAACTTTTGACTCGGTCGTCTTTATTACTATCCCGGCGTATACTTTTGCCACAGCACAACCAAACTGATCTGGCACCACACAACAATCCGGTTGGATATTACTAGCTTGATCCCTTTCACATCTCTTATATCAAATCAGCCCTCATCACAATCTTTATCGAGAAGGACAGGTCAATTCATAAAAGAATGTGTTTGCTGCGCAGAACTTTCAACATATAAACATTTTCCAACCGCTCTTTCTGCGTTAACTTTGTATGAAAAAAAATTAATAAAGATGAGGCTTAAATTAAAAAAGATATGATATGCACCTACTTTATCTTATTGAAATTTAATCATAAATTTGTATATTACATGGAAAATGAGAAGCAAATAATGAGAGTTATAGAAATAATATGAAGACAAAATAAAGTGTAAAAAGTACATTGGATAATTGTTTAGCTTATGGCCGGATGATTTTCCAGGCGATTTATTGGGCTATTTTGCTATTTTTTTGTGTTTGTCAGCTATCCTACTAGCCAATCTAGAAAACACCTTTTGCATTCGAATCTGACGTTTGGTTTTGATTTATTAATAATGCAGGGTTTTTTAAGTTTCTGGTGTGTGGGGGCTATGGCGGGGCGAAACCCCCCATTTAAAAAAATAACCAAAAGGGCGACAAAAACGCTGAATATTTTAGAGTGTTTCCGCCAAAAAATTAACATTATTAGGTACTTCCGAAATGGTGGCTTCGCTCCCATACTTCCCACACAACCGAAACTTTAAAAAAAACCCTCGTAATATTAGTAATTTGAAAGCTAACATCAGATTTGAATGCGCAAGGCGATTTCTAAATGTGGTTAGGCCTTAATTTTTCTATCCAACGGTGTTTAATACAGATCGCTGATTGTCCAGTGGGATAGCTGACAAACACAAAAAAATAGCATAATGGCATAAAAAATCGCGCGCAAAATCATCCGGCCATAAACTTAACAATTAAGGTAGATTTAATTGAAATATATGAGAAATATCCTGACGTCGTCCGGGAATAGGCCCTGGAAGTTAGAAGAATCCTGGAGCAGAGAGAATAAGAGGGCTCATGATCTTTAGCCCTATTTTCTTAAATATTAAATTATTAGGCAATTTAGGGCTATTTTAATAGAGTGAAGACCGTCATAAAAATAATCCGAACTTATATTTTAAAGGGCTTAGTGGCCTACATTTAAGCAAAGTTACAAGGACTAAATTCTTTCTGTTTTGATATTAAGGTTTTATTTCAACTTTTTTACAAAGTATATCACAGAGAATAGTTATAATTAGTCTTAATCACTACTGGACTTTTTAATGCAAATGTGGTTTCTGTGTTTAATTTTCATACTTCCAGGAAATAAGAGGATTTTCTATGCTGTTAGAGATAAATCGCTATAGATAGCTGAAAATATATTTAATCTCATATTTTGTCAAAATAAAAAAAAACAAAAACAACACTTGTGGGGCAACAGAGTTCTTGTGATGATTGTAATAGGGTTGTACGAGTTACGAGTGGAAGAACTAGTCAAACACCATCCAGGACCTTTAAAACTAGGCATCCTCGATAAACCCTCCACTTGCTCGTAGTTCATATATTAATAGACAATAAGACAGTACCCGGTCGTGCTCGTGGTCTTAAATCCCAATAAAACCCGCGTGCATATAAATCTCATTGCACCGTAGAATCAATAGGAGCTGTCCTAATAACAGCTAAATGTTAATGTAAGAATTAATGTGGAATAAGCACAACTCAACAATGGATGTACTTCATAATTACAATAATGACAGAGTCTGAACTTTTCTTTTATTATGGCGCAATTTAGTCGCCTCAGCTAGATGGCTAAACGGGCGGTTCCTTGAGTGATTAGGCTGTGACATCTTTAGTATTACGATATCCTTTTTTTTAAAGCATAAACATTGTTTTCACCCTTAAAAATTGACAATGTACGAACTTGCTAGAGAAAGAACAATGTCTGGACAGTGCAAGAGGTTTTCAGAGAGTTTTGCAGGGAAACGTGCCAGTGTTTCATGTATGCAGTTCCTGATAGATCGGCATTAACATTATTATTATCTATAATTAATCCTTACTATAGATGCGGTATATAAACATTTGACTGTTAACCACTCGCAGAACTTTAAAGATCCAGAAACAGGTAACCACACAAACCAAATTGAGTTGCTTTAGGCCAATGCGAAATTTGGAATAGAAAAGAATTTAGAACTGCTCGTTCTTTGATTGACTCTTATATGTGCGAGTTTTTAGGGAGGCAACAAAATAAAGGAAAAGACAGTTTCTCAAATTTAAAGATTTTAAAGTTTTATCTATCAAATAATGTTTAGCTTTCACTTTTTTTTTACTTTCCTTAGCTTTTATTTTTTTAGTTTCCTCATATTCGCTCCTTAAAGCCCTAAAATTCTTATAACATAGGAATGATCCTATCCCTCGATTCCCACACAGAGAAAAGCTGTTTAGCCTCCTCAGCTGGATGTTCAGCCATCTGGCTGAGCAGACGAAATTACGCCATAATAAGAGAAAAGATCCCAGAAGTCTTTTTACCTACTTTATCACCTGCAGTTTTGGCAGACAACTCAGTTCCTAGCCAACTATCCTTGCCCTAGCTATTTCAACGTGAGCACGAAAGGAGCATCAGACTAAGAGAAAGAAAATTCTAACCCAAAAGTTTAAATGATATCAGTAACTATTTACCTTAAGAAGAGTTCTAGGAACTCTAGTAGCTAACATTAAACTTTAAAGTTGGAATAAATACCGAAGATAAATGCTTCAGAATCCTAGCATGCTTCATCCTATAAAGAAAAGTAAGTATGAGGAGAAAGGAAACTTGCGATTATCTTGAAAGTGTTACTACTAAAGAATCCAATAACGCGGGACAGACTTTCAAAGTAAACATATAATTAGGCACATTAAGTGAACCTTACCTTAATATATATAACTAACCTATAACACAAAGCTAAAACTGGTCTTGGAATAAATTACTAATTATAATCACCGAAAAAGATATTAGGGCTGTGTGATAGAACGGGTTGAGACCGCTTAATTTCAACCACTATCACAAGTTATTTAAAACCTCGATGCTACCCACGTGCATCTTCGCTTTGGAGCTGGGTGCCTTATCGCAGCCACCTGAGTCAATGTTTAAACAAGGTGGTTTATCTTCCCCCTTTTGCCACAGGCGCCGACCTCACCAGATTGAGTTAGGCTTATGGGCAGATAAGGTATTGTTCTCAGGCACGGCTGTGCATTCCCTCGAAGCCCCCACTCCATTGTCCCCTACGCCAAGGGGATGGCTCGACTATTTATATGAAAACTTTACCACTAACAGCAGATTGGAGATCCAGATTTTCTTCGCGAGACATCACTACGATGCGGTCTCACCTTATGCACCAAAGCCCCTCTACCTCGAGATCCACCATCATTGTCCAGAAGAGGACAATATTCCTCTAAGTGCCAAGGTTAGAGCCTTTAAGACGCCAAGTCCACACGGCTTCCCCTGTTGTTGAGAAAGAGAACAACGTTAGAACAGCCATTGTTCTTTGAGCCCGTTGACAAGAAACGGTTCTCCCCCTTCCCCCCCTTCTTTTTTTGAGAAAGAGAACAACATTAGAACAGCCATTTTTCTTTGAGCCCGTTGACAAGAAACGGTTCTCACCCTTCCCCCCTGTTGTTTAGAAAGAGAACAACATTAAAACAGCCATTGTTCTTTGAGCCCGTAGACAAGAGACGGTTCTCCTCCCCCCCCTGTTGTTCAGAAGAGAACAACATTAAAACAGCCATTGTTCTTTGAGCCCGTAGACAAGAGACGGTTCTCCTCCCCCCCCCTGTTGTTCAGAAGAGAACAACGTAGGACAGCCATTGTTCTTCAAGCCCGTTCGCCAAGAAACGGTTCTCATTCCCAAGACGCCACGTCAGGATCATTTAAGTCCCCCCCCTCTCTTCGGCTGGAACTCGCTAGAGGACCGAAGATTCCTTCACGTCGCTTTCCTCTGCACAACACGTGTAATTACGTAAGCTGAACATTACCTTTTAGTATTTAACCCTTTTGTCAACCCTATCCTGTGCTTTAAATGGTTTAGCGAACCATCCCATCCCTTTAACTTTATATTTGTTTTACCTTTTTAAATCTATCTTAATCCTCGGATTAGCTAGATTCCCCATGACCCCTTTCCATTCTCTGTTTATGTCAATATTTTCCGTTTTGTGTGTTATTGATAGTTTTTATTAATAAAACTCTATTTTATTAATGATAGCAATATTATTAACCTTGAGCTCAGTTCCACTTCTTAAGCATATCGAAAATACATAATATCGGTCAACTCAGACATCCACACACTCTAAAGATAATTAAATAAGTTTCCTCAACGAATAGTTATATATGGTATATCGTCGAGAGTCCATTCTACGACAGGCCGTAACAACTAAAATGCCCAGCAAAGCTTGAAGCTAAACTACTCCGAAAGGAGATTGTTAATTTAATTGATATGGTAATTTGAACTTCCAAATGAATTCGCGTGATAAATTAACTTCAGAAAATAAAACAATGGCAAACAGCCTCCTAACATAATAAAAGGTCAAACAAGTGTCCATAAGTGAAAGAAACACAAAAAAATATCCTTAAATAAAGCAAGGAAATCAGGCGTCATTGGATAAAGCAAGGCTAGACAAGAATCCTAAAATAAAGTATGGACAAACAAATATCTTTAAATAATTCAAAATAAAACCAGCGTCCTTAACTAAAACATGGATAAACACGCATCCATAAATCAAGGTGAAATAAGCGTCCTTAAAGAAAGGACAAACAAGCGTCCTTTAATCAAGCAAAAGACTTCATTAAATGAAGGAAACTGCTTCTTGAAATCTAGCAAAAGGTTGCCTGAAATCAAACGGGAAGATTGTCTCATGAAGCAAGAAGCTTCTTCAAATTAGGGAAATAATTATTAACAGGCTTCTTCTTATGAAGCAAGATGCTTCTAAATGAATAAAGAGATTTCATGTAATGTAGCAAAGGTCATCCTTACACGAGACAACAGGCTTTCTTAGATGAAACTATGTCTTTCTTAAATGAAACAAAAGGCTTCCTTCAATGAAGCAAGAGGTATGGGGAAACAATTGGATAATTAATTCTTACCACACAAAATATAGAACATATTAGATACACATTTACCCCACAAGCAGAAACTAAACAAAAAAAAATTGATTTGCTCACCCCTACGATAAAAGAGGTAATGCAATTTAGATCTGATCTTCTAATCTTAAAGCAAATGAAAAACACTTTACGGAATTGAGCTTTTGCACAGTGTGCCAAGATACCCATAGAACTATAAAATTAACAAAAAAAGGGGTTCCGAATGCAGGCGGAAATTGAAAGATTTCTAGTTGAACTAACCCTCTCAGTTTTTCAAGACATCCGAAAATCCCCCAAAGTTTACCTGCATGCAAAGAAAAACAAAACCTTATCCAGTTGACTTAAAAAACGAACTGATCCATTCGAAAATTTTAATCAAAGTTAAAGTTAATAACCCCAAACAAAGGAATTTGATACAAAGTTATCTGTGAAAGATTTTGGAATGTAATTAAAGAACAGTGTGGAAAATAAATTTGTACACGAGATCTCTTACAATTTCTAGGTATCAAATTAATTGAAAGAAATCAATTTGTGTGCACCAAGATGACAAAGCCAAAGGGGGAATTTGTTCCAACAAAAAGCTTCGCATTAATTTATGTCCCAATTACCCTCGGAAGCCCATCGTGGGATAAAACAACAAATGATTTTTATGGAATTAATAATTCAAAGTATATGAACAACCAGGCAATGGCTTCACCACTCCCCCCTACGGGGGAAAATTGTGCTTCGCTACTAAGATTAAAATTGGAAATCTAAAAAAAAGCAGCCATGGTTAAATTTTTATAAATTTTCTTAACTTTTCCAATTATAATAATTTTGAAAAGAGACTCTAAGCTAAAATTTTCCCTTTGAAAATATCACGTTGCTAAAATATAGTTATAGAGGAAGAAGATATATAAAAATAAATTTTCTGAACTTCACCATTTGTAACTCTTTGGGTTTCGAAAAATTCACAAAATTTCTATATTTGTATTTTTTTTCTGAACTTCACCATTTTGTTTTTAGATATGATAAAAGAATTATTAGAACAAACTTTGATAAATAAAACATAAGTCCTAACCTTACTACCATGAAATTATTTTTAAAATACTCAAAATAATCCCCATTTTAAATTATAGAGTTAGTGATGATGATGATGCTGCTGCTGATGATGATGATAATGATGATGATAAAGTTTTAAGTGAAACATTCCAATGGAAAAACTACTCTCTATTTGCACTCTGAAACCCTAATCTAAAGAAATCTAAATTACTCTAATAATAATACTCACTGGAATCCAAAATAATTCTCAACACATAAAGTTGGGCAGTACGCTTAAGGAGCCAAATCTAACACTTTTAATCAGGCAACTGCCAAAAAGCTGACACATGGAGCGGATCTTTCTCAGATTCTGCAAAGAAAAAACGAAAAATTAAGGATTTTGTGTTGGAAAACTTAAATCATTATTTTGTCAAGCAAGAAAAATTAGCTTTTTTAAAAGTATTTGCAAATAGTAAATAAAATTCCGACTTTTTCGGCCACAAATAAAAAGAATATATACATCTATCTACAACTATTCCTATTTAACCTTCTAAATATTTACTTTTAGCAGCTTGGCAATTTGTTGTCTAACTATTATGAATTTAGATAATTGATTCTTGGTCAAGCCCAACCAAGCCTAAGCGAGCCCCAAATCATCGGGCAAAATGGGATTGCAAATTCTATAGGTAAGAAACTTTCTTATCTAAACGCTCGCGAGCTTTGCGGTGTAAATTACTAACATAATCTTAGGCGCAACTGGTTATATAAATGGTATAATCTTCTCTAATCAAAAAACAGTAGCTATAACATGAACATCATCATCACGCTGTGCCATATCCTTCAGGACGCCAGTAACCAAGGACTTCCATAATTCTTGACAAGTCCATGGTTAAACTAGGATTAGTACGTAGTGAGGGCTCCACCTCTCATCTACGGTGACTGGCTGATAACCACTTTTGATGCCTGTATCACCCTAAGATGTGTCACTCACCTTGCTCTTACATTTACACTGTGCCAGACTTTACTTAGTGCTCAAAACCACACTTTGGAGTTGTGGTGCCCCCTCATCTGATTTAGCCCATCAGGTTAGATGGTTGTCCGCATGTGGCCGTTGTTCTTAGTTAACAACTACTTGGAGCCATAGGTGAGAGTTAGGGGTGATTATCAGGGGTAAGGTAACTGCTAAGACTCTGCAGTTGCTGCTGCTGTGGCCTTTGTTCTCTCTCGGGCCTCAGTGACACATGAACGTCGCTCCTCTTCAAAACGGTTATGGACCTTCTTTATCAGGGCACGCAAGTACATTCTGTCCTGTGCACATTTGTTCGTTTATTTTGAAGCGATTCCGGCGAGGGCTGTGTTTGCCTCTACATAGTCCTTGAAATGCTTGCGAAACCCCCCCTTGGTTTTGCTTTCCTAAGGAAAGCTCCTGAATATATATTAATTTAATATATATTAAAATAGCGTGAACATAGGGAGATTCTAAAGTCTAGAATATAAATAATCGTACCCAATACTGACTTCCGCCTTAATGTGTTCACAATTGGCAAAATCTGCCAATTTAACCTCTCCTCGCTTCAAATTCTGTTCAGCGAGATTCAACCCAAGGTTGTTTATTTTCATAGGGAGATGTTAAGTCATTAAGGGTTCAATAGCAAGGTAGCGATTGCCTATCATATCAGAAGCCTCAACCAACGGTACATACCTGGTATTCTGGCGACTACAAAAAAAAGCCTTAAACGATATATCCTAGTATGGAATTAAATTAAACCGAGATTCAACTATTAGGAAGGTGCAATAAAAGAAGTTTGACTCAGTCAGTCCAAGAATAGTACCTATAGTCTAATCTATTAGTTACCCTACTGGGCAGCATCGCTGTATGTAGTGAAACTCCTTTAGTAAAAATCTATTAGAAATGACTCAAACGCTTAACGAACTCTCGGTTGTATTTTGAAAGTGTGGCCATTAGAAGGATAAACCATAAAACTGATTGAGATATAACTTAAAGGAACATTCATTGTATTCTTAAACTGCCGAATGAAAAGTTTGCATGGTAAAAGGTGTCTATTTACTCCGACCTTTTTCCTATTGTCCGTCTCTTTCTGAGTAAAACAGAGGAGAATGTGGTAAGCCTGACCAAATTTTCGGCCTAAGTAACATTCTCTGGACCGGTGTGGTCTGAAACAAATAACGCATTTATTTTGCTTCCAGATGATCTGTCTCCTCGCATTTGGGCTCGGCACTTAGGACAGTCTATGAATTTATGAGATCCACCATAAAAGACGCACGTGAACTTAAAGACTCCCAGGCTGAAGGTGGATATTTCTTCCCGCGACTATACATTGCCTCCTCTGCGGATGCGGTCCCCATTAATTCCTTTGTTAAGTCTGTATCTCTCCAGTCTATAAATTTCAAAGAAAGTGAACCTCGGCTGTACGAAGTGCATCGAGATTCCAGCTTCATCAGCTCGTCACGGTTAATAATATCGCTATATTTGATGGTAAATTACGGAGCTGCATCATCATCACTAACTCTATAATTTAGGAAGGGGACTTTTTTTACTATTTGAATTATAATTTCATCTTAGTTTGGTTATGACTTATGTTTTTTTTCTCAAAATAATTTCTAATAATTCTTTTATAATATCAAAAACAAAATTGTGAAGTTCAGAAACAAATATAAATATCGAAATTTTACGAATTATTTAAAAGCCAAAGAATTACAAATGGTGAAGTTCAGAAAATTTATTTTTATATATCTTCTTCTTCTATAACTATTTTAGCAACGGGATATTTTGAAAGGGGGAAAATTTAGTTTAGAGTTCCTTTTTAAAATTATTATAATTAGCGTAGTTCAAAAAATTTATAAAAATTTAACCATGCATGGTTGCTTTTTTTTAGATTTTAAATTTGAATCTTAGTAGCGAAGCGCAAGCTCCCCCTGTAGGGGAAAGTAGCGAAACCATTGCCTGGTCTTTATAATAATTAAGGCAGCCGACTTTGTCGCTCTTTCCCTTGGAGGCCCCAAAATGGCACTTATGGTTGGTCATAAAAAAGTGATACCCCTTCCTATGGGTCAAAGCAGGCCTCATGTCAATGATGGTCTCACCATAGCTCCTATGAAGTTGATCTGATGCATCTTTAAAAAAGGTTCGGTCCTGGGAAAATCATTGAGAAAGATCTTCGCCTCCAGCAGGCAGCTGCTGCTCTTGTAGCCAAACAAACTTCTGAGACTTCGTCAACTGAATTTCGGAACACATTCCATAACGGATTTCACTTTAAATTTAAACTGCCTTCAAGAAGGGCAGGGAAATAGTTATTATTTAAACTTCCGAGACCCTTTGTCTCCAAAGGAAAAGAGATTGATGACCATTTGCTGAAAGGTTTGTTGGATGGTTTCTGCCTTTGAACGATACCTCTCAACTACATTTTTTTAGGTAACATGAAGAGGGACAGAGAGTAGTTAGCATCTTCACACCCCTATCCTCTTCGATGGTTTCCATAGTGAGGAAATTAACTTTCTCATTCATTAATTCCAATTTCCTCTTCCCTTCTTTCCAGAACTCAAACAATACCTCAACTTCTGCAAGAAGGGGATTAGGTGAAGAAATAAAATCGGATAAAGAACTGATATTCTTTGTGCAACATACATGTGTGGATAACTTCGCCTTAAGAAATCGTCTTAAAATTATTGATGCCAACAAAACAGGTGCAATCCAGGTACAACAGTTAATTAAGTGAATGGGAAGGAGAATAATGTCCAAAGACAAGAATACCTAAGCCAGAAAAAATATGCTTTGCTATAATGTTTAATCTAAGCAACTAAAAGAAATGGCTTATAGCGCGTACTTAATAACTAGGCTACATTAAAATAAAAATAAGTAAAAAACACCAATCAAAAACTAACAAAAGCACAAAAACAAACGAAGAGAAACACGATCTAAAGCAAAAATAAAGGAAGCTAGCTTCCTCCGAAAATTCAGATAGTCCATAAGCTTCTGTACACGAACTCTTCCCTGGTCCATAAAAAAAAGAGAAGAAAAGAAGACTGTTAAAATTAGTCGACATGACAAAATAAACTTCTAAATGAATTAGCATGATAAATTAAGTTTGTGAAATGAAGCAAGGACAAAAAATCGTCCTTAAATAAAGCAAGGAAAAACAAGCATACTTAGATATAATAAGGACAGACAGGCCTCCTTAAATAACACAAGGCCACAGACCTCTTAAAACCTGCACTGATATCAGAATATTGGCTAATTGCATACAGGCCCTAAGACCATTTTCAACATTATTAGATGTTACTCGAAAACGAAGGGTACTAACCTTTTTGCTGTAGTTTTTGTAGTTTTCATATATATATATATATATATATATATATATATATATATATATATATATATATATATATATATATATATATTATGTATATATATATATATATATATATATATATATATATATATATATATATATATATATATATATATATATATATATATATATTTATGTATATATATATATATATATATATATATATATATATATATATATATATATATATATATATATATATATATATATATATATATATATATATATATATATATATATGGAGAGAGAGAGAGTGTCCTGACAATGTATAGACCAAATTTATTCGTAGTAATTGGTGAAATAAGAAAAAGAGTTAACTGTATCTAATTTATCAATCTCTGCTACATTATGCTGTAGGAAAAAAAACAACAATATATGATTAGGTTTGGACTTCCTATTGGCTTCCATAGATTCTCAGATCATGAAACAACACTTAATTACAAATCATTCTGACTTCCAACACTAACCCGTATCAATTTGTCAAAGTTCTGGTCACGAGAATCAAATTCACTGTCCTCTTTATGTACCCACGTATTCAGGGGCGGATTTAGGTATGAGCAATATGGGCAGCCGCCCAGGGTGGCATTTTCCCAAGGGCATCGTGGATTGCCGTGGGAGGAAAAAGACGGGGAGGGGGGAGCGACTACCCAGTAGCAAATGCGTTCCTTTTTTCTATCATTGTTGCTTATTTTTTTTATTTATGGTTGTTATTGTATATAGTTTGTGTATTTATTTAAAATTTATAAATATTGTTTTAGGGGAGGCCCAAACAGTTCAAGAAGGGCGCGAAAGGGATATTTCACCCATGGTGTCATACATCCTAGAACCGCCACTGCATTTATTGAATCGTCGTGGCACTTCTGTAAATTTACATTGCTTAAATGATTAATACTGAAATTTTCCAAAAGCAATGTTAACTTTACACAAAATGTATTTATTTCTTGGATCCATTTAGTTTTAGTTTCTTCTCAGTGCTCTTGAGGCGAGCTGCATCTGAATCAATTTAGCGTTTAGAATGCACTTCACTGTTTCTTTCTTTGCTGTAGTTAGATGTGAAGATATTAAACAGAGAATTTAAAACCTGACGGCGTCCTATGTATTAAAAGGTCAAGAAAAGGAAGAGTCAGGTTTTAATTTCTCTGTTTATCGCAAACCGTCCAACTCCGGTTCATATATTCACTTTTATTTCTATCACAGTGTCAAAATTAAACGGTCTGTCTGTATTCACTTCTATGTTTCTGCATCCATTACACCTTGTTAGTCCATAATTTTTGCCTAAGGAATTGTCCAATATCTTTGAAATAGGAAAAAAAAAACTTTGTTACCCTCGTTAATTTTTGCATACTTCATTAAACTTTGCTAAGAGAACTTTTTATAGAACTGATAAACCACCGGTTTTCACTTACCAAAATTGTCTTATCTTGCCATACTTTGAACCATTTTTTTGCCTTACCCGTATTCTCAAGCAACTTAGTATATATCTAAATTTTAGATATGAATCAACTTTATATAAAATATTAGTCCACAATAATACAAGGAAAAAAGGTGGAGTATATTCTATAGGATGTTCTATATACAATTCACCTTACTTCGGGCAAACTGGTAAATCTTTATCTACTAAAATTTACCAATATAAGTATAATATTAGAAGAGGTGAAATAAACAGTGCTTTATTTTTACATTTATCCGAAAATAACCACCTCATTGACTGGAACTCTGCAAATTCCTTTATCATTCCGCTGATTTCACAAAAAGTATTTGTAGAAATATACCAGTTAAGAAATTGCGAGTGTGTGTATAAATATATATATATATATATATATATATATATATATATATATATATATATATATATATATATATATATATATCGAATTCTTCCTCATCGGAAAGAGAAATAATGAAGGAGAAACAAAGCTCACCTGGGTTTCTCTGAGCCCCTCAACCCGGTCTCTGGTAACATTCAAGAACGTAAAAATTGGTACATTTACGAGACAGTTATTTCTGCCCTTAGCTCAAAAGGCAGGTCTTTCGAGGGTGTACTTACCCTTAGGTCTCACCTTGCGAGTCGTCTCCACCTCCCATTACCTCGCGGGGGTAGTTCACGTATAAAACGGTGCGACAGGAGTAAAAGAGGCTTTTTCGTTTTCGTCAAGAGATAGAGAAGAACTTGCCGGGATAGAGTACCCCTGCAAGTTAAGAAAGACTTTCATTTTCTTGGGCAATACCAGATTGTTTCAAGTACTCTCAGTACAGTTCGAGTACCGAGGATCGTCAACTGACCTAATTCACAGGTATCCCCGGCACAGTTCGCGTATTAAGGATCGTCAAGTGATCTAATCTACAAGTACCCTCGGCACAGTTCGAGTACCAAAGATCGTCAATAGATCTTACTCTATCTGAGTTTGACAACCCCAGACTAGATGGATTTCTCATCCCAACGAGAAACTCTATAAGCGAGACCCAAATCACTAGAAAAGCATACAAGCATATTCCACCCTCGTCTGAAGAAATCCTTTTCTTGGTCATAAACGTTCGAAAATGATGATGGTGTACTCAATTTTCGAAGAGAGATGGTATAGTGGAAGATATAGTGGGTGAAAAAATTAAAGATGGGGGAGGTGATTTTGCCCTAGTAGGGATGGCATCACTTTATTTTTATAGTTTCATTTTTCCTTTATTTGTGTTGTTATTTTGTGTGTTTTTATCTTCATATGTTTGTAGTGTTCTTCTTATCATATTTTGTTTTTTCTTCTATGTCTTTTTACTTTTAGTGTAATAATAATGTTGTTTGTAGCATTCAAGCCTTTAATAGCTTTTCTTGCCGATAATGCTATTTTAGTGTTGTCTGTTGTCTCATTTTTCGTGTGTAAATGTATGGGACTAGATGTGATGTGTTGTGACGCTTTTACGTGTATATTGGAGTTATAATTATTCGTGTACACAGTTTTGTACTCGGGAACTGGCTTCTGCGTGAGGCTTTTGCCCGTAGCCACGCAGGTATATTCAACCTGCCACCTGCTCCCTGGAGTTCTGGAATGACATCATCCGTTAGAGTGGACCAGATCTTCTTGCCCAGTTTCTGGGTGACGACATTGATGGGCTTTGCCTCACTCGGTCACGCCTTCTTACTTTTTTTGATAAGCAGAGAGGCAGTGTTCTAGATACGTTGGAGCCTTTTCATCGAGGATTTATTTGCCGCTTGGGACACCACTGCGGGGTAGATCAGCATAGCCCGGATATACATCATATATAATTTTCTGATGTTGGCCGAGCTAAGATCTCGAAACCTGTAGAGCTTGGAGATTTCTCTCTTCGCCAGGTTCCGCCTCTCCGTGTGATGTCTCGAGTATCCATGGTCGGTGATTTTGAGGCCCAGGATGGGGCCTTCGGCGGAGTAGCCATACCTCCTCCCATCTATGATGATGGGCCATGTCAACTCGCGGTTCAAAGGGACAATTTTGAACTTGTCCCTGTTGGTTCTGATTTTCCATCGTCTCTCGAATCGGCTCATGTTGTTGATTTCCGCTATAGTGCGGGCCGCCTGCGCCCTTGCTTTCCTCTCCGGGCACGGAACAATTTGTGTGACTTCATTTGCGTATTGCAGATTCATCGTGTCCCTGGGCACCGGAGTTGGAAGGTCGATGGTGAAGACCAAGTAAAGCAGAGGACTCAGGCAGCTTCCCTGAGGGACGCCTGACTTTAATTTGAATTCGGGGCCTCTATGCCCTTCAATCATGAGACACGCCCTTCTGTCCATGATGAAGTCACAGAGGATTCTTTTCAGGATTGGGTCTAGCTGGAGGTTCAGGATCTTGTATTGAAGTCCTTCCAGCCAGACTTTATCGAAGGCGTTCTGCACGTCCCTCAACACAATGTCTACATAGAACCTGTTCGCTTGGGTGTATGCTACTTTCTCAGTTAGGAGTGCTAGGGCGGTGTCTGTGTTCCTTTTTTTGCAGAACCCGTGTTGTTGTGGGTTGAGCGCTCCTAACTCGCTCAGTTGAGCTTGTAGCCTGTTCGCTAAAATCTTTTCAAAGATTTTACCCTGCATCTCAAGAAGAGAGATAGGGCGATAGCTTGCGACATGGTCTGGGGGCTTGTTTCCCTTTGAGATAAAAATGATTTTGGCCATCATGTATCCATCCAGGAAGTAGCGTGTATTCAGGGCGGCATTCATCGTGTTTGCCAATCACTGAATAATTTGCCTTGGGGCATTTACGAGGTGATTTTTCGTAATCCCAGACCAGCCTGGAGCCTTCTGCTTGAAAGACCTTATGGTGCTCATGGTCTCTTTTAAAGTTATCGGGCATCCGTGGTCAGCCATTACTCTTTCCTGTGTTACTTGTGGATGGGAGTGGGTTCTATGTATCATTGTGCCGAGGTCGTCGAGCAGTTGGTCTTCGAAGTCCTGGTCGAAGTCGTCGTTCTCCTCACGTAATATAGCGAAAATCGTTTGTCAGTGCGATCTAAATCTTCTTTCGAGAGACTCTGGGTCCTCTATGATGTCGTCTCCTTCCTTGATTTTGGTTCTGGGTCTGGGAGGTAATCCCCTAATTCTCTGGATGTTATTGCAGAATTTTACGGGATCACTCTCCCTGTCCAGCCTCCCAATGATGTCATTCCCTATCGTTGTTTGTTTTTCTAATATGATGTCTTTCATTTCCATGCCTAGATGTCTTATTCTGGCCGTCCTTTCCCTATTGGTACCTGTCCTGCCGATCTCATCATAGATTGCTCTATGTTCTCGGGCAATTTCTCTGATCTTGTCCGTCCACTCAGGTTGTGGGAGCATTTTATAGGAGATTCTGGGAACACATCTCTCGTCGGCTTGAATGAGGAGATCGGTGATCTTGTTGATCTCCTCATCAATTCGAAAATTAACCGCCTCATCGGCGTCTTTGTTTTGATTCTCTTACGCTAACTCAAAATTCCGTGTGACGTCACTCGCCACATCTCATTCGAAATAACGCCATCTAGTGAGAAGCCACGCCACCTCGGACAAGATTCGAGTGAAGGTATTTCATTGGGATTCCCTGGTTAAACCCCATTATATTATGTGAGTAATCAATGCTATTTTTATGCCCCCGTGCGTTTAAAGTAGATTATTTTCGTATCATAAAGACGAATTTTGTTTAAAGTAAATTGTTCCCCCGTAAAGTTACCAAGAACCGAGTATCGGTAGCGGGACTTTAAAACCATTTTTTTAGTTGTATTTTTTCCGAGTATATATATATATATATATATATACATTTTTGTTTGAATTGATTAATGTACAGTAAAAATCTATTTTTTAATTGAAGTGCTTAAATTATTCTTGAACGAGTTGCGTTGCCAGTATTTATTAGATTAAACAGAGAACTCCCCTTTTTATTCATTTGATAGAATAAAGATTAAGAAAAGCACTCTTAGAGAACGATCCTGAAGCGATCAATGGAAGTACGAACGTATGACTCATATTAATCATAATAAATAAGATTATTATAATCTCGGCCAACCCACGACATATTTGAGTGGTGTCAGGTGTGGGGTTACTTCAGAAGAACCCAAGTGTTAGATTATCTTAAAAAGTCCTTCAAGAACAAATAATTGTCAACCCCTTCGAGGGAAATTTGAATAAGGATGAAACAAACAGGTCTTAAAGATTCAAGGGAATGTTTTTAGACCAGTAGGAAAGATAATTTAACTAAGGGTATTTTATTTTGTTTTGTTTTGTTTTTGGAAAGGGCTAATTCAATTAAGAGGTTCAGTGAAAGATAAGGTTAGGAAAGTAAAGGCTAAGTGACTGAAGGTTGCATATGACGAACATAGCCAAAATGTCTTCGTTCGAAAAATTCTTCCAAAAAGGCCAAATCCTGCGACTAGAAAGCAAAGATATGTCTGGCTACGTCCGGGAGGAACAAATAAGATAATTAAAAGAAAAAAGAATACAGTGGAAAATAGGAGCAGAAGAAAGAAGATTAACGAGGGAAAGTAAAACAAACGAAAAAATAATACAGTTGAAAAGAGAACTAGCGCAAGCGGAAAGAGAAGCAGAATAAAGCAGAATAAAGATAAAAACAGAAGTAGAAGAAAAAGGAATACGGAGGGAAAGAGAACTTGCTCAAGCAGAAAGAGAAGAGAGAGAAGAAAAGGAAAGAATGCTCGCACATGAAAGAGCATCTAGCGAGAGTCAGAAGGATCTCCCCCGGAGTTGGATTTTAAACCCCTGCTTCGCCCGTTCGAGAACGCTCCATTAGCCTCACCTCTGGCCCCTCTATATCCTCTAGATCACCTAGAATACAAAGAGCTCAAGTTTCAAGCCTTCGTGACCACTCAAAAAGAATGTCCGACTTTCAGTCCCCTGTGGGATAAACTGTTCCCAAACAAATGGTAGTGAAGGAAATTTCAGGAAATGATGTAAAGCATATGCTTAATAAGCAAGCTGTAACTAAACAAGTTTCTCTTGATCAAATGTATTCAAAGAAACTTTTCAAGAAAAAGTTCTAACTGAGAAATCTTCACAGGATCAAAATAAAAGTGCAGGATATATCTGCTGGATCAAAGCAATAAAAAAAATAATACCCAGAAGCCAAAGATGGTGACGGGAAACTTAATGTCAAATTCATCGACTGAAACAGGAGTGCAAAAATGCTTTCAAGAAAAGGACGTTGTTGAAGAGGGTTTAATGAAAGAAGAGATCAAAGAAGAATTTCTGGAAGATCAAACTACTCTCCCTGATGAATATGAAGATCAACCCGATTCCCTAGATCAAAACTCAATAGCAAATGCATTGACGGAAACAGGAGTACAACACTGCTTTCAAGAAAAGGGTACAATGTTCGATTCATCACATTCTCAAGAAAAGTTGACTGTACAAGAAGTTTATCAGAACGAGCATAAATTTTATGATGATCCTGAGGTACAAAACATATCGTCAGATTTCAAGGAATTGGATTTTAAGAACAAGCCATGTAAGGATGCTTGGGACGTCATGAATTATAACTAAGGTAAAGAGGCGGACCTGTTTAATAAAATAGCAAAGTATTATGGAAGAAGGAAAAATGTTTTCCTCTTTATCTCCGTACTACCAGACAAGGATCAATCGGAAAAGAAATGTAATGTTCAAGCTAAAGAAACTTTCATAAAAAGAATAAACATATACTTAGATAGAATCAGCAAAGAAGAGCGTGATGCAAAAGAATTTTTAAATAATGATCTGTTAAAGAAAAATTCTCCCGACCCAGTCAAGTAGAATCCTAAAGCGATCTGTCAGTTCAAGTGGTTAAAAGAAAAACTAGTGTCAGCCCTTATCCTATGTCTGCCAAATGCCCAAAAGAAATTTGGGATACGCACCGACGCGTGTGGAGAAAGCATAGGGTGTGTCTGGCTGCTATACGAAGATGATGGCACCCCTTTCCCTAGGGCGCATGCCAGATTCAAACTTGCGATGCGGAAAAGAACGTATGCAACTGTACTACAGGAATCATTAGCCATTGTGTGGGGAATACTGAAGTTCCAATTTTATTTAATAGGGCAGGAGTTTAACGTGAAATCGAATCACCGTCCTTTAATGTATTTACGGCAAAACAAGAGAAAAAATGGACGACTCATGCCATGGAGTTTATAATTAATGCAATACCAATTTAATATAGCTTACATAAAAGGCTCTAAGAATTGTATCGCTGACTGCTTGAGCTGAAACCCCGTCTAGAACTAATTAAGCCAAAATTAGTATAAGGGTATCCCTAATGGTGTTTTTTTTGTGTTTTGTAGAATCGTTTCTGATGAGTTGTAATTATGCGCACTGTCGACATAATAAAGATATGATGAGAGTGAGGGGAAAAAGGCATTCCCCCATACGGGTCTATTCTCTTTTGTAAATGTATTTTAGTTTGACTCTGAGCGTAGAGTACAAGCGACCCCCCTTCTCCAGGATCATCTTGAGGGTGAAGGAATGTAGAGATATACCAGTTAAGAAATTGCGAGTATATATATATATATATATATATATATATATATATATATATATATATCGAGTTCTTCCTCATGGCAAAGAGAAATAATAAAGGAAAAACAAAGCCAATCTGGGTTTCTCTGAGCCCCTCAACCCAGTCTCCGGTAACATTCAAGAACGTAAAAATTAGTAAATTTATGAGACAGTTATTCCTGAACTACGCTTAAAAGGCAGGCCCTTCGAGGGTGTAATTATAAACAATCCATTCAAAGATGCAAACTGTCGATCTCGTATTACCCTTTCCCAGAGCTACAAGACGCCAAGCCACGCTGAATTTTTAACCACTTCTGTCGACTCAACAGGAGATCTATTTGTTGAAATAGAGAAAGAACAGACGCCCAAAAGAAAGACCACCTTTGGGTCTCACCTTGCGAGTCCCCTCCACCTGTCATGTTTCTTCATGATAATTCCCGACTATACGTTGGAACCATACCAGTGAAAAACTCGTGAAGCTGGGGTAGGAAGTTGTCACTCACCCACCGTACTCGCCACACCTAGCGCCAACAGCCTAGCATCAATTATGGGCATTGCAGAACTTCTTGAAGTGCGAAACGTTTGAAGATGATTAAGGACTAAAAACAACAGTTGGAGACTTGTTTGATAGGAAACCAGTTGAATTTTACAACAAATTCATCCATGATATATGCCCTCGTTGAAAACAGGTGCTCGAAAATAATGGTGCTTACATTGATCATTGATGTTTCTTTTTCTGCAATGTTTCTTTGCAAATCATTGTCGATAAAGGTTGTTCGAGAACTCTGCTTTCAACCAATTTTTTCTCAAATAAACCAAGAGCCATCTTTAAATGAAGAAAAATTTTACGCAAATAAGACAAGAGGCTTCCTCAAATGAAACGATAAGCTTCCTCAAATGCAATAAAAGGCTTCCTTTCTTGAAACAAAAAGCTTCATTAAATGAATCAAATGGCTTCCTTAAAAGAATCAAAAGTCTTCCTTAAATGAATTAAAAGTATTTCTTAAGTGAATCAAAAGCTTCATTTAATAAATCAAACTGCTTCTTTAAATGTAACAAAAAGCTTCCTTAATTAAAAAAGGCTTGTTTAAATGAAACACAAGGGTTTCTTAAATGAAGCAAAAGAGAGACGGAAACTACTAAAGAGGAAGAATAAATTAGTAACTAATTCTCTTACACCAAATAAAAGAGCATATCAACTACTTATTTACCCTTCAAGCATAAATTATATATAAAAATAATAAGGTCTTGCGCACAGCTCACAGGATCAAAGAGATTAGGCAACCTAGATTTAAACCTCTAATCACAAAGCAAAAAAAAATGCATCTAATCACCGACTAGAGCTTTTGCACTATGTATGTGACTCAGATACCCATAGAACTACAAAGTTGTAAAACAAGGTCTGTTGACTAAATTCGCGTGCTCTCATTTATTCTGATTTATGATCTTACGACCTTGAAAACTTTTAATAATTTCCGAACTAACCTTGAGAGGACCTTGACAATATATCATTTGTTAGAAGATATAAAACAACATAAGGGTTTCGAATTTCGTTAGAATCAGCCGAATAGTTATAAAGTTATTGCCAAATAATTCCCCGGCAAACTTTGGAAGGACTTTTACAATTATATCGTTCGAAAGAAAATGTAAAACAACATAAGAGTTTTAAATTTCTTTAGAATTAACCCAGTCAGTTTTTTAAGACATAAAAAACAAAAGTATATCTGCACTCAAGTAAAATTTCTACATATAATTTGTAGTGAATCACGTTAATGGAAAAATATTAACTTGATTTATCAAATTTAGGTGCCGTAAGAAGGTAAAATCAACGAGGATTTGTGTCTCACCATATAGCTTTGCAGTAATCTATGCCACAATCAACTTCGAGAGCACGACAGCGTTGGAAAAACAGCTACTCGTTCACTACGGACCGGTTGAGAAAAATATACTACTTCTAATCAGACAGCTACAAAAAAAGGAATCACTTATTGACACATGGAGCGTTTCCTTTTTAGGTTCGGCAACGAAAAATTAAGTATTTTATTGCGTGAAAATAGATTAATCTTAGGGCGTGCAATTCTACTTGTTCTACTCCGACATTTTCTACTTGAATTCAAAGTAAAGATTGCTCAAGAGACACTTCGTAGACAGCTCTGAAAGTACAATTTCCGAAGACATAAATTAAATTATCACATATTTAACCATCTGAAGCTTTGGCTACAGCTAGAGAAAGTGAAAATGGACAGAGGGTTGTAGAGTTCTGTCGTGAACAGGGATGTGCATAAATACACATGGTTTGGGCAAATAAAGTGGTTCCATTAAGAAACAATATGTTACAGGACAAATTTAATGTGAAAGCTATGTATAATATATTTTATGAGACTACTTTTTTCACAAACTAGTTGTTACATAGATGTTAAAACGTGATTAAGGTGGAAAAGAATGGAGAATTGGAAGGAAAACTTTAATGGATCAGAGATAAAGGGTGACAGTATGTGAGAATGCTTGATATTATAAGAGAAAGTAAGTGTCAGCGTGGAACTAAATAAGGTGTGGAACAAATTTAAAGATATGGTAGAGGATGCAGAATGCTGAATTTGAAATAGCGATATGAAGCATGTAGTGGAAATCAAAAAGTCGGCGTGCATGTAACTATTTAATAGTGCAGATAAAAATGACAAGTTGATGCGATTGAATGCATGCAAGGAGATAAAGAGGAAAGTGAAACAAGTGAGTAAGCAGAGTAGGAAAGAATCAAATGAAGCTTTTGGGTAGAGAATGAATGATGCCCGGATGAGAAAAGGAAGCTATTCTGAAAGGAATTGAGAAAGAGGAAGAAACAGGAATAGAATAGTTATGAGAACATCAATAACAAGAATGGCAAGATACTGGTTAAAAATGAGGTTAAAAGTAAATGGTAATGATATTTTGATGAGTCGTATAATTTTGGTAGGAGGATAATGCAAATGTAAATATGATAGGCATAGTGGGTGTAAATCGGATGCTGTATCAGGTTCTGGACGAGATAATCTTGGAAGAGGTTTTTAGAGCTAGGAGATGTCTGAAAAATTTCACTGCAGCTATTGGTTCCCTTCGTTCGAAATCTTGCTATTTGAGAACCGTCCGGTATCTTTTCTGGATTCTCCCTTGTTGGTGGTAGATAAACATTATTGGAGGGTTTAAAAAAAAAAAGAAGAATTAGATCTTTACCACAGAGTATTGATACTGGAAATTTGATTTGGATTGTTTAATAAGGAACATAGAACCCCTCCTAATCCTGATCAAAACCCATTAGAGTACACAGTGAGGATGCACGCGTTTATGATTGGGCGAACAATTGACTCACAATACAGAATTACGAACCATCAAAGATGTGATGGTTCACTCTACGTTAGTTCAAGAGATAAGGAAAAATGTGGAAATCAGAAATTATGTAAACTTAAATGGAATATACATAGATATGCAAAAGGAATTAATTTAACAATTCTTATTTCTATGATATATTTTAAAATAATATTTAGCAATTATTTTTTTTTAAATTATTGACTATAACGCTTTCAAACACATACATATGCAAGTTATTCAATGCCTGTGTTATTTTATAATAAAATAAATTCTGTATTACTGCCGTGCTAATTTTTTTGTTTATTAGCTTGTTAACTTTATTGCTAATCATTGCTCCGTTATCTAGCTCAAATATTGTTATATGTAGTTTATATTGATAACCATTATAAGTTGGCCTCGCAGATGCCGATTTTCTAATGAAAGTAAATTGAGGTGCCTCGATATGTCTTCATACGATATATTTCTAAGTTCAGGAACTAATTACTTAGCTCGTCACTGGACGTTTTCCAAATATTACAATGTTCCCTCTCATATCCGATGACCAGAAATGCAGCCCACTATCCAAAATAATGTATTTTGATTTGAATGCAAAATGTATGCTATGTAGCTTTAAATTATATTTTCCCTTTGGTAAGCTATATTATATTCTTTGGAAATTTTATGATCCATTGAGACTAAGAAACCTAAATCCTTTTCTATATTGACTTCGTTTAAAATTTAACCGGCCACATTGTAATCACTTTGTAGATTATCATGACCTATATCTTCATACCTTTTTCCACGTTGAATTGTATTTACCATCTTTCCGACCATTCTACTAATTTCGACAGGTCTCTCTGCAAGTTTTCGCCAGTATCTATGGCATATACGTATATTAGGGTGGTTCTTATTTGTATTTAAATTTTTTTTTAAGAAACATCAATCTCTTACACTCTTACTTATCTCTGATGTAGTAATTGATAGAGGCAAAATATCAGCCTGTTATATTATCATTTAGGGTGTGCTCAATGCAGAAGTATTTTTTAAGTTTTGCAAAGGGTGAAAAATGCTGTGCACGGGCTTTGGCCTTGCTGTTTTCTGTGTAAAATAGGCTATATTTGGCTTATTCTTTGTTAAAATCATGGCTGCTTTTTCAGTGAGAGGGAGAATGGAGCGTTCCGCATCATCAGAGGAGCACAGGTGCTCTTAAATACATTTTAAATTTCAGCCGTGCCGTATGTCCGCGGGTTTTAGCCGGTTTGAAAGTTATAAGATAAGGTAGGGACTTTTACACAGTATACTACTCGTACAGTTTTTAAAAAATATCTTATTTATGACATAACTGCAGATGGCCAATCTGGCACATTAGTGCGACATTTTATAGAACTTAGACATAAGAAAAATCCACTAATCCAACATGCTTTAACATAGAGCTCTAATGCTTACTCACATTTAGTTAGGCTGTTGGGCAATTACTGTAGTGGATGGGAACTGTCTGCTGTGAAGTTTGTATATCTTCACTAGGGCCATATTTATTCAGCTGTAACTTTTGGTATAAAAAAGTAATATTTTTATGGATTTATGATATAGAAAAAATTCGACATGGCTTACCTTTGCTTACAATTTCCTTCTAGATATAACCTGAAACATTTTATAACT
Source organism: Ceratothoa steindachneri (assembly GCA_963969495.1). Lineage (NCBI taxonomy): Eukaryota > Metazoa > Arthropoda > Malacostraca > Isopoda > Cymothoidae > Ceratothoa > Ceratothoa steindachneri. The sequence continues at coordinate 142,754,938 of OZ018317.1, read as the reverse complement.
CTTTCCAAAGCAGCTGTATCACACAAGCAATTTGGACAAAGTATGCTATTTTAATTGACTTCAATTATGAGAGGTTAAAGGTCAAATTTTGCCAGGTGAGAGTGAATCAAAATAGGTGGTTCCTATCAAGTTGAATCATAAACACTTGACATTTTCAGATATAAGATGACTACTTTGCAGAAACAAAACAACGTATATTTGCTGGGAAACAAGAAGGAGGCTCTGTCAGGCTGCAAGCTTCCATTCAAAGGCGACGTACTCAGTGGATATCTAACTCGCATGGGCGAAAAGGAATGTTTAATGCATGAAGCAGCAAAACAGAATATGAAGGAGGTCAAAAGCCTTTGGGGAGACGCCCGCATTCTCATTCGACCTTTACAACATGCTGTGAAGAATCTTGAACGCCTTGTGTCAGAATAGGAAGCCTTGAAGAAGAATAAGTGGCGAAGGGGTAAAACACAGAAAAAGAACGAAGAGAAATTCTGTGACACCTTGAATGATCTTCTCGAGATCGCCTACCACGATGCACTTAAGATGATAAAGGTCACAGAGGATAAAGCATTGCTGAGTGCGCAGCGGGAGAAGGGGAGGCGAGGAAGTATGGCAGAAGTTGATATTAAGCTGGCAATGGCCGAAAAGCAGAAGTCAAAACAAGAAGAGAGGAAGCTACGAACGATTGCAAAGCAGCAGGACAAAGCTTGTTAGTATGAAAGAATTGTCACCCTGGAGGACTTTTCCTGTACCCTTTCAGCCGGAGAAAGTGAGGCAGAGGAGCCATTGCAGAAACAGGGCAAAGCAAAGCAGTTTAGTGTAAAAGAGGAAAGAAGAGCATTTGGAGTTCGACGTACTTTCAGCCCTTGATCGAACTAAGACCAGTGATCGTCACGTGGTACACACTCTCTTTGCTCTGCTCCATGCTTCTGGTTAACTGCTTGACGAGTTCAAGTTAGCTGATCTTTCATCCACCGTGCTCGTCAGCAACACCGTAAGAATCGCTCTGGTGATCTCAAGCAGGGGTTTTCTTGCGAACAGCCCTTAAAGTTTTACTGGGACGGAAAACTGATGGCTGAATTGACAGGAGACGAGAAAGTGGACAGATTCCCCATCATTTTGTCTTTAAAAAGCGTTAAACAGTTGCTTTTCGTACTGTGTTGCCTGTGTTGCTTTGACACAACTTGGAGCAACACAGGCAGAAAGAATGGTGCCTGCATTTTGTTTCAGTAAGTAGATGATTGGGAAGAACCTGCTGCACTTGGCATGTCGCCATCATATTCACGAGATACTGCTGAAAGAGGGTTTTTCGTCAGCATGAGCCCTTCATCAGTTCCAAACAGTGGTATCTTCAAGAGATTCAAGAGTCACTGCCACCAAATGTGCTTGGCTAAATACAAGCCAGGAATCAATAACGCTGATGCTGCCAGTGCTTTGACGAATATAACAGGCAATATCATTGAGTTCTACTCACAACAACTAGAGGAAGTTCATCATAGTCTGGATTACCGGGAGCTTTTGGAAATGTCCATCATTTTCCTTCGGGAAATTACAACTAGAGGAGTTAACTTTGGCAAACCAGGGGCAATGCATCGCGCCCGTTTTATGGCACGACTAATTTATGCACTGAAGATTTTTGTCTTCTGGAATGTATTTAGTCTAACCCCTCGTGAACTAAAAGTCATGAAAGAACTCTATGTTTTTGGATAAAGCACTATGTGAAGTCTTGGTTCTGCCGCTGTCTCTCAGCAGCTGCGCCAAAACGCGATCTGGAACTCAAGAAGTCGTTGGCTGCGCTAGTGAGAGAGCTGCAAAAGATGCTCTTAAGAAGCTGTCCATCCACCTCTGATACTTGACTGAAGAACTGGTGGCACTGGCCTTCTTTTATACAGCTGCCAATGTGGCTGAGGAGAATAAGATAGTTGCTGCCATGGACAACGGAGGAGACAAGAAGCTACTGAAGAGGGTGAATGTGGACCTGCTAACCATTGAAATGAAAAATTTGAGCGATTTTATCCCGTACCCTAAACGACGTATCTACTCTGTCAACCAAATGAACTTCCCATTTTATGCCATTTGCTTCATCCTACATACTAAATTGAAGCTCAACAGGAGAAACCTGGATAAAATGGAATAATTCTTTCTTCGGAAATAGTTATTTCCTACATCAAAATGATCCGTGCTGGTGTGAGATTCAAACCCAACACACTGAGGCAGCGAGCAACGCTTTGATCCTAATAAAAGTGAGACTTTAACCGGTTACTCGGCTACGTAGAAGACCCCCTAAAATCTTTTTAATAGATAAGCTTTTAAGGCACGCTTTGCAAGGTCGATCAGGTTGTGACAGAAAGAAAAAATCAATTGGGAATTCAAAGGATAAAGGAGAAATTCAGGTAAACACGCGCCGAATACATAATGTATATTTCTCATGAGCGCGAGGGAATGATGAAATAAATCCAACACACCACGCAAGAAAGAGAAAACTGAATAATATTTTCTTCGTATATATATATATATATATATATATATATGGGAAATATCCCGAAAGTTAGCGCGTGATAACTATAAATATGAATATGTACCAGGGAAAGAAACTGAATAAAAGGCGAATTAGAGTTAGTACTTTCGTCTATTCGAAATTTTCAAACTCAATGGTAAGAAAAATAAGACACGCAGTATTTATACTAAGCACGTTTCCTTTTAACGTCAACATTTTAATGCTATCAGATAAGTCGGATTTTAGAAAAAGTGATAAAATTGGATCTAGCGAAAACAGCCCTGGGCTAATGTTGAGATTACTCTCCTTTGTGTGGGAGATTAAAAATTATTCCAGGATATTTCTTTTTAGGGATTATAGTCTCAGTCTTTGACCAGTTAATTCCGTGTCCCATCTTACAATTTTGGACAGCTAAGGCATTATTAAGATATCCTTTAATTACTGCATTTTTGTGTTGTTGGTCCTTATGGAAACATTTTTGGAAGTTTGGCCGACATAGAATAAATTACAATCTAATGATAATAAATGTAATTTTCCGAATTCCATGTTTAGATTGTAATTTATTCTATGTAGGCTAAACTTCCAAAAATGTTTCCATAAGGACCAACAACACAAAAATTTAGTTATTAAGGGATATCTAAATAATGCCTTAGCTGTCCACAATTCCAAGATGGGACACAGAATTAACTGGTCAAAGACTGAGACTATAATCCATAAAGAGAAATATCCTGGAATAATTTTTAATCTCCCACACAAAGGAAAGTAATCTAAACATTAGCCCAGGGCTGTTTTCGCTAGATCTAATTTTATCACTTTTTCTAAAATCCGACTTATCTGATAGCATTAAAATGTTGACGTTAAAAGGAAACGTACTTAGTATAAATACTGGGTCTTATTTTTCTTACCATTGAGTTTGAAAATGTCAAATAATAGACGCAAGTACTAACTCCAATCCGCCTTTTATTCAGTTCCCTTCCGTGGTACACATATATATATATATATATATATATATATATATATATATATATATATATATATATATATATATATATATATATATATATATATATATATATATATATATTATATATATATATATATATATATATATATATATATATATATATATAAATAAATAAATAAATATATATATATATATATATATATATATATATATATATATATATCATCAATAACTATAATTTAAGAAGGGGATTTTTTGAGTATTTGAATAAAATAAGTGCTTTCTGCGGCTAATCGAAGCCGTAAATAAAGACTAGAATGCCTAAGAACACTATTAGTACTGTTTTTACTTGAAAAAACGGCGTAGGTTTTCTGAAATTTCACCAAGTGTTTCGAATAAAAAATGTGAATTAAAAGATAAAGTATCTTACTTGGAATAGGCCTTTTTGTTTGGGATGTGAGCAATATAGAACACTTAGCGTACCGCAATAATTACAAGATTTATCAAAAAGTTTTTTTGGTATATTATCGTGATTTTTTAGATAATTTATACTTCAAATTTTTAATGAGAAGGTCTTATGGAAAGAAAATACGAAATAGAATAGACTAATGTAAAGATAAATAAAGACCGCATGAGAATATAATTTATTGATATATTTTATTTCGTGGTTAGTATAAGTTACCTCTTCGATTTTGGAGTTTATTTGATCTCAACTAGTGTTGTCGATAATATTTTTTATATAAATTATGTAGATTTTACTAGTTAATACTAAGCTAATATTCTTAGCAAATAACGATAATCTAATACTTGTATAAGTTTATCTACTTTATGAATGGTGATGTTGCTAGCAAAGTTTGGTTAAATAAAAAATTAGTTATCTCCACCTGTAGTAAAGTTCAATTAGAGAAGATCAGCTGTTTACTTATTATCAGAAAGGCGCAGCTGTTTTTCTGTCAAAATTCAGGATCTGAAGAATCATCGAGGCATATTCGCTCGATCACCGTTTTACCCAGTCGACACCAACAAGAAAGAAAATTGTAGGATTTCCAATTCACCAAGGCACCTTTATTCTTCACTCAGCCAATACGAGCACCAGTCCCTAAAGGTTCACTAACCAAGCTGTAAGGTTTAAGAATATAACGACAAGTAATCAAGTTTTATCGTGAACGAGTAAGATGAATTTGAGCCTATGAAATACTTTTGGATTTTACTAATTATAAAAGCCTTTTTCATCGAAAACCTTTTCTAAAGAGTAGAATTTAGGTACCACCACTATTAGGAATTAAAATATCAGCTCTTGCCCTATAATTGGTCTTGCTGGGATCGATTGTTCAAATTATAGCGCCAACAAACATATATCAACTCCTTTTACCTAGTTGTAGTAAATAGGGTAAATTTCTCTTAATATTGAGTCCTTACTCACTAAAGCTTCTGGCATCGATTGTTCAAATGATAGTGCCAACAAACATATATCTACTCCTTCTACCTAGTTCTAGTAAATAAGGTAATCTTAATATTGAGTCGTTACTCACTAAAGCTTCTTTTTTTTCTCTCCCAAACCCTGTATTCTTTGGTGTTTATATTTTTCTTTGGTTTTCAAAGTGATATTTTTAATATTTTTTGATCGGTAGGAGTCTTGTAAATTAGGGAGTGCTCACAGCACAATTTTAAACAGAATCATTATACCTTCTTCTTTTCATCTGAGGAAACTTCTCTTCTACAACCGCGAAAGCCAAACATAAGAGGATTGAAAGGACACGGTTGCTTGTGTATATGTGTCATTAAGGTCACGGAGATATGAAATGTTCGCGAGTCACAGTTAAAGGCGACTAATTGTTGTTCCATCCAATGCCATTGTCTCAAATGATTGATCATTAGTCTAAGCCTTCAGCCTTGGGGGACTGAACACTTGCTGCAATGCCTCGGCCTCCGTTTAATAATGGCCAATCAAGGGATAGAATCGACTAGGTGATTTCATCCACCTTTGCTCTCTCTTGAGAGAAGTGATGTTTGGCAAAAGCAACGGAGACATTTAATTGCCGTAAAGCTGCAAACAGATTTTCATTAACCGGATCGCAAAGCAGCTTTCAAAGACCTGTTTTCGTTCAGCTCAAACATTTTATCTCTTAACAAGAATTTGTCATAGGGAAAACTGAATCATGAAAGCAGTAATCCATTTACTTCTTTGTCATTTTATTTCTGACAGAACTATAATTTCGAAATTACCTAAGTGGGAAATTAGCAATGATCGCTATAGTACATTTTACAAAATACTTAGAATTATTCCATTTAAATTATTAAAATAAGACGACGTAATCAATGGATAATATCCCTCACCGCAAGTTTAAGTTATGGAATAACAATGACTCCAACTATTGTGGCCTTTCTTATTATCAAGGTTATTTCTTTATCTATTTGTTTATACCTTGAGGAAAGTCCATTGATTAGAGGGGGTCTCGTTAATTACGTTTTCTTCTCCTTTATCAAATGAAAGAAAGTTATAATGCATCATAGCTCAAACAAAATATCAGCCTTTTGCTGACAATAACTTTCTTTTTATAGTAAATATATAAGTATTAACGCAAATTCACACAATAAATTTTTCATCTTCGTTATTGATGAGGCGGCATTGATGGAAAGGTTTTATTCGCGTTGCCTCGCCGATGAATGAGGCAACGCGAATAAAAACTTTCGTCCAATGCCGCCTCAACAATAACCATGACTTCCTTCCGCATGAAGATGCCGGGAGAAATACGAAAGCTCACGGCCAAAATTTGCCCCCCAAAATTTAATATTTTAAATAAGACCAAATGAAATGGATACTCCCCAGTTGAAGTTTAACCTTCAGACTCATATAAAAAAATGCATTCAACAGTTATCACGCGCTAAAATTAAATTGGTATAGTCGAAATATAACCTGGTCTTTAACAAAACATGTATAGAAGAGAAGCTACTCCCATTATACATCGATATATATATATATATATATATATATATATATATATATGTATATATATATATATATATATATATATATATATATATATATATATATATATATATATATATATATATATATATATATATATGTATATATATATATATATATATATATATATATATATATATATATATATATATATATATATATATATATATATATATATATATGTATATATATATATATATTGGGGGGAAAATATTACGAGGACAAACAGACGATAGTTTGTTTATACAGCGTCACTGTTTCGCTCCACATGGGCCGAATCATTACTCCCCCCCCCTCCCTCTTGCCCCGCTGCCCTAAAGACCCTTTGAGCGTCACTAGCAAAGAAGGATTTCAGTCAGCAGATTTTCTAGCCCGTTAATATAAACAAAGTAGGGTATGAGAGCCTTTAGAATAAAAATCTATGAACAGGCTCACTCACTGTCCTTTCCGATTGTTTGTCTATTTTTGTTCGCCAAATAGACGAAATCTCACCTTCCCGGGAGCAAACTTAGATGGGCGAAGCGTCACCGCGTTAAAACTTTATACCCTATGACAGAGACTTAACTGTGGGCCGTCGTCTCCCCTCCCCTCCCCGTCGAACTTGAGAAATGCAATGAGAATCCTCGTAGCAATCGAGGCAAGAAGACGAGTCCATGAGGCAACCAGGGAATAAAGAAGATAGTTGGAACCGAGCGGGACTTACCCTCCCGAGGCAGTTCTTTTGGTCACTTAGAAGAGCAGACCAGTGGTATCGAGACCGACTCGCATACCATTCTCGTCCAGAGCAAATCGCTTTTCTCACTTTCTTAATAAAAACAGAGATACTACTCACCATTGAGGAATACCAACGTGAATTCTCACTCGAGAAAAGATTCACCTCTTGATCAATTCTCATCATCGAGAAGCCCAAATTTATAACACAGCAATCGGAATAAAGTTCGTTCATCCAAGATCCCTCACTTACCTCTTCAAGTCAAGAAGCATTGCCTCCACCTCCCCGGGATAAGCCTCAGCTGTTGTTCCCGAATAGACTCGCCACGCACCTCTTTTACTCAGTGAAAGAGGTGCGTGGCTGATGCTTTTCTCTCAGTGAGAAGCATCAGCTGTTTTCCCAACCATTCACACGTCAGCGAGGAAGGCTCCAGTCTAACTCGCCTCTAATCATCTCATCGAGGAGGTTCACGTTCAAGGTCACCCAACTCCCTCTTAGTTAAAGGTAAACAGGAATCCAAAACTTATTCATGTCTGTTAGTTACCTTTCCGTTCGAAAGTGATTTTTACGTCAACCATTATTGGAGGTGTTTATTTTAGATTAGATTCTCTTATTATAATTTTACTATATTTAAACATTTAATATTTCATTCTTTTTGCAATTACAAGTATATTTTTGTCAGAGTTGTTTAATTAGATCTTCGAGCACTGCAAATGGCAATAGATATATAATAATACGAATCCTCCCTGGTAAGGTAAAAGAATTAAATTAAAGCACTCTTAGAGAAAAGTGGAACGGATTTACTCATGTACGAATCAGACGTACATACGTACTCGGCTGTATACCACGACAATATATATATATATATATATATATATATATATATATATATATATATATATATATATATATATATATATATGTGTGTGTGTGTGTGTGTGTGTGTGTCTGCGTGTGTGTTTAATAAGAAGAAAACAAACAAAAAAGGTGAATCCCATCTGTAATTTCAACGTTTCGAGTTATTACAAAACCCATCTTTAGGAATTATAAACAGTCAAAATCAGTACATGGAATAATCTAATACTAAAAACTTATATTGGAGCAAATGTTCAATAGTGTACTACCTCAAATCTGAGAAAATGACACATAAACTATTGTATATACTAAAATGAACGTTATATTAATAAAAAAGAAAACTAGTGAAGTAAAGTACAGCAGAAAATATTTTAAACGAATTTATATCAAATAAACGTAACAGTACGATATTTACCAATTGGGAGAAAAAAAGAGAGAATTAGATACATATACAATATAATAAAAACTGAATAAAGAACCTGAACATTGCCTTACATGGATAGATCATAATGATAAGTAAAAAAAGAGAATTCTCTCTTGATTTTGAATCTCTAGAAATTTTCCGCAATTTTCATGTTTTTATATTTTAAGCTATGCAAGAAATCTCTGAATTCGAGTGATCTTTTGCTTTTTTCTTGGATTAACTACCTAATAATGAGATTAACTTTAAATTCAACGCTCGGAATAAGATTTTGGTCCTAGGAATATTAAACTTCTGCGCTCAGCCCTTTCGTGTTTGGATTACCTTTGTTTTATTTCAATTGTTTCTCGAAACATTTTGTAATATGCGCAAAGAATTTCGTAAGTCCAGTACCGCAAATTTAGAAAACTTAACCTATCGCGTCCTAAATTCCATGATTTAGACTCTGTAGTCAATCTTTTTGACGCTATACTCTCGAAAAGGGAAAAGTTTCTCCTCCTTTTTAGACTCTTTTTAGTTACCAAACTTCAGGCTCGACTACGTGGAAAACTACTTTTACTATGAAAAGTATATGATATGCAACAACTGCCCATTCTGGTTTCCTTTACTAACCTTAAAACTAATATTTCATATGTGGCTATGAATATTTTCACAAAACCAAGCACACGAAATTTTCGTTTCTCCTATTTACTAAACAAGATTTTACCCTACTTCGTAACCTTGGGTCGAATAATGATATTGTTGTCACGAGTCCTCATAGGTGTAATTGGAGGGACGGGGGGATTTTGAATAGGTCTGACTACATTTCAAAAATGTCATATTTGTTTGAGACATCAAAGTTTTCTAAAATTATGGAACAACCTCTAACTATTATTCACCGTTTAGAGGATAAATTAACCGTTTTCTGTTTTAGTTGAAATCTTCTTTTGTTCTTGGTGATTCTGATTACAGTCCTCTGCACGTTTCTTTATCATACTTAGGTGTAATCAATGGACTACCTCAGATACATAAGACAGGATAGCTTCTTCATCCTATTCTTGCCTTAAACATTCTTTCTTGCTAAGTTTTAAGTTTCAGTGTTAACGCCTTTTACTTCCGAAATCGCAAAGTGTAAGTCGTCAAGTCCTTTAATCTTTTCCAGCTTCGATATCACATCCTTATTTACAAATTTCCACTTCAGAAAACTATAAAGATTTTTTAACTAAAGTCTTTCCAAAATCTTGTATTTCACCATTTTGAAGGGGTTTAATCTCGTAAACAAGCCAAAACAGTGTTTCTATTATATTTTTATTAGTTTCTCCTGTCAACTCCCTCTCGTTAGAGTTATCTACTAGAGTCTAAGTAGGTTCCATGTTGCACAAGCAATTATGAATAGTATTTGAATGCGTACCGAACCGGCTCAAACATTTGAAGCACCAGGTAATTCACGAAATAAGAATAGCACTCAAAGTGAATGAAATTCAAATTGGAAGAAGCGAATATCTGAATTTAAAACAAAAGCATGAGATTGTTATAACCCTTCAATTAACAATTTCTAGTTGCTCAAATATCAAAACAATCCCCTTGCTTCCAGTCCGCTTGGAGCCATGTAGGCAGTTTTAGGATCATGTCTGCGGCGATTTATTTTAAAAACAAACTGATAAAATAGAAAAGCATTGCAGCAAATATATCCGAGACTTGCAATGCACCTTGCAAAGAGAAACTTAAGCAACAGAAAAACGTTACTACTATTAAAAGTAAAATTTTTAATACATGTTTTTTTTGGAAATATCAGTATGCTTATTGTTCGATGAAAGGACAGAAAAAAGAAACTAAAGAAGCACAAAAGATAGCCTATTAATAACATTAACAACTATTTTACAAGGTGTGTGGTCTACGTGCATGACTATCACCAAAATACCTCCTCTTTATGCCCAGTATAGTCTAAAACTACCCACCCGTTATGAAGCCAATTTCTGCTGCCACTACTGAAACTAGACGACCTGTTTTATTTTGCTCTTATTCATCAACGAAACAAACGAGAGTATTGACTGATGATCTGAGTGAATTCAAAAGATGTTAAATATATAATCTGTGCTCTGTAAGGATACACTTAATGATTTTGGATTTTCTACTTCATTACCGGAAATATTTAACGATGGTAATTAAAAATGTGAAACAATATATTACATATAAAGATGTGATTATTCAGTTAAATGAGAATTGTAAAAGAGAATTAATTCACTTTTATTTCAAGGAATTTATTTGCTTCACTTTAAGTAATGTGAAGACTTAATTATATATGAAATGATAATTAAGATGTTTACCGTATTTTAAAGTTTTCAATGGCCTGAGTAGTTTAAATGGTATTTGAGATAGGTGAACTTAAGTGAGAAGCATTCCAAGAAATGGTGCAAATTAGGTTTCTACATGGTGAGGGTATCAGCGAAGAATAATTAGCAAATAAAAGTTACTATATATACCAGCGAGAGATGTGTGCGAAGGTAAATGTCTATTACTTGTCCTTTGGGCGAGCGAGGAAGGGATAAACTTTGACTTGGCTCAACTAAACTGATGTGAACTGCTTTAAGACAAGCCAATTATATTTCTCAGCAATTTCGGGGAGATGGCCGTCTCTCCCGCTTCGAGGAAAGTTAAGTTCCCAGGAAAAATTGCTTCCGGAGAAACGGAAGAGGAGTTAGTAAGAATCTTATCACTAGCACCGCAAAGAAGAATAGTTTTTGCCAATTTCCCCCTCCCCAAAGGAGGAAAGTTTCTTTGGATGCAAGTTAAGGCGTGAGTAGGTGTATGCGTTACGTGTAAGAAATGCTCAGGTTCAGAGCCCCTCAGAAGTATCCACAACACTGAAATTCTCTAAAATAAAAAGGATACAATAGGCAGGTACAAAATGAGACTTGCATCCTTTTCATTTGCATTCATGGTCGTCCTGTTCTTGTTCCATGTGGTTTACTGTACTAGGGAGCCTCCTGTATCTGATAAGTAGGTTTAAGATTTATTGAAACAATGTGCATTATCTAGTTCTTTAACTTTACCTAATACTTGGGAACGCTCCTGGATAGTGTGTAAGGCTCTTTATGTTGTTACTGTTTGAACTCTTTTAAACAGTATACACGAACGCATAAAGAAAGAAAAGTATGGAGATCCTTGGAGTCGTATACATTTATTTTTTTGTGCATGCTTGGCCTGATCTGCCACATATTGTGACTGGAGATGGCGTAGAAATCATAAGTGAGATGCCCTTGGCGAGCTTGCTTGGCATACGCATCTCATGCCGTTTACAAGTTTGGTCGAAGAGCTATCAATATCTTCCTTCAGATGAGCGTTCCTGAGGGCTAGTAGGATCAGGAAAAGTGATTCCATCAAGGATGTCAGATATTCAGTCTTCTGTGATTCCGCTTAACCCATTCATACCTGAATTTAGACTATTTCTCAAATTGTTTGAAATTTTAATTTAATAATAAGAGTACAATACGCAACATTGTGTAGAAGTATTTTTTCAATATCTCAAGGGGTTCCGGAATACAACCTGCTTGTAAGAGTGTAAATAAATTATTGGAATAATTAGTACTATTTGCAAAATTCATGATGTTACTAATGACTTCATAATTTTAAAATAATTATATTTGAATAATGATGATAATAAATCAGATTTTTAATGATAATCAAATGTATTATTTGCATTTACAAATTAAATCAGAAATTCCTTTAATAAGTAACACACATGCAAATAACAAATAATTGTTTCCTTTATAAATTATATGAATGTTTTATATTTACAAGTATATATACAGAAATCATCTATATATATTATATTTTATTGGTTTATTAAACACTTCCTTCAAGACACAATTTATTTGAACTTGGTTTGGTGATGTCGCACTTTTTCCTGTTTAGAACAAAGGGCCCATATTTTGAATCCAAATTTGATGATTTTACCTCTAATACATTGCAATGAATTATGTTTGCCATAGTAGCGTTCATCAGTTCATCTATATGCTTTTTCTCATCCAATCCACTATGCTCTAGAATTTAGTTTGCATATGCTGAAATAATGATCGAAGTTTGAATGCAAGATAATTTTTTGTATTGCTGTCTCTCCTTATGCTATTTCATAATATCTTTGGTACATTGTCTTTTGATGCTCAATACTTTCTCTTATTTGCAAGAGGGCTGTGAAATGACAATAATAGTGAACATATCAAGAATTTTATTATTTTGAAGAGCATATAAATTAAGTTGTTGAACAATCAATTTTGTAAAATCTTTAGTGACCAGAGGTTAAAGAAATCAATAGGATCTTTAAATATATCTTCTGTCGTAGTACAATCCCTAGATTGAAGTTGCAATCACTTTGACCATTTTCTTTGTATTTTTATTTTATAGGTCTTCTTTTCTATCGAATTCATTTTCTGACTCTTGAACACTACCAATTCCATCTGGATGATTGATCTCTGCAGGAGCTTCCAGCATTCTCGCTCCAGTCGAATAAATGAGGCTGCTGCACCTCAATCTGAATGGTCACTGTCTCCATCAGATAGTTGATCAATAAGACAACCAGAAAAATATCGCCAACTTCGTCTATCTCTTTTAAGTAGGTCAATGCTACTGCCGTTGTAAAAGACCTGTGTAAAAAATAATATATTTTTACGCTATGAAATACTATTTATAAGGCTGGCCAGAAAGTCCTGACTCGCTCAGAAAGCGAAAAAAAAACATTTTTGGAGCAACGGCAACATTGGGTTAGGTTAGCCTTACTCATTCGACTATCAGCCTACGCTAGTGTTGTTCCTCAACTATTATATATTTATAATTCTAAATGTAACTGAGTTAGTTAGTTCTTAACCCATCATAAAAAACGGCGTTCTTTAACAGCATAGTTTTCAGCGATAATTCCATCTATTGTGCCGAGCGTCCGTTATAAGTAACACTGAATTTCATAACAATAATAATACAGAAAAATACTCATACCATATTTATGTCATTTGTAACATTAACACACAATTTCAAATTATTATCTAATAAAAAACGTAAATATACGAGTATATGTACTTCTTCTTTAGTCCCGCGTTTGTCACTTCCGCCATGTTGTTTATTTCGTTGTTTGGGAAACAGTGTTGCCAGCCAACTGTAACAATTGTTTTCTCTCTACATTTGTCGGCTGGAACGTTTTCAATATATTTTTGAAATAAATATTTTTAAACTACAATTATTAAATCAGTTATAAAATATTTTCTTACTGTCCTTTTAAACGGGCCGTCGGTACGAATGGGATAATTAATTAAGCCTTTATTTTCTAGGTACCATGTGAACATATTTGCACTTGCTCCATTAACTATTCATAAGCTACCAAATAACAAAATAGTTATCTAAGATACATAAACCCTTATTTTCGGGTAACTTAATTAAAGACATTAAAAATTATAATCCTTTTTCTCAATGATATTTTAGTTTTTGACTACGTTCAAACAAATTTAAGGATATTTTCTAACTCGTCTCTCCAAAATTTCTCCATTTCATCGTCGAGAATATGAATTTTCCCTGGAGTTTAACAGAAAATCCATTATGTTTTGCACGAGTTTGCGGCCACTCTTTGTCCAGCCATTAAGTCTCCAAAAATAGCTCAGGGTAGATGGAAGTGCAACAGCTTTTCTGTCGTAAAAAAATTCGGTTAACACCTCAACTAGCTTACCTCTTATTTGGTACATCTAAATTGATCTGAACTGCTTCTTTAAATATTTACAAGCCAGTTTTATTACCCCACAATTGGGGGGGGGAGGGCATCTGCTCCAACTGAAGAAGAATTGCGCGTTCCCACAGAAAAGATCTTACCGTCAAAACGAAAAAATGAGATGGCAAGAAACTTATTTGGCCATATGATGGCAGAATCTCTTCCTCAAGTTTCGATGGTCTCTTAAGAAGGCTCGTTTGAGTTTGTGCAATTTTTGTGAGAAAAACCGAGGGCCAGCGCCCCCAGAGCTTTATAAAATAATATAGTAATCAATGTCTATTAAGGTAAGCATTGTTGATACTTTCAAAATGATTTGAACGAACTATTTGGATTTTTATATTATTGGCACAATTAAGAAACAAAAACAATGCAAGAGTGATTGTATTTTTTCTTCTTTCCCACTTATGGCCTATATATATAATAAAACGATGTACTTCTCTATCTTTCTTTTCCGTTTGGATTCGTTTACGCTTCTGATATCGCATAAATCTACCAGCCTCTCCAACAACCTAAACAACTACACTCCTAAAATATTTATCTTAAACTTTTCGTAAAAACTGCAATAAATTTTCACTTTCCCGCTTTCCTCGCTTTCCTCGCTTTGTTGCCAGCCGCAAAATTATCTTTGATTCTTTGCCTCAAGGGGATGAAAAAAATTAGTTATAAATTTACATAAATATAACCGTCTACATTCCAACATGTACACACACGATATATTTATGTGCACCCCACGACTTGTAGATAACTACCCATGGAGACCATGAGGCGTTGACTTGATTACGTCTAATTAGAAATTGACTGCAGTGGCTTTAATCTAAATTAACTACTCTATAAAGCCACTTAATTTTTAATTGTTTTGTGAAACAAGAAAATGGGGAAATTAAAAAATTAGACGCCTAATTTCTTTCATTTCCTCTCTTTTTCCACTTCTTTCTCTTACTTTCTTCTAGTTTCATTTCCTCTCCTCCTCTTTCCTTTCCTTCCCTTTATTTTTCTGACCTCTCCATTCTTCTACTATTCGGAAGTCTATTGTATTCTATTCTATTCTAATTACTCTATTTTACTTTACTCTCATCTCATTTCCTCCCACCACATTCCATTCCCTTCCTTTACTTTCTCTCTTCATTCCTTTTAATTCATTTTTCTTTCTCGTTTCAATCCCCCGTAAGGGGCGCGGCGATTTGCCATCCTGGCCGCCGTGCTGATGGGATCCAGCTCTCGGTCCGGCCCCAGCTTAGACTCTCTTCCTTCCTTCAGATAGACTGTATTTCATATAACCTCTGCCACAACTTTCTCTGGCCAGCTTCTAATTTGACAGGGTAGATGCTTACCTTCTTTTCAGCCAACCGTCCTGGATCGGGGCTGAGGGGGGACGGGACAATGTTCCCTAACCCCTGAGCTCCGGTTCGCAGTGGTTTTTTTTTAACAACCTGCTATTTCCCCACCCATACCTTCCTCACATCACTTTTCATTTCCTCTTCACACTCAGTTTTACGCCGTGTCCAAGGTGGAGCCGCCATGCCGATGGACTGTCAGGCCACCAGGCGGGAGAAGTGGTTCCAAATGGCGGCGCCTGGCTCTGCTAGGCCTGTAACCACCTGCGAGAGGTGATGAGCTATTGCGTCCCGTGGTAAAAATAGGGTAACCATGCCCATGGGTGAGTAAAAAAAATATCTTTAATTCCACCTGTACCATCGACGGAGCCGCCCTAGGGCAGCTCCACATAAAAAATGAAGGTCTCTCCACCTTGTCCTTTTGCAGGAGACCCTCCATATTTCTCTAACCGGAGAGGAGGCTTACTCCTCTCCTTCACCTACGGGTGTAGGGGACTTCCTTTCACTGCCTTCTCTGGAGGTGCTTTCAGGCACCTCCCTTTTTCCAGTGGCAGTTCCCCTTTTTCTTTCCAAGGGGACTTCCAAGAAAGCCAGCAGGCAGCTCATAGCCGACCGCTTCCCAGTGAAGCGGCTCGGTATGGCAAACCACCTTAGGGGGGAGAGAGTATCCAGGCCCCTTCGGTCGCTTCCCTCAAAAGACCTGCTGGCAAGATATTGAAACTTGCCAGGCTCAAGGCCTCTGCCTCCCCACAACAACTGACTAGTGACAATAATGCCAACGGGACCTGCGATGTCTTGGGGGAGGAAGGATTGCCAACTGGAGGCCCCCCTTGAGGTAGACATGGTCCTTGAGGCAACCCAGCCTCAGATGGTAGAGCCTTCCATGGTGGGGAATCCGGGCTTAGAGCCAAGCACCGAACCCGAATCCGCCCCTATGCAAAGTCCTACTCAAACGGCTAGGGTTTCCGAGGCAGAACAAAGAGGGAAGGGATTACCTCCGACCGGTGCCCCTAAGACTGCCAGGAGCTTCTTCATTTTAAAGAAGGACCTAGCTGAGGCCGGTCCATCTCACCTGGGGGCTCCTGCCGTCGGAGGGAAAAAGCGAGTTCATTCCCCGCCCTCCTCTCCTAAAAAAAATAAAAAAATACTAAAAAAACTTGGGGCTTCTCTCCATCCGTGGGGGCTGCGGGGACGGATGGGTCTGCTGCCAGTTTAGTAAGTTACCAAGCCAAGATGGGCACATCCGGCCCCAATTCCCTTCGGGTACGGAGTTCCCGACTAAGATTAAAAGTGCCCAGGGCACCATGTTGGCCAAGGGTAACGTTATCCATCAGAGGAGAGGATTAGCTAGTGTAATTGGTAAAGAGCCGAAGGTGACCCGTTTCTCGGACGGGAGCCTTCTGGCGATTGCGGCGAATCACTCCGAAGTGGCCAAGATAAGTGCTCTTCGGACACTTCATGGCACCCCGGTGAGTGTAACGCCGCACACTACCATGAACTTTGTGAAAGGAGTAGTTTATGGGAGGGAACTCGTTGACGATTCCATAGAGGACATCACCGTAGAACTAGCCGACCATGGGGTGTTCAAGTTCTAACGTGTGATGATAAAACAGGAAGGGGCCTCGATACCAACCCTTACACTCCTTGTCACGTTGGACTGTGGCAAGCTCCCTGAGTCAGTGCGTGCTGTTTAGTTCTACTACCACGTAAAGGCATCCGCGCCACTGCACTAGCGGTGCTATTACCATCATCGCTTTGGCTATACGAATCTTTCTTGTAGACGTGCAAAGTCGGCGTCACCCTAAGTCTGTATAAATTGCTTCAAGGCCGCACACGATATGTCTAAATTGTGTGTGGCCAAGGGTGTCAATTGCGGAGAGCCGCACCCTGCTTCTTCGAAGCAATGTGGTGCATATCTCCTTGAGAAAGTAATTATGACGTTCAGGCACAGGATTGACTCTCATTGCACGAGGCTAAGGACTTGGTCCTTGCGCGCCCGGCTCTGCCTGGGACGTCTTATACCTCAATAGTTAGAAAGGCACCCTCTGCTCCTGGCCCATCCAGGCCAACGAGCACGGTTGATTGCGCGCCAATTCGGAGCCCTTATGAGGGTTTTACTCAACCCGGGAACTTTCCTAGTAAAGTTGGCGGCAAAAAGGGCTCACACCCAGCCCCGGCTAAAACCAGGGCTTCACCCCATTCCCCAGCGTGACCGTTTCCCGTAAGGCTAAACGGCCACACGCCACCACAGAGTCGTTAGACTCACAGAAGGCAACACCTCTCAAGTTGGTCGCCAGGCCAGAAGCTTCGGCTTCTTCGCCCACGCCTAGTGGTGGGCTGAGTGGCTCAGAGACGGTGGTTTCTCAAAAAGAGGCTCCCCCGCATCCGAAGCCGCAACGCTCGCCTAAGGTTTCGAGGCAGAGGCAGGAAAAGACTCGCATGACGAGCCCAACCTCCCTCGATGATTCTTCGAAGGCGACAGGGCCTTCAGCGCTTTGTCCGGCAACATCACCCGGGGTTCTGCCTCCGGGAAGCGTACGCCCATTCCTGTGAGGGTCTTCTGTTCAAAGTGGGCCCCCCACGTCTCCTCCGAGCTAGGTTCTGGAGAGCATATTCTTTTAATGGAATTGCCGTGGACGCTGGGCCAACTGGAAGGAGCTGCGGAGGTTCGTCTCATCCCGTTCCCCGTTAGCCATTTTTCTGCAGGAGACAATGCTAGGCATGTGCCCCTTGCCCGCCCTCCCGGGGTATAAGGGTCTTGCGACTCCCCCCCCACCGGTATATGGCCGGGCTGGGGGATGCATGGTTTACACTCGGCCTGATGTCTACGTTCTTCTTTTCACTTTAGATACCTCCTGTTAGACAGTGGCTGTGCAGCTTCACCTGGAGAGGAGGTAAACTATCATTTCTGCGTACATTCCACCGTCAGCTGACTTCGACGTGGGAGACTTCCGCCGCGTCGGGGCACGGTTGCCGAGGCCCTTTCTCTTGCTTGGAGATCTGAACGGCAGGCATCCTCTCTTAGGGGATTACTCAATAAATCCCAGAGGACAAGTCCTTGCCATCTGATCGAAGAGCTTAAGATAGGTATCCTAAATGTGGATGAGTTTACGCATCACTGCCCGAGAACCGCTTCTTTTTCTTGCCTTGATTTATCTTTGTGCTCTTCGGATGCACAGCTTGATTTTGATTGGGGGTGGTCAATGACCTCCATGGTAGTGATCACTTCCCCATTCAAATATCATTTTTAGGGCAACTGCCCTCGAGAGCCCACCTCGCTGGTGCTTTGCGCGGGCGTGGTGGCCTGCATTTCAGGAAATGACTGAATTCTCTATCTCAGTCAAGGAATTTAGGTCGGTAGATGAGGCCGTTGAGTTCTTCTGCGGCAACCTCTTCACCGCAGGCCTGATTACTATTCCCAGAACGTCTGGCCGTTTTGCACGACGACCACTCCCATGGTGGTCGGCCAAGTGTGAGACAGCCCTCAAACAGAAGCATTATGCCTACATGCGCTATAAGCGCCGCCCGAATGACTTCACTGTCGCTGAATTTCGTTGGACTAGGGCTAGGTTCCGGTATATTTCTAAGCACTCCCACCGCTCTTCTTGGCGGGCATACGTGTCTTCACTTAATGGGAAGACCCCTTTAGCAGAAGTGAGAAAGCGAGTCAAAAGGATACCGGGCAAGTTCTCGCAGGACCCTCCTCCCGTTCTCCAGGAGAATGGGACCGCAATCTCAAAACACGCGTCCGTGGCGGAATCCTTAGCGACCGCTTTTTCCGCATTCTCTAGCCGGGATTCTGCTCCGCCAGCATTCAATGCAAGTCCATGGTCCAGACGATGTCATGCACGCCATGCTTTGACACTTGGGTGAGCGAGGCATGGCCTTTCTGTTAGATTTGTTCAACAGGATCTGGGTGGACGGTCTCCTCCCAGATTCGTGCCAAATTGCTACTGTGCTCGCCTTTCGGAAACCGGGGAGATATCACTCTACTCCGGCAAGTTTCCGCCCAATCCCTCTAACCTCTTGCGTGTGCAAATTGAGGGAGAAATTGGTAAATGTTAGATTAGCCTTTTTCCTGGACAGCGAAGGCCATCTGTCTTCTGCACAGTGCGGCTTCTACAAGTTCCACTCCACGTCGGATGCTCTGCTCCGGCTGAAAAATGCCGTCTGCGAGGCCTTCCTTCGTAGACAGCACTACGCCACGGTGTTTTTCGATCTAAAAAAGGCCTATGATACCACATGGCAATACGGTATCATTGAGACTCTCTACACGATGGGGGCGAGGGGACGCCTCCAAGTGTTTATATCTGAATTTTTGCGAGATCGTCGATTCCGCGTATGGGTCGGGGGAGCCCTCTCCGGCTCAAAGGAGCAGGAAGAAGGTGTCTCGCAGGGAAGTGTCCTCAGTGTCACACACTTTGCCCTGAGCATCAACGGCATCACCTCGATGCTGCTGGAAGAAGTTCTCGTTACGCTCTACCTGCACGCCCTTTTGATCTCTTTTGGCGCGGTCTAGATGCTAACTCTGGAGCGTCTACTCCCACAGGCATTGAACCGGGTATCTCGCTATGCCAAAGCAAACAGGTTTCGTTTTTTTTTGGCCAATACTAAGGTGATGCACTTCTGCCGCCATCCACGGCTTCACCCTGACCCAGATTTGTATCTTAATGGGGTGCGCCTGGAAGTGGTTGAATCGCACCGTTTCCTTGGTCTTGTATTTTACCGACGCCTAACCTGGGAGGCTCATATTCGCAGCTTTAGGGTCTCTTGTACCCGCGCCATGGATATTCTCTGTTTTGTGACGTTCTTTGCTTGGGGCGCTGATAGGGCTACTGACCTACTTTTTTATCGATCCTTTGTTCGTTCGAAGTTCGACTACGGATGCGAGTTTTATGCATCCGTAGCCGAACATTTAGCATTTATTGTGGAAGATGGACTCGACCCACCACACCGGCCTTTGCCTTGCGACCGGTGCCTTTCACACCTCCCCCATTGAGAGCCTGTTGGTCGATGCTGGGGAGATGCCACTCGCTCTATGCCGCATGCAGTGCATCACTCGTCTGTACGCGCGAGCCCGGCCCCTCCATCAGTCGCCAACAGCTCTCACTGCATCCACAGCTGATCTGGACGGTGCCTATGCTGCCGAGGGACGCCGGATCATACCCTAACCCCTTTGGGTTTAGGGTTAGGAAACTCCTTTGAGAGCTAGGTATAGCTGTCGGGCCAGGGGCGCTCCTGGTTCTCCCCAAGACACCCCCCTGGAAAGAACCAGATTTGGCTATTTGTCGCCACGCCTCTGCTCCCAAAGCTTGTACAGCTCCGGGAGTATTGCGTTCGACCTTTTTGGAGGACACCTCGTGTCACGCTGGAACCGTGCCAGTGTATACGGATGGCTCCAAGTCCGAAGAGGAGGTCAGCTTCCACGCCCTATCCCCTCTGTTTGAAGTGAGCTGGGCTCTCCCAGGCACTGCGTCTGTCTTCACAGCCCAGCTGGTGGCAATACACCACTCAGTACGGGAGATTACGCGACATGCCCGGTTCGGAGACCGGATTGTGATCTATAGCGACTCACAAAGCGCCCTGAGTGATCTTAGGGCATTGAAATCTCCGCATCCACTGGTTCGCGTTATCCGTGCGACCACGGTTTTGGCGAGCCGGGCGGATGTCGAGATTATCTTCTGCTGGGTTCCTGGATATGTAGGAATTGCGGGGAATGAGCGCGCCGATGAGGACGCCAAAGAGTCCGTGAGTACTCTGCAACCAGACCAGCGTTTTGCTTTTTCTCACACCGACTACATGGCGGGAATACGGGCAGCTCTTCGGACTGCTTGGCAAAGAAGATGGGAGACGGTAGAAGGGAACTTAAAGTTGCGTGCCATTGCGCGAGCGACTGTTTCCATGGACCTATCCCCCGAGGCCGCGACGGCTTCAGGTAGATTTTTGTCGTCTCCGAATCGGACATACTAGTGTGACGCATCGCTATTTGATGGAGCACTTGCCTGCGCCCTATTGTGACGACTGCGTTGTCCCCCAGACTGTTCAGGACATTCTTGTCGAAAGTCTTACTCTGGGTGATCTTCGCGCACGTCCGGTACCGGGATGGACGGGGTCACTACCGCCTGTCCCTTGTACTCGGGACGAGTGCGTGCACTTTGACTGGTGGACTTGTTGACTTTTGGGGGGTGGCAGGTCTTCTCCCTATCATTTAACCAGGTTTTTAGGGGGGTTTCCCTTATAGGTTGCACGCTTCTGCGCCGGGGAGAACCTCCCCCCGACGCAGGAGCTTGCTTACTACTCGTTTCATTTTCCTTTTTTAAAATTTTTGGGGTTGTTTGGGTTGTTTTTTGTTGTTTTTTTTTGTGTTATTGCATTAGATTTTAAAGTAGCCTAGTACTAGGCAGCTTTTAATACGGCAACTAATGCCCAAGTAGGCAGTCGCCAGATGAGCTCTTAAAAAAAAAATCTCGTTTCAATCCTTTTCTTTAATTTTCTTCTTCCTATAATGGCCTTGATGTTATTTATTCAAAGAGGAAGTCTATTAAAAATTCCTCATGATTTGATACTTCCGACGTTCCATCAAAGCTTAATTGAATTCAGGAATACAAATTCTTTCCTTTAAATTGAGCTTCCTTTAAATGAGGCTTTACATTAAATCAAACCTCAAGCTACACTGTTGGAATAGATCTTTTAATTTACTCAACACAACTGAGATAGTCATTTAATTCAAGAAACACGGCGCAAAGCTGGACTTACTCCTTTGAATAAAAAAACACGGCTGGGATAATTTCTTTAACTCAAGTAACAGAGCTGGAATAACTATTTACTCTACCAACAAAGATATAATAAATCTTTTAACTCAAGTGAAACGGTTGAAATAAGTCCTTTAACTCAAGCGACACAAATTTTAGAAATATTTAACTGAGCCGACAAAGGTCTGTGGGTCCTTCAACTCTAGCCACTTGGCTAGAACAATTCCTTCAAATCAAGTGACATTTTCGAAATAACTATTTACTCAGGCAGCAATTCTGGAATAAATCCTTAAACTCAAGCAACATTTCTGGAATAAGTCCTTTAACTGAAGTTACACGGATGGAATAAGTCCTTCAACTCAAGCAACAGGCTGGAATAAGTCCTTTAACTCAAGCGACGGGAGGAATAAGTCGTTTAACGATTATATAGGCTATTTAGAGGTTGTCTGTGGGTAAACTTTACTTATTTTGGTAGCAGACTAACATCTTTTCTCCGTTTTAAGTAAAAAGAATGTGCTGATGCAAAGCAGATAAGAATTAAACTGAGGAAGATTTCATCCTGATGTACACATAACAGGAAAGAGCATATTGAAAATGGCTGTTTGGTTAGAATATAATGATGATAGTAATAATTAAAATAATAATGATAGGCATTTATGTATACCGCTCTTCATCGCCACAGTCGTTCTCAGAGCAACATCCATTGGGTTAGAAGAGGCTTGAGATAAGAGTTGGGTTTAAAGTCACGCTTAGAGGTACCAAAGGGAAGAGGGGCAAGGAACAGTTAATATCGGGCATATCATTCCTCATCATAATCCAGGAAGCACACATGAAGAAAGCGCAGACGATACTGTGGTATTTGGTGAGATCACTATACTATTCTCGTACATTTGCTGCAAATGTTGTTTTTAATGTATTAACACATATGCAACATATAATTATAATATAAGAGTAAAGTAGTGGAAGCAATCGGTGTTAAATGTTTGGTCGTATTCGCAGACGAATTTGTACGATACGGTACAAATTAGCCGGTTCGTAGCGAACCTAGCCTCACTGACTTTGTACTGTATAAATTGAGAACAGGAGGGGTGCTATTCCTACAGATTTCGGGATTAACAGTTTGTGAATGAAGTTGTTTTTTTATGATAGAAACGGAAGCTGGTGTCGTCATGGACGGAGATGTTAGTAAGTGGGGAAATTAACAGAGAGGAAAATCATGATGAGAAAAAATTAATAGTAAAATGTTTTTATGTATATGAAAAATAAAAAGGCAAAGATTGTTAGAGGAAAATCGTTAACAAAAAGAACAAATAATATCCCTTCTACGAATATGTCATCCCCTATATTTATATTATTTTAATGCGGAGAACATTCGCCATTTTTCTTGCGTTTCCCAGGGGTGAGAGACAATCAGCACACAACTTAAATATTTGATATGTCAAACAAACCTAAGCCTCAATCTTGCGCGTTTTTCCGTCAACTTAACGTTCTTCTTCTTCTCTCTCTCCTTCTTATATATATATATATATATATATATATATATATATGTTAGTTTAACTGTTAATACCAACTTTTTATAAAATATCTATCTGCTGCATGAGCGACAAAACAAGAATCCACTCGCTATCTTACGTTCTATCACCCCCTTTGGTTTCAAGATAATTTGGCTTATAATTTTTATACTCAGTGAGATTATATCTTCATCATTTCTATTCTCAATAGAGTTCACCTGTAACGAAAACGATGTCATCAAAAAGGATTACCATATTACCATGGGAGAGCTCCCTGCTTTATTTCCTTCACTAAACCTCACTAAATCCAACCACATTTAGCCAATTTTAAACTCAATCCTCTCTTCTTGCGTAGCCCATCGTTGATCCTTATGCCACGGTTCCAGTGAGTTACTGTTTCGTAAATATCTATCGTCCCACTGTGTTTCTAGCTCTACCTTTACTCGATTTTGGCTTACTCTTTCCATCCTTATCCCTCGCTTCGACTCTCATGCCGTGAGGCTGTTTCCTGGTCCCTGGACCTGGTCCAAATTGAGTCCCAACCGACCTATCCATCTTCCCCCTCCTCAAATATTTCCCAAATATTTTCCGAACGAATGTGGGCAAAGGGGCCTCCCCTACTCTCCTATAAATTTTTAAAGGGGATCGAAGCTAATCCTGCTTCACCGACTTGCATATGCATCTCATGCCAATATGATATATACAGGCGCCAAAGCTACATAAAATGCAATGCATGTCTCAAATGGACACATGAACGCCGCAACAACTTCTCCGGGTTAGAACTCTGCACCAGAAACAGGCAGTGTGATTGCTGGCTCATCGCATCAAAGCAACCCCCTAGCAAAAACACAAAAACCCTAAGGAAACATAAAAACAGGTAAAACAAACATCAAGCACCCCACTTCACCACTCAAAACGTACAACTCGCACTCAAATTACATAAAAACTCCAAAGCAACAAATCCCAACAACACCTAAGCGGACAACATCTCTATCACAGTACCACATCACAACATCCCCACCACTAACAGAACAATCCGACTATATATTAACTAACACATGGCTTACACAAAAGAAAATGACGGAATCTGCAGCTAAATCATAAATAACAGTATTCACCCCAGCAACCAACAATCAAACAAACACCCAACATATAAACTAATGCCATTGGACAACAGAATAATCCCTTACCACACTATACAAATAATTCATAAGAGCCACCATAAACTACACTGCACCTACCTGGCACCCAACACTCAAAAACAGTCATTCCACACAACTTCAAATTACACAAAATAATACACTCAGAGTCATCACAGGATGTACAAAAACCACATCATCACACTGAAAACCAAAGTATAACCCACTAAAATATTTCAAGACATGATATGAACCCAACACTTCAGCAGAGCTCGAACCCCACACACTCCCCTTCAACCACCACTTTACAACAAAACCACCACTAACCAGACAAAAAAAGATATTCCAAAAACCCTACTTCCAAGCTAAACTCGATAGCTTTCCCCACAATCCACTAAACCTCACCTTAAAAAACATATCCACACATTCCATACTCACGAACAACTAGGCAGTGCATGCGCATAACCACATCCTAAACGAGAAGTCCTCACAAATCCACTCGTCATAAAATACAGAGTATTCTTATCTTAACTACAAACTGGCCACTCATCCATAATACAACGACACAAACACAACAAAACTCACACAAACACCGAGGTGCACTAAATACAATCGATCCTCAGAAGACAAATCAACTTCTCCTCGATTGCCCCAACTTCACATTCACACGCAATCGCACAATATTACATCACTAAGGGACGTGTGGACCTCGCCGGAGTGGTGTTGTGGTGTTCTTCGGGGCCACCAACCTCATTTAAGAGAGGTGGAGGGCCAAATAAGGAAGTTACTCTTTTCCATATCAAGGGTAACTGCCTTTATTGTTAGGCACCTTGAAAAGAATGCTCTCCCTGACACTCTCTATCTGCCCCCCCCCCAAAAAAAAATCTGGTTATTTAGCTACCTATGGAGATTCACCTTTAACATTAGAGAGTCACGAAGGAATCCACGATTGGTCCTCTTTCCCTTAATATCGTATTACCCACAACTTCTTGTCGCGTTATCAGATGATATTTTGTTTATTTTTTTATATATCTATGCATCAATGAGTGTTGATTAGTTCAACTATCATATAAGTGATTTCAAAAAGAACGACAGTTACAATATTTTTAGGTCTCACAATAATAAGAAATATTGATTGTTTTGACCTGTCCTAAGGCAGTCCCACCAGGCACATACCCAGTGCGCTTCAAATATTTACCCAGTACGCAAACGCTCGTAACCCAGGACTACCTGGTTTCCCACTCACATTGGTTACCGTAGTTAGATAATCAATAGAAAAGATTGATTCAATGAATTTTAAAGCTTCGCCCCTCTTGAATTTTACATATCTTATTAAGAGAGTGGCACGCAAGCTAACATATATATATATATATATATATATATATATATATATATATATAATTGGAAAAGTACGACATCCCTCCTTTGAGCGACCGAAAGCTATCGGCCCGTGAAGATATCCTACTGGAGGTGACCTCGAGAAAAGCAAAGAGAAAAAATACATTGCCCGGCAAGGACTCGAATCTCAGACCTCTGGTTATCCAGACCAGTGCTCTACCGACTGAGCAAACGGGACACGTAAGCCATGAAGCCACATTTCATCAATTTAACTTTTTCGTTCGCACCTCCAGAGACTATTGCCTGATTGAAACCGTGCCTGTAAAGATGGAGAAGATATAATTGGAAAAGCACAACATCCCTCCTTTGAGCGACCGAGAGCTATCGGCCCGATAGCTTTTGGTTGCTCAAAGGAGGGATGTCTCCACACATACTGATATCAAGCATTTAAGCTTGGGGGGACGCGTGCTAGTTTGCGCGCTAACCACACGGCCGATAGCTTTCGGTCGGTCAAAGAAGGAATGGAGTACTTTTCCAATTATATCTTCTCCATCTTTACAGGCACAGTTTCATTTGGACGGTGGTTTCTGGAGGTGCGAACGAAAAAGTTAAATTGGTGAAACGTATTGTCATGGCTTACGTGTTCAGTTAGCTCAGTCGGTAGACTACTGGTTTGGATAACCAGAGGTCTGAGATTCGAGTCCTTGCCGGGCAATGGTGAGTAAAGAATTTGATTTCAGATTTATACTTACACAAAAATTACTCTTCGAAACAGATAACAATGTCCTTTTAGCTGAAATAATAGCGAGGATAAGAATAAAAATATTGTTTTGTAATTTTATTCAATAAAATCTTCTTCAGCTTCGATAACATCTTCTATGCGGTGCCTGAATTACTTAAATGCTAGGATCAAGTGGTTCTCGTTCATATTGGACATTCCTCTGAAAATGGAGGCTTTTAGGGATTCTTTAGTGTTATGAGGGTGCTTATTAATCTCTTTCTCCAATGGATTGAGATCTAGGGAGTTAAGAGGGCAAAAGTTCTGGGTTATATGATCATGAAGATTTTCCGCCATCTATTCCTGCGTTGCTTGAGCCTTATGTGATGGTGGCGAATCTTGTTCAAAGACATAAGGTCTTCCCTTGCGTGCATTGTCGATCCATGGCTTAACTATCTTTGGCCTCTGAAACTTTGCAAGTTTTGTAGAAAAGGATCTATCGAGTTTTAAAAATCGAGGTATTTCTAATTCTCTATGTTCATTCTTTATAGCCACAATAACTGAATAACTGCGTGCCTCTTCATTTCTTGTATAAGCATAGAGTCTGCCATTGATTATTCTGTAATATAGAAAATATAAAGTCAAATAATATGCTGCTCTAGTAAAAATAACATATTTTTTCAAATATTTTAAGCACCCTATATCTATATATATATATATATATATATATATATATATATATATATATATAAACGGAAAGGTACCTGGACTCAAAGGGTTTGGCGGATGTTATATCATCATCGTTTGGTGTTTGGTTATGAACAAAATTCTCTAGTATACGAGGATTTCATCAAAAACAATTTTTTTACTGTTTTGTTTTCTGATGTAGCTCAAAGATTAAAAGAAATATTAATTTATAAAATAGTAGAATTGATGATTAAAGCATTTTCTCAATTGATCCTGCTAAAATATTTGCCTGTTTGAGATATGCTATACGATGTAATAGAACTTAGCAAAGGAAATCGCTTGTTAAGTTTGTAAGCATTCTAACCTGACCAGCGTTGGTTATTGCTTTATTTTCAAATAAACAGAAACTAACATTAATTTCTCAGCACAACTTTTTTTTTCCTTTGCCATCCTCTTTTATTTCATCCTGAATGCAATTTGCATCATTATCAACCACAACGTATGACCAACAGGATAAAATTAGCTTTTATGCCATCAGTTTGTTTGATTGTCATTTTAATCCCCTCGTCTGATTTCATGCCGCTGCAATCAAAAAATTATTTTAGTGTAAATGAGGCCTCAAACTGTCAAAATTAATGATTTATTGTGCAAGATTGGGGTAATGAGCTCACCGGCAGCGATGTGAGCGAATTTAGGTAAATTTATTGCCGCAATTTTCTCAAGATGGCGTGTTTGGGCTTTTATTGGCCCCAAACTGGCTGCAAATTCTCTAATTTACCATGTTGACTCAAAGCCATTTTTTTAACGTTTTCTCCCTGTATCTTTAATTGGGTTTTCTAATTAAAAAAATGTGCATAATCCAAAACGTAAAATTAAACAATTATTACTAACCACAACTATATAAAAGGTCCTTTTTACCGCTATTACTTTTCTAACTTCCGCTTCATATTAAAATAGTGATAGAAAATAAATAAAAAGATTCACATGAAAATTGTATAGTGCCTCGTATAAGGCAAAGAGGTGTTGAAGACAATCTGTCAACACCCTTTTCTCCTTGAAAAGTGTTTTTTTTTGTTGTTATGGTAGTAAAGGTGTGGCTGTCTAGGGCAGAACAGTAGCCAGTATGATGTCATCCTTTGAACCCTTTGTGATGTGCATCTAGTTTCAAAACATCATCATGCTATTAATTCCGTGGCGTTAGTAAACAGAACATAGCGAAAATTCAGTAATTCTTCCTTTTCGAATCCAATGATAATATAACTAATTGTTGTAGTAATTTAGAAATTTTTTATCAATCCTGAATATCTATGTGATTTGAATTAATTGCAGATTTACTATACACATCCTTTCAAATGACTTCTTATAGTTCATTTATATTTTATGTCAGAGGTTAAACACATTTTGTTTTGGGGCTGAATTTCGCTTTCCATTCCTATCCGTACTAATATGATTTACTTTCAGTCCCAAACTATCAGAGTACACACTGTATTTGGACTATATCAAAAGCAAAAGTGATTCCTTTTAATTGTGTGTCGTTCCAAACGCCTCGACCAAATTTGGCTGCCTTCAAGTCTGAATACGGGGATGTTCAATAGAGATCTGTGCGATAGTTTTAGAGATACGATTAAGAAGGTAAATATGTCTATTCTTGGCAAAATTAAGGAATTTTATTTTTAAGCAAACGAAAATAGGGAATTGGGGAAGTTTCATACGACCCACTTTGATGATTAATTCAGTATTTTCTGATGATCAATACCATATAAAATACCGTTTGAACTCACTTCTTTCAAAGTTTACATAGCATCTATTTCTTATAGGAATTAATGCGAAAATTCACATAATGAGATTATCCGGAAGTAAAGATTTGAAGGTAGAATAAACACTAAAAGTACTAAATGGTATGGTCAAAGAGGTACCTTAAAAGTGTTAGGAAAGAAATTCATAAACTCACGTAATTTGAGGGATCGTAAAAAATTCTGGTGGGCGTTTTTTTCTGATTTATACCAATGTGTGATTGTGTTCTAAATAACTAGCTAATGTCTTCTGCCCACTGTGGATTGGAAAAAGAAACTTGTCGCACGAAATATAAATATCTCGAATACATCGAATAGATATTTTTCCTACCTCTCTAAGTAAAAAGAATATTCCCACCGAGTTTACACAGGAAATAAAAGATATTAATTTTCATATTGGATTGAAAGACTTTTGGAAGATAAATTTTCCATAACAGAGAACCAGTGAAAGGGGATTGCCTATGCCAAAGCACTACAATTGGCGATACAAATTATCCCAGCAAGTGAAAACATTTTCTTATACACATAAACGTTCAAGGTTAATAATTTTCGTACACGAACAAAGTAAATTAGTATCTATTTTAGAGAGGCTAACAGAAGGGATATTAAGAGCTTCTTCCACTCTGAGTTTTGGGAATAGGCCATTACCATCGAAACTCAATACTTTGCTGTTGGTCATTGTCGTAGAATGGACTCTCGACGATATACCATATATGACTATTCGTTTAGGGAACTATTCATTTATATTTAGAGTGCGTGGTGTCTGAGTTGACCAATATTATTTATCCTTAATATGCTTAAGAAGTGGAACTGAGCTGAAGGATAATAATATGGCTATCATTAATAAAATAGAGTTTTATTAATAAAAACTATCAACAACACACAAAACGGAAAATATTGACATAAACAGAGAATGGAAAGAGTCGTGGAAAATCTAGCTAATCCGAGGATTAAGATTTGGAAGAGATTTAAAAAGGTAAAAAAAATAAAAATTAAAGGGATGGGATGGTTCGCTAAACCATTTAAAGCACAAGATAGGGTTGACAAAACGGTTAAATACTCAAAGGTAACGTTCAGCTTACGTAATTACACGTGTTGTGCAGAGGAAAGCGATGTGTAGGAATCTTCGGTCCGCTGGCGAGTTCCAGCCGAAGGAGGGGGGAATTAAATGATCCTGACGTGGCGTCTTGGGAATGAGAACCGTTTCTTGGCGAACGGGCTGGAAGAACAATGGCTGTTTTACGTTGTTCTCTTCTGAACAACAGGGGGGGTATGATCCGTCTCTTGTCTACGGGCTCAAAGAACAATGGCTGTTCTAATGTTGTTCTCTTTTTGAACAACAGGTGGGAAGGGTGAGAACCGTTTCTTGTCAAGGAGCTCAAAGAACAATGGCTGTTCTAATGTTGTTCTCTTTCCAAACAACAGGGGGGAAGGGTGAGAACCGTTTTTTGTCAACGGGCTCAAAGAACAATGGCTGTTCTAACGTTGTTCTCTTTCTGAACAACAGGGGAAGCCTTGTGGACTTGGCGTCTTGAAGGCTCTAACCTTGGCACTTAAGGGATATTGTCCTCTTCTGGACAATGATGGTGGATCTCGAGGTAGAGAGCCCTTGGTGCACAAGGTGAGACTGGATCATAGTGATGTCTCGCGAAGAAAATCTGGATCTCGAATCTTCTCTTAGTGGTAAAGTTTTCATATAAATAGTCGAGACATCCCCTTGGCGTAGGTGACAATGGAGTGGGGGCTTCGAGAGAATGCACAGCCGCGCCTGAGAAAAATACCTTATCTGCCCATAAGCCTAACTCAATCTGGCGTGATCGGCGCATAGGGCGAACGGGGAAGGAATAAACCTCCTTGGTTAAATATTGACTCAGGTGGCGCGATAATCGCGCGCGGCTTCAAGGCGAAGATGCACGTGGGTAGCATCGTGTTTCTAAACAACATGTGATAACGGTTGAAATTACCGGCCTCAAACCGTTCTATCACAGTCATATCTAATTTCGTTACCTTTTCAAAGAAAAATATAATGAATAATTTGAATTATATTTGTGGAATCCCCTTTCACTGATTCTCTGCAATTTATTTATGGAA
Organism: Ceratothoa steindachneri; assembly: GCA_963969495.1. NCBI lineage: Eukaryota > Metazoa > Arthropoda > Malacostraca > Isopoda > Cymothoidae > Ceratothoa > Ceratothoa steindachneri. The sequence goes on along the minus strand of OZ018317.1, from coordinate 142,723,418 downwards.
AATTTATAAAAAGAACTACTACCGCAAAATGCACACTTTGCTTTAGATGGTTGAGATATGTTGATGATGTGTTATCTTACTGGCCTTATCTTTCAAACTTTGATGGCCTCTTTGGAAATCCAAACAACATGTCTCTCACTATGAAATGTCAGGTCTAGTGGGAATCAAACAACTCGCTGCCGTTCCTTAATACAAAACTCGAGAGAATCAATGGCTCGATAAATACATTCTGTATACCGCAAACCCACAAATTCATATTCTTATATACATTTTCATCTACTCCATGATAAATTAATTAAGAAATCCGTTCTATTATTACAAATTCTAGTAGTATATTGCATTTGCAGCCTTTGCCTCTTTTAAGAAGAACTTATCTGCCTTAGTTATACGATTATTGGTTTAATGTACCCCATATGATTTATTGAATCATGCCACTACAGAGCCAAACGCCTTTACTTTTGCATTAATGACACTAATAAGGTCCCACTAAGACCAGTATTATATTACCTTTTGCCCCACAATTTTACGAACTAAAGGAATTCGACATAAATACCAATATAAAAAAAATTTGCTTTAAATATAATCAGACAATAAAACCCATGTAACAAACAGTCTAGAGCGTATCTTGTTCAATGTAATAATTGCAATAAATCTTATGTAGGGGAAAGTGGGGAAGTTTAATTACGTATATATGCACATCGGGAGGGGGGGGGATATAATAAAGGGAGTTTAACTTCTAGTTCGTTCAACCAGAAAAAAAAATGCCAAACTAGTCTATGTATAAGTCTGATCATTATTACAAACTACGAATAATTGAGTCAATATTAATTAAACAAATTACACGAAAAACAACAACAACAAGGGGACCAGAATGAAAAAACCCAACAAAGAAACATCTCCGTTTTTATCTCTATTACCCTATGGGTTTCCAGACATTAAATAGAAAACCAAACAAACAAACCTCGCTAGTTTGTGGGTATGAAACTATTGGATGATGCATATTAAACACAAAACAAATATCTCTGTTATGTGCGTATGAATCTATGGTCTTAATACATCAACCTGAAAAACAAACAAACAAAGGTAGAGAGATGGCTGTTTGTGGGGGTGTTAGAACAAGTTATTAAAAGTCAGGACCTGCAGCCGCACGCTCCTGCCCCGTCTATTTAGGAAGCAGTAGCTGATCGCAGATCGTCAGTCACAAATTTTTCAGCAATATCGAAGGTTGAGCACCGCGCAGTGATCAAATTTTTGACCAAGGAAGGCAAGAAGGCAAAAGACATCCATCAACGCATGGTTGCAGTGTACATCAACACCGCCCATTCATATGCAACCATTTCTCGCTTGAAGATGATCCCCGTCCAGGACGACCGTCAGACGTGACCAATGAGGACAATGTAGCCCGTGTGGAGAAGATGATCATTGAAAATCGACTTGTGAAGGTCAAATAAATCGAGCGAGAACTTAGAATATCATATGGAAGTGTTATCAACATCATCCACGTCAATTTTTCCATGACCAAGGTCTCTGCTCGTTGGGTCCCGAGAAACCTCACGGCCCATGATCGACTTCAACGTCGTCAAAGTCCACAAGGCCAGAGTTGCACAAGCTGCCCTGCGCGAATGCGGATTCGAGGAGCTCAACCATCCCTTCCTACAGTCAAGATCTGGCCCCCAGCGACTACTTTTTATTCCGCTAGCTCAAGGCTGCACTGCGGGGACGCCGGTTTGGGAACGATGAAGATGTCCAGCTCGCCGTCCAGGAGTGGATTGAACAGCAGTCGGGAGATTTCTGGTTGTCGGGAATTCGAAGCCTCAGGGACAAGTGGCGCAAGTGCATTGAAGTCGAGGGTAGTTATATTGAAAAATAATGAAACACTTTTCCCCATATCTCGTTCCCTTATATCCGAATTGCAAAACTTATTGACCGCCCCTCGTACCTATCTTTCGAGAATCACCCTAAATGGAAATATTGGAATAGCTATTTCTCTTTATCGCTAGATGTAAGTTTTTTGTATTAGGTTTGGGCTATATGGTCTGTAAATTTATTGGTTTATTTATATACTAGCGGCCATAATATAACAGTCAGTAAGGACAAGTGTATTTAAATAATTATTATAGAAGTTTAACAGAAACGTTGAGACTATATATTTTCACTTTTTTAGATATATCCAATATCTATCCTTTTTAGAAAACTTCAAGTAAATGGAATAATATTTCCTAAGTTAGGAGGAAATTGCAGCGGCCAAAAGTTGAGGGTCACTTAGAAAAACAATGTAAAATTGAACAAGAACAAATAATTAATCCTCAATATTAAGTTTATGTGAACATCCCTCTACAAGTAATGACCTCCCTATATATTTCACCACAGGACTGAATTAATTTCTTGCAAACTGATTTGGTAATATTGTTCTATTCATTTTTCAATAATTCCCAGACTACATCTTGGTTCTTTGGTTTTCTCCTTTACGCCTCATCTCCAATAATCTTCCAAATGTTTTCTAGAGGGTTTAGATTAAGACTTTGAGGAGGCCAGTACATGAGATCAACTCCTTTATCACTCACAAATCTTCTTACTCTCTTCGCAGTGTGGTAGGAAGCGTTGTCCTGTACGAAGATAGGAGGTTGAACTCACGAGGATCGGAGATGTGTTTGGGCATTCTCTCTAGGAATGTGCTTGTAGATTTCAGCATTGACAGTCCTTTGTAGGCAAATACGTGTACCAGTACCAGCAGCAGAGATCACTCCCTATACCATTACACTGCCTCCTCTGATCTCCAAGAGATAACCTTTCACCACATCTTCGTCAGACGTACATCCTGCAATCGGAGCCAATCACATAAACTTGGATTCATCACTAAAATGAACCTGCGCTCACTGTTTTTCTGTCCAAATGACATCTTCGTTATCGTAACGAGAAGACGGGCTCTTTGATTCTTTTGGGAGATCAGAAGTTTCTTTGCCGGTGCCAGAGCAAGCAACCCAGAACCTCGTAACCTCTGTGAAACTGTTTTACGCGATACTTTGACATCGGAGGTAGAGCTGACTCGCGGGATATCTCAGCAGCACTCTTAAACCTATCCATCAGTGACATTCTAACCATAATATAATTCTGTCTTGCTCACGTTTTACGAGGTCTACCTCGTAAACGAGCTACGCTTAAAACGAGCTACGCTTCGTTGCACAACACTTCTAGACCTTCCTACACTAGTTGCTATCACAGAATTTGACTTACCTTCTTAGTAAACGTACACAATCTTTTATTTTTCATCACATGACACCGATCGTCTCTCACAAGCCGTCATATTTACAGTTGAATGTTTCACTAATGTATGATCATAAGAAGTAACTGATAGCCCATCAACAGTCTTCGAAACACAAATATTTCGGTTGGAAGTTCATTTTTTCTAAGTGAGCTTAACTTTTGGCCGCTGTAATTTGGAATATTGTTTGTTTATTTCCTCATAACTTACCAAATACTTATTTCCTTCACTTGAAATTTTTACAAAAGATAGATATTAGATATATCTAAATATCTGTATAATATATAGTATCAATGTTTTCTGAAACCTTTATAATAAATATTTAAATATACTTGTTCTTACTGACCCTTATATTATGGCCGCTAGCATATTTTGCTGATTGGTCTCTGATTTTCTACTCGTCTCCTTATTAGGTCATAATTATCAACCCCTCCTTCATCATTTAGTTACGTAGAATTGGCTATTCCAGAGTCTTAACTTTACCTAGAGGCGGTGACGCGTGATATTCAACTCCTTTGAACATTTTAAAAGTTTTAAGTATCTTAGATACATCATGAATGATTGTATCGCAGATGAAACTCATTACGGCCATTTTTCCTCAACTTTGCAAGGTTGTTTGTTTTGCGTTGGATAGATAACGTTAGTGTGTGGGTAAACTTGGGATTAGTATAAGAGTGAATAGAATATAAGAAATAATTTAAAGTTGTGCGAATGGTTGCCAGACCGCGTATAGGACGGGTTGAATATGTGAGAGAAGAAGGGGTGAACGAAGAGAAGTGGATGTTATTGTGTATGATAGACGTGCATAGAGGGAGTTTATGTGAAGGGGCATTTGGCGTGCACAAAATTTGGGGTTGATTTGCTCTTAGTATGGCATAAATGGGGGTGGAATAGGGCGGGTATTTTTAGTGGCCTTGTACTGTTGAGGTCTTGAAATTAGACTGTACTCTGAAGCAATTTAGGCTCCATTTTGAATCTTTCTCTATACATGTTCCTTGCTATAATCCTAGGTTTGGGGCAGTTTTAATCTAGTCCCTTCGCGACATCTTTTCCTAATAATCAACTTTATTTTGTCCTGAAAATTTTCAAGACAATCATGATGAAAGGAAATCGATGAGTAAGAAACTAAATATGGGAGCTTTCTAGTTGGGGGTCACAGCTTTTTAGGCGAATATAATAAGGCCACACGATCTAATATCAAAAATATCGGGCAATGATATCAATATCTTTATCCTGACGACTCTACCCTGAATGTTGTCGTGCGCTGCCATATATAGGATGAAAAGTATAGTATATGAGATAAAGGAACTAGCTTTATTTTTAAATATCCTCTTACTACAGATTCGGTTATTGCATTTCTCTCCCAAGGCTTGAGTGGGTATGGCATTTTGCGTCAAGCCGTCTCGTCCTATCAGGCCTTTCTCCCAAGAGACATGTGTCTCTAAGTCACCTTACAAATTCAATACGAAAAAAACAACATTTAAATGAAGAGGTTTATCGAAGAATACTATTTACATGAACATCCAATCTGTTATCAACCGCACTTCGAAGTAACACAAGTCGTTATATATGAAGACGGGAAACGGAGAGACAGAATTATTGACAAAAAATCAATAAAAGATATAGTTAGGGTAGGCAAGAATGTATTGGCGATACATAATCCGAGTACATAAAACATAATTTGCGGTGCTGGGACACATGAGTGGCACGCAACTCACTTAAATCCATCCAATAGCAAAATTTTGGCCATGATGATTCTTTTTCGGGTGTGGTTGGATACGTGTGAAGGAGATGGAGAGAATAAAAGATCACAAAGTGACCTAAAGAGAAAGACCGATATTGCCATAGTTTTTAGATTTCGAGAGTATTAGGAATAAAAAAGAGAGAGAGCGTGGAGTTTAGCCATAATTTTAGGGGCCAAGATTAGAGTAGAAGCCAAGATTAGAAGTAATTTTCACGACAGCTCCAATTAAGACTGACGAGCAACTTGGGTGTCTTCCATTTGAGGCAACGTGGCAGATGCCTCATTTCCTCGGCAACTTCGAGGCAGATTTTGATCACTGCCAAACCAAGCGCCATATCAGTCAGAGGTCGACGAATGGAAAGAGACATTTCGATCGATTCGTCGATAAAAAACCTAAAGAAAACTGTGATTTAAGGGCCTTTAGTAAATTAGGGCGGTACACCCATTAATACACCTCTTCGTGTGTCACTTCCAACCAGGAAACTACATTCACGACACCTGCTATCGCTGTTTGAGTGCTAATGTAATAAGTGCTTCATAGAGGACAGATAGACAACCTCGACGTCTAGGAAAATTATCCCAAATAAGTTTTAGTTTGAACTTTTGAATACTGCAGTACCTTCTTATTCATGATTTATAATTTATGCTCGTTACCCCAATAATTTAAGCTTGTAGGAATTCGAAGATAGCAGGCTTTTTCATACATATTCCCTTGAATTATTCATATTTATTTAGGATTTTTATCTTCATCTTTTCGATTTTATCATTTTTACCCAACTTGGAAAAATTTCTCTTAGGTTTTTTTCAATAAAAATAAGTTTTACTAAATACCATTATAGGCACAGAATCTGAGAGGATCGTTTTTTTGGTTTTAGTACTGAAAGTCATCTGCTCCTTGAGACCTTTAAACAACAAAAACATTACAGAAGATGAACTTCTGAACTTTGTGTTCAACACCAAATTGATTTTCACCCAAGTTCGAATTTCAAATAAAATACAATTTTTCTTTACTCTTAATAAGATATTTTTTCATTTTCTCTTTAAAATGGAATTCTTCTTAATAAAAATATATAATTGTCTTTTCCCAATATTATTTCTCCCTTTTATCAATCTAAAATGTATTTAGTTTCCGAATTAAAATACGAGGGCTTTTATTCGCCCCCAATGGGAGGAGGTTGTTTTATTAATAAAAAAGAGTATTGTGCCAATAAGCATATTTTTATTTTCTTAATTAAGATATGCAATTTTTTCTTCACAATAAAAATAAGCCATTTACCTCCGCCAACCCTAATTAACTTATCCATACGTAAACTAATACTACCTAACCTAACCCTAGCTAGCCTATCCGTACCTAATCTAACCCTACCCAACCTAATACTACCAAACTTAACCCTACCTAACCAAAACCTACCTGCTAACCCTGACTAACTGTACCTAACGAAACGGTACCTGACCTAACCCTACCTAACCTAATCTTACCTTACCTATTCGTACCTAATCTAATCCTACCTAACATATTCCTACCTAACATAATCCTCCCTAACTTAACTTAACTTAACCTAACCTAACCCCTTAAACTCCTCGATATAGAAGAAATATTCAAAGTTATAAAATCTGACCTTGTTGAATTGACCCATCCTTTATAATGCCCATCAATTTGCCTTGATTTCGTTCATATTTACGAGTTTTCATTTAAAAATAGATGCGATCACTAGCGAGGGCATCTCCTTCAAATATTTGTGAGGTAATTATTGCTAAGAAAGTGCAGTTATTGTAAGTCAAAATATGTGGAAGTTATATAGACCGAAGAGTCTAAAGAAGGGAGTACTAGTTAGCCCCTTGTTTCTTCTCAACCTCCCAAATTAAGCCAGACCCCCATTACTGGTGTTGAGACTGAAAGGGCACACAATCGTCCGTGCTATTTCAGACTTTCCCTGTGGCTAGTTTTGTCTCATCCTTCTATACACTTTCCATTCCTCTAACCTCTCCACTTCTACAACCCTTCTTCAAAATCCCAGCGAGAAATCTCGTCTAATTTATTTTTTTCTTTTAAATAAAAAATAGGGGAACGTTAGTCCACAAATTACCTTTGTATTCGAAATTTAAGTAAAAAAAAAGAGAAGCTAAACCTGAGAGGACATTCTTTACGCATTCCAAAGAGGAGATAAATTTCCTGAACTTCAGCGGCCGACCTCAATTTGAGCCGAAAGCGAACTTCTGAAATCGAAAAAACGTCACTCTACGAGAAATAGCGAGCGAGGGACAATTAATTCGTGAGCTACAATTTGCCAATAATGATTAATTGCGACTGGAAAAGTAGGAAAAGAGGGGGCAAAGAAAAGTCTCTATTCGGAAAGAAAAGGAAAAGGGCTAAATAATGTATCTATGATTAAAGAAAAGATACATGAAGAGACATGAATTGATCTATTTTAAAAAGTACTGAGCAGATTTAAATAAGAATTAATCTATGTTAAAAGAAAAGGCAAAGATGGAGATAAAGAATAGATCTACGATTTAAGAGAAAGCAAACTGAAGATAAGAACTGGTCTATACGAAAGTCAGAGATGGAGCTAAACAAGTGATCTATTCTAAAAGAACTGGTGAAGATGGAGATAAAGAATTGATCTATGCTAAAAAAAAAGGCCAAGATGTAGCTAACAGATGTATCTATGCTTAATAATAGGAAAATCTAGAAACAAAGAATCGATTTACTCTAAACAAGTAATTGTATTGTATAATAGGATTTAGAAATAGTGTTGTTAGTATAAAGCTTGACCTTCCATGGAGTGGCCGAGCCTCGCCCTTTACTGCTCTCTTTGCACCATTTTATACAGCTGCCATTTAATCCTTTTATACTGTATTCTTTTGCCATATTTTACTGCTTCCTTTTTACCCTATCTACGGATCTCTTTTGAGCCTTGCATATTACATTATTTAGAACGTTTATATTGCTTTGACAATTATATACTGAGCTCTTTTGAGCCTTTTATACCTCGCTCATTGGAACATTTTATGCTGTGCTCCATGAATTCTTTATACTGCTCTATTTTCCTCTTTTATACTGCACATTAATTAGCTTTTATACTGCTCCCTTTTGATCCATTTATATATTGTTCTTTAGAACATTTTATACTGCTCTATATGACCCTTTTATACTGCTCTCTTTTGCTCCTTTAGAGTGATATCTTTGGACCCTTTTGTAGTGCTATCCTTTGAACCTTTTATACTCCTCAGTTTTGATTCCTGTATACTATCCTCTTTGGCCCACCATATCTATAGGATCTGACTAGACTCCATACAGTTCAGCGATCACAGATGCGATAAATCAGCCGATTCAGTTCCATCGTCACTTTTATACTCATCACCCTCTACATCACAGTACGCAATGAGCCGTCTTGACATGCGTGAATGCCATTCCTTGTCTATACACGATAGTGGGTTGTGGAAGAGAGGAAGAGGGGTGTGTGGGATTTTTCCCTCTATAAGAGAACAAAGAGAGGATTAGGAAACAATGACTTCCCAATGACAAAGAGAACAAAAGACACAATTAAATCTTTTCCCTTGCCTTCTTCCCCCACAATATATATATATATATATATATATATATATATATATATATATATATATATATATATATATATATATTATGGAACACGTTTCAAAAATACTAAAGATAATCTTGAAAACGAGAGATACAAAAATGCGAACAGGGTAACATGAGAAGGGGCCCTGGTTCGCGAAGAACCCTTCTCCCTAGAAATGGGTGCCCCGTGAATGCTGATACACCTAGCAATTTTATATATTTATATTTTACCCTTTACGTCACGTTCTTTGCCAGCTTCTTCTGACATATTTTCTAGACGGCGGCTAATTTGACGAGCTAGTTGCTGACCAGCCTTCGTCCATTCCTCCCAGGTCGAGACAAGAGGCAAAGGTGATCTTTTCCTCTCTCTTGGCTCATATGAAGGGGTATTTAACATGCTTCCTTTATTTTCTAGGATTGTGTGCCAACCTTCCCCCAACGATGGAAGCTACGTTTTACCCATTTCTCATATATGTAAGGTAATCTGGAGCTAAATATATATCTTCCACACATCTAATCCCTCGTTCTTCACTTTTTCGTTACAGCTCTATCATTACAAACTCTCCAAGAGTCGTCCATGTTTGATTTCACTTTAATAAAAAAAATCATCGACCCGGCTATTGCATCCATTGTCAATGGTCTAGCGTTCAAGTGTCCCATGTTACTTCTGCCTTTGAGAAAATAACATTTTTCAACCTATGAGGTCATATTTTGCATATTTTGCATGTTTTTAAAATCACCTGCATCCCTTTTCCCAATACACCTTTATGTTAGTGTGCTACAGAACCGCCTTTTTCATCTTTGATCTTTTGCCTTCTTCAGCTTTTATCTTTCTCCTTCCTGCTTCACTTTATATGTTCTTATTTATCGGTATATCTGTTTTTATTATTTTTCTTATGCTCTCTCATAGCTCTTACTTTTGTGACTGAACATTCGGTCAATTAAGCCCGTTTCATCTTTTCTAAGGGTTAAGAAACCTTTGATCTATATCAATCCTCATTCGTTTGCCTCCATGTATTCCTGTTCATCTTTAGGTAAATTAATACTGAAGGTTCTTCCTCTATTTTTACTTACTATTGTCAGCCATCCCCATTCCTATTACCGCCTATTTGGTTTAATATGGTTAAACATTTGTAAGAGTTATACCTGATGGCACGATTATTTTTGCTTGCTTATATTAACTTGTTCACGTCGATTTTCGAATTCACCTTTTTTAAGACCATTAAAGAAATATAGCATGATCATGCAGGAATCAAATGTTTATCTTCCAAATTTACCGAACTCCATTATTCTAAACCTTGGACTAAGTGCCGAATATCTCCATAAATTTTATATTCATCTGTTCAATCCGACTGTTCCATTAAGATGCCTTCTAAGTGACCAAACAGCTTCACCTTGAGCAAAAATGATAAAGTTCAGGCCTAACCCAAAACTAACTAATAACCTACTTCAAAACAATTCACTAATTTGCTTTGTTCAACAATCACCTCTTTACAACGAGTTCCGACAATGTTAACTCCACAGTCGTCAATAGATCAGATTTTTGAAAATCAGTAGTTTTCTGACCAACTCGAATTTGTCTCGTGTTCTTACAGACTCCAGCCTAAATTTTTATCGGGAACAGTGACTCGGTCATTTTTCTTTCTCCCATCGTCTTTCTGCTTCCCTCTCGCCTACATACCCTGAATCGATGCATTGTATTAAATGCTCAATATTTTCGGTCCATGCAATTCCTCCTATTGCTAATTGTCCCACTCACATTTACTTGACAGCCAAACATTATTGGGTAATCTCATAAGTAATGCAGCATTTTGTATCATCTTTATCATTATTTTATGAATAGAAATAATCCAGCAAAAGTTAACCATTTTTAGTAAAATTGTTATAGGAAGCGAAAAGCATGTTATGTACAATAATATTAAGCATTCTAAATGATGGATTATCCTAAGTAAATAAGAATACCCCATCCGAAACAGGGGCTTGATTCAGTGAAGATTTTCTTGTGCCCTTGGTGGTATATGAAAGGCATAATCCATTTAGAACTTTTTAACCCAAATCAAACTATCACCACAGAAGTTTCGTGTGCTCATTTGGACAGTTTACACGCAACACTTGAAGGAAAAAGACCAGCATTAAACATTAGAAGAAGAGGGCTTTTTTATCAACGCATCCGGTGACTTCATATCACAAGAAATACCATGTAAATGTTTAACCATTTTGATTGGCAACTAGAGTCATCCTCCACTCACCCGAAAAAGCCACATCAGAAAACTATTTTGTAATGGACTAGCGAATTAGAGGGATAGAATGAAGGTGACGACAACAGAAGTAGTCGAAAGCTCAATGAGAGCAATCATTCCTTGGAGTGGAAGATTTTGTATGAATAATCTTTACTTTGGAGGATTACACGGAATGAGATTGGATTTCTTCCTTATTACAGTAAATATTTAATGATATTAAATAAATATGCAACATAATATGGCAACCCATTAAACATAAATTATATACTTAAATGAGGATTGATAAAGAGAAGCTGTATATATTAAACTGAATTTATTCGCTTCACTTTAGGTACTATGAATTAATAATTATGCTTTATACCTATATTAAAATTTGTGAAATCGTGGAGTGAATTAAATGGTCTTTGAGTTTGATGCAGTTTTATTGGAACGCGTGTGGAAAGCTTGCCGAGCAATCCCTAATAAAAATCGTGGAACAAAATGTTTGTGTTATCCAATTTTATGGAATAATTGGTTGTATAGTCGTGTTTTAGGTGTGAAATCAGTTCTTGCTTTAAATTACACTAGGGAACACATATTTTATTGAATGATATCTGACACTGATTGTAATTAATTTTAGTGCGCTAAAAACGAATTTCACCTCGGTTTGGCTCTATCAGGGTCTGATTCAGATAAACAGCTCATGCGCCATTTTCCAGTTTTTTTTCAAAATAAGGTCTAAAAATGAAGTCCATGCATTAACATTAATTTCTAATTTTCATGATAGAAATTACTTAAAATAAAACAAAACAAAGAGATATGAAGCTTTCACTCTGGTAAAAATTTTCTTTTATACGACTTTCTAGAATATTTGGTTGTTGACGGAAGGTCTCTTTTCAAGCACCAGCAATAATACACCATCATAGGTCAATCTCAGCGTCCTTGATAACTTTACTCGATAATTTTAATATCTTGGTGGAATCTCTCCCCTTGTTCGTCATTTACAATACCTAAATACTTAAAAATTGCTCAAGATGACTATTCCAAAAATGCATTTTTAGGCTCATATTGCAACCTAACTCTTTGTAGTCCATCAAAGTTTTCTTACAACTTGTTCGTAGTTATCTACCCTATAATTTCCTAAAAAGCTTTTTATCAGCTCCACGAATGAGAATCAGGGCATTTATTTTGCGTTCATTCCTGACATTAGGTAAACTCCTGTCATTAATTAATGTTCTTATTTGTGGACCGTCGAAAATTCCGGCTTTGATTTTTTCATAACTTATAGTTGGGAATTTTAAAATTATTCGTTGGAAACACTCGCCTTTTGTTTCAAAAGCTTTTACGTATTGTTTTATGAGACCTAGTTTGATATGCAGAGGAGAAAATATTATTTTATCTCTGCTAACTAAAGGTGGATTAATTAAATTTTTCTCTCCGACAGTAAGTGATGTTCGTGCTGGCCAGCTATATTTGGAATAATGTTATTCCTTAGCTCTGCTGTCCCATAAACAAAGGAAGCAGGGATATTTAGCATACCCCGCTTGTTGCCTTAGAAGAAAATTGACCATTTTTAAGTCAACACATATGATCTACTCGTGCTCCCTATTTTTGATAAGTTTTAAAACAGTTTCTATATGCTAATACGTTTCTTCTAATGTTGTTGAGTGCCCAATTGGTATCGAGCTGTATAGATTGCCATTATGCAGCAACACACACTTAAGGCTTCTTTTGGAACTGTCTAAAAATAAACGCCAATCACTTGCTTTGTAAGATTGAACCCCCATCTCCTTTAACAAACCCGATATGTTGCAGCAATATACTAAACTATGCTCTGTTCTAAAATATATAAGAAAGTCTTTTTCTCTTTTTCTGTAAAATGAAATGTATGTGTTTGAACTAAGCATGTTTTTTTTGTTTAAGTCTTAAAGCTAAAATTTCGGCAGCCTTTTTTGATAAATTTAGATCACTTACAAGATCATTCAACTCGTCTTGGTTAAACCTTTGCTGATCACTTTCATTTACAACTACATTGGGGTCGAGTTCGGGGTCTGACTTCTCAGAGTGTTTAACAATACATATTTTCAGAAACATCTTCAACTAATTCCTGAGATTACAGACTCTTAAATTTTGGAATGGGAATTCCATTTGAATGTAGCACAGGTCATATTGCAATGTCAAAATTTAGGTACGCGATACAATGTTTATTTTTCTTGTGAAGCCCGAGTCTTGACAAAGCAGAAGTAGAAGGCTCTCGACACACCTGAAATTGAAATTAAAAAGAAATTGTGAAGAGTTAACAAAAGCGAATTTTATCAAAAGTTTTTTGTGTACCTAAGTTACAATTACACTTTGGTAATTTACAGTACACAAATGACTATGTTACGTAGTTTTATGAAATCATAAACTTATCATCGGAAGTCCAAAGTGTATTTTTGACTCTGAACCCTTCGTCTAATGTCGCAGTCATTCAATGCATACAATGCAGGCCTTATGTGGAACCCATGATTTATCTTAATCCCCCACTTTTATGCCAAAATAAGCTAAGTAAGCTCTTTTCACGAAGTCCCTTATATTTCCTCGTTGATGCGGAAATGTAAAATTTCCACATATTTAGCAAAATGAATCAGGAAAGTTTTTGCATATGAACTTTCTAATGCTTGAGAACATATTACTTAATTATTTTGTCAATTTGTAAAGGTATTTCAATTCCTTACTTTCAAAATCTGAAATATAAAAACAATTATTAGTTTAAATAGTTACTAATAGATAATGATATTTATAATGTGAAACTGCAAAAGGACTTAGCAAGTATTGAGAAAATAGTAAATAGTCGTGCTCAGCGCACCCAAATTATGTATAATTAACTGTCACATCTAAGTCAATAAACAAAAAGTTGAAATTTGTTCCCCAGTTAATTATCGATGGTTAACAGTGGTAGTGATTAATGTTATGATAAACTATCATGGCCAAGATTGAGGTATATACTGTTATCTCAATCCATATAAATATTAGCCTTTCAATATGTTGACAATAAGTTCCTAGTACAATATTCAGAAATATTTGGCTTAAATTTAAGGCCATAAATATTTTTACACATGTTCTGGATATCGATGGCCACAGAAAAGAATTCCATCATCAAATAGCGGACATTTATAGGAAAAGATAGCCATATTACAACAATAATATCGCCACAACCGACCATAATCACGAAAAATACCTGTAAATTGAATCTTGATATTATTAGAGATGGAGAAAGTAAGCTTCGAAGTAGAGCCGCAGCGGGTTTTTTTGTTGTTTTTTTTTATATCGCGCCCATCTAGCGACTGCCACCAATGGCACAAGTAGCCATGATTAACGATTATCAAGGACATTTATCATGGAATGCAACAAGAATATGAAAAAGCAAAGTTTGGTTAACAGAGAACCATTAACATGTGCAGCCTCCTTTTTTTTTATTGGCATGTAGATAATGGAAACTCTGGCTTGAGTCGTGTCAACGGATTTGAAATAAATGCGCTAAGTTTGTCGTCTCCAATATTTTGAGAAGAATTACTTTCTTTATGGAATGTTGCTTCCAGCGGAGAAGATGCTTTCTCTCACACACACAGACTCACTCAATCTCTCTTAGTCTCCCTCCTTCTTTCTCTCAATAATATATATATATATATATATATATATATATATATATATATATATATATATATATATATATGCAAAAAAAATCACACAGGAAAATGAAAGGTGGATTCCAAGTACTTTAGAACTTGTTCAGTTCATTATCAAGGAATAAAGAAATATTTTCCTTATCTGGTATATATCTGAGAGACAGCAGAATAATGCCCCGCCCATGTACAACAAAAGGGCACACAATAGAGAAATATTATCAAAGACGGATATGAAGTATAAAACCAAATAGATAAGTCTACTTCCGGAAATTCTAACTGTGAGCACCAAATGTAGATATTTAGATCACTTAAGATAAATATATACACACCTAATTGTGAATACATAAAGGTAAACGAGAGAAACATGACTAAATTAATAAATCAAAGGGCTAAGATTTAAAATGGACAATTTCGTTATAAATAAGCCTTTTAATAACAGGGTCCAGTTTAAAGAGGCCGGGAGATATATTAAAATTAGGCGAGGAATTAATGAATGAGCATTCCATAATAATTCTTTGAATAGAGTCATCAGATTTTTAAATAACGTTACAAATCTGATGACTTTATTCAAAGAAATATTGTTGAATGCTTATTCATTAATTCCTCGCCTAATTTTAATATGTCTCCCAGCCTCTTTAAACTGGACCCTGTTATTAAAAGGTTTAGTTATAACGAAGTTATCCATTTTAAATCTTAGCAAAACGGAGATCGACCGACCGACTGCCCGACATAATGAGAGTCGCCTGCGACTAAAAAGCAGCAATGCCTAAATTTTATGAACTTCACCTTTTTTTTCAGTAAAACCTTCCTTATAACTTTTTTTAAATATCGAAAATGGCGATGCTATTAATATTTATAAAATAATAGTATTAATATGTAATATATTACAGTAAAAATGTCTTAATATACCACAACAAATTTCTTAATTAAATGACTTTCCAAGACGACAGGATCTGAGAATGATATGATAATGGAGAAAACACCTAACTATACTGCGGTGCAAAGAAGACTGATACGCTGTTGAATTTTCGAAGAATTTCTTAAATGGTGGAAACATCTAAGATCGACCTTGTTCTTGTCTACTTATGGTCACTAAGGACTTTAATAACAGGTCTCTGTGTAGCATGAGCGTTTTAGATCGTAAGAAAACAGCAGCTTAGCTTTAATACTCGTATGACTTGACATGGGGCGGCCAGTTGGTTAACTCCTCTAGATATCTCTCCTTACAAAGTCATTAAGTGTTGCCAAGGAGGCTTTTCGTTTTAAATTTAGTTTAAAAAAACCCTGATATTACATGTTATAATTTAACTTTGTCACTCACCTTTCTGTACCAAAATTTTTACCGTCATTTTATCTCCATTTAAAATTCAATTTCACCACACATTTCTCTCTCAAATTCCCTCTTCATTCAATAGACTCTTCTTACATCTAGTACATTACCTCACTTATCCGTCTTAATTTCTCTAACACGTAATATTTCCCTCTCCTTTATTAGATTCTCACTCATTTGGAATAACTTCTGTATGAACACTCATGTAAATATGTATTACTCTGCTCAACACTTAGACCCTCGCACTCAGATGCAGTCTAATAATCTCGGATACATTTCTACCTTCCCGTAAACAACACACGAGAAACAAAGGCTTGGTTTAATAATAGGGAAAGTTGTTGAAGCATTTTCTTTATTCTAGATGACAGGGCCACCGTGAAATCGCATTTTGCACTCCGTTGATTTCTATCCCTAAAATATAATTAGAAACCATCCTTGAGGTGGATCGTCGATTCTGCCAAGGGTAATTTCCACGTGACAATCATTCAGCTTATTTTCTTACCTCGTTTACCCCATGGCGTGACATATGACACTTATTTTAATTCTAACATGTGTCAAACACTTTTTTTTCTTTCAATTTACCGACATGATTTGTCGAATGAATTAAAAAATGTGTCTTGAGATTATATGCAAATATATTTAATAGCCAATTCTTTTTTTAAACTGGTTTATTTTTGTGGATTTTTGTGGATTTGAATGCCATAAGATATGAAAATCAGAAGAATTATTGTTGGATTCACCATTTTACTCTCAGATGATTTACAGATTCATAATTAGTCGGAATACATTGTTTTTAACCGAAATATATATAAACAACCATAAAATAACAAAGTATACCAACTTTAGACGAGTTATATGAAGTAATTTCAAAATATAAAATAGAGGTATATTAGATTAAACATGATATTAAATAAGAACTTTTTCAAGACCTAGTGGGCAAAGGAACCTTCCTCTGAAAATTTTGAACAGTTTGTTGTCTACTGATGAAGTTAAAGTATCTTGGATGGCTTCCCAAAAGTAATTTATATTGTTAAGTTGCCTGCCACTTGCGCAAACGCCTCTCTTTAGGATGCTCCATAAGTTTCTAATTGAATTTAGGTCAAAAATGATGGGAAGCCATTCCATGATGAATTCTCCTATAAATCCATTTGACTATAACCAATTGTTAGAGACTTGTAAACATGACTAGGAGTATTATCCTGCATTAAGACAAATGACTTCCTTATTCTCATTGGTTGTCTCTTAAACCAAAGTAAGAGTTTTTCTCCAAGAAATCTCATTACGCTTTCGAATTCATTTTGACGCGATCCATTTTTTAAATCTCTTACTAGGTTTTCTCTAACAACTGCAGACCAAACCATCAATTCTTCTTCTCCTTGTCATCGCTTGATTAGTGCTTCATCTGCCGTCCATTAATAAACCAGCTTC
The DNA here is from genome assembly GCA_963969495.1 of Ceratothoa steindachneri. NCBI lineage: Eukaryota > Metazoa > Arthropoda > Malacostraca > Isopoda > Cymothoidae > Ceratothoa > Ceratothoa steindachneri. Next base: position 142,706,184 of record OZ018317.1, on the reverse strand, counting down.
TTTCCTTAAAACCTGGCCATCCAGAATGACTCTTGATTCGACAGTTTTCATGTATCTGGGCGAGAACAGACGGGATGTTTGCGGGGAGGGGACGGGGGCATGAACCGCTCTTTGGTCTTATTTCTTAGGGTATAAGTTTTCTAAGATCCTTTCTCCTTGTTCCTCTTGAGACGAAAAGAGTCCCAATAGCTTTAAAATGGCTTTGGTGCTGCCAGCATAAGGGTTTTTAACTATTTGGTTTGGGAAATTTATCTATGGATAAGAGCTCGAAATTCTGATTAGTCTTTTTTCTTTCTCGGCTGAATACCATTTCTTACAATTTTCTTCTCAGTGCAATGATGATGCTTTAAATCTTTTTAATTTTTAAATAAAGACAACTCCCTTTACCTTATTTCTCTAAGATATAATTCTTCTCTTCTTGAGATTGTTAATTTTTACTGGCCATTTTATCAGAAAATTCTTCTTGGTCAAAAAGTCTGGATGCTCGTTGAAATCGAATTTGAGAAAATCTACATTAAAATAATACCTGTAAATAATAGTGTTATACATTCTAAATTTTTTTTTACATAAATACAATTAATAAGGAAAATTGCACTGTAAGCAGTGATAGTATGTGGCTGGGTTAGCAATGAATGACCACCACACTGCATCGGGCACTCCTTGGGTCGCTCTTTTCTCACACTAAGTAATTTTGATATCGCAACAACAACACAGTTTAGTCTTGCTTTGAAACATGTTCCTGTCTCTCTTTGGAATTGAAGTAAAAAATTGATATCCACAAGGAAGTATCAACGTAATAATAATGTTTTTTTTGTATGGCGCTCGTCAATACAAAGTGCATTGTCAAATTATCTGTCTACCATATAAAAAGAGACTTCACACAAACAGTAGCTCTTCAAACTACGTTTAAATGCAATAAATGCGTAAGTTGGTATAGAATTGGTAGCTCATTTCAAATCCTAGAGTAAATATCGAGAAAGCGTGTCGCCCCTGCACTACAAACGACTACGAGGTATAAGCAGTAGTGCGACATAGTTTTTAAATGAGGACTTGATGGCAGGGATAATTTCAGCAATGAAGACAGATAGGAAGGTGTAACTTTATTTAGGATACACGTAAGGAGGATCTTGTAGGCGGTTCTGGATCGAAAAGGGGGACCCAAGGAGCAAAGGGGTTGCACGAAAGAAACGTCATCTGTAGAGAAGAACAATGACAGAGTCTTGAATAAGCCGAGGGGTGGTCAAAGAGCGGAAATGTGGGTTTCAGCAAGAAGGGAGTTAGAGTAATCCTGGCAGGAGGTAGCGAAAGCGTGTATGGCAATCTCGAAACAAACGTCATTTTAGAGGGCGTTCTTTAATTCTTGACACAGAAAAATGCATATTTTCAATAAAAATTTGAACTACATTTCATTTAATTTCAATATTAATAAATAACATTTTCAATGTGATTTCCACCATTTGTGATGTGCGGTGAATGCGGATGTGGCTGAAATTAGTGAGAAAGGAGACAGAGGATTAGTGATACTTTCTTAAGGACTCATTTGAGATTGAATAAAATTCGAATACTGGTGAGAATACCATTCCTCTCTTGCCCTGGGTAAAGAAAGATCCACTTGGGGCTATGCAATACTCCAACTTGTCTCAATGTGCTGTACCCAATTGTTTCTTCTTATGACTACGTTAATTTTGATACCTTTCATTTTTCCTGTGTAGTCTGTCCTTTGTCTTGACCTAAGTCAAACGAATCAAAAACAAAAAAGTGAAGACCATAAGAAAAGATAAAAAATAGAAGGATTATTATGGAAATCTCTTAAATTAAGAAAATCTGAGAAGAGAAAGAGAAGAAGGGTACCAAATAAGAGACAAAGGTAGGAAATAAGTAGGCACGATGTAAAGAGGGATCCTTGCCTGAATGAAAAGAGGCCAGATCTAATACTGGTCTATGTTTGGAAGAGCTTAGACGAAGAAGGTATAGATACCTTATGGAATCTAACAAGTAAAATCAATCATCATGAGAAAATACAGAATGCCTTGGAAATAGTTTGTTGTTTTTAATATATGGGGAAAATGGAGACATCCAGCACAACGGGAATTATCGGGGAATTAAACCGATGGCTCATAATATGAAGATCCGAGAGGGATTGATAAAATCAAGGTTAAGAAGAAAGACAAGGGTGAGTGAGGAGTAGTTTGGGTTCTTGCTGGAAAAAGTAACGACTTATGAACTTAATATTTGTTCATCTAGAGAAATTTTATAATGAAATACAAGGCAGGAAATTTGGAGAGAATAAAAGAGAAAGGTGCTTAAGAAATGCATGTGGAATTAATAAATGACATGAAAGAAGGACTAACCGTCCATGCAATAAGGGCGGTTAGTGGTACAGGAAAATATAGAATAAAAGTCGGATTTTATTAGCGTTCTAGTTTTAGGTCATATATTTGGTAACTAACCATGAATGTGTTTGTAGTGAACATTATGGAGAAAGCTCCAAGGAGTATTCTTATTGTGGTGACTTTGTTCTGGCTACAACAGACGAGAAGGAGTTGGAGAGGAAAGCAGAATAGTGGAGGCACTGGAAGATAGAGGAATGAAAACTGAGTACTTATGATTCAGTGGGGAAGCTAAGATAAGTTAAATAATAGTTGGCCAGGATAAGTTTTAAGAAAGTGTAAGCGATTAAATACCCACGGTCGTATGTAGGACTGAAAATAGAAGTAATTACAGAAATAAACTACAGGATTAACTAGATAAAAAAGCTTGAGGGATTTTCATGTGATAAGATCATTGTTAGAGTAAAAGGTACAAAGGTAAAAGGTCAATTGAGATTTGCTGAAATAAATGTTTTGCGATTGTTTGAGGACTGAATAGACAAATACATTTCAGGACGAAAGAATAAGAGAAACACTAAAAGGTAATAGACAACTCTTATATGTTAGAGGATAAGAAATTGCACGAGTGTGGGCATGTTATTAGAAGAGATGATACCTACGTTAGCAAAAGAATGATGAATATAAAGGGTGTTTTAATAACTTGGACAGATTTTAAATGTGAGTTAAGTTTAAGTGTCTAATATTTTTTTCTTTTTCTTTCAGATTTAACAACATTAGTCATTGGCAATTTCAACCATGGAAAGAATAACAATCAAACAGCGTGTTAAAGTTATCGAAGCCTATTATGAAAATGGACGTTCAAACAGAAACGCATTTCGGGGACTTCGCGATATTTTTGGTCAACATAATCGACCAACCGAGAGTACAATTGGGAAAATTGTTCGTAAATTCAAACAAACGGAGTCGGCGGCAGATATGAAAACGCTATTCCGTGCTCGTTTATTCCGTTCAGCTAAAAAAATAGCTGTATTGCGCGAGAATGCAGCCGAAGATCCATACACCTCTATTCGTCATCATGCGCAGGAATTGAACCTCTCTACAACAACGTTACTTGGAATTTTAACAAAAGATTTGTCTCTACAGGCTTACAAAATTCAATTGACACAAGAACTGAAGACTGCTGACCATTTGAAGCGCCATACATTCGTCAATTGGGTGCACGAGCAAAGACAAGCCGATGATGATTTTTCGCAAAAAATCATCTTTAGTGATGAAACCCATTTTCAACTTGGTGGATTCGTTAATAAGCACAATTGTGGCATTTGGGCTGATGAAAATCCCAGGAAGATTGTTTTAAAGCCACCGCATCCACAAAAGATCACTGTTTGGTATGCATTTTTTTACTAGCGGAATCATTGGGCCGTATTTCTTCGAAAATGATGCCGAGAATTCTATTACGGTTACAGGCGAGCGATACCGTGCCATGATAACCAACTTTTTATGGCCTGAATTGAATTTTATGGATGTCGAAGATTTGTGGTTTCAACATGACGGCGCCACATGCCACACAGCCAATGCAACAATGGCTTTATTGAATGAGAAGTTCCCAGGTCGCATCATATCTCGAAACAGGGATGTCAATTGGCCACCACGATCGTGTGACTCGACGCCTTTAAATTTCTTCTTTTGGGGTCATCTCAAAAAGTAAGGTCTATTCCAACAAGCCAATAACAATTCAATAGCTGAAGGATGACATCAAGGAGCAACTATGCAGAGACGTCATCAAAAGTTTTGGCCATCGAGTGAAGGTGTGCCACCGAAGCCTCGGCAGACATTTAGGCGATATTAGTTTTTATACATAATTGCCATGACTCAAATAACATGATCCAATAGTGAAATCAATAAATTTTCACCAATAACACTTTTATTTACTGCTTACTTCGATCCTTCTTAATGGAACACCCTTTAGATATGGAAGGAAGTAGAAAGAGAGGAGGGCCAAGATTAAGGTGGAATATCAGTGTAAAAATCATGTGCGCGAGAAAGTAAATTCAAGCAGTCCCAAGAGAAAAAGAGGTGGTGATCTTTATATCGTTAATTTTCAAAGTACTAATCTTTGCTTGTGGTGGTTAGGACTACTTATCTCTACTAGGTTTCGGTAGATTAAGGAATTTAAGAAAATAAATAACTTACCTAAACTAAGTTCCCCAAGTCGCTCACATATAGGGAGGAAGTATCTTTACACTATCAAATTCCCGAGTGGTCGTCTTTAGTAGTGATCGTTGAGTTTACTTATATTTACTCGATTAATTTTGGTTGTGCTTATCGTTACTCTTTATCTTTGTGTTTATCATTACTTGGCCAAAATGGGAGTGCTCATCTTTGTTAATAATGGTTTGAGAGTGCTTAAGATTACTTGATTTGGAGTGCTCATCTTAAATCATTATTTTCAAAAGCGTTTATCTTTACTCTAGTAATTTGAGGGGTGATAATCTCTATTAGTGATCGTTACTAATGCTCATCATTACATGGTCAGTTTTAAGATCGCTCAACTTTACTTATTCTCGTTGAATGTTTGCTCAGTGCCAAATGAGGAGTCATCATCTTATCTTTACTTGGTCAATTTGGGGAGTGCTCATCTTGGATCAATTTAAGATTAGGCACCTAAAGTCATTCAATTGAAAAATAAGCACCTGTATTTCGTTCAATTCAAAATAAGGCACCAAAAGTCATTCATTTGAAGATAAGGCACCTGGTTAGGTCACAATACAATAAAAGGCACCTACGCTCTGTTAACCACTCACAAGGTGACTTGTAAGGGAAGAGAAAAATATTGCAAATTATTGTGGGAAATTTATTGAATAGAAAAATATTTTGAGGTATATGATTGCACCAGGCAATGGCTTCGCTACTGAGATTAAAATTTAAAATAAAAAAAAAACAGCCATGGTTAAATTTTTAGAAATTTTCTAAACTTCGCCAATTATAATAATTTTATAAAGGAACTCTAAACTAAATTTCCTCCCTTTCAAAATATCACGTTGCTAAAATATAGTTATAGAAAAAGATATATAAAAATAAATTTTCTGAACTTCACCTTTTGTAATTCTTTGGGGTTTTAAAAAATTCACAAAATTTCGATACTTATATTTATTTCTGAGCTTCACCATTATTTTTATATTATAAAAGAATTATTAGAAATAACTTTGATAAAAAAACATAAGTCATAACCGAACTAAGATTAAATTATTATTCAAATACTAAAATAAATCCCCTTCTTAAATTATAGAGTTAGTGATGATGATGATAAGCTTTAAAATGGGTTAGGTTAGGTTAAGTAAAGGTAAAATTGTTGTTTGAAACACTGATCCTGCCATGATAGTGCCTGGATTGAAATAAAGTTAAGATAAATTACGAAAACGAAAAGAACTTCTAAATTAAAGTAAACTAAATTTGAGGTAAGTTACGATCTACTAAGAGACCTTCTAAACATTTACAATTCAAGATAAAACACCTGCGTTTCGATCAATTTAAGATTAGGCACCTCAGCCGCCTTATCTTAAATTGATCCCTCATCTTGTCTTGGGATCGTTGAGAGTGCTTATTTTTACATGATTCTTGCCTAGCATCATGAAATCCCAAACCCTCGCACGTAATAGTTATAAGCTGAAATCAACTCTAAAAATAAGTCTGTATTTCTATATGATTCTTGCCTAGCATCATGAAATCCCAAACCCTTGCACGTAATAGTTATAGGCTGAAATCAACTCTAAAAATAAGTCTGTATTTCTACGCCCCTCCCCCCCCACCCCCATTCAGGAACTCGGCAGAACCATTCGTGCTCTAAAAAAAACTTCGAAAGTAATCATGACATTTCGCATAAATAACCGCAAATTTTCATATATAATCAAGCCTTTTAAATGTAAATATTCTCCTCCTTTTTTGTACTGCCATTAACGCTCGATATTCCCAGAATCTATGACGGTTTCAGCTAAGTCATAAAATATAAGCTCGAAATATCGATCTCACGAGCCAGTATAGGTCACACAAAAAAATAATCTAAATCTTGGGAGTTTTTATGGTTGAGTTGTGTATTCCATTTTGTTCCGACTGTTTATTATGTGAAGTGTGCGTGCATGGAAGTCATTAACAGACGGAGTTCAGGAAAAATTCATTCACTAATGCAGTCACCGACCTTTGTTTTTTTTTTTTTTTCGAGATCACTTGATTGACGGGATCTTTATCCCTACATAAATATGAACTTAGTGATTGAAGGAAACGCCAGTCATAGAACATGACATGGTTAATCCAGTAGTAAATCTACTTTTCCTCATGGGGAAAAAAATCCAAATGATACTAATGGAGTAAAATACCACCTTCATGAATAAAACTCTGACTGAGTGGGAAGAAATTTGAAATTTTTTTTTCTCCTTGGAAGAGTTGTTGACTGTTCGAGAATACTTCCGAAGAAATCCATCCTCGAATTTAGAAATCGGTCGTTTGAAGCAGGACTAAGGAAACTTAATGTAGTTTCCCGGGAAAATCATTGTTTGCGAAAATTCATCGAACTCTTTCAACTGCTAAACAATTTTACTAATACAAATATGGGTTGCATTTTGAATTAGATAAGAGTGTGTCCACTATAGGTAATGGTTTTTAGTTTGTTATAAAAGATTTAACATAGCACAGAATTTTTCCTGCTATAAAATTAGCCACATATATCAAAGTTTAATTATATAATTGATAATTTCTAAGATAGAAACACAAGCCAAACCTGCGGTAGTCTTCCTTACAAGAAGAGGCACAGACCTTCGGTCTGAGGTCTACAGCCTATTCTGGCAACTAGTTTTCATCTTAATTTTCTTAAAGGTTTCCAATACATATCCATAACACTATATTTTAAAAAGTTACACAAGTTGTTTTGAGTTTAAAAAACACAATGGTGAAGTTCAGAAAAAATAAATATGATTATCTAATGTCTTGGAATTTTATAAAACAAAAAGAATTAAAAATGGTGAAGCTCACAAAATTTCTTAAAATTTATGCATGCATGCTTTTTTTTCGTAGATTCGAAAGTTTTATCAAAGTTATTTCTCAAATAGATTTTAATTTTAATCTTTAACGGGGGAAAAAAGCTACTGGCCCCTAACAAAGAGCAAAGCAAAATGAACTTAGAGCATTTAAATAGAGAAAAAACGAATCGCGAGATTGTTTTTTCAGTATTTAAAAAGAATTCCCATAATTGATTTTTCAGGCCTTTAGGCATAAAAAATAAACATTGATGTGAACAAAACAAACTAGACCAGGAGTAATCTTTTAGGAGATATGTACTGAAAACCTTTTTTAAATTTGTCAGATCAAAAGGCTGTTGCTAAAACTGAATAGGCCATAAGCCGGAAACTAAATTTTAAGAACACGATTTTTTGGAGAGGTTCAATTATAATAGAATTTTTTTTCTCTTATTTGGATTATGACCTAGATATTTTTAAAGTTTTTATCAGAGATCTTCCTAACAGTTCTTTTAGAGTTTGAAAAAAAAGCGCGAAGAGCTGGTTTCCTCTTCGCCAATAGCCTCACATATCCCCTGTCGCAAAATCTTGCCACCGTCCGCTCTCCTCTAGTGAAGTTAATGTGATGTCCAGGGATCTTTATCTTACTCCTTCTCTTTAAGACCTTCTCTCCGATCTTTTGCTCTGGCCTTCTCTTCCTGGTTTATTCCCCTAAGCTTGAATCGACGTTGCACGCCTTGATCCTCCAGCCTATTCTGCATGCAAAGAGATGGAGGTGCCTGTTAGAGGCTCATTCTGATTGTATGTGATCGTGCTAAGGAGCGGAAAGCAGCTTTCCTTTAAAAGTCTTTCAAATTACACCTAATTTGATCTTCTGGACTCTGCCCGTGAAGCTCATATCCGCCGTTTCTTTTCTGACAACAAATACAATCCACTCACACTATTCAAGTTTCTCGCTCGTCTCTGCTCACCATGTTGCCCGTCTTCTCCTTCCATCACATCTCCCATTCTCTCTACAATATTTCCTGACAAGATAGTTTACATGCGTTCAGGAATTGCCTGTGCCTCCGACCCTTACCACAGAGTCACTAGGCCGCTTTCGCCCGAACTCGCTTCTCTCGCGCGTGTCCTTATAAAACTTGCATCCCTCCTCTTGGCTTAGAAAAAGACCTGTTCTCTTCTCATCTCTTTCCTTGTAATTATCAATAGTTATTTCTTCCCTGTTCTTCTCAGTTATCTAATTGGTTTCTTTAACACCTTCCTCTCGGTATGTGTTACCATCTGATTTTAAGTACCATACTGCTCGCTTGAACCTAGAGTAACCTAACATGAACCCAAGCAACCAGGAAGAACCTGCATAATCTTTTAAATCTAGGTCTGTTGTAAAGTCCTATAAAGTTTACTATCAGCGTAGATTTGCGATCGTATGGCCTCCTCCAACAATGGCAAGATTTTTATAGTGCTGCTCCAAAGCAGCCACAACACTGAATTAGCTCTCTTATCCTTGGTCGTGCCTTGGTCGTGCAATCACTACTTTTCGGCCTTCCAGTCTTGTACTTCTTGCTCTCTCGGCAGCATTTAATACTGTTGATCATACTGAACTTCCTCGCCATGGTGAATACCCGGATATCTTAGGAGCTGAACTTAGCTGTTTATGCCATATTTATCATATCGTTCTCAGTCTATCTATATTGGGAAATATATATCTCGGCCTGCTGAGGTGTGTTATCGTGTCCCGCAGGGTTTAGTACTTGGTCTGCCTGATACTGTTAAAAATATTGGTGTCACCTTTGATAGTCACTTATCTCCCAAAGCCCATGTCCTTTCACTGGCTTATCAGTAATCATAGACTCATCTCCACTCACATTGATCACAAACGTTTTCAAATTACCATTTATGCTTTGGAAACATCTCCTCTCGATTACTGTAACACACAAACACAGTATCAGATACTACCACTATCCGACATCTTCAGCTTGATCAAAACTTTGCGAACCACTGTTCTTACCTGCTGGGGATGTTTCTCTCATACAATGCCCCTGCTTCTCAAAACCCGAAGGCTGCCCATTTGATGCAGAATCTCCTTCAACGTCTTTCCTATATAAAATATAAGCCTTTAAATCTTGTAGCACCTTTCTATTATCTTTTACATTTAGCTTCTCAGTCTCCTGAGAACTCTTCCTCCTGCATCTATATCCCTACATTCTGTTCCGAGAATTTATCTGTGTTGCATGGGTGGTTGTGTTTTCTCTAAACTTGCAGCTAGAATTTGGAGTGAGCTGCCTGCTCTTATAAACCTCTTCCCACTCCAATTGTTTCCTTAATATGCGAACAAGCGTACTGTGAAGGCCCTTTGGCTTTGACGTGGGATATATAAAGCCATTCTTTATTTATAATAGCATCTCTGTCAGAAAGATAAACAGCCTTTTAAAGAAATTGGAGATGTTAATGAGAGTAAAAATGCATGGAAGGCACCTCCAGTAGCAATGAGATTAATTGATACGATGGAAAATAGGAAGGGAAGGGGGGGGGCATCTTCCCCGTAATGCGTAATTCCACCATTCATAAATGGAGGCATATCTTCCTTTTTAGGGTCACATATCTGAACGAACGTTTAGAGTCGCCATTGTACAAAAATTGCAGACAGTAATCTAATCCACAAATGAGCCTTCATATTTTCGTAGGATCCACTTTGTATCTTTGTCATATATAAATAACTTAATCTTATACATTGTTGAATTTTAAATTTATGCATAGGTCAATGTTCTAAAGTAATTCATTTCAATGATTTACTCCCAGTTTTCAAGTTACATTATCCGCAGTCGTGTATACATTTTTTTAGTGTCTCACAGTCGTGTATACATTTTTTTATTGACTCGCAGTCTTGTATACAATCATGGCTAAACGTTTTTGAGACTAATATGTATATATTTTTATTTCTTTAATTAATTTTTAAGATTTAATTGATATAAATAAATATTCTGATATATAAATTGTTGCAGGTTTATTAAAAAGTCCGCATTTAAAGTATAATTAGATAAAAAGCTGCATTCCTTCGCTCAGTTCAAAATCGCGCTCTGGTTCTGTTCCTATTTAGTGAGTTTTAGTCTCTGGAGCTTTTGCTATTCGATCGAAATTGTAAAATAATGACAAATATGGGCAAATGAATGATGTGTGATTATAATCTACTTCGTAATATTACTTTTTTAAATAAATATTTGAATCTTTTTCAATTCCAGAAATGATTCTTTTTAAAGGAAAACGTGCAACCATTGTTTCCCTGCACTTAATTGCCCTGAAGTGCCAGTAGATAGTCGCTAAGGGTCGATTTTACATCAATGATCACCATCTTTAGTATCATTATTTGTTTTAAAAAGACTGATTAAACTCCTGTGAAGAAATATTTTGTTTCATCAGGAGTTTCAAATCAACGCCCCCATACCCTTCTGGTAATGTCTTTGATCAAGGATCTGGTTGCCTCCAGTGCCAAACTTGCACCCAATTGGTAAGAAGCAGGTTTGAACGCTTCAGCACGTAAAATTTTAGGACGATATGGATTGCGAAGAAGCCTCAGATCACCAAGGAATTCCTTATGGAAGGGTTCTACTTTTGTACTAGATATAAAGAAAGGAATTTTAAAGACTAGGGCCAGGTGAGATTCTCCCCCACTTTTGTAAGTCTTCTGGAAGATCGATCGTTAGGAGGAGAAAATGGAAGTAAAAGGGAGCGCTTTCACGACTCCTATGTCGTGACCACAGAGAAGCATCTCGACCTCTCCAGGTCTGGGGGTGCTTCTCATCTAATAGAACAGTAACACCGACCATTTAACCCAAGAAATACTGATATGAATTCAAAATATTACATTTCCCCACCAGCTCAGGATCGATTTTGCAATGATAACTGTATTATGCTGCATGATAGCACATCTCATCTTATCACAAAGCACAAACAATAACATAGTCCTTGGCTGAAAATAACATCGATTTTTCCGCACTTTAACCCGGCAATTCGCCAGATTTGAAATCAATGGAGAATTTGTGGACGAAAATCAGATTGGTGTTTTATAAACAGAAGCAATCCAATTGTGACTAAGTGTGGCTACTTATTATACTAAAATGGAACAATAGTATGCCTAAACGAATTGAACTAGTAGTCTTGAAAACAAGTGACATAATTGTAAATATTGATTGCGCGCTATTGACTGCATTTATTAATAAAATGGGTTTGGGTTATAATAGTTATTTTTATATTTCACCTTCAAATTATGATACAAACATACGGAAAAAAATGCAACGTTTAATTATTCCAAACATACATCACCAAACATTTGGCCACGACTGTATATTTTCTTGGTGTCTCGCATTCCTGCATATACTTTCTTTGTGTCTCGCAGTCGTGAACATATTATATTGGTGTATTACAGTCGTGTGTATATTAATTGGTGTATCATAGTCTTTTATTTATTTTTTTGGTGTTTCGCAGTCGTGTCTATGTTTCATTGGTGTCTCGCATTCATGTGTATATTTAATGCGTTTTCTCACATTGTTGAATATATTTTCTCTGTGTCTCGCAGCCCTGAATATTTCTACTTGGTTTCTCGCAGTCGTATGTATATTTTATTGATGTCTCGCTTTCGTTTATATATTTTCTTGGTTACTAGCACTCGTGTATATATGTTATTTCGCTCACAGTTGTATATATATATATATATATATATATTATTTTTTTTTTATCTCGTTCTCGTATATATATTTCTTGATGTCTTGCAGTCGTAAATATATTTGGGAGGTTTCTTACAGTCGTGTGTATATTAAATTGGTGCTTCACAGTCGTGTATATAGTTTTTTCGTGTCTCACTGTAGTCGGTATATTATAATTGGTTTCTCGCAGTCGTGTATATAAATGCTTGGTGACTCGCTGTCGTATATATATTTTTGAGCGTTTCGCAGTAGAGTATATAGTTTATTGGTGTTTTGCAGTCGTGAATGTATTTAATTGGGGTATCGCAGTTGTGTATATATTTTCTTAGTGTCTCGCAGTTATGTATATATTGGTTTGTGTTTCGGAGTCGTGTATATAGTTTCTTGTGTCTCGCAATCATGTTATATTTTCTAGATGCCTCGCAGTCAAGTATATTTTTCCATGGTCTCTCGCGGTCGAGTGTATATTTAAATGGTGTCTCACAGTCACGTATTTTTTTTTGTGTGTGTCTCTCAATCGTGTATATATTTTTTTTTGTCTCGCAGTCGTACATATATTTTCTCAGTGTCTCACAGTGGCCTGTATATTTCATTGGTTTCTCGCAGTGATGTATATTTGGGAGTATCTCGCAGTCATATGTATATTTTCTTTTCGTCTCGGAGTCTTATATATAGTTTCTTGGTGTAGCACAGTCGCGTTTATATTTTCTGGTTGGTGTCTCGAATTCGTGTGTATATTTAATTGGTGCCCCGTTGTCGTGTACATATTTCGTGTTTTCTCGCAGTGGTGTATATAATTTATCAGTGTATTGCATTCGTGTATGTATTTTAGGGGTGTCTTGCAGTCCTTTATAGATTTTCTAGCCTTTTATATTTTTGTTAATGGTATCTAGCATTCGTGTATATATTTTTTCTTGGTATCTAGCATTTGTGTATATATTTTCATGGTGTCTCGCTAGACCTAAATGTTTTAAGCTTGCAGAAACAGCATTTATTTGATCTATTGTCTGAATTAGTTCCCAGTATATGAAAAACAGTGTTTGCCGTCCTGGGTTGGCCTAGATTAGGCCAGGTGGGGGGGAAGGATTTGTTAGGGCGTCTCTCCCTCCCTCTTCATAAGAGGACTTATCCCTCATCAATTAACTTGAGTTATGTTTAATTGCCTAATCTAATCTTTTAACACTTTTTAACATGAAATTTTAATTTTAAATACATTATTAATTAATCTATTTTAAAGTATCATGGAATTAACTCTTCTACTTCTATACCATATGGATATTATACACAACAGACAAATAAATCAAGTATTATTATTTTGCGTCTGCCACAAATCCTTCGTGGCTAATGGGTATTAAACAGATAAAAGAGCAAATATGATCGTTTATCATTGATAGAATAATTAAATTCCGCATCTCCGGGAATTCAACCTATTGTTTATGATTTCAACTAAGGGATGCGCGTCGTCGGGAATGACTCTATTTTGATTACAAACACAGGATTCAAAGTTTTTTTCGTTATGTTTATTCAATAAAATCGAACATAATCTAATATTCAGTGATAGAAAGTTCACAAACGGAGTGCGTAGACTACGTATGGCATTATATAATATATCAACCGAATTTTTAATAGCCACAGAGACCACGTAGCCTGCGTATAGCGTCGTAATATATTAAATAAATCAACTGCATTTGCGTCGCCATAGACCACATAATTACAAGAATAGTTGCGTTTATTTACACAACTTTGTATACATGCAATGTTTTCATGTGTACATTTACCTTTGTTTATGATCCAAGAATTGATTGAATCCGCCTTGGCGTCCTTTCTGATAGCGTGCAATACTCACGAGAGGCAGTCAATATTTTTGACTCGGAACTCTTTTGAAAGATATAATTAAGTTAAAATAGGAAAACACATTATTATTTTGTGCCTTCTAATATATTTATTTATTCTATTTACTGGATTTTCCTATTTATTTAATGGATGCCCTGTATTTAGATTTTTTTAAATGAAAAAACATGGAAAATGCTGGAACAAATATTAATTTACAATTCGTTAAAAATCTTCCCATAATTAATGATTTATTTTCTATGAATCGACTATCTAAATCGATTCATTTAACTTTATTCCCTACAAGGAAGGGAGGAGTGTAACATGAGTAATCCCCTGCAACAACTGAAACCTGGACTAACCACGCGCCCTCCCCACCCCAGCGTTCCAAATGAACTGGTGCTCCCTCTCGGGTCATCATTTTTAACTCTTTTAAATATCTCATATGGCCACAACAAAATGGGAAAGAGGGTTTTAACCTCTCTTTAAATGAATAATTAAACTTATTGTAATGTCAGTGTATTTGTTATGGTCACTTTATCAATTTAACGTAATAAAAGACGATCCCCCTCTCATCGAATGGCCAAAGAGCTAATTATGGCCTCGTTTAGAGTTCTGATTTTAAACCGAAATCTGGATATTGACTTTACTTAAAATCTTTCTAATTCTCCATTCCAATAAGCTTAATTAACACGTCGAAAACACGTAATTTTAATCCTTCATGGCAAGGGATAGTATATACAGGGGCACAGCGATAAAGCAAACCGAACTTTAAGATTCCCTCCACACGATACCACGGTAGTATATATGTCAGTGTATTTGTTATGGTCACTTTATCAATTTAACGTAATAAAAGACGATCCCCCTCTCATCGAATGGCCAAAGAGCTAATTATGGCCTCGTTTAGAGTTCTGATTTTAAACCGAAATCTGGATATTGACTTTACTTAAGATCTTTCTAATTCTCCATTCCAATAAGCTTAATTAACACGTCGAAAACACGTAATTTTAATCCTTCATGGCAAGGGATAGTATATACAGGGGCACAGCGATAAAGCAAACCGAACTTTAAGATTCCCTCCACACGATACCACGGTAGTATCACCATCCTCTTCTGGTTACCACTCACGTAACCGAAATAACTCATTCTCACCACGGTCACATCTCCGGTGAATGGTTTTTATGGTAGCATGCGATGGTGACAAAAGCTTGATTACTTGCGGATTTTCCTTGACCAAGTTGACTTTATGCGTTAGCTTTTCTCTAAACTGGTTTACAGTTGCTAATGAGGTAGAGTAGATTTTATTCTGTAAATGTCACTAAAAGAAAAATCCAAAGGTTATTAAATCCAGAGTTAAGAGGGAGTCAATTAAATGATTAAGCGTAACTATGCAATATGTTAAAATTTCCTTCAATCTCTCTCACCGCAATATGTACACCACCCTTGGCAAAAGTCTAAATCTCCCTACGGAATCATTCATATATTGTAATAAGTTATATGTAATAACTAAAATTAATTTGCAATAGAAGCACATTCTACATGACACTATAAAAGCGATAGAATTTACTAAGAATCTCACTAGACATCACATTATTTATAATAGAAGAACACTCAACTTTCCTTTATACAAATGAAAAAATTTACAATGAATGCACACTCGACATTACAGTATTTAATCGTTAGTATTTGCAATAGAGTGCACTCCACATCAACCTTTTTAATCAATAGAAATTTGAATAAAATTACACTCCGCATTAAATTATATAATCTATAAAATTTATAATAGAACGACAGTCCACTTTCCCTTATTTAATCCAAGGAGTTGATAGGAGAAGCACACCGCAAATCACATTGTTAATTCAAAAGAATTTACAATAAAATCTCCATCAACATCAGACTATTCAATCGAGAGAATGTACAATAGATGCACACTCCAGATCACATAATTCAATCGAGAAGATATACAACAGATGCACACCCCAGATAATATTATTCAATCGAGAAGATGTACAATAGATGCACAATCCTGATCTAATAATTTAATTAAGAAAATGTACAATAGATTAACACTCCAGATCACATTATTCAATTGAGAGAATATACAATAGATGAACACTCCAGATCATATTATTCAACCGAGAGAATGTACAATAGATGCAAACTCCATATCACAGTATTCAATCGAGAGAATGTACAATAGATGCACACTCTAGATCACATTATTTAATCGAGAGAATGTAAAATAGATGCACACTCCAGATGATAATATTAAATCAAGAGAATATACAATAGATGCACACCCCAGATCATATTATTCAATCGAGCAGATGTAAAATAGATGCACACTCCAGATCACATAATTCAATAAGGAGAATATACAATAGATAAACACTCCAGATGATAATATTAAATCGAGAGAGTGTACAATAGATGCACACTCCAGATCACATTATTCAATTTAAGAAAATGTACAATAGATGTAAACTCCAGATCACATTACTAAATCGAAAGAATGAACAATAGATACACACTCCAGATAACATTATTTAATCGAAAGAATGTAAAATAGATGCACACTCTAGATCACATTATTTAATCGAGAGAACATACAATAGAGGAACACTCCAGATCAAGGTTTCCAATCAAGAGAAGGTACAATCGATGCAAAAATCTAGATCACATTATTCAATCGAGAAAATGTAAAATAGATGCAATCTAGATCACATCATTAAATCGAAAGAATATACAATAGATGTACACTCCAGATCACATTATTTAATCAAGAAAATGTACAATAGCTAAAAATTCCAGATCATATTATAAAATTGAGAGAATTTAAAATAGAAAAACACTCCAGAGTACATTATTCCCTTAAGAGAATGTGAGATAGATGCACACTTCAGATCACATTAGTAAACTGAGGAATGTACAATAGATGCACACCATAGATAGCATTATTCAATCAAGAGAAAGTACAATCGATGAACACTCCCGATCACATTATTCAATCGACAGAATGTAGAATAGATTAAAACTCCAGATCACATTATTACATCATGAGGATGTACAATCAATGCACACTCTAGATCACATAATTTAATCGAGAAAATGTACAATAGATGCACACTTTGGATCACATTATTTAATCGAGAGAATGTACATTAGATAAACATTTCAGATCACATCACTTAATTTTAAGAATGTACAATAAATGCACAATCCAGATCACATTATTTAATGAGAGTGTATGTACAATAGATGCACATGCCAGATCACGTTTTTCAATCTAGAGAATATACAATAGATGCACAATCCAGATCTTATTATTCAATCAAGAGAATCTACAATAGATGTACACTCAATATCACATTATTTAATCGAGAGAATGTACAATAGATTCAAACTAGAGATAACACTTTTTAATCGAGAGAATGAACAATAGATGCACACTGCAGATCACATTATTCAATGGGGAGCATGTACAATAGATAAACACGCCAGATCACATCATTCAATTTAGAGTATGGACAATAGATGCCTAATCGGGATCACATTATTTAATCAAGGGAGTATTTAATAGATGCACACGCCAGATGTTATTATTTAATCTAGAAAATGTACAATATATGCAAATGCTATATCACATTACAACATGCAAGTGAATGTTAAATACATGAACACTCAAATCACATTATAAATCGAGAGAATGTACAATAGATGCACACTCCAGATCTTATTATTTGAAGAGAGTATGATTAATAGATGCACACCCCAGATCACATTATTTTTGAGGAAATGTACAATAGATGAACACCCCAGATCACATTATTCAATCGAGAGAATGTACAATCGATGCACACTCCAGATTACATTAATCAATTTAGAGAATGTACAAAAGATGAAAACTACAGATCACATTATTTAATCTTGACAATGTATTATTAATGCACACTGCAGATCAGATTATAAAATCGAGAGAATCTACAATAGAAGCACACATAAGATCACATTATTTAATCGAAGAAATTTACAATAGATACACACTCCTGATCATATTATTTAATCAGGAGGATGAACAATAGATAAACACTCCAGATAACATTATTTAATCAAAAGAATGTGCAATAGATGCACACTTTAGATCACATTATTAAATCTTGAAAATGTACAATAGATCCACACTGCTAATCACATTATTCAATCAAGGAAATGTAGAATAGATGCACACTTAAGATCACATTATTCGATCGTGTGATTATTTAATCGAAAGAATGCACAATAGATCAACACTGCAGAGCACATTATTCAATTAAGAAAATGTAGAATAGATGCACACTTAAGATCACATTATTCGATCGTGTGAATGTACAATAGATGCACACGACAGATCACATTATTCAATCGAGAGAATGTAAAATAGATGAACACTCCGGATCCCATTATTCAATCGAGAGAATGTACAAACGATCAACACTCCAGATTACACTATTTAATCGAAAGAAGTACAATAGATGCACACTCCAGGTCACATTATTTGATCGAGAAAATAGACACTAGATGAACACTCCAGACCACATTATTCAATCGAAAGAATTAAAACAGATGCACAATCTAGATCACATTATTTAATCGAGAGAATGAACAATTTTTGCACACTCCAGATCACATTATTTAATCAAGAGGAATGTTCAAATGATGAAAACTCTACATCACATTATTTAATCGAGAAATTATACAATAGATGCACACAACAGATGATATTTTTTTTTTGAGAAAATGTACAATAGATGCACACTCTAGATCACATTTTGAAATCAAGGCAATGTCAAATACATCAACACTCCAGATCACATTATTTAATCAAGAGAATGTACAATCGAATGTCCATTAGATGAACACTACATATCACATTATTCAATCAAGATAATGAAAAATAGATGCACACTGCTAAAAGATTATAAAATCGAGAGAATTAACAATAGAAGCACACTCACATTACATTATTTAATCAATAGAATTTAGAAAAGATACACACTTCAGATTACATTATTCAATTCCAAGGAAGTACAATCGATGCACACTCCAGATCACATTAATCTTTAAGAGAATGTACATTAGATGAACACTCCTGATTAGATTATTCCATTTAGATAATGTACAATAAAATACACTCTAGATAACATTATTCAATTTTGAAAATGTACAATAGATGCTTTGATCACATTATTCATTTGAGAGAATGCACCATAGATAAACACTCCAGATCACATTGTTTAAGTGAGAGAAGGTACAATAGATGCACACTATCGATTACATTATTCAATCGAGTAAATGTACAAATAAAGCAAACTGCAGATCACATTAATGAATCGAGAGAATGTACAATAGATGGACACGCCAGATCACACTTTTTAATCTAGAGAATATATAATATATACACAATTCAGATCATATTATTTAATCGAGAGAATGTATAATAGATGCACAGGCCAGAGCACATTATTAAATTAAGAATATGAACAATACATTAACAATCCAGATCACAATATTCAATAGAGAGAATGTAAAATTGATGCACAATATAGATCATATTATTCAATCAAGAGAATGTAAAATAGATGCAAACTCTAGATCAGATTATTCATCGAGAAAATAAACAATAGATGCACACTCCAGATCACATTATTCAATCGAGAAAATGTACAATAGATAAACAATAAAGTTTACATTTGTCAACGAGATTCTTCACTTTAGATGCACACTGCAGATCATATTATACAATCGAGAGAATGTACTATAGATTCACACTCACGATCACATTATTTAATCGATAGGATGTACAATAGATACACACTCCAGATCACATTATTCAATCAAGAGAATGTACAATAGATAAACACTTAAGATCACATTATTTAATCAAAAAAAGGTACATTAGATAAAGAATCCAGGTTACATTATTCAAACGAGGAAATGCACAATAGATGCTTTGTTCAGATCAAATTATTTAATAGAGAGAATGTACAATGAATTCACATTCCAGATCATATTATTCAATTGAATAAATATTCAATAGATGCACACTAAAGATCACTATTATTTAATTAACAGAATGTATAATAGATGCACACTCCAGATCACATTATTAAATCTAGAAAATAAACAATAAATGCACAATCGAGATCATAGTATTCAATCAAGAGAATGTACAATAGAAAAACAATCCAGGTCACATAATTCCATCGAGAAAATGTACAATAGATGCAAACTTCAGATCACAATATTCAATCGAGAGATGGTACAATAGATAAACACTCGGGAACACAATATTCAATTCAGAGAATGTAGAATAGATGCACACTCTAAATCACATTGTTTAATCTAGAAAATGTACAATAGATGCACACTCCTGATCACATTATTTAACCTTTAGAATGTAAAATAGATAAACACTGCAGATCACATTATTTTAGCGAGAGAATGTACAATAGAAGCACACTGTAGATCACATTATTCAATCAAGTAAATGTACAATAGATGCACACTGCAGATCAAAATATTCAATCGAAAGAATGTATAATAGATGGACACGCCTATTTACATTATTCAATCTAGAGAATATACAATAGATGCACAATCCTAATCACATTATTTAATCGAGAGAATGTACCAAAGATGCACACTTCAAATTACATTATTTAATAAAGAAAATTTACAATAGATGAACGCTCCGGATTACATTATTTAATCGAGATCAGGTACAATAGATGCACACTACAGATCACATTATTTACTCGAGAAAATGTACAGTAGCTAAACACTCCCGATCACATTATTCAATCGAGAGAATGTACAATAGATAAACACCCTAGATCATATTATTCTTTCAAAGGAATGAACAATAGATGCACACTCCAGATCACTTTATTCAATCGAAAGAATCTAGAAAAAATAAACACTCCGGATCACATTATTCAATCGAGAGAATGAACAATCGATCAACACTCCAGATTAGATCATTTAATTGAAAGAATGTACAATAAATACACACTCCAGATCACATTATTTAATCACAATAGAATATCCAATAGATGAACTCTCCATATCACATGATTTTGATGAGAGAATACACAATAGATTTACACCCTAAAATCACATTATTCAATCGAGAGAATAAACAATAGATGCACACTGCAGATCACATTATTTAATCGAGGGAATGAACAATAGATGGACACGCCATATCACCTTATTCAATTTAGAAAATAAACAAAAGATGCACAATCTAGATCACATTATTTAATCAAGAGAATAGATTCGAACGCCAGATGTTATTATTCAATCGGGGAAATGTACAATATATGCAAACGCTAGATCACATTATAAAATGCAATAGAATGTGAAAGTCATGAACACTCCAGATCACATTTTAAAATCGAGAAAATGTACAATAGATGCACACTCCAGATCATATTATTTAATCGAGAGAATGACCAATAGATGCACAATCCAGATCACATTATTTATCGAGGAAATGTACAATAGATGAACACCCCAGATCACATTATTCAAACAAGAGAATGTACAATCCTGTCATACTCGAGATCAAATTATTCAATCGAAAGAATGTACAATCTAGGAACACTACAGATCACATAATTCAATCTTAAAAATGTAAAAAAAATGCACACTGCAGCTTAGATTATAAATTCGAGAGAATGTACAATAGAAGCACACTCAAGATCACATAATTCAATCTATAGAATTTACAATAGATACACACTTCAGATCACATTATTCAATAGGGAAAATGAACAAAAGATGAAGACTTCAGATCACATTAATCAATCGAAAGAATGTCCAATAGATGCACATTCTAGAGAACTTTATTAAAACTTAAAAATGTACAAAATATCCACACTGCAGATCAGATTATTCAATAGAGGGAATGCACAATAAATAAACACTCCAGATAACATTATTCAATCAGCAAAATGTAGAATAGATGCACACTATAGATCACATTATTCAATTGAGTGAATGTACAATAGATGCACACTCAAGATCACATAATTAATTGAGAGAATGTACAATATATGGACACGCCAGATCACATTATTCAATCTATAGAATATACAATATATGAAAATAGAAAGCATATTATCTAATCGAGAGAATGTACAATAGATGCACACTTCAGATCACATTATTTAATCGAACAAAATGTACAAAAATTAACACTCCGGATCACAATACTCAATCGAGAAAAAGAACAATCGTTACACTCCATATCACATTATCTAATCAAGAGAATGTACAATAGATGCACACTCCAGATAACATTATTTTATCGAGAGAATGTACAATAGATGCACACTCCAGGTCACATAATTCAATCGAGAGAATTTCCAATAGATGAACACTTCAAATCACATTATTACATCGAGAGAATGTACCAAAGTTAGACACTCTAGATCACATTATTTAATGGAGTGAATTTACAATAGAAGCACACTCCAGACGACAATAATTTAATCACATAATGTACAATAGATGCAGACCCTACATCACATTACTTAATCTAGAGAATATACAATAGATGCACAATCCAGATCATATTATTCAATCAAGAGAATGTACAAGAGATGCACACTTCAGATCACCTTATTTAATCAAGAAAATGTACAATAGATAAAAACTTCACATTACATTATTTAATCAAAAAAAGGGAAACAATCAATGCCCTCTCCACAGTTTTCTTAGAGAAAATGTACAATAGAACTACACTAGAGATTACATTATTCAATCAAGTAAATGTACAATAAATGCACCCTTCAGATCAAATTATTTAATCGAGAAAATGTACAATAGATGGAAACGCCAGATCACCTTATTCAATCTAGAGAATATACAATAAATGCACAATCCAGATCATATTATTTAATCGAGAGAATGTAGAATAGATGCACACTTCAGATCACAGTTTTTAATCAAGAGAATGTACAATAGATTTAGACTACAGAAACCATTATTCAATTTAGATAATGAACAATAGATTTCCCCTGCAGAACAGATTATACAATCAAAAACAAGTTACAATAAATCCACAATCAAGATCACATTATTCAATCGATAGTATGTACAACAGGTTAACACTCCGGATTACACTATTTAATCGAGAGAAGGAAGAATAGATGCACACTCTAGATTACTTTATTCAATCTTGAAAATGTAACTAAGATCCCCAATTCAGATCACATTATTCAATCGAGAGAATGCACAATAGATGAACACTCCAGATCACATTATTCAATCGAGAAAATGTACAATATATGCACACTATAGATAACATTATTCAATGGAGTGAATGTACAATAGATACACACTGAAGATCAATTTATTTATTCGAAATAATGTACAATAGATAGACACGCTAGATTACATTATTTAATCTTGAGAATATACAATATATTCACAATCCAGATCATATAATTTAATCGAGAAAATGTACAATAGATGCACACTCCAGATCTCATTATTTAATCGACTAAATATACAATAGATGAACACTCCGGATCACATTATTCAATCGAGAAAAGGTACAATCGATGCTAACTCCAGATCATAAAATTTAATATACAGAATGTACAATAGATGCTCACTCCAAATCACATTATTTAATCAAGAGAATGTACAATAGATAAACACTTCAGATCACATTATTCAATCGAGAGAATGTACAATAGATGAACACCCTAGATCACATTATTTATTTGAAAGAATGTAAAATATATGCACACTCCAGATCACTCTTTTTAATTGAGAGAATGTACAATATGTAGATGCAACTTTTAGATCACAGTATTCAATCAAGTAAATGTATCATAGATGTACACTCTATATCACATTATTCCATTGGAAAGAATCTATAATAGATGCACCCGCCAGAACACAGTATTTAATTTAAAGAATATACAATAGATTCACAATCCATATCATATTATTTAATCAAAAGAATGTACAATAGATGCACACTACAGATAAAAATATTCAATCGAGAAAATGTATAATCGCTAAAACTCCCTATCACATTATTTAATTGAGAGAATGTACAATTAATTAACACTCTAGATTACATTATGTAATCTAGAGAATGTACAATAAATGCACACTCCAGATTACATTATTTGATCGAGAGAATGTACAATAGATGAACACTCCAAATCACATTATTAAATCGACAGATTGTACAATAGATGCACACTTTAGATCACATTATTCAATCAAGAGAATAAACAATATATGCAGACTCCAGATCACATTATTTAATCGAGAGAATATACAATTGATGAAAACTCTAGATCACATTCTTTAATCGAGAGAATAAAAAGAGATCACACGTTAGAGCATATTATTCAATAGAGGAAATGTACAATAGATGCACACTCTAGGGCACATTATTAAATCAAGAGAATGTACAATACATAAAAACTCTAGATCACATTATTAATTTAAGGGAATGTAAAATAGATGCACACTCCAGATCATATTATTCAATCGAAAGAGAGTACAATAGATGCACACTCCAGATCACATTATTCAGTGAGGGAATGTACACTATATGAACACTTTAGATTACATTATTCTTTCGGGAGATTCTACAATGGATGAACATTAGGGTTTAAAATATTCAATCGAGAAAATATACAATAGATGCACACTGCAGATTAGATTATACAATCAAGAGAATGTACAATAGATGCACACTCAAGATCACATTATTCATTCGATAAAATTAAAACAATACACATTCTTGCTTATATTATT
Organism: Ceratothoa steindachneri; assembly: GCA_963969495.1. Classification (NCBI taxonomy): domain Eukaryota; kingdom Metazoa; phylum Arthropoda; class Malacostraca; order Isopoda; family Cymothoidae; genus Ceratothoa; species Ceratothoa steindachneri. Next base: position 142,681,488 of record OZ018317.1, on the reverse strand, counting down.
CAATCGAGAAAATGTACAATAGATGAACAATCCAGATCACATAATTTATTAAAAAACGGACAATTGATAAACAATCTAGTTGAAATTATTCGGTCGAGAGAATGTACAATAGATGCACACTCCAGATCAGATTAATCAATCGAGAAAATGTACAATAGAAGCACACTCAGAATCACATTATTCATTCGATAAAATTAAAAAAAATACACATTCCAGCTTATATTATTCAATCGAGAAAATGTACAATAGATGAACAATCGAGATCACATAATTTATTCAAAAAACGTACAATAGATAAACAATCTAGTTAAAATTATTCAATCGAGAGAATCTACAATAGATGCACATTCCAGATCACATTATTTAATCGATAGAATGTACAATAGATGAACACTCCAGATCACAGTTTTCAATCGAGAGAATGTACAATAGATTCAAACTCCAGATCACATTATTTAATCGAGAGATCATACAATTGATAAACAATCTAGATCACATTTTTTAATCGAGAGAATAAAAATAGATGCACAAGTTAGATCATATTATTCACTACAGGAAATATACAATAGATGCACACTCTAGAGCACATTTTTAAATCAAGAGAATGTACAATACATAAAAACTCCAGATCAAATTATTAAATCGAGGGAGTGTACAATGGATGCACACTCCAGATCATATTATTCAATCGAAAGAGAGTACAATAGATGCATACTCCAGATCACATAATCAGTATAAGAATGTACACTAGATAAACAATCCAGATCACATTATTCAATCAAAAGAATTTACAATGGATAAACACGACGGTTCAAAATATTCAATCGAGAATATATACAATAGATGCACACTGCAGATCAAATTATACCATCAAGAGAATGTACAATAGAAGCACAATCAAGAACACATTATTTTTCGATAAAATTAACAATAGATACACAATCCAGCTTATATTATTCAATCGAGAGAATGTACAATAGATGAACACTCCAGATCACATAATTAATTAAAAAAATGTACAATAGATAAACAATCTAGTTAAAATTATTTAATCGAGAGAATGTACAATAGATGCACACCCTAGATCAATTAATCAATGGAGAAAATGTACAATAGATGAACACTCCGGATCACATTATTCAATCGAGAGAAGGTACAATCGATGCACCATCCAGATCACATTATTTAATCGAGAGAATGTACAATAGATAAACACTCCAGCTCACAATTTTCAATCAAGAGAATGTACAATAGATTCAGAAATCAGATCACACTATTCAAACTAGATAATGCACAACAGATTCACACTGCAGAACAGATTTTACAATCGAGAGAATGTACAAAAGATGAACACTTTAGATCACATTATTCAATCGGAAGAATGTACAATAAATAAACTCTCCAACTTACATTATTCAATCAAAAAATGTACAATAGAAACACACTATAGATCACATTATTCAATCAAGTTTATGTACAATAGATGCACACTGCAGATCACAATATTCAATCAAGAGAATGTACTATAGATGGACACGCCTATTTACATTATTTAATCTAGAGAGTATACACTAGATGCCCAATCCAAATCATATTATTCAATCAAGAGAATGTACAATTGATGCACACTCCAGATTACATTATTCAATCAACAAATTGTATAATAGATGAACACTTCGGATTAGATTAGTCAATCGAGAGAAGGAACAATCGATGCACACTCCACATCACATTATTCAATCAGAGAATGTACAATAGATTAACAATCCTGATCACATTATTCAAGCGAGAGTATGTACAATAGATGAACACACTAGATAACATTATAAAATCGAGAGAATGTTAAATAGATGCACACTCCAGGGAAAAAATATTCAAACGTAAAAATATAGAATTTTTGCACACTTCAGTTACATTATTCATCGAGAGAATGTACAAAAAATTCAGACTCTAGATTACATTATTTAAACTAGAGTATGTATAATAGATGAACACTTCAGATTATATTTTTTAATCGAGATAATGCACAATAGATTTACACTGCAGAACATATTAAACAATCGAGAGAATGAACAATAGATCCACACTCCTAATCACATTATTCAATCTAAAAAAGGTACAATAGATGAGCACTTTGGATCAAGTTATTCAATGGAGAGAATTTACATAAGATGCACTTTTCAGATCACATTATTTAATCGGGAGAATGTACAATAGATGCACATTGCAGAGTACATTATTAACTCAAAAGAATGTACAATAGATGAACACTTCAGAAAACATTATTAAATTTAAAGAATGTACAATAGATGCATACTACAAAACACATTAGTTAATCGAGAGAATGTACAATAGAATACACACTTCAGATGACATTAGTTAAATAAGAAAATGTGCAATCAATGCACACGCCAGTTCACATTATTTAAACGAGAAAATGCACAATAGATGCACACTCCAGATCAGATTTATCAATCGAGAGAATGTACAATAGATTTTCACTCCAGGTCACATTATTTAATCGAGATAATGCACAATAGATGCACACTGCACGTCAGATTATACAATCAAGAGAATTTACAATAGATGCACAACCAAGATCCCATTATTCAAGTAATAGAATGTACAATAGATACACAATCCAGATCACATTATTCAATGCAGAGAATGTACAATAGATGAAGACTCCAGGTTAATAATTGAAAAGGCAGAATGTACAATAAAGGAACAATCCAGATCACATTATTTAATCGAGATAATGTACAATGATTCACACGCCAGATCACAGTATTCAAAAAAAGAGATGTACAACAGATGCATACTCTACATCATATTATTTAATCAAAAGAATGTACAATAGATACACACTACAGACCAAATTATTCTATTGAGAGAATGTACAATAGATGCACAATTCAGATCACAGTATTCAATCGAGAGAATGTAAAATAGATGCACACTCTAGATCACATTATTTAATCGAGTAAATGTAAAATAGATGCACACTCCAGATCATATTTATTCAATCAAGAAAATGTACAATAGATGCAAGCGCTAGATCAGATTATTTAATCTAAAGAATAAACAATAGATTCACAATCCAGATCATATTCTCCAATTAAGAGAATGTACAATAGATGGACACTCCAGTACCCCTTATACAATCAAGAAATGAAGAATACTCCGGATCACATTATTCAATCGAGAGAATGTAAAATCGATCAACGCTCCAGATCACATTATTCAATCGTGAGAATGTACACTAGATGCACAATTCAGATTACATTATTTAATCAAAAGAATTTACAATAGATAAACACTCCAGTTCACATTATTTAATCGAGAGAATTGTTAATAGATGCACACTCTAGGTCACATTATTCAATCGAGAGGATGAACAATATATGCACACTCCAGATCTCATTATTCAATCGAACGAATGTACAATTGATAAACACTCCAGATCACATTATTTAATCGAGAAAATATACAATAGATGCACAGGCCAAATCCTAGAATTCAATCGAGAAAATTTACAATAGATGCACACTTTAGATCACATTATTAAATCAAGAAAATGTAAAAAACATAAACATTCTAGATCACATTATTAAATCAAGAGAATTTTCAATAAATAAACACTCCAGATTATATTATTCATTCCAGAGAACGTACGTTAGATGCAAACTCCAGAGCACAGTATTCATCGAAGAAATGTACAACAGATGCACACTCTAGATCACATTATTCAATTGAGTAAATGTAAAATAGATGCCCACTCCAGATCACAATTATTCAATCGAAAGAATGTAAAATAGCTGCACACGCCAGGTCACATTATTGAATCTAGAGAATATAAAATAGATGCACAATCCAGATCCTCTTTTTCAATCGAGAGATTGTAAAATAGATGCAAACTCCAATTCAGATTATTCAATCGAGAGAATGTACAATAGATGAACACTCTAGGTCACATTATTCACTCGAGAGAATGTACAATTGTTCAACACTCCAGATCAAGTTACTTAATTTAAAGAATGTACAATAGATGCACACTCCAGATTACATTATTTAATCAAAAGAATGTACAATGGATGAACACTCACTATCACATTATTCGATTGAGAGAATGTACAAAAGATTCACACTCTAGGTCACATTATTCAATCGAGAGAATGAATAATATATGCACACTCCATTTCACATTATTCAATCGAGAGAATTAACAATTGATGAACACTCTAGATCACATTATTTAATCGAGAGAATATACAATAGATGCACACGCCAGATCATATCATTCAATCGATCAAATGTACTATAGATGTACACTCTAGATCACATTATTAAATCTAGAAAATGTAAAATACATGAACACTCCCGATCACATTATTAAATCAAGAGAATGTAAAATAGATGCACACTCCAGATCTTTTTTTTTAATCTATAGAATGTACGATAGATGCAAACTCAAGATCACATTATTTATCGAGGGAATGTACAATAGATGCACACTCTAGATCACATTATTTAAGCGAGAAAATGAACAATAGACCAGCACTACGGATCCGATTATTTATTTAAGAAAATGTACATCAGATGCACACTGCAGATCAGATCATACAAGTGAGAGAATGTATAATAGAAGCACACTCAAGATCAAATTATTCAATCGATATAATTTACAATTGATACACACTTTGCATCGCATAATTCAATCAAGAGAACAAACAATAGATGAACACTATAGATTACATTATTCAATCGGAAGAATGTACAAAAGATGAACAATCCGGATCACATTATTCAATCGAAAGAGCGTAAATAGATGCACACTCCAGATCAGATTATTTAATCGAGTGAATGTTCCATAGATGCAAACTATAGATCACATCATTCAATGGAGTTAATGTACAACAGATTTACACATAAGTTCACATTATTCCTTTAAAAGAATGTATCATAGATGCACAGGCCAGGTCACATTATTTCATCTAGAGAATATGTAATATATGCACAATCTAGATTATATTATTTAATCAAGAGAATGTACAATAAATGCACACTCTAGATCACATTATTCAGTTGAGAAAATATACAATAGATAAACACTTCGGATCACATTATTCATTTAAGAGAATTTACAATAGGTGAACACTCTAAACAACGTTATCCAATCGAGAGAATGTACAATATATGAACACTCCAGATCAGATTATTCAATCGAGAGAATTAAAAATAGATGCACACTCCAGATCATATTATTCAATCGAGAGTATGTTCAATAGATGCACACTCTAGATTACGTTATTAATTAAGACAATCTACAATAGATAACTACTCCAGATCACATTATTTAATCAGGATAATGTAAAACAGATGAACACTTCAGATCATATTATTCAATTAAGAGAATTTACAATAGATGCACACTCCAGATCGCATTATCCAATCGAGAGAGAGTGTATAATAGATGCACACTTTAGATCACAAAATTCAATCGGGAAAATAAACAATAAATAAACACTCCAGATCACATAATTCAATCTAGAGTATGTACAATAGATGCACACTTTAGATTGCATTATTCAATCGAGAGAATGAACAATGGATGAACACTACAGATCACATTATTAAAACCTGATAATTTACAATTGATGCACACTGCAGAAAAAATTATACAATCGAGATAATGTAAAATAAAAAGCACACTCAAGATACACACTCCAGATCACAGTATTTAATCGAGAGAATGACTAATAAATAAACACTCCAGATCACATTATTCAATCTATAGAATGTACAATAGATAAACAATCTAGACAACATCATTCAATCGAGAGAATGTCGAATAGATGCCCACTTCAGATCATTTTATTTAATCGGGAGAATGTACAATAGATGAACACTCCGGATCACATTATTTAATCGAGACAATGTACAATTGATGCACACTCTACATCACATTATTTAATAGAGAGATAGTTCAATAGGGTTACACTCCAGATCACATAATTCAATCGAGAGAATGTACAATAGATGCACATTATAGATCAAGTAATTCAATCGAGTGAATGTGCAATAGATGCACACTGCAGATCACATTACTCAATCAAGAGAATGTACAATAGATGCACACGCTAGATCACATTATTCAATCTAGAGAATATACATAAGATGCACAATCCAGATTATATTATTCAATCGGAAGAGTGCACAATCGGTACACAATTCAGATTACATTATCCCTTCAAGAGCATGTACAATAGATGCACACTTTAGATCACATTTTTCAATCGAGAGAATTTTAAATAGATGCACACGCCAGATCAAATTATTCAATCTAGAGAATATATAGTAGATGCACAATCCAGATCATATTATTCAATCAAGAGAATGTACAATAGATGAACACTTCAGGTCACATTATTTAGTCGAGGAAATGTACAATAGATGAAAACTCCGTATTACATTATTTAATTGAAAGAATGTACAATCTATCAACACTCCAGATTACATTATTTATTCGAGAGACTGTACAAGCGATGCACACTCCAGATCACATTATTCAATCAAGAGAATGTACAATAGAAAAACACTTCAGATCACATCACTCAATCTTGAGAATGTACAATAGATGCACCCTTCAGATCACATTATTCAATCAGGAGATTTTTCAATAGATGCACACGCCAGATCACATTATTTAATCAAAATAATATACAACAGATGCACACTCCAGTTCATGTTATTTAATCGAGAGAATGTACAATAGATGCACACTCCAAAACACATTATTCAATCGAGAGAAAGTACAATAAATAAACACTCCGGATCACCTTATTTATTCAATAGAATGTACAATAGATGCACACTTCAGATCACATTATTCAAACGAGAGAATGTACAATCGATGCACAATATAGATCACATTATTTGAGCGAGAGAATTTAAAAAGATGCACACGCCAGATCAAATTATTCTATCGAGAGAATACACAACATAAACACACTCCAGATCATATTATTCAATCGAAAGGATGTACAATAGATGCACACTCCAGATCACATTATTCTTCGAAAGAATTTTTAATAGATGCACACTTCAGATCACATTATTCTATCGAGAGAATGTACAATAGATGCACACTCTAGATCACATTTTCAAATCAACTGAATGTACAATAGATGCACACTCCAGATTACATTATTTAATCGAGAGAATGTACAATAGATGCACACGCCAGATGACGTTATTCAATCTAGAGAATTTGCAATAGATGCACAATCCAGATCATATTATTCTCTTAAGACAATTTACAATAGATGTACACTCCGGATTACATTATTCAATACAGAGAATGTCAACCGATAAATACCCAGAACACATTATTTAATTTAAAGAATGTACAATCGATTAACACTCCAGATCACATTATTTAATCGAGAGAATGAAGAATAGATGCACACTCCAGATCCGAAACTTTAATCGAGAGAATGTACAATAGATTGACACTACATATCACATTATTCAATCCAGAGAATGTACAATAGATGCACACTCTAGATTAAATTATTCAATCAAGAAAATGTTAAATAAAAGCACACTCCAAAGCACATCATTCAATCTAGAAAATATACAATAGATGCACAATCCAGATTATATTATTCAATCAAGAGAATGTACATTAGATTCATACTCTAGATCAAATTATTCAATCAAGAGAATTAACCATCTATGCACACTCTAGATCACATTATGCAATCAAGAGAAGGTACAATTAATGAACACTCCAGTTAACAATATTTAATTGAGAGAATATACAATAAATGCACAGGCCCGATTATATAATTCAAATGAGGAAATGTACAATAGATGCACACTTAAAATCACTTTATTAAATCCAGAGAATGTACAATACATGAACACTTAAGATCACATTATTAAATAAAGAGAATTTACAATGAAACGCATACTTCAGATTATTAATAAATCGAGAGACTAAATAGATGCACTCTCTAAAACACATTAATACATCGAGAGAATGTACAATCGATGCAAAATCTAGATCAGATTACTTAATCTTGAGAATGTACAATAAATGCACACTCCAGATCAAGTTATTCAATTAAGAGAATTCACAATAGATGCACACGCAAGTTGACATTATTCAATCGATGCACACTTTAGATCATACTATTGTTTATAGAGAATGTACAATCGGTGCACACTCTAGATCACATTATTCAATCGAAAAAATGTACAATCGATGCACACTCTAGATCACATTATTCGTTTAAGAGAATTTATAATAAATGCACAGGCCAGATCATATTATTCAATCGGGAGAATATACAACAGATCCACACTCCAGATCATATTATTTAATTGAAAGAATGTACAATAGATGCGCACTCCAGATCTCATTAAAAAAATCTTCAGAATGTACAATAAATAAACAGTCCAGATAACGTTTTTTAAACAAGAGAATGTACAATAGATGCAAACTATAGATCACATTATTCAGTTGAGTGAATGTGCAATAGTTGCACAATGCAGATCACATTATTCAATCGAGAAAATTTTACAATCGACGCATACTCCAGATAACATTATTTAATCTGAAGAATAAAAAAAAGAAGCACAATCCAGAGGATATTATTTAATCGAGAAAATGTACAATAGATGCACACTCCAGATGACATTATTTAATCGAGAGAATGAACAATAGATGAACACTCCGGATCACATTATTCAATCGAGAGAATTTTACAATCGACGCATACTCCAGATAACATTATTTAATCGACATAATGTCCAATAGATGCACACTCCAGATCACATTATTTGATCAAGAGAATGTACAAGAGATACACACTTTAGATCACATTATTCAATCGAAAGAATGTGCAATAGATGAACATCTTAGATCACATTATTTAGGAAAAGGAATGTAAAAATAGATGCACACTCCAGACCACATTAGTCATTTGAGAGAATGTTGAATAGATGAACACTCCGGATTACATTATTCAAAAAAGAAAATGTACAATCGATCAACACTCTAGATTACATTATTTCAATCGAGAGAATGTACAATAGATCTACACTCTAGATCACATTATTCAATCGAGAGAATGTACAATAGATGCACACTCTACATCACATTATTTATTTGAGAAATAAACAATATATGCACCCTCCAGATCACATTATTCGATTGAAGGAATGTACAAATGATAAACACTACAGATCACATTATTTAATCGAGAGAATATACAATAGATGCACACGCGAGATCATATTATTTAATAAAGGAAATGTTTTAATAGATGCACACTCTAGATAACCTAATTAAAAAAAGAGAATATAGAATACATAAACAGTTTGGATCACATTATTAAATTCAGAGTATTTACATTAGATTAACACTTCATATCATATTATTTAATCAAAAGAATATACAATAGATGTACACTCCAGATCACATTATTCATCGAGGGAATTACACTAGATGCACACTCTCGATCATATTATTCAATCAAGAGAATGTACAATAAATTAACACTACAGATCAGATTATTCAATCGAGATAATTTACAATAGATGCAAAATGCAGATTAGATAATACAATCGAGAGAATGTACAATAAAAGCACACTCAAGATCATATTATTTAATCGATAGAATTTACAATAAATACACACTACTGATTACATTTTCCAATAGAGAAAATGTACAATCAATGAACACTCCAGATCACATTATTTAATCGATAGAATGCACAATAGATAAACAATCTGAAACACATTATTCATTCAAGAGAATGTACAATAGATGCACACTTCAGATCACATTATTCCATCAAGAGAATGTATAATAGATGAACACTCGGGATCATATTATTTAATCGAGACAATGTACAATCAATGCACACTCTAGATCACATTAATTAATAGAGAGAAATTTCAATAGGGTCACACTCCAGATCACATGATCTAATCAAGAGAATGTGCAATAGATAAATACTCCAGATCACATTATTCAATCAAGAGAATGTACAATAGATGCACACTATAGATCAAGTTATTCAATCGAGTGAATGTTCAATAGTTGCACACTGCAGATCACATTATCAATCGAGAGAATAAGCAATAGATGCACACGCTAGATCCCATTATTCAATCTAGAGAATATAAAATAGATTTACAATCAATATCATATTATCCAATTTAGAAAATGCACAATAGGAAACACTCCAGATCAAATTATTTAATCGAGAGGATTTACAATAGATGCACAGGTCAGATCACATTATTTATTCGAAAGACTATACAACAGATGCACACTCCAGATCATATTATTCATATAGCGAATGTACAATAAATGCACACTCGAGATCACATTATTTAATCGAAAGAATGTACAATAGATGCCTATTTCAGATCACATTATTCAATCGAGAGGATGTACAATAAAAAAACACTCCAGTTTACATTATTTCTTTCGAGACAATGTACAATAGATGCATACTTTAGATCACATTATTTAATCGAGAGAATGTACAATAGATGAACACTGCAGATCACATTATTTAATCGAGAGAATGTAAAATAGATGCACACCTCCGATCATATCATTCAATCGAGAGAATGTACAAATTCATTCACACTCCAAATCACATTATTCATCGAAAGAATGTACAATAGATTCACATTCTAGATCACTTTATTTAATCCAGAGATTTACAATAGATGAACACTAAAGATCACTTTTTTCAATCGAGATAATGTACAATAGATGCACACTGCATATCAAATTATACCTTTGAAAGATTGTAAAATAAATGCACAGTCAAGATCACATTATTGAATTGATAGAATGTACAATAGATACACACTCCAGATCACGTTATTCAATCGAGAGAATGTACAATAGATGAACACTCCAGATCACATTATTAAATCGAGAGAATGTAAAATAGATGCACACCTTAGATCATATTATTTAATCGAGAGAATTTACAATAGATTAACACTCCAAAACACATTATTCATCGAGAGAATGTACAATAGATTCACACTCTAGTTTACTTCTTTTCAATCGAGAGAATGTACAATAGATGAACACTACAGATCACTTTTTTCAATCAAGATAATGTACAATAGATGCACCCTGCGTTTCAGATTATACAATCGAAAGATTGTACAATAGAGGCACACTCAAGATCACATTACTCAATTGATAGAATGTACAATAGATACACACTCTAGATCACATTATTCAATCGAGAGAATATCTAATTGATGAACACTCTAAATCAAATTATTGAATCGAAATAATGAAAAATAGATGAACAATGCGAATCACATTATTTAATTGAGAGAATGTACAATAGATGCACACTCCAGATCACAGTATTCAATAGAAAAAATCTAAAACCTATGAACACTCCGGATTACATTATTCAATTGAGAGAATGTATAATAGATGCACCTTCTAGATTATTTTATTCAATTGAGAGAATGTACAATAGATGCACACTACAGATCAAATCTTTTAACCAAGAGAATGTCTAATAGATGACCCCCCTTAGATTACATTATTTAATCGAGAGAATTTACAATCGATTCAAACTCCAGATCACATTATTTAATCAAGAAAATGTACAATAGATTCACACTCCGGATTACATTATTACATCTAGAGAAAGTACAATCGATGCAAACTATAGATCACATTATTCCATCGAAAGAATTTACAATAGATGCACACTCTAGATCACATTATTCATTCGAAAGGATATACAACAGGTGCACACTCCAGATCATATTATTCAAGCGAGAGAATGTACAATAGATTCACACTCCAGATTACATTATTTAAACGAGAGAATGTACAATAGATGGACACTTCATTCACATTAATCATTCGAGATAATGTACAATAAATAAACACTTCAGATCACATTATTGAATCGAGAGAATGTACAATAGATGCACACTCCAGATCACATTATTCAATTGACAGAATGTACAATAGATTCACACTTCAGATCAAATTATTTAATCGAGAGTATGTACATTAGATAAACATTCCAGATCACATTATTTAATCTGAAGAATAAAAAACAGATGCACAATCCAGATGTTATTATTTAATCGAGAGAATGTACAATAGATGCACACTTTAGATATTATTATCAGTTTGAGAGAATGTACAATAGATGCACACTATAGATTACATTATTTAATAAAGAGAATGTACAATATTTAAACACTCCAGATCACATTATTTAATCGAGAGCATGTACAAAAGATTTACACTCCATATCACATTATTACAACGAGAGAATGTAAAATCGATGGACACTCTAGATCACATTATTCAATCGAGAGAATGTACAATAAATGCACACTCTACATCACATTATTCAATCTTGAGAATGTACAATAGATTCACACTCCAGATTACATTATTTAAACGAGAGAATGTACAATAGATGGACACTTCATTCACATTAATCATTCGAGATAATGTACAATAAATAAACACTTCAGATCACATTATTGAATCGAGAGAATGTACAATAGATGCACACTCCAGATCACATTATTCAATTGACAGAATGTACAATAGATTCACACTTCAGATCAAATTATTTAATCGAGAGTATGTACATTAGATAAACATTCCAGATCACATTATTTAATCTGAAGAATAAAAAACAGATGCACAATCCAGATGTTATTATTTAATCGAGAGAATGTACAATAGATGCACACTTTAGATATTATTATCAGTTTGAGAGAATGTACAATAGATGCACACTATAGATTACATTATTTAATAAAGAGAATCTACAATATTTAAACACTCCAGATCACATTATTTAATCGAGAGCATGTACAAAAGATTTACACTCCATATCACATTATTACAACGAGAGAATGTAAAATCGATGGACACTCTAGATCACATTATTCAATCGAGAGAATGTACAATAAATGCACACTCTACATCACATTATTCAATCTTGAGAATGTACAATAGAAGCACACTCCAGATCACATTATTCAATAGAGAGAATTTACAATAGATGCACACGCCAGATTACATTATTAAATGGAGAGAATGTACAATAAGTTTACACTCCAGATCACATTATTAATCAAAAGAATGAACAATAGATGAACAATGCTCACCACCTTATTCTTTGTAGAGAATGTACAAAAAATGCACACTCTAGGATCACATTCTTTCAATCGAAAGAATGTACAATAGATGGACACTCCGGATCACATTATTTAATCGAGAGAATGTACAACAGATGCACACTACAGATCACATTATTCAATCGAGAGAGTGTACAATAGATGCACACTAAAGATTTTTTTATTCTATTGAGTGAATGTACAATAGATGAACATTCCATTTACATTTTCTGCTCGAGAGAATGTACAAGAAGTACACACTTCAGATCACATTATTTAATCGATAGAATGTCCAATGTATGAACATCTCAGATCACATTATTCAAGCAGAAGTTTTTACAATAGATGCTCACTCCAGATCACATTATTCAATCGAGAGAATGTAGAATAGATGGACACTCCGGATTACATTATTTAATCAAAAGAATGTACAATCGGTTTAAACTCTAGATCACATTATTTCAATCGAGAGAATGTACAATAGATCTACCCTCTAGATCACATTACTCAATCGAGAGAATGTACAATAGATGCAAACTCTACATTACATTATTTATTTTAGAAATAAACAATATATGCACCCTCCAGATCACATTATACGATCGAAAAAATGTACAAATGATAAACACTCCAGATCACATTATTTAATCGAGAGAATCTACAATAGATGCACACGCGAGATCATATTATTTTTAATAAAGGAAATGTACAAAAGATGCACACTCTAGATCACATAATTAAAAAAAAAGAATGTAGAATACATAAACACTTCAGATCACATTATTAAATTGAAAGTATGTACAATAGATGCACACTCCATATCATATTATTTAGTTTAAGGGAATGTACAATAGATATACACTCCAGATCACATTATTTATCGAGGGAATGTACACTAGATGCACACTCTCGTTCACATTATTCAATCAAGAGAATGTACAATATATAAACACTACAGATCACATTATTCAATTGACATAATTTACAATAGATGCACAATGCAGATTAGCTAATACAATCGAGAGAATGTACAATAAAAGCACACTCAAGATTATATTATTTAATCGATAGAATTCACAATAGATACACACTCCAGATCACATTTCTCAATCGAGAAAATGTACAATCAATGAACACTCCAGATCACCTTATCCAATCGATAGAATGTACATTACATAAACAATCTAGAGCTCATTATTTATTTGAGAGAATGTACAAAATAGATGCACACTCCAGATCACATTATTCAATCAAGAGAATGTACAATAGATGAACACTTGGAATCACATTATTTAATCGAGACAATGTACAATCAATGCATACTCTAGATCACATTATTTAATAGAGAGAAAGTTCAATAGGGTCACACTCCAGATCACATGATTCACTCAAGAGAATGTACAATAGATAAACACTTCAGATCACATTTCTTCAATCAAGAGAATGTACAATAGATGCACAATATAGGTTAAGTTAATTAATCGAGTGAATGTTCAATAGTTGCACACTGCAATCGAGAGAATGAACAATAGATGCACACACTAGATCACATTATTCAATCTAGAGAATATAAAATAGATTTACAATTCATTTTATATTATTGAATTTAGAGAATGTACAATAGGAAACACTCCCGATCACATTATTTAATCGAGAGGATTTACAATAGATGCACACGTCAGATCACCTTATTTAATCGGAAGAATATGCAACAGATGCACACTCCAGATCATATTATTCATAAAGAGAATGTACAATAGATGCACACTCAAGATCACATTATTTAATCGAAAGAATGTACGATAGATGCCTATTTCAGATCACATTATTTAATCGAGAGGATGTACAATAAAAAAACACTCCAGTTTACATTATTTCTTTCGAGACAATGTACAATAGATGCATACTTTAGATCACATTATTTAATCGAGAGAATGTACAATAGATGAACACTGCAGATCACATTATTTAATCGAGAGAATGTAAAATAGATGCACACCTCCGATCATATCATTCAATCGAGAGAATGTACAAATTCATTCACACTCCAAATCACATTATTCATCGAAAGAATGTACAATAGATTCACATTCTAGATCACTTTATTTAATCCAGAGATTTACAATAGATGAACACTAAAGATCACTTTTTTCAATCGAGATAATGTACAATAGATGCACACTGCATATCAGATTATACCTTTGAAAGATTGTAAAATAGATGCACAGTCAAGATCACATTATTGAATTGATAGAATGTACAATAGATACACACTCCAGATCACGTTATTCAATCGAGAGAATGTACAATAGATGAACACTCCAGATCACATTATTAAATCGAGAGAATGTAAAATAGATGCACACCTTAGATCATATTATTTAATCGAGAGAATTTACAATAGATTAACACTCCAAAACACATTATTCATCGAGAGAATGTACAATAGATTCACACTCTAGTTTACTTCTTTTCAATCGAGAGAATGTACAATAGATGAACACTACAGATCACTTTTTTCAATCAAGATAATGTACAATAGATGCACCCTGCGTTTCAGATTATACAATCGAAAGATTGTACAATAGAGGCACACTCAAGATCACATTACTCAATTGATAGAATGTACAATAGATACACACTCTAGATCACATTATTCAATCGAGAGAATATCTAATTGATGAACACTCTAAATCAAATTATTGAATCGAAATAATGAAAAATAGATGAACAATGCGAATCACATTATTTAATTGAGAGAATGTACAATAGATGCACACTCCAGATCACAGTATTCAATAGAAAAAATCTAAAACCTATGAACACTCCGGATTACATTATTCAATTGAGAGAATGTATAATAGATGCACCTTCTAGATTATTTTATTCAATTGAGAGAATGTACAATAGATGCACACTACAGATCAAATCTTTTAACCAAGAGAATGTCTAATAGATGACCCCCCTTAGATTACATTATTTAATCGAGAGAATTTACAATCGATTCAAACTCCAGATCACATTATTTAATCAAGAAAATGTACAATAGATTCACACTCCGGATTACATTATTACATCTAGAGAAAGTACAATCGATGCAAACTATAGATCACATTATTCCATCGAAAGAATTTACAATAGATGCACACTCTAGATCACATTATTCATTCGAAAGGATATACAACAGGTGCACACTCCAGATCATATTATTCAAGCGAGAGAATGTACAATAGATTCACACTCCAGATTACATTATTCAAACGAGAGAATGTACAATAGATGGACACTTCATTCACATTAATCATTCGAGATAATGTACAATAAATAAACACTTCAGATCACATTATTGAATCGAGAGAATGTACAATAGATGCACACTCCAGATCACATTATTCAATTGACAGAATGTACAATAGATTCACACTTCAGATCAAATTATTTAATCGAGAGTATGTACATTAGATAAACATTCCAGATCACATTATTTAATCTGAAGAATAAAAAACAGATGCACAATCCAGATGTTATTATTTAATCGAGAGAATGTACAATAGATGCACACTTTAGATATTATTATCAGTTTGAGAGAATGTACAATAGATGCACACTATAGATTACATTATTTAATAAAGAGAATGTACAATATTTAAACACTCCAGATCACATTATTTAATCGAGAGCATGTACAAAAGATTTACACTCCATATCACATTATTACAACGAGAGAATGTAAAATCGATGGACACTCTAGATCACATTATTCAATCGAGAGAATGTACAATAAATGCACACTCTACATCACATTATTCAATCTTGAGAATGTACAATAGAAGCACACTCCAGATCACATTATTCAATAGAGAGAATTTACAATAGATGCACACGCCAGATTACATTATTAAATGGAGAGAATGTACAATAAGTTTACACTCCAGATCACATTATTAATCAAAAGAATGAACAATAGATGAACAATGCTCACCACCTTATTCTTTGTAGAGAATGTACAAAAAATGCACACTCTAGGATCACATTCTTTCAATCGAAAGAATGTACAATAGATGGACACTCCGGATCACATTATTTAATCGAGAGAATGTACAACAGATGCACACTACAGATCACATTATTCAATCGAGAGAGTGTACAATAGATGCACACTAAAGATTTTTTTATTCTATTGAGTGAATGTACAATAGATGAACATTCCATTTACATTTTCTGCTCGAGAGAATGTACAAGAAGTACACACTTCAGATCACATTATTTAATCGATAGAATGTCCAATGTATGAACATCTCAGATCACATTATTCAAGCAGAAGTTTTTACAATAGATGCTCACTCCAGATCACATTATTCAATCGAGAGAATGTAGAATAGATGGACACTCCGGATTACATTATTTAATCAAAAGAATGTACAATCGGTTTAAACTCTAGATCACATTATTTCAATCGAGAGAATGTACAATAGATCTACCCTCTAGATCACATTACTCAATCGAGAGAATGTACAATAGATGCAAACTCTACATTACATTATTTATTTTAGAAATAAACAATATATGCACCCTCCAGATCACATTATACGATCGAAAAAATGTACAAATGATAAACACTCCAGATCACATTATTTAATCGAGAGAATCTACAATAGATGCACACGCGAGATCATATTATTTTTAATAAAGGAAATGTACAAAAGATGCACACTCTAGATCACATAATTAAAAAAAAAGAATGTAGAATACATAAACACTTCAGATCACATTATTAAATTGAAAGTATGTACAATAGATGCACACTCCATATCATATTATTTAGTTTAAGGGAATGTACAATAGATATACACTCCAGATCACATTATTTATCGAGGGAATGTACACTAGATGCACACTCTCGTTCACATTATTCAATCAAGAGAATGTACAATATATAAACACTACAGATCACATTATTCAATTGACATAATTTACAATAGATGCACAATGCAGATTAGCTAATACAATCGAGAGAATGTACAATAAAAGCACACTCAAGATTATATTATTTAATCGATAGAATTCACAATAGATACACACTCCAGATCACATTTCTCAATCGAGAAAATGTACAATCAATGAACACTCCAGATCACCTTATCCAATCGATATAATGTACATTACATAAACAATCTAGAGCTCATTATTTATTTGAGAGAATGTACAAAATAGATGCACACTCCAGATCACATTATTCAATCAAGAGAATGTACAATAGATGAACACTTGGAATCACATTATTTAATCGAGACAATGTACAATCAATGCATACTCTAGATCACATTATTTAATAGAGAGAAAGTTCAATAGGGTCACACTCCAGATCACATGATTCACTCAAGAGAATGTACAATAGATAAACACTTCAGATCACATTTCTTCAATCAAGAGAATGTACAATAGATGCACAATATAGGTTAAGTTAATTAATCGAGTGAATGTTCAATAGTTGCACACTGCAATCGAGAGAATGAACAATAGATGCACACACTAGATCACATTATTCAATCTAGAGAATATAAAATAGATTTACAATTCATTTTATATTATTGAATTTAGAGAATGTACAATAGGAAACACTCCCGATCACATTATTTAATCGAGAGGATTTACAATAGATGCACACGTCAGATCACCTTATTTAATCGGAAGAATATGCAACAGATGCACACTCCAGATCATATTATTCATAAAGAGAATGTACAATAGATGCACACTCAAGATCACATTATTTAATCGAAAGAATGTACGATAGATGCCTATTTCAGATCACATTATCATTCAATCGAGAGAATGTACAAATTCATTCATACTCCAAATCACATTATTCATCGAGAGAATGTACAATAGATTCACACTCTAGATCACTTTATTTAATCCAGAGATGTACAATAGATGAACACTAAAGATCACTTTTTTCAATCAAAATAATGTAAAATAGATGCACACTGCATTTCAGATTATACAATCGAAAGATTGTACAATAGATGCACACTCAAGATCACATTATTCAATGGATAGAATTTACAATAGATACAAACTCCAGATCACATTATTCAATCGAGAGAATGTACAATAGATGAACACTTCAGATCACATCATTTAATCGAGAGAATGTAAAATAGATGCACACCTTAGATCATATTATTCAATCGAGAGAATGTAAAATAGATTCACACTCCAAATCACCTTATTCATCGAGAGAATGTACAATAGATGAACACTAAAGATCACTTTTTTTAATCGCGATATTGTAGAATGGATGCACAATACATATCTGATTATCAAATCAAAAGATTTTACAATAGATGCACACTCAAGATAACATTATTCAATTGATAGATTGTAAAATAGATACACACTCCAGATTTCATTATTTAATCTAGAGAATGTCCAATTGATGAACACTACAGATCACATTACTGAATCGAAATAATAAACAATAGATAAACAATCCGAATCACATTATTTAAGTGATAGAATGTACAATAGATGCACACTACAGATCACATTTTTCAACCAAGAGAATGTTTAATAGATGAACCATCCAGATTACATTATTTACTCGAGAGAATGAACAATCGATTCAAACTCCAGATCACATTATTTAATCAAGAGAATGTACAATAGATGCACACTCTGGATCACATTAGTACATCTAGAGAATGTACAATCGATGCAAACTCTAGATCACATTACTCAATCTTGAGAATGTACAATAGATGCAGACTCCAGATCACATTATTACATCGAAAGGATTTACAATAGATGCACACTCTAGATCACAATATTCAATCAAAAGGATATACAACAGATGCACACTCCAGATCACAATATTCAATCGAAAGGATAAACAACAGATGCACACTCCAGATCATATTATTCAATCGAGAGAATGTACAATAGATGCACACTCCAGATCACATTATTCAATTGACAGAATGTACAATAGATTTACAATTTAGATCACATTATTTAATCGAGAGTATGTACATTAGATGAACACTCCAGATCAAATTTTTCAATCGAGAGAATATACAATACATGCACACTCCAGATAATATTATTCACTCAAGAGAATGTACAATAGATGCAAACTATAAATCACATTAGTCAATTGAGTGGTTGTGCAATAGATGCACACTGCAGATCACATTATTCAATCAAAAAAATGTAGAATAGATGCACACGGCAGATCACATTATTTAATCTACAGAATAAAAAAAAGATGCACAATCCAGATGATATTACTCAATCGAGAGAATGTACAATAGATGCAAACTTCAGATGACATTATCAAATTGAGAGAATGTACAATAGATGCACACTACAGTTCACATTTTTTAATCCAGAGAATATACAATAGGTGAACACTCCTGATCACATTATTTACTCAAGAGCATGTACAAAAGATGAACACTTCAGATCACATTAATACAACGAGAAAATGTAAAATCGATGCACACTTTAGATCACATTATTCAATCGAAAGAATGTACAATAGATGCACACTCTACATCACATTATTCAATCTTGAGAATGTACAATAGACCACATTCCAGATCACATTATTTATTCGAGATAATTAACAATATATGCACACGCCAGATCACATTTTTCAATCGAGAGAATATACAACAGATGCACACTCCAGATCACATTATTTCATCAATAGAATGTACAATAGATGAACACTACAGATCACATTATTCAATCAAGAGAATGAACAATAGATGCACACTATAGATCACATTATTAAATGGAGAGAATGTACAATAAACTTACACTCCAGATCACATTATTAATCGAAAGAATGTACAATAGATGAACAATGCCCAACACATTATTTATTCGAGAGAATGTACAAAAAATGCTCACTCCAGATCACATTGTTTCAATCGGAAGAATGTACAATAGATGAACACCCTGGATCACATTATTTAATTGAGAGAATGTACAACAGATGCACACTACAGATCACATTATTCAATCGAGAGAATGTACAATAGATGCACACTACAGATCACATTATTTAATTGAGTGAATGTACAATAGATGAACACTCCATTTACATTTTCCCATCGAGAGAATGTACAATAGATGAACACTCCAGATCACATTATTCAATTTTGAGAATGTACAATAGATGCACACTCCAGATCACATTATTTATTCGAGAGAATATACAATAGATGCACACTACAGATCACATTATTTAATTGAGTGAATGTACAATAGATGAACACTCCATTTACATTTTCCCATCGAGAGAATGTACAATAGATGAACACTCCAGATCACATTATTCAATCTTGAGTATGTACATTAGATGAACACTCCAGATCAAATTTTTCAATCGAGAGAATATACAATACATGCACACTCCAGATAATATTATTCACTCAAGAGAATGTACAATAGATGCAAACTATAGATCACATTAGTCAATTGAGTGAATGTACAATAGATGCACACTTCAGAACACATTATTTATTTGAGAGAATGTACAATAGTTTCACACTCCAGAGCACATTATTCAATCGAGAGAACGTACAATAGATGCACACTCCAGATCACATTATTCAATCGAGAGAATTTACAATAAATGCACACTCCAGATTATATTATTAAATGAGTAGAATATCTGCCATTATAACACTCTAAAATACATTTTTCTATCGATAAAATTCAGGTCCAATTTTTGCTATACCCTTTTTTCTCAAAAAAGTAGAAATTTAACTTGTTTTTGTATTATTTTCCAAAGTATGTCTGCGACATTTTTTGTCAAAGTTTTTTACAATGATTTTGATGTAGTTCAATGCGCTGAATTAAAATCTGACATTCGTTTGTTTTAATCAGTTCAATTTTTTTCACGTGGCCTTTTTTCTCTAAAACTACTGGAACTTTTACTTGTTTTCGTGCTATTTTTCAGAAATATCTTTATTAGAGTTGGGAACTCTCAAAGCCCATGATCATATAATTCTAAATTTTATCTATCATTTGATGTCATTTCTATAACATGCAACAATCATGATGCATTTCATTATCTTATTGCATCATATTTGTTAATTGTAGAATTTTCTGGATGTAGTGTGACGTCACGAATATGTTTGAATTTAAAGAGCGCATCTCTCTGTGAGAAACAAAGCAGTATTATAACTATTTTACTAATTGCCATTGATATGTTTGCTATCAATTTGTTTCCTAAGCCTTGTGATTGTTGCCTTATGTGCCACATATTATACTGTGTGTGATCTTTATAGATATGTTCTTGATCAAATCATACCTCTAAAGGTAATAAATATATATATTTAAAATAAATGCTAAATGTGTTAAAAATATATAAGTTAAATGTTAAAGATTATTAAAAAATCTATTTTTCCATAACAATAGTGGGTTCCATATAGTTGAGTGTATATACTGTAGTTTCAATGATTAGTTGAGTAAAAAAAATCTACATTTGTCTATTTTAAAATGATTTTGTTTTAAATACTTTTCTTACTGCCAATTTATTTCTTAATGATAACTATTTAAATGTTTTTCTCCTTATTTCAGAAGATTTTAAAAATGAATAGAAACTGCAAAAATGACCCCAATGCGTTTTGTTTTATCTGCGGTCAAGTAACATTTCCTGCGCATCAATCGAAAGTAACCTCATTTGTGAGAACAGCTTACCACGCATATTTTGGGATGAAATTAGGATAACACTCATATCACTTTATCTAATCGAAATATATAGAATACAAGCACAATCAACATCATATAATTTAAGGGGTAGAATTTACAATAGAAGAGTACTCCACATCACATAATGTAATTAATAGAATTTACAAATGAAGCAACCTATTTAATCAGTCGAATGACAATAGAATCTTACTGCGCATCACATTATTTAATCAATAACATTTACAAAAAAGGCACATTCCATTTCTTATTACTTACTCGATAGTTTTTAAAATAAAAGCACCATCTATTTCACATTAGTTAATCGATAAACTTTACAATAGAAGCACTCTCCTCATCACATTATATAATCAATAGAAGCACACCACATCACATTATTTAATCGATAAATGTTATCTTTGCTGCAACATTTAATTTATTATCTTTTTCTTGCTATAGTCTCTTGTAATCTATGTCTAACGATGATCTATATAATACCTTATATTCCTCTGGATTGGTGTTGGTTGAAGTTGTCTTCGAGTATTACACTAGGAAACAAATTTCAACTTTTTGTTTGGTACAGACATGTGAATGAGTGTTTCTAATTAGTTCGAGGGCGCTGAATCCGAATTTGAAAACTAAAATTCTCTATCACGTCTAGATTTTGTGTAATGACCTTCCTCCCCCATTTTCGCTATTTGTTCCGATTAATAAATAAAAAAATATTTTTATTTTAGATATTTTAAATTTTTAAGCAAAAATATTTTAAAAGTGGGGGACTTTCCTTATTAATTCTGGCTTAGGACAGACAGTGTACATCACTGGCGTAGTTACCCCCCTCCTCCTTCCCAAGTTATAAATATTTTATTTTATTGATTAAGTTTGTTATTCACTTAAAGTTTAAAGAAACTTTGTTGTAGCCTTCTCGTTTTTCTTTTGTGAGACATCAAAGTTTGTTTTTGTAAAGACCAGCAATAATCCTCCGTCATATTTAGATTCAAGTTTCCTTGGTACCTCGACTCAATAACCAAAATTTGCTGAATAAAATGTTTACTATGTTCATCACTAACCGCTCCCAGATTTTCAGGAAAAAAATCGATAGGAGAATGCAGAAAATGCATTTTAAGTGACATTCTACAGCCCATCTTTTCATAGGCTTCCAGTATATTGTTTATTATTTCTCGGTAATTTGGAAATTTAAAATTGCCAAGAAAGTTTTCAATGAGTTTCACAAAGGATATCCATGCCTTGCGTTCCTTTTCATTGAGACACATAGTGAAAGAATCATCAAAAACAACACTGGGAATTTGTGGTCCAGTGAAAACTCCAGCTTCTAGTTTTGCATCAATTAATGATCCTTTGAATTTGTTTTTCAAATATTAAAAGCCTCCACTTCTTTGATCCATACCCTTTACAAACTTTTTCATTAACCCTAATTTAATGTAAAGAGGTGGAAGATAAACAATTTGGGGATTTATTAGGTATCATGCTTAACATTATGTTTGCCAACAATGTGTTCTTCTCTGGCTGGCCATTCTGCATTTTTATCATCTCTGCTATCCCATAGACATAAAAAGCACATGTACTTTGTTTATCCCAACTGTAACCCAAGAAAAAGTGATACAACTTTCAAATTACAACAGATGCTCCAGTTATGCTCTTTGTAATAAATAAATTTTAGCAATAGTTACATTGATGAATAGGTTTCTTGAAGACCTGTGACGTGGGCTGCAGGAATTGCAACTTTTTCAATCCCATTGTGCAGCATAACAGCTTTAAGACTGACCTTACTAGAGTTAGTGAAAAGGCTGCACTCATTAGGATCATAGTCACAGCCGGTTTCATGCATCAAGCCATTAATATTTTTGTAGTAACATACAGTATTTTCTTGTGAATAAAATTTTGATAAATTCTGGTAACGTTCTCGAAAGAAAGAAAACCACGACATCTAGAAGGAGAAGATTTCTCTTTGGCAAAATAAATTTGGTTCTGTATCGTGATCAATTGGAATATATGTTTGATCTTTTTCAAATTCTCCAGAAATCAATGTAGAATCATCACCTGAATTAAAATATTCACTTACTCGTATCGTACGTAGTAAATGGCTTCGGTACTGGAGTAGATTCATCATGTGGTGCTGGTTTCAACGTTGATGGGCAATTTGTATAAATGATTTTAGATTTGTTTTTCTTTGAAAATCCAGCCACATTCGTCATGCAGAAATAAAAATCATCAGAGTAATTTGATGGCTTACACCATATCATGGGAAAAGCAAATGACATTGCCTTCCTCTTCCTATTTAACCAAGCTGTCAACATTGTGTTACGCTGCGTGCAGTAAATATGAGGGGCCTAATATTTATCCTGGTCCTCTACTTATCATCCAAAATAGTATCTGTAGGCTTGCTTCATCGTAACTGCTGTTTCTATTTTTCTTCGTTGTGCCACTGGTGTGAATTGCCAACAATCCCAACAAAATATGTTTGGGTTGTTTACACATCCGCGTCTAGAACTTGAAGCCATGACAAGATTTCAAATACTAACTTGAACAAGCAAACGATACACAATGTGAGATCCTTATCATAAAGTTCTTATCAGAGCAAAATTTTGATAAACGTGTTATGTTCTTTACCAGTTATCAGTAGCAGAAAAGTTATTCCAAATAAGTATGTATTAATCTGAAAATCTGAAAAAATCAGTAATTAGAACTCAATGTTATTTGAGCTTCAATATAGTCTACTTTATATATATATTAAATGTGTTAATATATATATATTAAATATATATATATATATATATATATATATATATATATATATATATATATATTTATATATATATATATATATATATATATATTCAATACATATATTATATATATTAAATATTGCATATTGGTACATTATTGAGCACAAGGGTAAAATGTCTTGAAAAGGAAAATTCAAATTATACAATAACTAGACATGATATGCAAATTCTAAAGCCAATTCTGTAATCAAGGCCTAAAACTCATCTAGAATCACTTATCTTCTGCTTTGTAACAAAAATGTCTATTCCCTAGGGTTATCAGTTAATGTGTGATACCCATTTACTTGTGCCCCTGGGTGATTTCAGTTTAACTTTCCACCTATTTTCATTCCATTATGATCCCTTCTTTACTGATCATGTTTTTTTTTATGCTACTAATATTATCAATGAAATATAGCCGATTTTTTAAAATAATTTATTTGTCTGTGTGCATCTGTGTGTATATTTATAAGTAAGTGCTTACTTTCTTGTGTGTAGTCCTCTGTTTTGTGCTCATTTTTGTATATTAAAAAATTGTCTATTGTATGCGGTTTTATTTTAATTATATTTACTTTTCCCGGCTTTTTAGTTCATTAAATAGTTTCTCATTAGTGTTTGTAAAATTATTGTTTCAGCTAGCGCTCCACCCCCATGTGTTCTTTTAAATTACAAGTGCTCTTCTTTGTTTGTTTTTGTTTTTCATCTCAATGCGAGAAGTTCATTTGTATTTGGATTTCGTCACATCAACCTACGCTTGGATTTTCTAACCCTAAATTTATTTTTATTTATGCATTTTTTCCTTGTCTAAGCATGTTCTCATCCCTTATTACTTTTGCATTTTTCGAATACATTTCCTCTCTCTCTGCGCATTTAATTATATATATATATATATATATATATATATATATATATATATATATATATATATCTATGTTTTTGTTCTTATACGCACACACCAACTGAATGGTGAGTGGTGCCACCCTGTAACCTCTCCTTTGCCGGCTTCCTTCCTCCAACTCCATGTCCAGTGTTCCTTTACTGAATTAACCGTTCTCCAGTCCTCCACACACAAACCTAAACCTGCTGCCTCCTTCCACTTACAGAAAGTTGAAGGTACTAACTTTCTAAAAGGTTTTGCAATGACCTATAGAACTTACTCGTTGAGCCGTTTCTGCATTTTATTTTTAACTTTGACTTCCCCACCCCACCCCTCCATCATTGCTTGACACCTCTACAGTGACTACTGCACCAAATGTCTTTATGGCGACTTTAAATTGCTGTGCGCATATTTTAAATCCAGCAAAATTATATCGTAAAAGATTAAGGTCTTCTGTATCAGTAACGAGCGAACGGCCTTCTACAAACTCGATTTCCGTGACTGCTACACCCACCGCATACACTTTCCTGCACCATCGTAGAACTAACAGATTTGGTGGGGTCTGTAATATTTCTGTTGTTTCTTTGTCCCCCCTTACACAATATCTTTAAGTAATGGGTTGAGGAATAATTTCTTGCGGTTTTATCAAATTTATTCATTACCATTAACAATTTTAGAAAAACTTCATTTTTAATTGATAACAATATGCAATTTAATCAATAATGTATTCTTCGTTATTATTTGCGACTTCTTCCCAACGATCAACTAGTTTTTCGATGCCTCTGCAATAAAAATCTCTGGATTTTGACTCGAAGAATTCGTTTAACCAGGTTCTTAATTCCACATCAGTATTGAACGAAACGCCGCGTAAATTGTTGAAGAGCGATCGGAACAGATCGAAATTCGATGGAGCCAAGTCTGGCGAATATTGAGGATGAGGCAGGATTTCCCAATTAAGCATTTGGATGGCGTCTTTTGTTATATTAGAAATGTGAGGACGAGCATTGTCGTGTTGCAGAAGGACTCCGTAGCGTCGATGTGGTCGTTTTTCACGAATAGCTTCGGCGAGTCGATACATTTTTTTAACGTAGAGTTCTGCATTGACAATCTCGTTGTTAGCAAGGAGCTATTAAAGAATGATGCCTTCATAATCCCATCGTACACACAGCATCGTCTTTCGCGGAGGAAGTCCTTGCTTTAATCGCGAAAGTGGGTTTTTTTATTGGGGCTAAGCCATTGTTTTCGATTGTTCATATTGACATAAACACACCACTTTTCGTCGCCAGTGATGATGCGGTGAATAAATCTGTCCTTATATCCACGAGTAGCTTTGTGACGAGCAAGCAAACCTGCGTCAATCGTTGAGCGTTAAAGTTTGTTGCTTTCGCTTAAAGCGTGCGGAACCCATGCACCGAATTTTTTAACTTTCCCATCAAATGAAGGTGATTCACTACAGTTTTCTGATCACACACTAATTGTACATCTAATTCTCTAGTCGATTGACGAGGATTTTTATGAAGAAGGTCGTTCAATCGATCCTTATCTAACTTAATGGGGCGACCAGAACGTTCTTCGTCATTAAGATTGAAATGGCCGTTTTTGAAACGTCAAAACCACCATTGAGCTGTCCCTTCTGATAAAGCATTTTCTTTGTACACAGCACAAATATCACGACGAGCTTTGGTCGCGTTTGCATTGTTCCCGTCTCGATTGAAAATGAATAACAACAAGTGTCAAAAATGTGCCTCTCTCTCAACTTGACATTCCATTTTAAGGGTGCAGAACAAAAATTAAATTAACACAACTTTTAAATAAATCGCAATGACTTATTACTCAACTTCAAGACGTAGCCTAAGCAAAAGCCTAATAGTCTACGCTGTTAAGAGACGTAACGTAACCTTTGCAAATTTTGCTCTCATTATTTATTATTGTTTTTTAATATGTGTACAAATCACGTCAATAAAACTTAAATCAACACAACATTGAAAAAAACGCAAGAACTTATTCCTCACCTAATAGTTCATGTTACCCATATCCTTGCCCCCTCACTCAAAGTCCTAATCATCTACAGAGCCCTTGGTTACCCATCAAATCTCTTCTTTGATGAACTGGGTGATCTTCTTAATGTCACCATTTTAAACTCCTCCACCATCGTGGTAGTACTCGGGGAATTCAATATCCCCCAAAACGCCACATCAACGACTAGAATTCTTCTAACTTTTTCTCTCTCTTAATTCGACACTGACACCGACGTCAACATTCTTGATCTCGTTTTCACTTAATATCCAGTTCGTCAATTCTGTGTCAAGTATCTTCAAATGATAACTCTCAAGCAAACCTTCTCTATGGTCCTGTCATACGGTCACGGCACCGTAGACTCACCTCCATTAACCCTTGGCTGATGTATCGGGATATTACCTCAGTTCTCCCGCATAATCCTGTCTCCCACTCTTATGAACTTAACCTATGTTCTGCTCCTTTTCCCAGAGACTCTCACAGTGCTTAGAGACTCACGATTTCTTTTATCCTTCTTTTCTCCTCGCAGATCCCGAGCCCCTTGGTTCTCGAACACGCTCCTAGAGACTGAAAAACAAATAAATGCTTCCGAGATATCGGGAGAAACAAGCTTCTCTCACTTATTCTCTTGCAATT
The DNA here is from genome assembly GCA_963969495.1 of Ceratothoa steindachneri. Classification (NCBI taxonomy): domain Eukaryota; kingdom Metazoa; phylum Arthropoda; class Malacostraca; order Isopoda; family Cymothoidae; genus Ceratothoa; species Ceratothoa steindachneri. The sequence goes on along the minus strand of OZ018317.1, from coordinate 142,652,255 downwards.
AACTCACGTCTACACAGCCCTCCTGCGATCCTCCCGCGAGGTCCATACCCGTAAAATTCTGGACTCAAACAAACCAAATCCTCGTGCATTTTTCAAGCTCCTCGCTCATCTCCTAGGCTGCCCAACACTCCTCGCTTATCTCCCATTCAGCTTTCTATGCTTGTTCTCTGAATTGAGAGTTTATGTTCGCTCTGACATTCCGTCTTCGATGCCCAAGGCGCAGTATAAACCACCTTACCCCACCTCAATCTCACGTTGCTCATCCTAGTCTAACCTTTAAGAGCTTGTATCAATACTCTGCTCATCGAAAAAATAATGCTCTAAAGTTTGACACATTCCCACCGAGGCACTAGGTGCAATTTCTACCAGTCTCCCTACCAAACCTAATGCGTATCTTCAACACAAACCTGTCACTAAGTGAGGTTTCTTCAAACTTTAAACATGCTACTATCCATCCGATCTTAAAGAAACAAAATCTTGATCCTAATTCAATTCAATTCTTGTCCTTCTCGATTTTTTGGAATCATTTGGCACCGTTAAACATTGTTCTTTTCCAACGCCTTCGTGGCTTTCTCTGAAAAGTCTTTAAACCTGGTTCTCTCTTATCTCTTATCTTTTACTCATTATGCCCACATCGGGGAGAAAGTCTCTCGTGAAGCTGATGTATCCTACAATGATGCTTAGGCCTATGTCTTTGGACTGCTCCTCTTCTTTTATCTACATCCTTCTTCTTGGCTTTCTACTGTATCGCCTCTGTCTATTCCTCCATTTTAATACTGAAAACATGCACATATTTCTCTCCTCACCAAACTCGTTCACCGTGGCCGTCACTAATCTATATTCCCATATGACACATTTACTGAATGGAATTTGAATAGCTTCTTTAAGGTCAGCCATAACAAAAGCAATCCTTTTGATGGGCATTCAGCAGATTTCATTCCCTCTAAAAATTCGAGCCCCCGCTCTCAATTTAGTTGTATCCACGATAGCGTTGTATGACAACGTTAGAAACCTGGGTGTTTCCTTTGAGAGTCAACTCACTTTCAAATCTCATGTGGTTAATATCAGTAAATCGTCTCTCTTCTTTCTCCATGACCTCAGTCATATCCGGACTCACTTGGACCGAAACTGTTTTTAAATAGCTTGATTACTGTAACTCTCTTGTCACTGGAGCCCCCAACATTACAATCCATCCCCTTAAACTTCTCCAGAACTTAAGAGATCCAGTTCTTCTCCGTCGACACTGGATCTTTCGTCCCACAACTCCCATTAAATTTCAGAATAATTTTAAAGTTCTTCTCTCATTTAAAATCCTAAATACCGCAATCGCTCCTTACATGTCATCGACACTAGCCGTGTCCAGAGAACAAAGAGCAATTCACTCGGAAAGTGTCCTCTTGCTTTCGGTTCCTCTCACACGTCTCTGCTACAGGGGTGATCATGCCGTCTCTGAGTCTGCTTCTAAGGTGTGAAATGACCTCTTCCTACTCGTTTGGAGCTTTGAAGCAGGCTCTGAAAACCTACCTCTTCTGTCAGACCTTTTACTTTTCAATGTACGGGTATCCTGCGATGGCTTAAAGGTCTAGAGCGGTGCAAATAAACCTTTATTATTATTATTATTATTATTATTATTATTATTATTATTATTGTACTCTCTATTGCCTATATCAAGAGGTTCAGTCTGGTGAAACTGCAGAAACTTTCTGAGTACTGAATGAAAGTTAAACCTTGAGTTTTAATCACGCTTTACAAAACAGTCACACTAATATATATATATATATATATATATATATATATATATATATATATATAATTGAAAATCACATGATGAATTACTCGAATTTCGGGTTGTTTTTTTCAAAATAGTATGTGAGAAACCAAAGATCCATCTTTTAGATTTTCTTTTTTCGTTTCAGAGTTTAGAATCGTCGGCAGAATAATTTGTCACGCATTCTATCCCCAACCCTATTCTATTTATAATAAAGTTAAAAAATTAAATGTTCTAAAACTTATCTCTGATTATCCCTATTTGTGACTGGAAACCAGTCACATATTATTCTATCTAAATAGAAGTACTCTTTGCTCATGAATCTCCACCTAGTTTCTAAACTAATTTTTTATATTGTCAATTTACACATGCTGTAGTATTCAAACAATGTTAAGTGATAAATTACCAAATGGTTTATATAATTCTAAATATATATCTTAACCTAAATTCGGATCAACCTCCTTTGGCATGCGTTTATAAAAAGTGACAAGACTTTTAACGCGTGTTCTCATTTTTCTGAAACTTTGTTGAATATTTAATAATAGTTTATTGCTTTGGTAACGAATCTGTAATTCTTTTACCAATTATAAACTTCATAATAATGATATTAAGCTTACTAATAAGTAATTTTCTCTATGATCAACACTGCATTGATTAAAAATAGTGAGCATTTGCTAGTGGAGCGGTTGGAGGCTGACCAATGGAGTGGTTGGTTATGCAAACACGCTGACAATTAGTATTTATTAACATGGCTAGGTTGGAATTTTCTTGGTTGCCTACAGTCAGGGGACACGCAGGTCGCGTGGATGAAAAGCTTTATGTAGGTTAATGTGAAGGCTGGCACTTGGCGTGGAGCGAGGGTAAGAAGGAGATCGTTGTTTGATAACAATCAAATATTTCGAAAAGCGGAGGTTGCCAGGTGTCTCCATCATGGGGTTGCCACCAATTGCTGACTGCGCTACTAATGTCCAATCAATGTACAGGAAATTTTCTTTCATGAAGTAATTGAAAAATTACACAAGAATAACAGCAATTTCGTTACTTCAAAACCACGCGCATACCTTTCCGTTAACTCAAAAGTTTTATTTGAATACTTTTCAGTATTTGACTTTATTATATCGACATACGAGGGGCGATCAATAAGTTTTGCGAATCGGTAGGGCAAAACAGAGGGGATGGCTGTTTGTGGGGGTGCTAGGAGAAGTTATGACAAGTCAGGACCTGTAGCCGTACGCTCCTGCCTCGTCTATTTAAGAAGCAGTAGCTGATCGCAGATCGTCAGTCAACAATTTTTCAACAATGGAGAAGGTTGAGCACCGTGCAGTGATCAAATCTTTGACCAAGGAAGACAAGAATGCAAAAGAGATCCATGAACGCATGGTTACAGTGAACACCGACACCGCCCCTTCCTATGCAACCATTGCTTGCTGGAATAGGAAGGTCCGCCATGGTCGTAAGTCCCTTGAAGATGACCCCCGTCGAGGACGCCCGTCAGACGTGACCAACGAGGACAATGTGGCACGCGTGGAGATGATGATCCTGTAAAATCGCGGGTGAAGGTCGAAGAAATCGAGCGAAAACTTGGAATATCACATGGTAGTGTTATTAACATCATTCACGACAATTTGGCCGTGACCAAGGTCTCTGCCCGTTGGGTCCCTAGAAACCTCACGCCCCATGATCGACTTCAACGTCGTCAAAGTCCACAAGGCCAGAGTTGCACAAGCTGCCCTGCGCGAGTGCGGATTTGAGGGTTCTCAACCATCCCCCCTACAGTCCAGATCTGACCTCTACCGACTACATTTTATTCGGCCCGCTCAAGGCTGCACTGCCTGGACGCCGGTTTGGGGACGATGAAGATGTCCAGCTCGCCGTCCAGGAGTGGATTGAACAGCAGTTGGGAGATTTCTGGTTGTCGGGAATTCGAAGCCTCAGGGAAAAGTGGCGTAAGTGCAATGAAGTCGCGGGTGGTTATATTGAAAAATAATAAAACACTTTTCCTCATATCTCATTCCTTATATCCGAATTGCAAAACTTATTGACCGCCACTCGTATGTAAATATTATATCGCGCACTATTAGTATATTTTCATTTACCTCTTCCTGGTTTGCAATATTTGAAGTGTTTATCTCTTCTTTTTTTTATTCTGTGATATTAAAATAATGCTTTTGGATAATCTCGTTACTTTTTAATGGTAGAAGTTTTACCATCGTTCTCCACTCATTAAGATAGCTTTATTTCTCAGTGATACCTACTAATTAACGTGGTACCCCAATCATTGGTATCAATAGCGCATGACAGCTGCTGAGAAGTCGACCCAAATCGCAATTCCGTCCAACGACGAACCACACACAAAGTGGCTTAAATTCTCTAAAATAGGAAGTGGTGTTGCCAGTTGGTAAAGCCGTATCACTCACTTGACTTATATACTAATTATCTTCGGTAAATTTGCAATATCCAGTCTCCCACTTCAAGAAAATTTAATGACTCCATTTCTAGCTCGGCCCCTTCTAGGCAGAGTTAGAAATAGTCATAATGAAATGCCCAGTCATCTGCCTAAAGATAATTAATATATTTCATTTTTAGCTAGAAACTAGTCATAACTTCAATTCTAGGAAATAGTCATTATAAAATACAAAGTCACTTGTCTAAAGAACACATAAAAAATGAACTTGCAGCGCCTACTGACTTCTTACAACTGCCTTTAAATTCGAACCCTAAGGTTATTATTTATTTAAACGTGGGTCTTCGCCCCCTTCTTACTAATTAACTCGTAGTATACACAATTCGAAAAACCAAGCATTAGGTTCGAATTTATAGGCGGTTGCCAGACGTCGTTAGACCAAATTTTTTACTCCAGACATAATATAAGCCCCCGCAATGAAATATAATTAAATCAATCTTATCTTATTTAATATTGAATAATATAAAATCTCAATATCATGGTGTAATTTTGAAAAATATCGCTTCAAATGATATATAATACAATATGATGAGATGGCACTTGACAACGTGACTGTGTATTCCATATTTAATTTATCTTCATATGTACTTTTGGCCTAAAGGAATTCGAAAATTTTCCCATCGTAATCCGACAGATTTTAGGCGGAAAAAAAGTGACCTTGTCTCTCCTTTGTTTTAAGAACCTAGTTAAACCTAGGTTTAGCTTTGAAGTGTTTAAACCCGTTTTGTGAGGAATATAGTTTATCTGGAGATTTCATATACAGTTAATTAAGTTTTTCCGAATTTCATTTCGCCGTTTGCCAGTTCACTTCCGGGAGATTTGTCTACTATGATACTCGCGTTCTTTTCCAATTTTAATTGCGTTAATATCATTAATTAATAAAAGATCTTCCAATGAACTATTCAATTCTGTGTATACAGTCTTCAGTACTGAAGCAACGGTTTTCTTGCTTATTTTCAACAACCACTCACGATGGTCTCGTCTTACCAGTTTAAAATTGAACTCACTCTTACGGTGTTAACTAGGATTATCTAATGGCTAAAACATCCTAATGATATTTAAAAAATTATTCCCCTGAATCGCAAAGGACGAGCCTTAATTTTCTTCTAATCTCCGACATCGAAAGTTTTGCTGAAACTGTTCCCACAATTATCTAGTGTACTGCATCCTATTCCTAGTGTGTTTCTGTTGTTATTATTGTTGTTTGTAGCTCCCCGGAAGCAGATGGCATTTCTGCTCCCTCCGACCGCTTGGTTTGCGCCACTCAAAACCAATCAATCAATCTGACCGCTTGGGAGATTAAAGGAGAAAAGTTTGATCCTACAGCCTGTGCTGTAGACTCCGTAAGTGTTCCCAGAATTAAGTCGAGCCGCGTTTCCTTCGAGGCTGTCCTGTAGCATCAGATTAGGTTCGAGGCAAGTGATCGCATGCTGAGGGAATTTTATAGCCAACCCTGTGCAAGCGGTCGTCCTACTACAGGATTTGATCCAGGTCTGTTGGTCGTGTCATATCAATTAGCGAATAACTGTTCACTTTTCAACTCTTTTTTATTTTTCTCTCTTGGCCGACAGGGTAGCTAGAGTTTCTATAATACTTTATTAGTCTTTACCCGTGTCTTTCTTAGTGTCCATATTCACTGTACCTTTTAAGCACTCCCTGTAGGCTTGTTTGTTTTTTGGATTAGTTGTGCTTCGGTGAGATTTTCATTTTCTTTAGTTTGTATTTTGCTGTCGTCGCCTGAGTGTAAACTATCAATTTTCAGTTTATATTTTTGTTTTCCCTTGTATTAACTTCACTTCTTGTTCCCTGTAAATAATCTCTCTGATGTTGGTCGCATGATCCTACGCCAGGGGAAGGTGGGCCTTCCCATATACTGTAGCGTACTTCCTTCTTCCTCTTGCCTTTGTTCTCTTTTATTTTTGGCGTTGTTTATTTGCTATTTGGTTATTTATTTTGTTTTTTAAGTTTTTTTTTGTTTTTGGATGACTTTTAAACGAGCCTAGTATTAAGTTAAAATTCTAATTGCGGCAGCTTATGCCCTTGGTAGCAGCGGCCTGATGGGCACTGTAAAAAGTCCCTGTAAATAATTTCTTTGTTACCTATTTCATTCTCAAGCCTCTATGACAAACCTTCCGCATTTTCTCTCTTCTTTCCCTTACATTTATGCGGAATATTTGCATAAGTAAAATTAGTATTCTACAAAAACTCTATTCTAAAAAAAACGCTAAAGAATTAGAAAACTATTATGGTTGAGCACAAATATTTGCAGAAATATCTCAGAAGAGAAGAAAGAATTTTATTGATCTTATTATTTATTAGGTCGCCAGGAATGAATTATGGAGAACTATTAAAGGAAGTAAAAGTCGTTAAGAATTATAATTGGTTGAGAATAGAAAAAAGGCAATTATTACATGGTATATAATCGAGGAAATCTGGATCTGATAGGTCATCTTGAATATGAATGTGGTATCAGAGAAACACAGGAAAAAATGGTTCTGTTCCTAAATTAATAATTAGAATCGGTCGTTACAGAGGAAAAGCAATGGATTTGTAAACTAGTTTATTGGGGTGTTTGTTTATACAAACACACTCACAATGAATATCATTTATTACATAAGAACATAAGAAAAGAAGGAGACTGCAAAATACCATTCATTTATTGACAAGGTCATTGTTGAATTCTTCTTGTTGCCTCAAGTCAAGGGGCTTGCTGTTTGCGTGGATGGAGGTTTTATTGCGAGTGAGTGAGTGAAGTGAATAGAAAGAAAAGTAGAGGGATCACTGCGGTTGGCCACAGAGATCAAAACGTAAGACAGAAAAATGGTTCGGAAACAACTTAAGAGGTGTGTAGAAGAATAAGGCTGAAGGGCGAACAAGTGCCCTTCTGTACCCGCTGATCTACGGCAAGGAGGCGGTCCACGCCGTTTTATTGCACCCTAGCTCTATTTGCTTTGGGGCACATTTTCGTTGTCTTGCGTGGCCTTGCAGCCAGCCTTTCTGCCTTCTGGCATATATCGAAGGTCTTCGAACATTCTACGCCAACTTTATCTCGGTTCCCCCAGAAGAGTCGCTGCCTTTTCTCCAAGATCGCACGAGTTGTGGAAGCTCCCACCAAGCCATTAAATCCACTCCGCAGACCGGCTATATAATACCCCAACTCAATTTAGCTTGTAGCACTTCAAGACTTTCCGCCTAATACCGCATACGAGCTAAGGAAACGCTCGCCCGTCGCGATCGGATATAACGACGATTTCGATTCGAGGACGAAGGTTAAATTGACATCCGTGAACTCTTCCATAGAAAATCGGTAAGTATCTGAGGAGGATTTCCATCTCCAAAGGCTAAGCTACGTGTACTCTCTACTCCGTCCCGTGAGGTAACCCAACTTCCCCATAGCACATTGCAGTCATCGTCTCCTGACTCTCCCTTCCTTTAAACGAACACGTAAGCAGTTGCAACCGTTGAAGCTTACAGATTATTCTATAATCTGGCCTACCTGAATCATCCCATCCTCTGTGTGCGAGGCGCGGTTTAAAATCCCCTTTTAAGCACCAAAATGGACCACTAATCCTATAATTATTCCTCCTGTTTCTCGTGCCGACACTAAATTTAGCGTGTGCGATCATTTTCTTTTAAACCTTATATCTGTGTATATTCAAATTCTATTTCTTTTGTTGTTAGTAAAGGTATATTTTCGTTATTGTCTGTCTTTTACAACCTTGAACGTATGGCAGCTATCTGTTAATCTTTGACCAACTTGCACTCTCAATTATTTGTTTTAAAAAGACCCCGCAAATTAAAAAGTAAACCATCCCCACTGAAATAATAACTATTTGCCGTCACGAACCGGCCAGGTCCAACCTTAAGCCAACTTAGACCCTAAAACTCCAAACGGGAATACATATAAATTTATATAGAGTCTGGCAATTCCACGACAAGGTGATATTAAGAGATAGACACCAATGCATCGTGTTTTTGGTATGTTTTGTGGAAGAGTTATAGTATTCGACTCGAGCGGCAGGAAGGGGTGTGTAGAAAAGATGAGGCGCGAGTAAATGAGCGTTACTCTCACGATGTTGCTAACTTATATATATATATAGGTGTTAGTTATGGGTAGTCTAGAACTGCTGGGTAACTCAATGCTAACGCAGCATGTTGTCTGCTATGTATTTGAGTGTATGTTAAGTCTTTTGCCGGTCTCTTCAGCAGATGTAGGTTTATGTGCCGAGTAGTATGAATTTGTTCTTTTATTTTAATCTCGTCATGAGAGTGTAACAAGGAGAGCGGAATGAGTGTATCAACTCAAAATTCAGAATGCGCTGTGTTTTTCTCTTCCATGTATGGCTCGCGGTTGTTAGTGTGACGGATGTGTATTTAGGAGTGGTCGAGCTAGTTGTAGTTTGAGGCTGACATTGTAAAACATGCCTAGCATATTGTTGGTGATTTTAGTTTTTGCGTGCGTGATGTTTTGGTGCAAGTGGATGCGTAGGTATTTGTCAAACGTGGCCCTGAGTATCTTTATGGGAGGCTTATATGTAAATCTTGAAGAGGGTGGGTAGCTTAGGTCTGGTATATGTGTATATTTTTATGTTGTTTTTGTAGTGATCTCGCGCGCCGTAGAGTGTCGTAGCGGTCTTCAGAGGATTTGTGGAAATGAGTGAGTTGTCATCATATTTTGTCTTTTCATTGATCATTGAGTATCATGAGTGCACCGCCCGCGATTCTCTCTGCGCTGTGGCCGGAGACGAGAATGGTCTCGTCCTCGCGTATGACAATGAGTGTGTATACAGTTTTCAGGTGATCGAGAGGTGTCGTTGGTGTACATTCTGTATAATGTAGCGCGAGTACCCCACCCTGGATTACGCCGCTGCTTGGTGTGAATGCCTGTAATATTGTTTTGTTATATTTTATGAGATACCTCATGTCGGTAAGGTAGTGGGTGAGAGAAGCCTTCAGGTGAAGAGAGGGAGATCCGTGTTGTTGGCTAGTTTCAAACGAAAACCCAAATGTCACACCTTGTCGAATGTGTGCCTTGCCCGTGCGAGGCAAAATACGTAGGTCAGAAGTAATGTTTGTATTATAATTTAAAGGGAAATGCACAAAGATTTAGAGACCAAACACAATTTATTAATAGATACATTAAATTGATGAAAACATTCAATATTTATAATGGTGTCCCTAGTTTTTAGTACTGCTTCAATTCGTTTTAGCATACAGGATACCAAATTTGTGATGATATCTTGACTGATATTGCTATATTTTTGTTCATTAGGCACCGGCAACTGTTCAAAATTGAATGACTTCTGTTTATCAACCGCTAGTTTGATTAACGCCCACAAATTCTCTATTGGGTTCACATCTGGCGAATTTTGGGGCCAAGGTCCCAAAAGTTCGAATTTATTTTCAGTCTAACTTTTGTTATTGTCTTTGTAACAAGGTGCGCCACCATGCTTATAAATACAGTTACTATCTCCAAATTGATCTTGAAATGTTGAGAAAAGGTGCTAATGTGGTACGTTATGAGTTCATGGCAGGGTTCTTAGGCAAAATTGTTTGCGCTTCAATTCCCTTAGATGAGAAGAAGCACCAGATATGAGATTTACAGGATGTTCTACCGTAGGCACAAGACAAAACTCCTGCAAGTGGTCCCCTTTTCTCTTCCTAAGAAAGAATTTTTCAGAAGCTCTAAACAAGAGAATGGGACCTTCATCAGAGAATGCTACTTTGGTTCGGTCTTCAACAGTCCATTATATATATTTGCTAAAAAAGTGGAGATTATTCGGAAGATTATTCTTGGCTAAATGAGGCTTCGTCGCAGCCTTTCTCGAATTGAGCCCTTTTTCAAAAAGTCTTTGCACCTTTACGCGCTGTAGCGTTTATACCTGCTTCTTTCTAATCGTGAGCAAACTTGACACTGTCGGCAATCCGAGCCTTGAGTTGTATATTCATTTCCACCTCGCTACAAGAGTCATAGATGAACGTTTCTTTACTAAATATCTTCGGGGAGAGCCCCCCCGACCTTATTCTAATACATTTACAAATACACCTCCTACTCCCATCCACTTACCACCACTACCCTTTCTAGCCAACACGCAATTGTTATTTATGTTGATTACGCCTCGAACGCCCCTCCAATTGCACTTTCCGCTGAACAATCATCTAACCAACACAAAATTGCTCTTTCCATTGACTACTCATCTACCCCATACCCAATTGCTCTTTTCGTTCAATTATTTAATTATAGCTTGATGAATTTGGACAAAGCAAATTTCAAATGCAATAAAATTGCATCTAAGAAGGTAAAATTCTTTTATTTAACGAAACCATGGTTCATAGAAACTGTAAAGGAAACTTTTGCGGCCACGACAAGTCCTGAAATTATTATATTATTTTATACAATAATAACAATAATAAAGAAACCATGATGATTCAGCGCGCACACGACTACAAGGACCAATCATGAAGGCACCGTAGGATTCTCAGAGATAGAGATTGGATCAGTAAGGAAGAGAGGTAAGAGGGAGCTGAGGTATTTTGCATATTATAAGTAAGAGAAGGAGCTAAAAAATAATTTTGTAACGAAAGGGCAGCTGGTGCACTTGTGTAGCAGAGGAGGCGCACGCGAAAAACATAACTTACGCGGAAATAAGATCTGCTGACCAAAAGGTCGCGTCCTCTCACTTATTCTGATTTAGGACCTTACGACCTACAAAACTTTTAATAATTCCAGGACTAACCCTGGGAAGACCATATGAATTCCATCATTCAAAAGAGAATGAAAAATAACATAAATGTTTCAAATTTTGTTAGAATCGGCCGAATAGTTAGGATGTTATTGCCAAAACAAAAGAATTCACGGACTAATCTTGGAAGGACTTTGGAAATTATATTATTCAAAAGAGAGTTTAAAACAATATAAAGGTTTTAGATTTCGTTAGAAAAGCCGAATAGTTATGATTTTATTACCAAAACAAAATAATTCCTAGACTAATCTCCGGAAGACTTTGTAAATTTTATTATTTGAAATAGAGTGTAAAACAATATAAGGGTTTCAAATTTCGTTAGATTCGGCCAACTAGTTATGATGTTATTGTTAAAACAAAATAATTCTCGGGCAAACCTTAAGAGAAGTTTGGCAAATATATCCTTGAAACAGAATGTAAGTACATAAGGGTAACAAATTTCGTTTGAATCAGCTGAATAGTTATGATGCTATTGCCAAAACAAAATAATTTCTGGGCTCACTTTGGAAGGACTTTGACAATTATATCATTCGAAAGAGAATGTAAAATTTTGCTAGAATCGGGTGGATAGTTCTGATGTTATTACAAAAACGAAAAAAGCAAGACGATATAGTGAGATGTAGAGTCACCCGTGACTAAAAAGGACTGCAAAGTTTTTAGCCAATTAGAGCAGTAAATAAGTATAAACTCCTTACTCAGGAGTGGCATTAGTCAATGGTGAAGATGATAAAGGCATGACTGGCACGCTAAAACCTATCGTGATCAATGTGGAAACAGATGAGCTTGAGATTACGTAGAAGGCGGAGAAAAGTTTTACAGCCTTTGACAACATGAGTTTTAAGAGATAACTGACTCTAATTTGACGGCCAGATTTTTTACTCTATCAAAAATGGGTTAATAGGACCTGATCAAGTTAAGAAAGGAACAATTCTTTTTGCAGCGAGAAGCATCTGCAGGATTGCTTACCAGTTTTACCTTTCTTTTGTCATAGTTGAGATTCATACATAAAGTCGTTTCTAAGAGTCTCAGCAGATGAGGCTGTGAAAAAGAAAGATAGATTCGCCTATCATCAGCATATCAGCGTTAGAAGAGGGAAAGTGATCTAGAATTCGAGCTGATACCAGATTTGTAAGGACTTTTGAGTGAAATGGGAGTTAAGAGATTGGGCGTTAGCTTACCAGATCCTTTGTTGTTAGGTTCAGTTCTTTTAAAATTGTGCAAATAGCAGCGTTTTTGTGGCCAGATTGTACTATTGAAGAGAGAAGGATGAAAATTAATTCCTCAGGGGGCACCGAGATGAGAGAAAGAAGTTCAAAGCGAAGAGAAAAGAGGAAGTAAACCTGTTTCGAAGAATAAAGGCAAAGAGATTGCCATAAGTAAATGGAAAATCTTGTCAAATAATTATAGAATCAAGACCAGCAAAGACCCTAAGATACGTTTTATGGATAGTCGTGAAGAAAGCAAAGAAATGAGCATGGTAAATATGGTTAAAGGTGATTTCTGAGATGTAGATAATTTGGCAAGAAGCTCGAAAGAAGGGTGTGGCTTGTTGTGGTTTTCTGTAGGTTTTCACATGTATAGTTTAAGAGGGAGCTGTATGGGAGATAAGCCAGGAAGTAAGCTAGGAAGGCTGTTGTTCCCTCTGTATCAGCCCGAAGTGGTCTCTCTCATGCCCGTCTCTGTTTCTTGGCTTTCATAGTTGTGGCTCAAATCTACTTGGCAACCTGTCCGTGAGTGGTGGTGTTCATAAAAGAGGCGTGAACGTTGAGGAAAGTGGACTGAATCAAATAAAGAGGAAGGACACGCTTATGTCAGTAGAGGTAAAGGCAAAGTCTAACGTAGGATATAGAGAGAGAGGCTAGCACTTTTTCATCGCTTCTTGTTTAATGGAAAGAAAACCTATAAGGATAAGGCTTAGGTACTGGGTGTTTGTGAGGGTTAGGTAAAAGAGTAAGAGAGAAACAAATCCTTTAGTCGCGTTAACCTTAAGTCAGAATTTAGTGTGGTTCCGGTTACTCTCATCATTCTCGACACATGTTTTTTCTCTTTCTATTGTTTTCGGCAGGTCTTTCCTGACGTGTGATACCTTTGCCCTATATACGCGTAGAGGCCCAGTTCTTTCATTCACAATCCCTAGAACTTCTGTATTCATCCTATAAATGGGACATTTCTATTGTATGATATGAATGCGGAAGTGTTCTGTCTATTGTTTAGGGAGCATTTTGTGTGTCTACCTTGTTTATTACTGTCGTTAGCCCTTCCAATACCTTATCTATTACACCCAGCGTTACATTTTATATATTTGGTTTTTTAAAATCGGCTAAGTTGAAAAGTGTCTGAATTATTCCTCAGGGGACAACTTACTTGTATCGATTCAACCGAGACTATTTTATAGAAAGCCTCATGATCGTTGGAAGTAACAAGGAATAGTATGTAGTACTTCAAAGAACATTGCTGACCATACCGTAGAGTACTATTTTGGGAAAGCCCTAACCTACAGGATAAGAGGAGGCATAGCATAGATGAAGGCTATCCCAACCCACCTCTCCCAACCGCTTTTGCGGGTCAGAAAGGGGAAATGATACCTTCTTGTGCAGTGCAAAAAGAACACAATCAGAAAATTTTGATAGAAAAGCTGAAATTTATCTACTTGCTTCTAAATTATACGGATACTACATTCTATACCAAGGTGGTGCCATCTAGGTCAAGTCGTGGCTTATCTCATCCAGTCGATTTTTGAACTGTTCGATTGACAAGTTGTTCACCACTTCTGGTGGTAGATGGTTCCACGTTCCGCAAATCTTGTACAAAAAGAAGTTGTGGCAAATGCTAATCTGGAATTGCAGTAATTTTGATTTGTAATTGTGGTTAGGTTTATCTTTACATTCAACATGAAAGAGCCTCCTGTGGTCTATTTTCAAATGTCTGTATTATCTTCAAAATTTTAATCAGCTAGCATCTTAACCGGCCCGTCTCAAGGAAAACATCCCCAGGTCTCGTAGTCGACGCTGATAACTTTTATATGTCTAAGGGAAAGGATCAATTTAGTGGCCCTGGCCGGACTCTTTCCAGCAGTTCAATGTCCGTGGGGTTGGGGACGAGAATTATACGGTATATTCAAGGCGTTACCGGACAAGAGAATTGTATAAGGCAAAAATAACCTGCTTGTTTCGAAAGTTAAAATATTTCTCTATGTATCCCAACACTTTCTGGGCCCTCTTTTCTACCTGGATGCACTGCTTGGATAACTCCATGGGAATGCTATTAGCACGCCTAAATCTTTCTTAAGGTCGTTGGTATCTAGGTCTTTGCCTAGCAAGGATTAGTATTTCCAAGGCTTAGCATGCCCGATATTCATGGTCATGCATTTATCAAGGTTAAATGGCATCTGACACCTCTCGGACCACCCACCTATCCTGAGAATGCTCTAACGCAGGGGTTCCACTCCTTCTCGAGAGCTTACACTACCTCCTTACTTGGTATATTTGGCCAACTTGGCTATTATGTAAGGTAGTCCCTGGTCTATGTATTGAAATAGACGATGAACAATAGAGTTCCGAGCACTGAGCTCTAGAGCACCCCGCTACTTACCGGCGCTAACTTCGAGGCAATCGTTGATCTTCACCTGTTGCCTGCCTCTCGAGTGCAAGTTTTATATCCATTTGGCCACCCTGTCGGTAATGCTAAGGAAGTGAACCTTTTTCATTAACCTGCGGTGTGGTACCTTATTGAAGGCTCTTTGAAAATCAGGGATAAAATATCCACAGCTTGACTACGGTCATACTCACGTAAAATATTCTTGAAAATTACTAGTAGATTAGTGGGACACGGACGGTTCTTGCGAAATCCGTGCTGGGAATCCAAGATCAGGTTGTCCGACACTAAGTGTGCACTATGCGGTCTGCGATTATAACCTCTAGCAGTTTGCATGCCACATATGTCAGACTAATAGGCCTTTAATTACCCAGGCATTTGCAGTCCTCCTTCTTGTAGATAGAGGTTACGTCTAGTTTCCAAATACTTGTTAAAAATTGTGGTGAGTTGTAGAGCAAACTCAACGCTAACTTCTCGGATGAATCTAGGAAGAAAGCCATCAGAACCTGAAGGCTTGTAAAGGTTAAGGTTTCCTAATCTGGCTGCTACTTCATTTCTGTCTAAAACTATTTCACCTAGGTTTTTTTCCCTCTTCGAGATGAACCCCCGGAATCGGAGCAGGACCATCCGCTTCCCTCATATATACGGAGGCAAAGTAATCATTCAAAACGTTGTTGATGTCTGGGTCTGAATTCCGTAATACGCCATTGTCATCTCTCAGCGGTCTTAGACTATGACAAATCAGTTTGCGGCTATGGACATCAGGAAGAATTACTAGGGGTGTCTTTACAGAGAGAGACCACCAAAACTTCCTCGCTGCGCTTAGCTCAGCGCACTAGTGCTTTAACTTGCCTACACCTTCCAGTTGTTGTTGACACTTTTCCAGTCCTTATCACTTCAGAAATGCCGCGATTGTAACACTTCGGTTAGAGAGGCTGGCCGCCCATTCTCCTGCTGGGGAATAACGCAGACTGACTACTGGGCCCTAAATGCACCGTGTTCTGCTCCAGGTTCAAGACGAGTTATTTCATCGCCAAGACCTTTGAAGTTTATGCCGCGAAGTCGAGTTTTAAAGTAGCAAAGTGAGAGCGTTTACTACACGGAGTGTGGAAAAAAAACATGCAGTGATCACTCCCGCCCAAACATCCGCACACGCTGTGTCCGGATAGCCTATCTTCCTCGCTGGTAAACATCAGGTCAAACATGTTCTCACTCCTCGCCGGCTTTTCACCCTACTGTGTCAAGAAGATACCCTGAGCAAGCTCAATTAGTCTCCTCCCTAACCATCGCCTGACCAGTTACTCAATCAGTCTTGTGGCAGTTAAAGTCACCCATGACCAAACTTATGCATTATTTATCAGATTGGTGAGGTTCGCATACATACTGGAGTCAGAATCTTACGAAAGGCTTTACAGCCTGTACACCACCACCATCCGATAAGAGGATATGGCTAGATCTATGTATAGCCCTAAAATCTCGCGACCACATCTCACCTTGCATTCGAAGGCGGGAAAGCAATTCCGGACGTATATCATAACTCCGCCACTCTCTCGACAAGGTCGGTGGCGGTGGAACATTGTATAACCACTAATCGCAAACTCACCCTCGAAGGTTCGATTGTCATTATAGATCAATTTTTCTACGATCGCTACGATATATATTCGGTTATCCGAGGCTAATACTGCCACAAGTTCGTCCCACTTATTCTGTATCGACGTTGCGTTAAAAAAATACTTATCCGCAGGAGTTACAATACTCCTGTCGGGTTGCAGTACAGCAGGGTTTCCTTCAGTTAGATGCACTACATTAACCTCCTCTCGCAGCTACCCTTGAGTCTCATGTTCGCTGTTACACGTCAACTTCCCACCCGCTTCGTCCAGTGCAACTCTCAACAACCAAAAGGAATTCCGGTCAATTAACTCGGCCATAATTTTCCTTTCTTGTTCGTTTAGATGGATCCCGTCCTCAGTGTATACGTTATATCATCTGAAGAAAGAGTCAACCAGGTATACAAACCTAACTCTTGTCAGGGCACATAGGTGATCTAGGCGTTCGTTAATTCCCAAAAGTTTACTATGTGCGTGTGCTGTAGCGAAATTCCTGGGTAAAGGCTCCACCATCAAGGTCGTTTCCATTGACGAATGAGTCAAGTACTGAACTCCTATAAAATTCTGCACATTCTTGAATTCGTCTCGATGTGCGTAGTTATTCCGCCCTGGGAAGTATCGTACCTCTGACCTGTATCACTTCCCCTACCCAGATGGTACTGAAAGCCTTGCATCTGTTCATTTCCCATCACTACGCATTACATGTCCCCGTCCGACAGGATAGCAAAGCGATTTAGGGTTCTCAAAAGAACTTCTATGGCACTGAAGGTAGTCTGCTTTTTCTTTTTACCCCTGCTCTTTTTCCTTCTTACTTCCTGGAACTTTCTGTCATTGGACCTTGTATTCCTAGCCTCCGATGAATCTTCCATTTCCGGTGCCGATGCGCTGGAATCGACTGGTTCAGCGATGCTCTCTGGTGCTCTTTCGCAGCTGCTACCTACCTTTTCCTATTTATTCTTCTCTTCTTCATCTTTCTGTTGATCAAAAGATTTATTATAGCAGCTTCAATACAAACTTCGGCAGCCCTATCGTTACCGTTTTCGACATTTTGGGAGTTCATTCGAGGTGAGCCTGAAACAGAGGTCTTACTATCTCGAGGGTTGCCGCGGATCTTACACTGTGAGCAAAACTTTCGCCTGCTCATTGACTCCCTCCCTTAGCCCTGCCCGGGTCTCTCCGGCTGGCACACTGTCCGGATCGAGTGGTGGTTCTCTCTTCTATAGGGTCTGCGGCAATACTGTCTGCCTCGCTAGCTCCTCTATTCCCTTTCTTATTTCTTGGAGGTGACCTGGAGATGAAACGTCTCCGGAATTTGTCGACTGCTTCTCGAAGTTGACCCACCTGGATTTTACGTTCGTCAATTCCAGAATACAGTTTTCCTCGAATTAAATAATGTGATCCCTCACGATGGCCAGCTTGCCCTGGTAACACTCATCCGCTTCCCTCATCTTTCTGTCCATTCCCAATTCTAGGTCACAGAATTTGCAGATGCTCTGTCGAGTGATGTTTTTAAATCTCCTTTTCGACAAATATATACACCAGGGGTCCTCCTGTGTGCCTCCGCAACCTGAACATTCAGCTGATAATTGTTGGGCACCAGGCATTTTTCTCTATTTACTTTATACTTGTGTCAGCTGAGTTGGCACACAATGTTTAGATGTACAGATACATGCCAGATTTAAAAGGATAAAAGTGTTTTATTCTGAATTTTTGTAATTATTATACCTAGAAGGAAAAATTTCAAGATAATGGCGGATTTCCAGAGACGAAATATAGTTAAAAAAAGATAAAACATCGTCGGAGTAACTAACTGATCGTCCCGAGCCATCTGACAGATGTCTTTTTGTTGTTTGAAGATCCATTGAGAACAACCCTCAGGAAAAAGCGTCTAAAGTGGCAGAAAGATTTCAACTCAGCCCAATAACAGCCCTTTTAATTACTTGCACTTTTTTGTATTTTATGGACGTGCAGCTAAGAAGTACCTTCTTTTAAATATGCCCAATAATAAGTAGATGAATGTGTGGACTGAAGAAATGAACGAGAAGCATTGGAATTTTGGCCAAGAAAATTTTTATAATGAATCAAGGTTTTCTTTCGTTTTACAGACAGTGGATAAGTAATGGTTTGGAGATTCCCCAGTAATGTTTTTAAGATAAAAAGCTTAAGGTAGTTTTTTTATGGTGTGATGAACGATTTAGAATTATGTCAGCAATGTTTGAGTGTTTTGGCAATATTAACTCTGAAAAATACCCTTCTATTTTTAAAGAGGGAATTATACTAGTGTTTTCACATGGTTCGCAATTAAAACATATCTGAACATTTACATTTATGCTTCTCTCGTTCCATATATTCTAGAGGATTCTATAATTAAGCAATATGAGTCCATTCTGAGCTATTTTATTGGTCATCTCTATTGTTGCAAACATTATCTTAAATACATTTGTTTGACTTCCGATTTTATCACTTCTTTGAACTTGGCTCCTAGGGGTGGTTTCAAATTTAAGTCTTAATTTCCTCTTTTATTTTGATGCTTACCCATAAGTTTACCTTTCTGCATACAAAGCTTCTGTTAGCGGTAATATGCGGTGGGATTATTGGCGTTATTCTTATTATTTAAGCATTTCCACTCCTTCAATAGATACTAGCTTTTCCACGTCATT
Source organism: Ceratothoa steindachneri (assembly GCA_963969495.1). Classification (NCBI taxonomy): domain Eukaryota; kingdom Metazoa; phylum Arthropoda; class Malacostraca; order Isopoda; family Cymothoidae; genus Ceratothoa; species Ceratothoa steindachneri. The sequence goes on along the minus strand of OZ018317.1, from coordinate 142,633,419 downwards.
TTCCACGTTACAGATTACGACGTATCCATTTGCGACATGTATGATCCTTATAAGGGTAAACTTTAGGTTTGCATAGTTTTCTTTTGTCTAGATTTGGTGTTCCTTGCTTAATGTTTCTTAATGCTACCCGGAAGCATTCGAACCTGCCTCGATTCCCATTCACGAATAGTACCCCCCGCCATCCTTTATCCAGCACCCACGGCATTCCTTTCCCTTCTTTTTCTGTGTGCTGTTCTATTTGTTTTTTTGCCACCTCACTCCTCAAACAAATCTGAAAAAGAGAGATTGGTAAAGAGTTCCTATACTTTTAAACGGCAAATGGTTTCCTAAGCACGAGCTTGAGCTGATTTATCAGCTTGCTTTATCTTCCTGGCAGCTTTTCTTTCTTTTTATTCCCGGAGCCTTAAGGCCTCTACTCTTCGGACCCTTCTTGTGGATCTTTTGAGTCCTGGCGTGGCCGCCGGGGTTGTTTACTCTTCGGCTGGGACTAGGACTGATAACGTGGTACTAGGTGCTCCTCTGGTTGATTTGGGTTAGAACTGCAATTAGGGGACGTCTCCCGATGGGGCCTTGTCCAGGAACCACATTTCCGACATTCCGTTCATTTTCAGCATTTGATTTAGAGTTCGTACAAAGGTACCCGGGTTGGTCAAGTTTCTCATGTGTGCTTATAGGATGCACGTGAGAATCTTGTTGGAGTTCTCGTTTTCCAGGTCTAGATAGTTCTTCTGCTGTGGTTGGAAAACTCTGCCTCTCGAGGGATGAATCTTGTTGACCTATTGATAACGATGTTCCCTCGAAGGTGTTTTAATCGTGACTGTTTCCACCATACACAAAGATGGTGTGGTATAATTTTATGCAAATTAGATTGGTAGTTTCATCTATAGGATCGCTGGTCAAAGGGTATTCGTCATCTAATGAAACAAGGAAACAAGTGAGTTTGAAATTCTAAGGGTATTTAGAAATATTCAATTGACCATATTCAGAGCGAATCCTCCAACCCAAGAATACCTGAAAATTTTAACATCTAATTCGCTGACGAAATAAATAAATGTCGTCTCTCAGTACTGAAGTCACCTCTGAAATCGACACAATAAACTAATTATTAAGTGACCTGGAAATTCCAAACAAATAAGTGAAAATTTATAATAGTGCCGATTTCTAGATAAAAGGTAGAGGATATAGAAGTAGAAGACCAACTTTACTGATATTATCCCGACGTAAAATTAGTGGGACTAAAAAATAACCTCGGCCGAAAGAATAAACAGAACTGCACCAGAGCTAACCCTCTTATATTATCTAAGAGGCTTAAGTATAAAAAATAAATGTATAACTATGTAATACCCGGAAATGAGGCACTTATCTATCCACCAATTGGGCTAAAAAATGCGTCTAAAACAAAGAAACGAGAACTTCACAAACTACCAAAAAATTACACCTAATTACCAACACAAGGGAAGAACGGAGAAGCCAATGAGCCATAACTCAACAACCTCAATTTAAACTGTTCAATCCATCCCTAAAATTAAAGCGAAAAAGATTGGAGCTTGAAAATATTGACTCTCTACCTCCATCATTTTCAAAAAAAACATCTCGACTAAAGCTAACGAACCTTTTAACTCTTAGCGGAGAATTTAGCTGGGATAGGAAATGTCATTGCTAACTTGCAAAAATCCATTAGTTCAGCAATATTAGGATTTAGCACCTACGTAGTTCACTTGATAGACCAAAAATTTTAAAATGAATTTATCTCCCAGATATAGACTATTTACATCCGAAAAGGAAATTTAACCGTATTAGACTCAAGATAGAGACTACCATTAAAAAATAATCCTCGATCAAGAAGTGATGTTCTTATCAAAGAAAAGTTGTGAAGAGGAAAGTAGTAAGAACCTATCTAACAATGTGAAAAAGTTATAACTTTTAAGTGAACAAAGCAGTGAAAAGTGACGTAAAATGTTAAATATAGTGATAAAGGTAAAGTAAGTTTAGTTAAAGGGCATAAACCAAGGTACTATAAACACGACACAAACAGACACATTACAAACACAATATATTCGCCACAAATGTGCAAAACACGACAAACACTAGAAAGATAGATAATAGCTGAAAACATATTCTCACAACGACCCTACCGCCATTTTGAGGTCAATGCCTCTATCTCTCTTACCATATATTTATTTTTACTCGATTTATGATGGATCGCTGACGCTTACTTACAATATATTTATTTTTACTCGATATATGATAGATTGCTGACGCTTAGTAGTAAAGGAAGCAAGACTGCGAAAACCGCACCTGGCTTCATGTAGATTGAGCTTTATTGACCCTTGACGCTTTTACGTCTACATTTTCCGATTTCTCTACTCTCTCGTCTCTGTCGGCATTTATCAATACTCATCCATTGAACGCTCCCAATGTGGGTAGTCCTTAAAAGAGATGATTTACATCTGGCCACTGTCACAATGATGACGGCCTAAATCCATCACCACCCCTCTAACCTACGTGATGGAGTCTGTTATTCATAACCTCGTCCTAACTATGCAGTTCATTTAAAAGGTCATAATTGTGATTATAAGAGCACCATGGTTTGAGAAATAGCCCACAGCAGATACCAATCTCACATCGTTTCGATTGCAAGGACAGACTGCAACCCGTGGCGAGAGAAAACCGTGCCCCGCCGATATGAGTCCTTCCAGAACCACTTTAAGGACAGTTATCCCTCTCTGTGCATGGAACATGCAGTCAGAATATCCAAACCCACGAATACTAGGCGCTGACAATATGCTTGCCATGATTAATCCCTCGAGAGGGCCCCACCCACGCTGATCCACTCAGTCATGGATCCCAGAATCCATGGCAGATTACAAGCATATGAGTTCCTGTGGCAAGGGGGAAGTGGAGACCATCTCATCTCCCCACCCTAAATCTTTCATAAACTTATATCGGAGACAATTCACGAAAGAAAAAGAAAATGGACAAAGAAGATTGATTGATTGGCTGGTTTTAAGTGGCACAACTACTAGGCTATTGCCACAGAATAAGAAGACTAGTAATCCGCAGGTTGAAAGAGAAACTCATCAGAACTATTAACGAAGAATTAAGAATGTCAGTAATTAAGATATTTGACACTCATTCATTTAAGGAATTAGAAAAAACTAATCTGTAACCGGTTAGAACTGCAGAACTAATGGCTCGTTTCACATTACTATGCAAAATGCTAGACCAAATCATCACTGAAAAGTGTTCTTCGGAAATGAAGGTTAAAAATGGCAGAGGTTGTTACATTCTGAACAAATGTTCAGTGAAATGAACATTGCAATGAAGGTACTATAAAGATGATTGTTAGCGTTCCATATGAGGATCATGATGAAAAAAAAGAAACTCACATCAGCGAGAGTCTTAATTAGGAAAACCAAACACGCTGGAATACTGACTGTGGCAGTGCTGCAAACACGGAATCAGACACCTAATATGGTAATAAGAAAGGAATCACTGAAATGTTATGACAATTTTTTATCCTTTATGAGCATGGCAAAAGCAAATACATTTGCAGATGCCCTAAATGAAGACCTGAGAAAAAATGGAATTACCATAAAAGTGTGGTTCTCCTCAACTTTCCATCGCAAGAGTTATTTAAGGTTCAATTCCCAGATGAAGATAATCCAGCCATCATGGAAACAATTGAGCAAGTAGACACCTCAAAATCTATTGCGTTAAACAAAAGATTGAGACCAGAATCAGTGACTACTGAGTAAAGCAATGAATATTGAAAACCTTCAAAAGCAAAGGTTAACCTAAATCAGAAGGAGTCAGAGAATAAAAAAGGGAGAAGAACTTGACGTCAAACCCCTAACATTTCAGAAATGAATTCTTCGAGGACCATTCATGAAAGGAATCTCTGAGAAACGACTTATATACATTATTTAGGTAAGTAATATACTTTGTTTATTCAATGCATAGATAATTTGCAGTTTTTTATCAATATCAGACTTACTTAAAGAATATTACAATTATATGTTAACACACTTTATGTTCATATTTTAATTCACAATAAATATATATATATATATATATATATATATATATATATATACAATTATATATATATATATATATTTTAATTAAGCATGACTGCCGTAATTTTTTATAAACACAGGAGCCTATTTATTTATGTCAAATGAAAGCTTATTCTTTCATGAATATTGAATATTTAGATATTTTAGAGTATAAAAAATATCTTCTAAGTATAATTAAATGGAGGGGAACCGTAAGCTCACTCAGTTACAATAAATTTTTATTTCTGTTGTTTCAGATTATGGCTGGAAGTACTCGTTCATCTGCCGCAGTCTGGCTTTTAGGATATCCTAAAAGTGAGCTTTCATTTGCAAGTCTACCATCATGTGGTGATGTGCTTCGAGTTGTTCAGTACCACCATCAAGTGGAGTCAATGACTTTGACAAAAAGTTACAACCACACTTGCAAAAAAGTCATAAAAGTATGGGAAAGAGCACCAAATTCCCACACAGCGAATAGACTCTTGCGTTAGGAAACTGTCAAGGTTGCATAAATACATTTATGTGAAGAAGAACCGCAAAACAAAACTGTACTCATGTAGAATGAATAAGCGTAGTTTCGAATCTACTCTTTCAAAACTTTTGACATAGCCTCAAAAAATGCTTTAAATGTGGTAAAAAATGAAGAAGACCGCCAATTTCTGTTGATGCAGAGAGAGAACATTTTCTCCTGCAGTATGTCGTGCCGTGATAAGATTACTTCAGCCAAGGAATCCCGCAAAAGATATCGACATGAGAAGGCTTTACAATACAAAGAAAAAGTATATACTTCTAAAAATTAAGCAGAGGCTGCTGCTCATGCAGATTTCGAGTCATCATCATCTGAAGGAAAAAGTTTAATTGCGGCAGACAAAGAGTTGTGTCCGCCTTCTTCAACTAGAAAAAAGAATGCAAGATGTAGTCCTTCAAATTTAAAAAACTATTTTTACAACTTCAGGTGTGTCTGCTGTTCTTTATCGTGTAAATATTACGAATAGAAAAGTAAAAATGGTTGCTAGATCAATAGCACAAGCCTAGGGTCAGGATATTGAAGGTATGACACTTTCCAGGAGTTCTATACGACGTTCCAAAAAGCAAGTAAAAGAGGCAACATACAATGAAGACAAAGCTTCGTAGTCTGTTAAAGGACCGATCCTTCTTCACTGGGATGGAAAACTACTACCTGCCATTGATGGGGTAAAGGAAACAGTACAACGAATTACAATAATAGTTTCTGTAAATGGAATGGAAAAACTTCTTGGTGTGCCAAAAATACCACGAGCAACAGGAGAAGAACAGGCTATGGTATGCATTTCTTCAATTCATGACTGGAAACGTCGTGACGAAGCTCAAGGCCTTGTATTTAGCACAACTGCATTAAATACAGGCCTTCAAAAAGGAGCCTGTACCATAATTCAGAAAGTATTAGGAAGGGAGCTTGTTTGGATTGCGTGCCGTCATCATATTTTCGAAATTATGTTGTCATGTGCTTGCAATATTTTACTTGGGCCTACAATGGTCGTCACTTAAAACGGATTCTTTTTTAGAGGCGGATAGCAGTTTATTCCTCAATTCAGTAATGCATAATATTGGAGGAGAAATGGTCCCTTATTTTCAGGAAGCTTAAAAATCTCGTCAGTTGTGTGACGATTATGAAGAATTGCTGTGACTCACTGTCATCTTTCTTGGGAGCATTGATAAGACAAAAGTTACATAAAAAGCCCCAGGAGCGACTCATCATGCACACTGGATGGCTTAGGCTATATATACCCTGAAAATGTACTCCTTTAAGCAGCAACTGAAACTAACGGAACGTGAAAAGGCCAATATTACATAGTGCTCTCTTTTTATTGCTTTGGTCTACTCACATGTTTGGAATGAAGCCCATTTCGGAATTAATGCTCCTTTAAATAAAATTCTGCTTCTTAAAACTTTGCAAAAGTACCCAAATCAGCCATATCTAAAGAAGCCCTTCACAGTCACCTTTGGTATCTTGAGAACATCTTGTTGGTCTTGCATTTTCTGATCATAGAATTGATGCTGAAACCAAACAGAAGATGGTCTCCAATCTCCAACATGATTAAAACACCAAAGTTGTTCGCCGATTGAATCTTACGAAAAACATCGAGGATTTAGATGGCATTAACTACTGACTCAAAAAACTAAGCTATTCTTCCGTCTCCTAATGAAAGATGGATATAAGTTTGCAGGGGATACATTCCTGAAGACTAACCCAAGTTCTTGGGAAGAGAATACGTGCTATCAAGAATTTCAACATCGAGCGATTAACTTAATGGTTTTTAACGATCCAGCAGAAAGAGGTATTGCACTTACCAAATCGTATAATGCATCTCTAACAAAAGATGAAGAACAGAAACAGTTGCTTCTCAGACTTGTGGCAAAACATCACAAAATTTTCCCTCATGCTCAAAAGGATCAATGTTTAATCAGCAATTTTAGTTATAATTTGTGACAAAAAGAAATCATTTGCCATTCAAATATTTTCTTTTCACTTAAATATAAATATTTAAAAAAAATTGTCTTTCAACACCAAGGCTTTCAAATAAACTAGTATTTGCAAAGACTGTTCATTTCTATCTCCAAAATTAATTTTCCAGCAGACTAATATGTTAAGATCCATATAGCGACCAGTAAATATTGTTCGATTTTAATGAAATTGATTATGTGACCTATTGTTTAATGTGGTAATACAATCAGGCATGTGAAGATAAAAAACTAAAAGTTTTGGAAGGGGACCACCCTACTATATATATATATATATATATATATATATATATATATATATATATATATATATATATATATATATATATATATATATATATATATATATATTCATTTGGGCTTCAGGTTAACTAGTAGGATAAACGAAAGAAGTACGTAGAAGAGAAATTCATTTCTTTACTTAATTACATCGTTTCGGGTGTTAAGTTTACCCATCTTCAGTTAGTAGAAATTATAAGTTCGTGAAAAGACTGACATTTAAAGTTAAAATTTAAAAATTCAAATTATGGAATTAATGTAAGATTTTGCCCGTTAATAGTGGGATTAATGCAGAACTTACAGAATATTGCGTTAAAATTCATGCTAGAAAATTTATATGCACATCCAGAAAACACTAACCTTGTCCAAACAATTATGAATGGAAGACTGGCGAGAAAGGATGAGAAGTGTAAGGAGAAAAAGAAGATTAGGGGGTTGGTTTATATTTGATAGCAAATGTATTGGATAGGAAGAGGAATATGAATTTAGAGAAAGGGAAAAGTATTTTATCTACATCGATTCTTGAAATCGCAATGAGACAAGATCGGGGATGGTTTTCAAAAATTTAAAATGTTCTAAGGTAACATCAGTTTATATTGAATATAATGAAGCCGAACAAGCGAGAACTCTTTTAGAAAGAACTTTTCCATTCCTGTTGCATATTCCCATATGGTAACAGAACATTGCTGTTAACGAGTGAATCCGTAGTATAATATATTTCCTTAAATTACATCAGGAGCAAGTATATTTGTATATGATAGAGCACTTCGCATTTAGCGGGTTTTTGTCCTTGCAATTGAAATATATCCTGAAAAACTACGCAACGCATAGCTTTTACAAACAGTTTGGAATTTTAATAGCGGTTGGTAAATGCAATTTAAAAAACTTGCGGTAATTCTGTCCACCAGAGACATAGGAAAGGCGTTTCTTTTGCAGTATCCACACAGTAACTCAACTTCTTTCTGAAATCCAGTGTAGAATGAATAAAGGATGTATGCACGGAATATTAGTGTTTTTATGGCACTGATTTTATACGAAAAATTGCACATGTCTAAGAAATTGAGTCTTTGGCCACTAAAGGTTGTCTTGCCAAAAACTTGGATTTTAAATCTTGTTAAAGAATGAGAGATGTGGATATCTAAATATGAGACGGAACCACTGAGCTCCTTATCGCAGGTGAATTTAATATTGGGATGTATATGTTTGGTATACTACGGCAATGTATCACATGATTCCTCGAAATTGAAAAGTAAGTATATGTCATCGATAAAGCGACGGTACATTATAGATCTAATGCTTCTTATTTCTTGGATATCAGTGGCATGCGGTGACATTTGAAGTTGAGAAGGCAATTCAAGGTAATGTGTTAGTTGAAGTAAATAGGATGTTCCTTAAAAATTAACTATATAATTAAATGCCATTCACTTTATTTATATGTTAATTTTTTAAATGTTATTCTTTTAAAACTTTATTTAAATGTTAAAATAGCTTAGGTAAGTATACACAACCACAAGCCAAGATGGCCTACAATGTCTTTGCGAGAGCAACCGTTTTGGATGACATCTAGTCTTGGCGTAGGCCTACCTGTTTTAATAATAGTTTCTTTTTCATTATAATTTATCGCACTGAAGTTGCTTTTTAATAATTTTCTGATTATCTAATCGCATTTTCTCCCAACTTTATTTAGATCCTTTTTGTTTAAAAGGGGGTCATCACTTAAAAATAATGAATAAACAATATGCAACACTTTTCTAAGCACTTACTCGCAGTTACTAACTGATCTCAAAGGTATAAGAGGTGAATCCGGTAGGGCTGCCAGAATCCAGGAATATAAACGAAATACATAAGAGACAAGAGCGTAACCATACAGAGTTTAGGCTATATAGCTGCTTTCATTCTCAGAACCAGGATTTAAATATATCCGAAAAATTGTTTAAGCTTCAGAGCATAACAATAGTTACATCATTGTGAATTAGACCTTTTATTGCTTTTTCCTAGTTTCTGGAAACCCTAGTTTCTGGTTATATTCACAATATAACCAAGCAACACTTCAATAGATTAACTAGCCAACCGACCAACCGAACAAATTTCGTTAGGAGTTTTATATGTTTAGTTAGTTGATTTCTCAACTCCCACGATAAAGGTTAGTCACTTTGTTCAATTTGATTTGTTTTCGGGGGGTTTTTTTTGGGGGGGGTTGACAATTTAATATAATAGGTTATTTTTTGTTTACTTCAGTAATTTTTAATATGTGAAATTCAAGTCAGTTTATGTTATAATTTCACTTTCTATTCATTTTTATTTATTTTTAGGATAAATCAGACTGGGTAGTTTTATTTAATTCTATATATTGTTATTAGTGTTTTTACTTTAATTCTAATAATTGTCAATTTTATTATTTTAACTTGCCTTCTTCTGCTTTTTTAGCCATTATTTAATGCATTCTTTTAAATGTTATCAATTAATGTTTGTCGTAGAATGACTCCCGACGATACCATATATTACACTATTCGTTGAGGGAACTTCCATAATTATCTTTAGAGTGCGTTTTACTGTCTGGCGGCCGATATTATGTATCTTCAAAATGCTTAAGAAGTGGAACTGAGCTCAAGGATAATAAGATTGCTATCATTAATAAAATAGAGTTTTATTAATAATAACTATAAACAAAACACAAAAACGGAAAATATTGGCAAACAGAATGGAAAGGGTCGTGGAGACTCGGGCTAATCCAAGGATTTAAGGGATCAAAAAAGGTAAAACAAATATGGAGTTAAAGAGATGGGATGGTTCGATAAACCATTTAAAGCACAGGATAGAATTGACAAATAAGGGATCAATACTCAAAAGGTGACGCTTGGCTTACGTAACTTCATTAGGGTGCAGTGGAAGGTACTTGAAAGAATATTCGGTCCGCTGGCGAGTTCCAGCCGAAGGGGGGGGATAAAAGGATCCTGACGAGGCGTCTTGGAAAGGAGAACCGTTACTCGACGAACGGCTTGACGAACAATGGCTGTTCTAGGTTGTTCTCTTCTGAACAAAGGGGGGGATGAGAACCGTCTCTTGTCTACGGGCTCAAGAACAATGGCTGTTCTAATGTTGTTCTCCTTGAGCAACAGGGGGGGTGAGAACCGTTTCTTGGCGAAGGGCTCAAAACGAACAATGGCTGTTCTAATGTTGTTCTCCTTGAACAACAGGGGGGGGGGATGAGAACCGTTTCTAGGCGAAGGGCTCAAAACGAACAATGGCTGTTCTAATGCTGTTCTCCTTGAACAGCAGGGGGGGATGCCTTGGGGACTTGGCGTCACTAAAGGCTCGAACCTTTGGCACTCAAGGAATATTGTCCTCCTTCTGGACAAGTGATTGTGAATCTCGAGGTCGAGGTCCCTTGGCGCACAAAGGGAGAGAGGGTCGTGGTGATGTTTCGCGACGAAAATCTGGATCTCCAATCTGATCTTAGTGGTAAAGTTTCCATATAAATAGCCAGGACATCTCCTTGGCGTGGGGGAGAATGGGATGGAAGCTTCGAGGGAACGCACAGCTGGGCCGGAGAAAAATGCCTTATCTGTCCATAAGCCTAACTCGATCTGGCGAGGTCAGCGTATGGGAGCGAACGGGGGGGACGATAACCTCCTTGTTTAAACATTGGCGTCCGGTAGCTGTTGATAAGACTCCAAGCCTCGAATCGAAGATGCACGTGGGTAGCCTCATGGTTTTAAGTAAAATGTGATAGAAGTTGAAATGAATGCAGCTCTGAACTCGTTCTATCACACCGTTCCTCCCCTTCTCATTAGTTGACATAGTCGCCGAAGATGGTCCTAGTAAACTAGTAAAGGTCCGAAACGTCCGGCCAATAAATGATTAGTGTAATCACCTGGGTCTTCATATTTCTGCTACATATCAGATTCCCAAGGAACAAATCAATTACCAGTATATATATATATATATATATATATATATATATATATATATATATATATATATATATATATATATATATATATATGTATATATAGATAAATATGATATATTCCATAACGAAAGCAAGTTCCGTTAGGATTGCGAAGTAAAGGTAAATCACTGCTCCAATACCATATTTGGCCAAAAATTTGTTGTATGAATCTATATGTTAATGAAAATCATCTGACCTAATGAATGAATTACGTATCCCGAGAGCTGCAACGGCAACTAATCAACGTTCATGGGTGAAAGATTTTGGCCAGATTATATGAAATAATCACTTACGAACTTAAAGGAACTTACAATTTACGGTCATTTAGTGATTTATAAAAAAGTGTATAGGGGAACCGAAAAGTGGTTTCATTTTAATTATTATTACTACTTGACAGTGAATAAATATAATACGTTTCTTGTTATCAAAGAAAAATTGGCGGAATGCCAAAGTTGACATTTAGGGCAAGATTTGAAAAGAAGTCATTAGAGTCGTGAAGATAAGGTAAGTAAAAATTTGTGGAAGGTACGCAGCCGAGTAGCTACTATAGATAGAGTTGACTGATCATGTTTGTAGGTATTTTCATTACTTTTATTTATATTTAAACTGCGAAATACTTTTTACGTCAACGTCGAATTTAAATACATGTCAGCACCATTGACAAAGCTGGCACTGGATTTTATAGAAGGTGAACGTATTTGCTTTTGATTTGATTTCCCACGAAACTACCGAGGGCATTGACTGCACTGAGTGAATTTGTATGGCAATAAAGTATTCTCTCTACTCTGCAAGATTGAAAGGATTATTGTATTCAATTCGCATTCACAGTATATAATTAATTTAACGATATTAATTTAATATTCAAAAGAAAAATAGTAATCGATAATAGATGGAATTATGGACTTCAATGGAAATTACTAATAGGAAACAATTTGCTATAACTGCACTGAATTGATCGCTTTACTTTAGGCAGAGGAAAAAACTGAAATTATAGAGGAATTTGAAACTATATATTAACCAAATGTTAAAGATTTTATTAAATTGTGATGTGAATTAAACGTCTTTTAGTTCGATGAAGTTAAAAGATACAAATCAGGAAGATATTTTTCTTTCTCTCTCTCTCTCTCTCTCTCTCTCTCTCTCTCTCTTTTCTCTCTCTCTCACTTTCTTTCTTTTTCTCTCTTTCTCTCCCTCTCCCTCTCTCTCTCTCTCTAACGACCTCACAAGTTGGTTTAAATTAGTATTTTTAATACCATTTGTTCTTTTTACAAAATGGTCCCTTGAGGATGAAAATATGGCCTTTAACTGACGGCTTCTGCAATTTACTGGCTTTTTATTGCTGCTCTTTCGAAATCTTTACCCTTTCAAGCCACCAGATCGATCGAACTACGCATATAAAAGGTTACCACATCTTAGCAAGGTTCAAAATGCTAAGAAGGACTGTGCATCACTAAACTTCCTCACAGTTTAATAATGGGGTAGGGAGAGTGCATTATAACATTATAGCTGAGCAAATGGGACGGCTTATAAGCCGTGTTTGAACTCAACTTTCCAAATTGACGCACAATTAACCTCATAATTATAATTTTGATATTGCAATTACATAAAATGGATTATATAAATTTTCCATTTCTCTCCGATAGCAAAGGTGATGCATATAAAGCTGATTAGTGCGTAAACCTTAATTTGTGTTAGAAAATCTTGATTATGGAATTATCTGCATGTGATTGTATTAGTAGCCTCTTCCGAGGGGGGGCTTCATCGAGAACTTAGTTAGCCTCAACAATGCCATTTTAACAGTATACACACACACACACACACACACGTATATATATATATATATAGATATATATATATATATATATATATATATATATATATATATATATATATATATATATATATATGCAGGTACTATTGAAGTCCACAGCTGTGGCAACGTTATTAACTTTAGCTTGTATTTTCTTAATACTTCTTACAAGTTTTTTAACGGAGTCTTCGAGAGAAGAAAAGACTTCCGCGAATGACATTCTTTATTCCTAGACGTCTTTCGACCATGTTAGGTCATCTTTAGGAAATGAACAGAATTTGAACTATTCACAAATTGCTACATTATATATAGTATTTCTACGCGGACATAAGTATTACAAAAATTCGCCAATCATGGTGTGGGAAATTTTTAAGGGAAAACTAAGCGTTACAAGAAACATATAAAACTGGAAAGCTCAGATTGTCTGACTGCTTTGTTTGCTTTAGCAAGTCAACCCCGCTTTGACAGCATTTTTCGGAATTTACAAAAGTGAATTTTTAGCGAGAAAAAGTGAAGAGAGTAATTTCGCCTTGTTGATAGAAGCACGATCGTTTGATCATTCATTATTGGACCACTGGCCTTATTTGTTTTACGACGGTACGGGACGAATCTTCGCTCCTACGTGGAAATTATTTTTAAGGTAAAGTGGTAATTTTCTTGTACTTGGACATTGACCATCTGATCTCCTCCATCTCTTTCTCTCTCACCATTTTTCTACACAAGTGTTTTTCCCTGTTTTTTCCCATGTGTTGTAACCATCCAGTGAGCGTTGAGATGTGCAAAAAAATGAAGGAAACCCTTCGAATTACTCTTCGGGTCCTCTCGGAGGGCCCGAAACCTGATAGAGAAAAGGTCTTTGAACAGATTTACGGGAACATTAAAATTGCATTGGTACGACTTATTGACATACAAAAAGGTTACTCTGCCATTTGTGCGAGAGAGGCTGACTGTGAAGCCTTAACCTCAAGCAAGGCAGTTGAATGCCTAAAGACTATAAACCTGAAACCACACGAACCACCACAAATTAAAACGCACCGTAGTGTCGTCTGCAGGCGCCCCGACTTTTGGGTTGGGAGCCACTCGGCAGAGGACATTAAAGACAAACTGGAAAGGAACTATCTTGGGCGAAAGTTGCAGAGGTTATAAAATTTAAAACCTACACACACGTCTTCAAGGTTGTCTTCGAGGATACGGTAATGTCACAAAAGGCTAAGGATCTAGGTTTACTTCTATTTAGTGTGAGAGTCTGCCCAGTGCAGATTGAAAGGGAGGAATTTGTCGACTTTCAAATGTGCTTTCGGTGCTACAAGTACGACAAACACACCACTTCAAGGTGGGACGAAAACATACAACAGAAAATGATCAGCTTGAAGCAACCGTTTTCTTTATAAATATTCATGGGATCATGGCACCACGGTACCAGGAACAGCGAGAATTAAGTAACAAGATCAGGCAACTCATACTTGAGAAATCGAGAGACCAGTGGGAAGATATCATTACTAAGATTGACGCACAAGGGGACCCCAGAATATTTTTGAGTCAAATAAAGAGACTGAGAGGCACATCTCCTAAGAACAGCATAAGCATCAAGGTCAACGGCGTAGAATATACAAAAGACCATGATATCGAGAGGGAATTTAGGCTGTACTGGCAAAACCGTTTTCGTATTAGCGATCAAGATAACGTGTTCTTTGACGAGAGGTGATGTGACCTTACGCCACATCACTTCGTGGACAGTTCCCGCATTGCAAGGGAAGAAGGTAGACCATTCTCACACGAAGAGTTCGAGTAGGCCATCAAAAGATTTAAGCAAAAGTGCCAGGCATTACTGGCATCATTAAAATGCATATGCTGAATGCCCTCAATAACATCAACGAGGCTCTACTAGAGTTGTTTAATGCCTGCCTCAATTTGGCTATTTTCCAGAACAATTTAAAAGAGCCTGCATGGCATTCATTCTAAAACCTGGAAAAACAAAGAAGAAGATCAGTAGCTATAGGCCAATTTCCTTGCTGGAGTTTATTGGAAAATTGTTAGAAAAACTTCTTAACACCAGACTGAGGACCTTCCTGGAAACTCATAACTCATATAACTCACAACAACATGGGTTCCAGAGGAAATTTGGTACGGAAATGGCTTTAGCATTAATTACGGAGCGAATATCAATTTTGCTCCACTATTTCTCCTACTAAAAACTCTACTACTATATTCCTCACTTTGTATGCCCAATTTCTGACTATTTGTCACTCCGATCTAGTTCTCTGGCAAAGGAAGCAAAGGAAAAGGAAAGTTTGAAAACGCGCTTCTTTTAACGGCTGAAACCGTCATTATTCCAATTAAGAAACCGGCAATTAACGTGCAACTTCAGCCGAAAACCATACTCCTGACATTTCGGCGTCTCCGGGTTGACCGCCGTTAAAAGAACTACGTTTTCAAACTTTGATTTTCTTTTGCTTCCTTTGCCAGAGAACTAGATCGGAGCGACAAATAGTCAGACATAGGTGAGAGAAGAGTGGAAATAGTGAGAATATAGCATGAGAGCTTTTTTTTTAAATTATTATTATTATTGAAGGGGGTTTGGATGAGTGTTAGTGTGTGTGAGAGAATATAAAATTTTAAAATGCCAGGATATTGGCTAATCTCTTTTTTTCTTTTTTTATGTTCTTTTAATTTCTTTACGGATTGTGTTTTCTATTTGGTTACTTCTAAGTTTTTTTGTTCTGTCTTCTTTATTATCTATGTCTTCGTTTTCAGGCATTCATGCCTTTGTGATAATTTTTGCTTGTTCGGTTGTTTTGTTGTTGTTGTTTTTTTAGGTGATTATTGGGTCTTCCTCTCGCCGTAGGCGGAGCCTACTCCTGGGGAAGACTTGACGGTGGTAATTGATGTTTTCTATTTCTAGAATTCTTTCTTCGAGTCTCCTGGTTATCTACTTAAATTTTTCGCCAGATTTCTTTTGCCCGTTTCTCAATAATTTTATTTATTGGGTCCAGCCCTGATATATCTATTATTTCGCGGAGTCTTTTTCTTTTTTTGGCGCCTTGTATTAGTTATAAGGTAGGCCGCTTTATATTTTACTCTTGTAATTTTTGTTTGTTTGTCTTAGTTGTGTGGATGGCGATCGGCTCTACAAATGCTTTGTAAAGCGTCTTTTTCTTCTTCTGCTCTAGATGTTTCAGGCTGAATAACAATCTCAGGCCTGATTTAGCCCTGGTAATCCTCTCCTTTATGTGAACGCGGTATCCTCTTTCCCCCATCTTCAGGCCCAGCATTTTTCGAATGATGGATTGTTAGGGTTCTTGATCAGGGTAGCCCCCGAACAAATTGAAACTGAGGAATATATCCCCATCAAGAGCTACTTTAAATACTACGTGGTTGAGCAGTACCAAACAAGAGAATGACCCACAAAGGAGATAGTATGTACCGACTGCGCCGGATTCGGACACGGTTGGAAAGAATGCAGAGCCGAAAAAACTAAATGCATCAACTGCGGTGAGGACCACAAAGCCATGGCAATGAAATGTCCCATCCGGGAAAAAGTGATTCAGGAAAACAAAGAGAAGCAGAAAAATAAAAAGGAGACAAGAGCAAAGTCCTACCTCGATGCAGCCACACCAAGTAATACCGAAACCACGACAAAACTGGTCATGCCAAAGGAAGGAACTAAAATAATGGCCATGATAATGTTTGCTCACTTAGAAAACCTGGCTTGCCCCGGCACGTTTGCAGACGAGCTAAATCAGCTTCTGCAAATGAATAGAGTAAAAAAGAAGCTATGGTTCCCGCTGAACCCTTCTTCCAACGAAATACTAAAAATACAATTCACCGAAGAGCAGCAAGAAGAAAAGAAAAATGAAACGACAGAAAAAGGGGAATCGACAGAAGGAGAAGAAAGTGCAAAAAATGAAAACCCAAAGAAATCCCCAAAGAAGAAAAAACAGAGAAAAAAGAAGAAAAAGAAAACCGACGAAAAAGAAAAGGAAAACTCAACAACAGAAGAAGAGGACGAGGACGAGGAAATCCTATAGTACCCAGGAGTTCCCCTCACAGAAAAGAAGAGGAAATACTGGAGATGGAGTACTTCTTTAACGCAGAAGAAGTGCCCCTCAAGATGTTTGGATCATCGGTAAGTACACCGCCGAAAGGAAACATCAAAGAACTCACTGAAGGAATAAGAATGGGCAAATTCAAATGAACCCACGAGGGATCCTACTCATCAAAGGAAATATCAGGAGTCCTGGAGGAGGCACATTCTACATACCGGACTCGTGCATCCATACAGTGAGCCTGAATGTGTTCAAGATTATTGAGAATGGACAAAAGACCTTTCAGATAACCAAATAGTGATAAGTGAATCAAACGATGGGAATAAATTAAAGTGAAAATTCGATAAGTGAATAAATTAAAGGGAAAATGAATTACCAATGTGAAATAATATAAATAGAATAAGGCAAAATATAAAATAAAAATAATACAAAAATATTAAAGTGTATAAAATATTGGTACTAATGTGAAATAATATAAAGAGAATGTGTTAAACGTTGAAGTTGTGAAATATCAGAAAATGTAGAAATATAAAAAATAATCGAAAACATGAATAGACTAATAAATGAACGCAAATTATGTAAAAATAATAGTGTAGGAAATATAGGTATTAAAATAAAGTGAATAAGTAAAGTGAAATAAATAAAGTGAATAAATTAAAGTGAAAATGAATTATTAATATAAAATAATATAAATAGAACGTGTTAAACGTTAAAATTGTAAAATAAAATAAAGTAATAATAATTAAATCATTCATAAATTATAATTTTAAATCTATAAATAAGAATTAAGATATTACAAAATAAATAATATGTAACAATTCGATATGATAGCTTGTTTATAACTTAAACATATATAATAGCTATGAAATATAATAAAAAGGATAGATAACCTCCACTATTCCTGGAGTTTCGTTCTTCTTACTTCTCGATGACAACTTTTCCTTCTCTACTCTCGTTTTTGTGTGCATATTCACCACTATTAATCTAAATTGTTTTGCTTATATGTATTTTTCACTTATACTCGTATGTAAAATACTCAATTCTGTAAACTGTTCTTTTACTAAATTTTTAAATTTTAAATTTTATATTTCTGATAACCGCAACCATTTGATCTCGCCATGATCAGTTATCTCCGTTAGGTCAACAAACTCCGTCGCCACATAACTGTCATTCAGCTATTTGTTAATTTACGCCAGTCTGCTACCTATTTTCCAGACTTTGTTATCATAAATTCTTTTTACCTCCACTTCTCTAGCAAATTCCTTTGATAAACAATCTCTGCTCTCTCTCTCTCTCTCTCTCTCTCTCTCTCTCTCTCTCTCTCTCTCTCTCTCTCTCTCTCTCTCTCTCTCTCTCTCTCTCTCTCTCTCTCTCTCTCTCTCTCTCTCTCTCTCTCTCTCTCTCTCTCTCTCTCTATCTCTCTCTCTCTCTTCATTATATCCTTAAGGGCACTGCTCTCGAATCGAGTGACACTTAGAAGGACTTGGGTGTTACTGTCACTAGCGACCTCAAGTTCTCGAAACAGTGCATTGAGGCAGAGAAGAAAGCCCAAAGGATGTTAGGCTACATAAAGCGCCAGTTTGGATACCGTAACAGGGAGATAGTACTTTGTCTGTACAACTCCCTAGTTCGGCCGCACCTGGAGTATGCCGTACAATTTTGGAGTCCTTCGTTTCGAAAGGACATCGCAAGGTTGGAACGCGTACAAGCCAGGGCAACCAAACTGATTCCCTCTATCCGACATAAAAGTTATGAGGATAGACTAAGGGAATTAGATCTGTTCTCGTTGGAAACCCGTAGACTGCGTGGTCAGCTCATCGAAGTTTTCAAAATACTTCGAGGGTTCGACAATGTTGACTACCGGGATATTTTCACACTGAGTGAGAACAGAACGCGCAATCACGGCTTCAAACTTGAACTGAAGCGTTACAACCGCAATCTGTGTGGAAACTTTTTCACCTACAGTATCTGCGGTAAGTGGAACGCACTTCCAGTGGAAGTTGTCAACAGTGAATCTGTTGACCAGTTCAAGTCAAGACTAGACAAAGTCTTGAAAAGTGGCCGTTTAGGGACGCAAAACAATTGAGCAGCCATGTGCCCGCTTGATTGCTAGTCCCAAGGTACCCTCTTTGAATGGACCGTAAGGTCTCCTAGGGTACCTTCTTTCCTTGTAACTCCTTGTAACACACACACTCTCTCTCTCTCTCTCTCTCTCTCTCTCTCTCTCTCTCTCTCTCTCTCTCTCTCTCTCTCTCTCTCTCTCTTTCTCTCTCTTCAAAGAATGTAGAGGGAGAGGTGACGCCCCCTTGTCGCGGGAAGAGAGCTTGTGTGTACCTTTGACTTTTCGAGCTATGTCGGCGGGGGTACCTCTTCTGGGTACCCCTGGCAGGGCTTCCCTTGTTGATTTGGTCGGAAACGAGGTTCCAGACTAAGTGCGTCATCTTTTCTTTTTTCTACTCTATCCTTCTCTTTTTTTACTTTTATCTTACTTCCCACTTATACAAAAAAAAATCCTACTCCTATCATGTCACTCTTTCCCTTTTTTCCCTCTATCTACATATAAGGACCTGGCAGCTACCTCACGCGTCAGAAGAGAGGCTTTGGAACCTCTATAAACAACGCCAATCGACGCTCACTGGTTGCGAGAGACTAGGACTAGAGGGGTCCTAGGCGTTGGGGCACGATGAATGGGATGAGGGTAGTGCCCCGTTAACCCCTTCCCTGGCGCGTAATTATTGACCGTTCCCAGTGCCCGTTGACGGGTGCCTCTGGTAGCATCGGTCCGAGGTGACGGCCCTTTGTTCCCAGGTTGGTTGCCAGGCCAATAAAAAGCCTTGGGTCGAGTTCCTTGGTGTGGCGGGATATCCATTGAACGCTACTCCGAGATCCTGGCCGTTGTGAAGGGAACTAGTAGGAGTTTAGTAAGGGGTGTGCTTCGTTGTTGTTCACCTGGTGAGAAATCGATGGCCCCTTCGGGGACCGTCTGTGCTGCTTGGTTGGGAGCCACGGCACGCCGAGGCTTGACGACTCGGTCGGACGAACAGCAGCACATGGAGCGTGCCTTCTGGAAGACTCCGAAACGACTCCGATCAATAGGCGGGAGCGACTCACGCGGGGAGAACTCACCAACCCCCTTTTTATATATTGATTGGTTCACAAGCTTAAGAAATAGAGTGTTCAAAATGGCAGGAAAGAAAGGTCCAGCAGCGCTAAAATTCACGTATGCCACATGTACGAAGGACAAGTGGTGCATTGACTTCCCGGAAGGCTGCTATGCGAAATGCCACCCAGACAGTGTATGCACCACTTGCATTTTAAAGAAGGAAGTGGAGGAAGTAGTCGCCTACTACAGGGAAAGAACTACAGACCTCGAACAGAAAATCGAGAGGCTCAAGGAGGAGCACTCCCACCAGATCCGCAGGCTCGAAGAGAAATTAAACGATCTCTCGAGTCCTGTGGCAAACACTACCTCTGCAGAGAGCCCGTGCCCGAATGTGGCAGCGACACCAAAAGGGAAAAAGAAAAAAAAGACGAAAAAGGGAAAGAAGAAAGAGGAAGAGAGAGAAATAGAAGAAGAAAGGGTAGAAGAAGTTAATGAAAAGGATGAAAAGGGGGAAAAGATGATAGAGAAGAAGAAGAAGAATAAGAGGAAGAAGAAAAAAGAAAAGCCTGAAAAGACCATGATGGGGAAGAGAGAGGAATCGGAGAGCTTGCCTCAGAAAAAAAAGAATCCGAGCTCAGCAGGCAAATGTGCCAGGGTTATCCTTGTGGGCGATTCCCAGGCACGGGACCTGCAGCCCCTGCTAGCGGCCCGCCTTCGCACAAGCGTTAAGGTAAGCTGCCTGCCAGGATGTGGTAACCACCACATCAGAGTAGAGGCTGAGAAATCACAGATTTCTGAGAGCTCAGTCGTTGCTCTGATGGTCAGTGGAAACGACCTCTACCTGAGAGGAGGTAGGGTAGGCCCTACAGATAAAATCCTCCACACGGTCATGGGTGCCGTGGACGACTGTGGGCTGAAAACCCGCAAGCGCGTGGTAGTCGGGATGCTCCCGAGGAGAGGTCCAACACGGACCGCTCACTCGATGAATGTGTCTTTAAACCGGCGCCTGGCAGATTTGTGTACGGCAGAGGGGGTCTTTTTTGTGGACCCGTACCGCACCTTTTATGGTAGAAATGATCTCTACCAAAGGGATGGGGTACATCTTTCCTTTAAAGGAAAGGCCTTTCTGTCGAACATGATCCAGGATGTCGTAGAGAGGACCGAAAGGAGTATCCGGCCCAGAGTGAGGGCGGGCGTACGCCAGTATGCCCGTGTCACTCCAGGAACGACCTTCTCAGAGGTCGCAAAAAGGGGTGCCTCACAAACAAACAAGCCGGGAAACGGAAGAGCGTAGGGAGTCCTACAGTCGGGGACTCCCTGAAAGTTCTTCTGTTCAATGCGAGGTCAATCAGGAACAAGTTTCCTGAGCTCCGTGGCCTCGTAGCGACGGAAGAACCCGAAATGGTAGCCATAACAGAATCGTGGATAAAAACCTTAAACCGAGACTTTGAAGGCGAATTCACGATTCCCGGTTACCAGCTCTTCTTGAAAGATAGGCCAGACAGAGAAGGTGGCGGTGTGATGTTGTATGTCAAGGATACTCTCAACTCGACGGATTGCAACATCGTATCCGACCATGAACTACTAGGTGTTGACCTAGAGATAGGTCCTGCCAAATATAGGACCCTGGTGCTTTATAGACCTCCTGCCCAACTCGTTGAAAAGGACAGAGATCTGTACCAGCTACTAGGAGAACTTGTCGAAGACAGAGTGTGTATCGTCATGGGTGATTTCAACACACAAGTTGACTGGGAAACCAGAGAACCCTGTGGCGAGAACGCACTACTCCTGGAGTTCACGAACAACGAGTTCCTCACTCAATGGGTGAGAGAGCCAACGAGAGGAGACAATATCCTCGACTTGGTTTTCACCTCTGAGGATGACATCGTTGAGGACCTCTCTGTTGGCGAAGAGCTCGGTGGCAGTGACCACCGACTAATTAGATTTGTAGTCAAAGTCCCCAAGGCAGAGCCTGCAACTAGTAAATCAAGGAAACTGGATTTAAGAAGAGCAGACTTTGCAGGTCTACGCGCGGGACTGACTGACGCGAGGCTAGAGGAGTGCGATGCTGTTGAAGACTCTTGGAACAGTTTCAAAACCACATTCATGAGTCTTCAATCGCGTTTTATCCCTCTGAAATGCCCCCGTCGGTCTTCTGTTCAACCAAAGTGGTTTAATCGAGAAATCGGGCAACTGCTTAGGGAGAAGAGAAATGTGTACCGGCAATCGAAGATCTCGGGTGACTTTGACGAATACCGGAGGCTAGCCAGGAGAGTGAAGTCCAGCATAAGGGCGGCTAAGCGGTCTGAGGAACTCCGAGTGGCGAGACTCTGTAAAGAGAATCCCAAGGAGTTTTTTGGATATGTGAACAGCCGTAAACCAATCCGTCGAACGATTGGCCCTTTGAGGAACGAGGAGGGGACATTAAAGCATTCAGATGCAGAAAATGCTAACCTCCTCAACGACTACTTCTCTTCAGTGTTTACTGAAGAGTGTGGTCCCATTCCCCAGCCGAAGGATTCCTACTCGGGGGAAAAGCTGGAGGCAATGGACTTCACGGAAGGAGAAATAAAGAAAAAGATCGCTGACCTAAAGACGAATAAGTCCCCTGGACCGGACGGGTTTCTACCTAAAGTGTTGAAGGAAGTGTGCGATGAAGTATCACGACATCTGTGCGCTATCTTTAACATGTCAATCCGGACCGCATGCGTTCCTAGAGACTGGCGTGAGGCGGAGGTGACTCCTATCTTCAAGAAAGGAGACCGTAACCAACCGTTGAACTACCGACCTATCAGTCTGACTTCGATAGTCGGTAAACTCATGGAAAGCATCATGGTGGACAAAGTGACGTCGTATTTAGAGTCAAACCTGCTACTGAGGAGTTCCCAGCACGGCTTCCGAAGGCAACGGTCATGCCTGACGAACCTTGTAGAATTCTTCCACTTCGTTTTCAGTGAGCACGATCGGGACAAGGCGGTGGATGTGGTCTACCTAGACTTTCAGAAAGCCTTTGATAAGGTACCACATCGCCACCTTCTTCGGAAAGTGCGAGCCCTTGGCATAGACGGAAAGGTAGCCGGCTGGATCGAAAACTGGCTAAGTGGCAGACGGCAACGGGTGGTGGTAAATGGACAGTCTTCTGAGTGGGTGCACGTTACTAGCGGGGTGCCTCAAGGTTCTGTCCTGGGACCACTACTATTCATCATCTACGTCAACGACATGGACGGTGACATGGTTGCGAAGATTTCCAAATTTGCCGACGATACCAAGCTTGGTATGAACGTTGCAAAGGATGGAAATACTGCCCACCTGCAGGAAGATCTTGGGAAGATTGGGGAGTGGTCGGACACGTGGCAAATGCCTTTTAACGTGGGCAAATGCAAAGTGATGCATATCGGCCACAGAAACCCCCAATCCCAGTATATCCTTAAGGGCACTGCTATGGAATCCACCGACACTGAGAAGGACTTGGGTGTAACAATCACTAGTGACCTCAAGTTCTCGAAACAGTGCATTGAGGCGGAGAAAAAGGCCCAAAGGATGCTAGGCTATATTAAGCGCCAGTTTGGTTATCGGAACCAAGAGATTGTACTGTGCCTGTACAACTCACTTGTCCGACCGCACCTGGAGTATGCCGTACAATTTTGGAGTCCTTCATTGCGAAAAGACATCGCGAGATTGGAACGCGTACAAGCCAGGGCAACCAAGCTGATTCCCTCTATCCGACATAAAAGTTATGAGGATAGACTAAGGGAATTAGATCTGTTCTCGCTGGAAACCCGTAGACAGCGTGGTCAGCTCATCGAAGTTTTCAAAATAATTCGAGGGTTCGACAATGTTGACTACCGGGATATTTTCACACTGAGTGAGAACAGAACGCGCAATCACGGCTTCAAACTTGAACTGAAGCGTTACAACCGCAATCTGTGTGGAAATTTTTTCACTTACAGTATCTGCGGTATGTGGAACGCACTTCCAGTGGAAGTTGTCAACAGTGAATCTGTTGACCAGTTCAAGTCAAGACTAGACAAAGTCTTGAAAAGTGGCCGTTTAGGGACGCAAAACAATTGAGCAGCCATGTGCCCGCTCGATTGCTAGCCTAAAGGTACCCTCTTTGAATGGACCGTAAGGTCTCCTAGGGTACTTACTTTCCTTGTTACTCCTTGTTACTCTCTCTCTCTCTCTCTCTCTCTCTCTCTCTCTCTCTCTCTCTCTCTCTCTCTCTCTCTCTCTCTCTCTCTCTCATCTCTCTCTCTCTCTCTCTCTCCTC